>CM054059.1:500376389-501004927 GCA_028641055.1 Alopecurus myosuroides
TCTGCAATAGAATTAGGAATTTTTACTACTCCTGTGCTATGCCATGAAGCTTCATCTGTGCTCCAATTGGTTGGACAATCTGCGGACCAACTCATTTACTAGGAGAACGACACTAAGTGTGGTTCAAGTACGGGTGTTGTTAGTTTCTTGTGCTAATTTGTGAAGCATTATTAGTTTTGCAACTGCAAACTTAGCACCCCTCTCTGTTTGGCCCAATAGGTTGCTGGCATATGTTCAGAAAACACTTGCAGTATGGAGTTGTACTGTGTAATGCTGGAAATTATGTATGTTTGGGCATAGAATTAGGAATTTATAGTAATCCTGTGCTATGTCATGAAGCTTCATCTGTTCTCCAATTGGTTGGATAATTTGTGCATTTACTAGGAGCACTTCTGGTTGTCCAGGCTGGTTGCTGTGCATAGTAGATGTACATATCTTGCTTTCCTATTTGATGGAATGGCGGTGCTCCTGTCCGTTTTGTGAAAAAATATAATGATTTTTGTTTCTGTTGTTCTGCTTACAGATGTTCCGAGTGAAGGACCCAAAAGTGAGCCTCGACTTCTACTCGCGTGTGATGGGCATGTCGTGAGTTTTCTTTCTTTTATCTCCCTTCACATAATGTATTTATGCATGTGGAGAAGAACATCAGCGGGTCATCCATCTTCTTAGTACATATCTGTAAATGTTCCTCCAAATTCTGGATTTTCGTACAAAAGATATTGAAGATATGAATTATTGAGCATACAAACTACAGACTACGATGGGTGAGTAAGAAGTTCGTATAGGAATTGTAGTGTGTATCAAATATAGTACTACATTATGCGTATGCATCAAAACTACATCACTCGATCATGTAATATTAATTGTGATATTCTTATCATGTTTACTATTTTTCCCCCTTTTGTAAACAAAAACTACCAGGTTGTTGAAGAGGTTGGATTTTCCTGAGATGAAATTCAGCTTGTATTTTCTTGGTTATGAGGTAAGAGTTTCTTGATTAGGAGAACGATATATCACTTGAACTTGAGAGTTTACATGAATCAGCTAATGTCCCTAGCTCTTTACGTTGGTACTACCAATAGGATCTGTCTGCAGCCCCTGCTGATCCTGTCCAGCGGACAGGCTGGGCTTTTGGGCAAAAGGCTACCATCGAGCTCACTCAGTATGTTTTCTTATTCTTGAATATATATTCTCCATATCTGAGTGAAGATATCCTTAATTGTTTTTCAATCGTACTGATGCCCTCTAATACATTAATAAACTACTGTAATGGTATTACTGTAGCAACTGGGGCACAGAAACTGATCCTGAATTCAAAGGATATCATAATGGGAACTCAGACCCTCGTGGCTTCGGTATGTGCGAGGAGAGTTCATATGTAACTTTATTATTCTGTTTTTTCTTAAACTAGCCATGAATCTCTTAGCTGCTGTAACACTCGTATCTTATAATTGTTTATTCAGGTCATATAGGGGTAACCGTGGATGATGTCTATAAGGCATGTGAGCGCTTCGAACGTCTTGGGGTAGAGTTTGTGAAAAAACCAGATGATGGTAAATTTATTTGCCTAATATTCTACATCAATATTATATGGTGCACTGGTGTTATGTACGGTCTTGATACTGAAGTGTTAATTCGATACATATGATAGTAAATGCTAACAGAAAAGCAGAAAACTTAGTTAAGACGCTTGTATCCATGGGATTGGCATGTTAACTATGGTATTATTTGAGTTACTCTGGCAAATTTTGAACTTCATGTTCTATTTTTGGGTGGTGATATGACATTTTTATTTTTGGTACCCACCCATATGCATTGATGCTACTTAGAGTTATCCTGAACTATTGATTGGGTTTGTCAGTTGAGTTGATCTGGCAATACCCGTACTTCATTTTTTTTGGATGGAGATGTAGTATTATTCTCTTGATGCCCACCCTTAGGAATTGCTGCCATTTATAGTTGTCCCCAAACTGTTATTGGCTAGCTTCGACTTTTCGCGGAGCTGTTGAGCTATTTTTTACCTTCCTATTTTCGTAGACAACCAATGCAACATTTACATGTTTCCACTCTCTCTTGTATTATCTGAAACTGTCATTTGTAAATTTATAAGCTGTTTGCTTGTGGCCTGAATTAGTGCAGGTGATCTTTCCACTTATTCTCAAATGACGTGTGTAAATTGTTTATCATACTATGGGTTTGAGTCTTAAGACGTGACACTGATGTAGTGCAAAACAACTTCACAAGTGGATATATCTGAATATATTTAGCGACAATCATTTGTATCACTCTCTCATGGAATTATTTTCTGAACGAGTGGATAGGCGCTGCTAGTCAGTAGATGCACTTCACAAGTGGATATATCTGAATATCTGCATTGAAATATTGTTGACCGAACTTAGGTTTAGTCGTCAATATTCAAACCCCTCACCTCAGGCAACGCTGATATATAAAAGTCTCCTGGTGATGTCTTCCAGGTTTTTGTGGTCTTAGAATCTTGAAGAATGATGTGGTCAGAGACACTGATCTAATTTACGCTTACTCATCTGAGTGTTGCTATATCTGAATGCTAATTTTTGTCTATGCTATTTCTATCTAATGCAGTAATGCTTGGGACAGCGATCTAATAACAGGTATCTGCCTGCAGGGAAAATGAAAGGCATCGCATTCATCAAGGATCCTGATGGCTACTGGATCGAGATATTTGACCTGAACAGAATTGGGGACGTCACGGCTACAGCATCATGAAGTGTTAGAACTCCAGTACTGGATTGAAAAAGAGAAAAAAAAGGCTTGCTCCTTCAGAAATGATATGTGCTCAGTTATGCTACAGCATCGTGAAGACATCATATGACTTACGTTTGAACTTTTGAGTTTTCGCTGTATCTGTTCATTACTAAGCTGCAATCGTTATCGTTTGGAGCAAAACTTACTGTTCATGAATAACAATTTAGCAGCCATGAAAAAAAGAAGATAGTTTCGTTGACGAAGCTAGATGCGTGTTAGGTGCTTGTACCGATTGGGCGTGGAAGTCGCAGATGTTTGGTTTCCAAAAATTCTGGACATCAAAATTCATGATATAAAGTTTTGTACGAAGACGTGTCAAGCCTAAAAAAAGAAAGCAGTAACTCGTCTATCACGTCCGCTTCACAGGTCGAAGCAGTACCTCGGTTCATTGAATACAACAAGATACAATTGTTATTTCAAACTTGTTTCATTCACAGGACTGAAATGCGCAGAATTTTTTTCTTATGAGCTGCTTTGCGTATGATGTCCACGAAAACGTATATGTATTCAGTCACACAGAATTGTACTCTGTGTTCCCTATGACAAAATCGTGGTATGGTCCTCCAGAAATGATCTAGTGATTTTTTGATTTCCCTGAAAGACCCACAAAAACGCGTGAAATTTTCCGGTTAAATATTCTTGTAGTTTTAAATTTTTGTAAACAAGGATACATCATGATACCCCGTGTACGGGGCAGCCAGCAATATATTTCTTCACATGTTAAAAGCCGTTTCGGAGAGCCTTAGACCATCAAAGCTCCCATGGTCTAGTGGTTAGGACACAAGACTCTGAATCTTGTAACCCGAGTTCAAGTCTCGGTGGGAGCTTATAATTTTCTATTTTTTTGAAATTTCCTATTATGTTTGCTGAATCATTGCTAAGATGGGGCCAAAGCCCCGCATCGTCCATTGTTTTTTTCCAGTCACGGATTGGCCAATTTGCTTTTCCCGCCGACGCCGACTCGGAAGCTTTAACGGACTCGAATTTTCAGGGTGTACGCCTACATAAACCATAGCCCCCTCTCGATCAATAGTCACGTTGGCGATCTGTTCGAGTTGGGTTGCAGCGATCGAGATCGATGACGCGTGCGAGGACGACATCCACGGGCGGGAGCGTGTACGTCCCGCCGCCCCGGGCAGCGGCGGCCGACTGCGACATGGACGGCCCGGCCTACCAGCGCCAGAGCTGGAACGCGCTGAGGTGCAGCATCACCGGCCTCGTCAACAAGGCCACCGCCGACAACATCCACCAAGTCCTTCCGGAGCTCCTCGCCGAGAACCTCGTCCGCGGGCGCGGCCTGCTCTGCCGCGCGCTACTCAGGTCCCAGGCCGCCTGCCCGGCCTTCACCGACGTGTTCGCCGCGATGGCCGCGGTCGTCAACTCCAAGATCCCGGACGTCGGACGGCTCCTCCTCGTTCGCCTCGTGCTGCGCCTCCGGCGCGCCAACGCCACCGGCGACAAGACACAGCTGGCGGCCGCGGCGAGGTTCGTCGCCCACCTCGTGAACCAGGGCGTGGCGCACGAGCTGCTCGCGCTGGAGCTCCTCGAGATGCTGCTCGCCGACAACCCCACGGCAGACGGCGTGGAGGTGGCGGTGAGCGTCGTCACGGAGTGTGGTGCCGCCCTGAGCGAGGCGTGCCCCCTGGCGGTCGGCGCCGTGTTCGACCGCCTCCGGAGCGTCCTCGTCGAAGGCGACGTCGACAAGCGCGTAGGGTTCTTGATCGAGGGCGTGTTCGCCGTCCGGAGAGCTCAGTTCCGGGGCCACCCGTCTGTCCTTCCGGAGCTCGACCTCGTCGAGCAGCAGGACCAGTTCACGCATCAGGTCGAGATCTCCCTCGAGGATGCCCAGCTCGACCCCGAGACGCATCTCGACGTGTTCAAGGAAAGCGCCACGTACCTGCAGGACGAGGCAGCCTACGGGGAACTCAAACGAAGCATGCTCGGCGACGACAGCGACGGTGACGAAGACGACGAATCCGAAGGCGATTCCGAAGACGAAGAGATGGAGGTGGTCAAGGACGAGACGGAGACGGACCTCATCGGCCTCCGGAGGACGATATACCTGACGATCATGTCGAGCGCCGGCGCCGAGGAGGCCGGGCACAAGCTCCTGTGCATGGCGAGGCCCGGC
This sequence comes from Alopecurus myosuroides, assembly GCA_028641055.1. Lineage (NCBI taxonomy): Eukaryota > Viridiplantae > Streptophyta > Magnoliopsida > Poales > Poaceae > Alopecurus > Alopecurus myosuroides. The sequence goes on from CM054059.1 coordinate 500,381,305, forward strand.
CAGGAGGCGGAGCTCTGCGCCATGATCCTCGAGTGCTGCCGGCAGGAGAGGGCGTCGTCGAACACGGCGTTCTACGGCCAGCTCGGGCGGAGGCTGTGTGCAGTCGGCCGGGCGTACCAGGCCGGATTCGAGGCGTGCTTCGCGCGGTGCTACGCGTCGGCGCACCGCATGGGCACCGACGAGCTGCGGGGCGTTGCTGGGCTCTTCGCGCACCTTCTGGCCACCGACGCCGTCTCCTGGCGCGCCGTGCTGGGCGGGGTCAGGATCACCGAGGAAGAGACCACGTCGTCGTCGCGCATCTTCCTCAAGACGCTGTTCCAGGAGATGGCGGAGCAGCTCGGGGTGCAGGCGCTTGGCCAGAGGATGAACGACGACGACCCGGTGGTCCGGGACGCCCTGTTCCCAAGGGACTCTGCCAAGAAGACGCGGTTCGCCGTAAATTTCTTCACGGCCATTGGGCTCGGAGGAGTCACCGAACCTGCCAGGAAGCTCTTCTTATCGTGGATTACTCGTAGCTAGCGATGTACTATTAAATGTGCAAAACAAAAAAAATGCTAGTGGTATATTTGGTCATGATAAGAACTTTTTCACCTTGGACATTACGGTCCGTGTATTCTCTGTTATCTGTTTGCTCCTGAAACTACTCTGTTTTTCAGTCATTAGAGGCCGTCTGATGAAAATCCAACGCCGTAGATTGAAAGTTACCGCTTCTCGGAAAAATAAGTCTTCTAGCTTATACGAAATGTATTTTTTTCCCCTTCGATTCAAAATCAGCTTCGCAGTTTTAAACCGGGGTCAGTTCAAAATAATGTTCCCCTTCCCAGACTAAACAAAGTTTATTGCAAAAACAAATACTTCACCGTTTATTTCAAAAAAATTATGCGCTAAAAGCAATTTCATCATAGCAACACATCCTTCCACTCATTCAGTTGATTGAGGTGCTTGGTCCTCAAGGGATGCCTGCTTTTTACCGATGGAGCACCATGAAGTGGTACGATCGGATCAACAGAGGACCAGACTTGGGCATCCTCGTCCAATTTTCTGTTGGATCAACCGCTCTGATACCATGTGAAAATTCTTGGATCCCTAATATTTCCTAGGGTATTGACTTGGCCCTCGTATAGGGTATATAAAGACGTACACGGGGTAGAGTATTGGAGTACGAGGCAAGTCGTACAAGGTTTAAACCAAGACTATCTCTAACTCTAAAATATTCCAATATATCTACATGTTGTACACTAACATGCACAATGTGCCGGAAAAACTGCCTCATGCCCACATCCAGGATCCGGGAAAAATCATCGTGCATCCAATTATCCTGATGCTACTCCAGTATTTTACAGCCTCCATAACCATAATGCTGCCAACAAACGTCTCCCAAAGATCATTTAGTTGAGGCGCTAGCTCCGGAGTGGGCGCCTGTTTTTGATCTACAAAAGTTGTAGCACTATGGAGTGATTCGATCTACTCTCTTGGGAAGCCGCTGTTGTTATTTATCCCCATCTATTACGTTACAACATACAATATCCCCTTACAACCGGTGGAGCAGACGTCAAATCCTCATTTATGTGGTTACATGATAGGAAAATCACTATGTAAAGAGGAGATGTTCATGCTACCACCTCAAAACACCTTACAACCAAGAACCAAGGATTTTGGTATACTCCAATGTCTCATACTCTATTAAACAGAGAGGGGCATATATAACCACTTCTTAATTCTAAACGACTCAACATCAGTATAATTATTGGGAGGGTAAAACGTGCAGAAGTGCTTGGTATTTATAGTACTAAGATTGTATGCTTGTAGCTATATATTGGGAAGTCATAGGACTTTGGTGAGCCTCCCACCTTTGTCATGTAAGAAGTTCTTTCGTCTCAAACAAAAAAGGCTAACATCCATGCTCAGCGGAATGGCAAATGAGTGCATTTGATGCATGAGAAAAATGCCAAAAATGCAAATGGGCGCGGCTTCAGGATCACCGGGTAGATGGTGGAGCAGCTCGGTGTGCGGGCGCTGGGTCATAGGTTGAACACAGACGAAAAATAAAATCTGTTATCTGGAGTGAAGGGCGATAAGAAAAGAAAACGAAGCTGAACAAAATCTGAGGTCAACCGGGGAATGGGTAAAACAATCCTAGCAAGGGCTTCCCATTACCGTAGGTGTTATACATGGCCTAATAATCGATTTCCGCAAGGAAAATGAAAGGCGTCACATTCATAAAGGATCTTGATGGCTACTAGTTTAAATGTTTCAGCTGCGCTGGATTAGAATATATTTATTTTTGTTCACTAACAGGTAAGGTCCCATGGTCTAGTGGTTAGGACACAAGACTCTGAATCTTGTAACCCGAGTTCAAGTCTCGGTGGGACCTAATTTTTCTCTCTCCTTTTTCTTTATTTTTGAATTTTCCTTTTATGTTTTTCTTTTTGAGAATATGTTCATGGCCTAGTGGTCCTTTTATGTTTGCTGAACATAAGTGCCTGACTTTGCACGATCAACATGGGACGAAAGCCCCGCACCGGCACATTAAGTTTTATGTTTGCTGAACATTAAGTGCCTGACTTCTTTTTCTACTCGTCCTGCATGCAGGGAAAATGAAAGGCGTCACTCACATTTACCAAGGATCGTGATGGCTACCTGATTGAAATATTTGACCTGAACAGAATTGGGGAGGTCATGGCTACAGCTTCATGAAGTGTCAGAACCGTAGTACAGAGAAAAGGCTACACCTTCAGAAATGAAAGTGCAAACTCACTTATGCAACTATGTTTAGTTTCTTGTACTGCTATAGCGTCCTGACGAAGGTATCACGTGACTGACCGTTTGATTTGTCAAGGTTCATGTACTAACCACTATTTTCAAAGACCGATTTGATGGAAAGGGTTAGACAATTCACTTATACACTTCAACAGAATTAGGTGTTGTTTCACGAATTCAGAACAGGACCTGGCCATTTAGCGAGATAGGTTTTGGCTTTTCCCTTCTCCTTTTTGGGCAAACTTCTCATTGCACCGGCAACATCAACTTGATTTAATATGTAAAAAGAAACTTAATTTAAACATGTAAGAGTTTTGATATTAGGTCCCACTCTCATCTATGATGTGCTAGGTACGCTGGTCTCTTTTGTCCTGATTGCACCAAAGAATATAGGTGTCCTTCCACGTAATAATTAGGTTTGTATGTTCCGTTGAGAGGAAGTCGGTTTGCAGGTAGCACCAGAGACCAGCCAAATGAGAAGCATGGCCCTCCTCTGAATTCTGCCAAGGCTACAATTCGTTTCCCGGAACTTTAACAACATAGCCGAGTCAGAACCTGGTGTGTCAACTCTAGCGATGATTTGCATACCATCAGATTCAGAAGCAAAAGCACAATAGGAAAATGGTATATTTATGCTATAGGAGACAATCAGACCTCAAAATTTCCATCCTTTTGGTATACTCCAATATCTCACATTATGCTAAAATATGGAAGAATATATATCCACACATTAACTCCCAACACCCATGCTAGTTCTTAACTGGCCAATTGTCAAGCGTTTAGTATTTATACTACTAGGATCACTTACCATAGCTATCTGCATAGTCATATGACTTTGGTGAACCTAACTAACTTGATCACGCATAAGGACCCTACACATTACACAACTAGAATACTCACACATAACATCCATACTCAACCAATTGGACGATGAGTGCATTCTATATATGCATGAGAGAAATTCCAAAATAAGGGAAGAAGCCCACCAATATTGTGATGTAGAAAGAATTAACATCCACTAATGAAATGTCGGCAAACCATGCACTTAATCGTTGATCCCACTAAACTTGCCATGGGGTGCAAGTTCTATACCCCCCCCCCCCCCCCCCCGAAAAATACATGTTGGAGAAAGGTTTCTTGTCAGCGTAGAAAATGTTCAAGAAAAGTCTAACAACACAACGCAACGCATAAATTTTGTACATGCATAAGATATTTGAACTCAAATAAACTAGAAAACCATTGTAATGTGTAATGGATGAAAAGAGAAGAATGCAAGCGAATAAGGGCCACTAGTTATTTGTTGCTTGAGTGTTTCATGTTTGGAAATATGCAGCTTGGGGACTCAAAGGGAAAATCACTTTGGATGTAGGTGTCAAGCAAGTGTGCTCGAGAACATGATGTTCCGAAATTTTTCTTATTTTCCATATGATAATATTTCTGAGAAAATATGTTTTGTTATAAAAGTTATTTCATTGATATAGTTCCGCCTAAGTGGCAAAATAGTCGCAGGGCAAAGTATATACTGCGTGCGGAACATAAAAAAATCATTTTAGAAGAATCTATATAAATAATATTTTTGATGAAAAAATCCTAGTAAAGTTGATTTATTATGAGTACATATTTTCTTTTTCTTTTTCTTTTTCATGAAGATAAAATATTAACATGGAGAGATGTCAATCACACCCGGTCTCTACAACAAGGCAATGCCCTAATGGCATGACGATACACACAACAAAAGAAAAACAAAAAAGTCCGACTACAAAGTTCCAGTTCTTAAAGAACCATCCTAAGTACCACCAAGACAAGAAATCGACGCCTCTAAGAAGGAAAAAGTGCACAAACAGCGTCATCGCACGATAGTATATCTTGGATTTTCATCCTGGAGATAGTCACCGCTCTCAAACTAATACATTCAACAAGGCTAGGCCTTGAATTTTCACCCTGAATGGTAAGACTTTAAACTTCACCTGTGTTGTCGGCTCCACTTACGTACTGCTGCTACGAATCCTGAAACTCTAAGAAAGTTTCTCATTGCTACATGCTCCAATCATCATTACTAGTCCATCAATCTTAGCTTCCATGACATTCTATGGCTCTGACTTCACCATGGAACTAAATATATCCCATGATGACAACAGGTAGCAAAGCTTCGCGTTGTTCCCTCATTAACGAACAACCAATGGGAACGACCGAACCCCACTCGATCCAGCAATCTCGAGGCATAACGTGGCCATGGGAGTTAGCCGGTGGAGTCTACTGGAACCCGACACTCCAGCCAGATTAAGGAAGAAATGTGTCATGCAGATCTTTGTCTTGATGCAAGAAAAACTCTAGGACCGTCGTGTTTATTCGATCACACTAGCAGGTCCCCCGACTGTCGGTCGGATCAACAACAGAGAAGGAGGGCACAACACGAAAACAAACCGTCCATGGCAGGAAACGGCCAACATCGGCCCCTTAGGCCCTGATCCGACCACCACAACACCGTCGATTGTTGATGTTGATCATGTGCGCCCTGCCAAGGCGCCCGCTCCGGCTTCAGGCCCCGACTCCAAGGCCACGCTGCCCTTGAACCGCTGCCACCATTCCACAACCGGTGATGGAGCCGCTGCTACGGTGCACTCTTCTCCCTCTGTATTTTTACGGGAAGTGTGCCGCCACCGCCGCGGGCAGCGGCGATGGTGCCTGCTAGAAGCACACCGTCGAGGAAGGCTGGAGGGGACGGGAGAGGGCCCCCCGAAGTCGCCCGAACAAGTACACGTTTTAGTAGTGAGATTAATATTTATACCACGAGTAGTTTGGTAAATCTAGGAATTAATGATGGGAATATGCCCGATTGGCAATAATTAAGTGATTATTATCATATTCCATATTTATGATAAATGCTTATTTTTCATGTTAGAATTGTATTAACCGGAAAATTGATACATGTGTATCTAATAAAAAAACAAGAGTTCCTATTAATGCCTCTCGCTTAACTAGCTCGTTAATTTAACTAATGCAAGATTTTCTGATTATGAACATTGGATGTTGTTAATAACGGGGGCATGTCATTGGTAAATAGAAGTGATGAACATAAACCCAAAGTGAATATAACAATGCGAGTAAGTCATTAAGTTTACATTGTTATATCAAACATACAAAGTAACCCTAATCTTTAGACCATTGATGACCCATAAGTATAGTGGATCGCAACAGTCTTCGAGGGAAGTAAAACCCAAACTTATTGATTCGACACAAGAGGAGCCAAAGAATATTTATTAGGGTTAACGACTGAGTTGTCAATTCAGCTGCACCTGAAAGTAGACTTGCTCGCAACAATTTATCAGTGGTAACCGTTTTATAGCAGCAATAGAAATAAAATAAAAATAGTAGTAAAATAGTAACAGCAGTAGCAATCACGAAAAACAGCAGGATGGGAAGTACCGTAGGCATTTTGTTGGGGTGAGTACGGAGAAGTGAGGTTCCGCTTGATGCCCTGATCAGCGCACCAGTCCGTGAACTCCATTGCGGTGAACTCGCCACCTCTGTCGGTGCGGAAGACGCGTAGAATGTGCCTCAAATCCACTTGTGTGCCAGCTTGGAAGCGACGAATGGCCGCTGGAGCCTCGTCCTTCGTGCGTAAGAGGATGATACACATGTACTGGCTGTAGTCCTCGACGAGGAGAAGGAAGTAACGTTTGCCTCCTGGTGTTGGCGGCGAGATCGGGCCACACAAATCTCCATGCACGAGCTCAAGTGGTTCCGTAGCTCGATACTTTGCCACCTGCGGAAACGGGGTGCGGCGGTATTTGCCGGCGAGGCACACCTCACATAGCTAATCCACATAGTTGATCTTGGGAAGGCCGCGCACCAAGTCCTTCCGAGAAAGCTTCTCGAGAGTGTAGAAACTCTGGTGGACGAAACGCGCATGCCATATCCCCGCGTCCTCACCAACGTGCGCAGCTAGGCAGACCGGCTTCTCGATCTTCAGGTTCACCACGTACAGACGGTTGTGCATGCGTAGTGCCCTCGCGATGAGTTTCTTCTGCCGATCATGAACCGTCATCACTCCGTCCTCGACGTGCGTTGGGAATCCGAGCTCGTCGAGCTGCCCAACGCTGATGATAATTTTCTTGAGCCGTGGGATCCAGTAGACGTTGGTCAACGCCCGGTGACGCCCTCCGGCCACGGCGAACATCACCGCCCTCGGATGTCGATGATAGAACCATCACCGAAGCGCACGGTCCCGTACACCTTCTCGTTGAGTTCAGCGAAGACCGTGCGGTCTTTGGTCATGTGGTTCGAGGCGTCTGTGTCCAGGTACCATGCCATGTCGGTGTCGTCTTTGTGCTTGCGGAGCTTGACGTGTGCACGCTCCTCATTGAGGAAGACACGCTCCCCTAGAGTTGATGAAGATGGGTGCGCCGTCTCCACGACGGACATGGTAACCGCGTCCTCCGGCTGGATCACCATGTAGAGCGAGCCTTTCTCCTCCTCCTCCTCGGCCTGGGGGAGATTTGCGGCCTCGCCGCGTTCTCGGCCGCGCTTGGCCTTGCGGCATTCTTTTGCCCAATGCCCAGTTTTGCCGCAGTAATGGCAATTTCCTTTGCGGCGTTCGCTAGAGCCTAAACCGCCGCCCTTTGTCTTCTGCTGCTTCGGTTTGGCAGCCGGCTTGCCAGTGTTGTTGACACCGCCGGACGTGGCCTTGCCACGCTGCTTTTGACGACTTGTCCACTCCTCCTCCGTGAGGAGCAGCTTGCCGACATTGTCGGTGGCGTCGTCTAGGTCGTAGCCTTCCTCGGCCATGAGAAGGCGCCCACATAGCTCCTGGATCGTCAACTCCCGGAGGTTGACAACTTGCTCGATGGCCATGACCACCGAACGATACTTGCGCGGCACTACCCGCAGAAAATTGAGCACAACCTTGTACTCATTGATGGGATCGTCGAGGAGCTCGAGATCACTGACAATGTTTGTCAAGCGAATCAAAAAATCTTCGATGGACTCACCGGCACCGAAACGAAGTTCCTCGAACTCCCGTCGCCTCGTTTGCGCCTTTGCCTCCCGTATGCGCTCGGAACCGAGCCACATCGTCTTGAGCGTCTCCCACGCAGCCTTTGCGTTGTCCATGGCCCCCAGCGTGCGCACTAGCTCCGCTGGAACGACACGGAGCAATGCTGCCAGCGCTGCTCGATCATCATGCCCATCATCGCCGGCGCCGAACTCGATGGGATCCCAGAGGTGCTGAGCCTGCAGCTGGACGCGCATCACCATCGCCCACTCCGCATAGTTTGAGCGGGTCAGTGTCGGATATTGGGTAGAGCTGGTACTCTCCCTCACAACACGCTCGCGCACCACCAGCTCACCGCCGAGGCGGCATGGCAGGCTGCGGCCCCGACGAGACATCGGAGATGTGGAAGAGCGCCGCCCGGCGGCCGGCAGCGACATCTCGGACCCGTTGCGTTCACCCTTCTCGCCGACCTCCGTTGCGCCCTTGGACATGGCTCTGATACCACTTTGTTGTCCCTCTCTCTCTCACCTAGCTAGTGTGGCACACACTCACACACTCACACACTAGGAGAGGAATAACACTTGAGCTGGTCTAGTACAGCGCATGGAAATGAAGCTTTGATTTGGCATATGTTACAATGAGGGGTACATATCCTTTTATAGGTCTAGGAACTTGTAACACCTGGGGTGTTACCCTAATAGAGAGTTGTTTGTTTTCTTTTTTTGCTTGCATCATATGCATCACATTGCATTGCACCATGTTTGCATCACCACTCAAAATTCAAAACAATTTAAACTTTCACCCCTTGCTCAAACTTTCCATTTTCAAACTTGCAAACTAAACCACTCATTTGTTTTTCAATAGTTTGAAATTGTTTTAATCAAATTGCCTGTTAATAAAATTTCCCCCTTTTGATAAAAACCCTAATGGCAATTCAAAAATTCAAAGCAACTCAATCCTACTTATCATATTTTCAATATGGGTTTAAAGATTAAGATTTGGCAAACAAATTTAAATTCAATAATGTTTGTTTAATTGCTTGAGCTTATTAACTAGAATTTGCTTTTCCAAATTTCCCAAATCAAACACTATTTGAAATTCCACTAACCACTTAAACATCAAACTAATATTTCCAATTTTGAAATCATTAACTAACCTTTGCTTTGCTTATTGTTTTGCAACTTAATAGAAATTATTTATCAAATAAAACCCCAAACTCTATTTGGAAAATTCAACTAACTATTTTAAACCAAATTAAAACCTTCAAACTTGTGAAACATAATGCTAACCCTTTTCTCTTATTTTCTGTTTTGAAAACTAACACAAATAAATTCATGAAAGAAAACCCTAAACCCCCCTCCAAATTCTATTCCTTCCCCCTCTTTTATCCTTTCCAAAAAATTGTTCATAAGGAAAAAAAAACAAACAAACAGCAAAAAAAATAGAAGAGAGGGGTGGAGAGAGAGGCAGCCCACCCCCCTTTTCCCTTTTCTTCCCAAGCCCACCCCATCCTTTCCTGTTTTTCTCCCCCCAGCCCACCAAACCTTTCTGGCCCACCAACTCCTTTCTGTCGTCTTCCTCCTCTCCTATACGAACAGCTACCGAACCGCTCGATCGTCCCCCCCCCCAACGCTGATGGCCTGCCGTACTAGGCTCTCACCACCATAAAACCACACCCTACCCTCTGCCCTACCCTAGCAACCCTAGTCACTTTCCCTAGCGCCGCCAAGCCCTCATTCCTCCCCCGATCCCCCTCTGTATCTGAAATTCTGAACCTGCATCCACACCTCCTGTCCCTCCTCTGTACCTTCCATGGCCGGAGAAGAAGGCGCTCGTCGCCGGGGGGCTGAGCACTGCCACGGGCCGCTGACGGCGGGAATGGAACCGCGGTTATCTCCTCTACCGCCGCGCCCCTTTGCTGTTTGCTGGGAGACGTTGTGGTGGCCGCGCCGTCGCCGGCCACCGTCGCCTACCTCTCCGTCGACAGCGCCTCGTCGACAAGGATCGAGGTGAGCCTCTGCTCCTCCCTTCCCCTCTCTCCCTGTCCGCCTCCGCACTGCACACCGTCCACGCACACCCCCGCGCAACCCCGCACCGCAGCCGTCCTGCCGCCGGCCGGCGATCGCCGTTTCACTGCCCCGCGTCGTCAGGTTCAGAAGGAGCTGTCGAAAACTTTCAGTTAACGTCCGTTGTCACCTTATCTTCTGTCAGACGCGAATACTTTCAGAAACCACGAACCAGCCCAGTGGTTCGCATCCCTTGCTCGACCGTGCTGGTCGCGTGTTCGATTCCCCCGGCCGCGGCCTTTTCTTTCCTTTTTAACCGCGCGCGCAGGGGCGGGCCCCGCTGGTCAGTGACCGCGGTGGCTGCGTGGCGGACACCCGCGCCTCGTCGGCACCCGCGTGGCGCTAGGGCCCGCAGGTCAGCCGCTGTGGCTGGCCCTGCCCTCGGTGAAAACTGTCCCAGATCCAGATCTGGATCTGGAATTTGCACCGAGGCCCCTGTCCTTCCGCTGATTTAGCACAAAGCCCCTGTTCCAATATTTCTTTCACATTCTAGCCCCTGCCTTTTACAATTTGAACCCTAAAAATCAAACAACTATAACTTTTAATCTACAAATCCAAATAATACAAATTTTATATGTATCCCAACCAAAATTCCATGAACTTTTTAAATATCACATTTGTTCCCTGTTTTGAACTTTCCAAAAGCACTTCAAATTTGAATTCAAATAATTCAATTGTAATTTGCAACAATTCATAAATAATTCATACTAATTCCAAATAAGGCAAATAAAATATGTTTTCCATACCATTTTGAATAACCTTTTCAAATATAAATTTTGTTTCATGGTTTGAATAATTTAAATTGCCTAAATAATTTAATACTTGTTTAATTCATTTAAATTTGATAAAATCATAACTTGCTCAAAATAAAATAATTTTGAACATGCAAAATATGTTTTCAAACCATCAAAGTGTGAACTTTTCAAATGTGAGTTTGAAATTATGTTTTGAAAAAATAAAACTTCAATTAAATTCAAACTTGTTTCAAATCCATTTAAAATTTGTTTAATATTGTTTAAGTCATGATAAATTCATCCTAATTCCAATTTCAATATTTGAAACATGTAATCCAACTAAAATTTGGTGTTCTTTTCAAATACAAATTTTGTTAATTTTTTTGAACACTTTAACTTGATGAAAACAACAATTGCTTGTGTGGCATGTTTAAGTAACCAAACTTTCCACACTTAACCAATAATTTTCAAACTTGTTAAACCTTATTTCAATTGGTTCTATTGTTGTTATTTTGTTGTTTTCCTCATCCATGCATCATGCTAATCCACTTTCACCTATTGGTTAGTAGGAAAACAATTGTTTCAACCATAATTCATGGGCTTTTCATATGCAACTCAAATTGCATATGGGTCCATTTAAATCTGTTTATCTTGTCAACTAGTTTACTTTGATGCATCTTTAAACCTGTCATGCATCCATATCTAGATCATGCTGGATCTTTTGCCGTAGTAGTAATTGTTGCATCCGGTGTTTGTTCGAGGTTCGTTGCTTCTTCCCGGATAGGACGTTGAGATGATGTGAGCAACGACAAGTTCTGCTACCTTGCGGGATCTCAGGCAAGTATACTCACTTGCTGCCAAATGACTGCCTTTCATCACTTGTTACCGATACTTTCCGTTGTTCTTTTCTGCTAGCCTAGGTAGTAGTTGTTTCTGTGTACGAACCTATCACATGAATCCTTTAGCCCTGATATTGCCTCACCTCCACACCTATAACCATTGCTTGTGCCCGTGTCTTACTAGAATGCTTAGGTTGTTTTGTTCGAGTCTGTTACCCGTTACTTTCTGTTATTACTTCATTATGTTCTAGGGCTCGATGTTTAATCAATCAATCATGCTAATGTTACTATTAATAATAATTTGATGATAAGGCACCGGCAGGAGGCCCTTGTGGTTTTGAGGCCTGCTAGTGTCGACCCTAATAGGAAAAGGGTCTTGTCTACTGATCCATGATGAGCGCACTACCCGCATGTGGGAAGCGAGTATGGGCGCCCCCCTCAATTTGATTCGATTCGCATCTCGTCCAAATCGCCTCATTTAGTTCGGGTTTTCCATTTGCTGCATGCATGACCTTGCGAGCCCTTGGATCCCGGGTGGAACTTTCGTAGTCGGCATATAGGGGGACACGGTCTTAGAGTGCTATGAGGGTCCATTTTCTTCTGGGCTCGATTAGCCGTGCGCCCAAGGTGCTTTGGGCTTGATGCGAAGAAGAGTTGAGTTGTGTAGAGTACCTCGCTTGGTGGGTTTGATCCCCGTCTGGTGGGATATTCTTGCGTGTACGGCCAAATTGGTGCAACCCTGCAGGGATAATCTTCTCGAGAAGCCGTGTTTTCCGCGGTTATGGATTACTTGGTGAAAGTACTGGCTAACAAGTACTCAGGACAACTAAACCTAATGATTAACAATCTTACACCCAATGATTAACAACTTGACTAGTAATAGGCTTATTGACACAATAATCTGAACCATCATTAATCCAACTGTGTGAGTTATCCTCGGATTGCCTCTTCGGATAAGGGGCGAGATCCAGGATGGGTTTGTTTGAAGTTATCTTTCAGTTGGTTACAATACTCGATCTTATCTTCTTTCTGGTAGCCGGAAGTTGTAGTATCTCTCTGTAGTTGGTTAGTGCAGCCTGCTGTCGTTTATTTGCAATAACCCCTTCCTTTCCGTTGATCCCAAAGTATTTGTATCTTGTGATGACTGGCTACGCCGGTATCTTGTGAGTATGGTTTATCCACTTGCCAGTACTTAATCGTACTGACCCACGAATCTTTTTCGTGGCTGCATATTCAATATTGCAGTCAACAGGTTTGAAGTCTGACGACGTTAGCTTGGGAATCCCTCCGGCTTGGCCTGGGCAGGGATTGGACGCTCTCGGTTATCTTCAGGACTCTTAGTCCAATTTGGTTCTTGTCCGTAGCCGGACACTATGTTGTTTCTTCCGCTGTTATTTGGATCTTTGTATTGTATCAGTTGTATCCCTGGCTCGTCTGAGTCATCTTGTATCTATCTGTTTCTGTTGTAATTGTGGAATATTCGTGAACTATTGTAATGTTATCACAAGTGGCAACCTGGAATCGGTTATTATGTGGATTTTGGCGGGAATGCTGAAATCTGCATAGTGCCCGATCTATAGGGCGTCACAAATGGTATCAGAGCCTTGGTTCCGATTCCCGATATTGTTTCGATACGAATGGTTATCGAAGCAACGGGTCCGCAAAGCCTGTAGGTTAACCTCGCTAACGGTCGTTGTTTCTAGAGTGTCAACAACTATTTCTGCTAAACTATTTTGGAAAATATCTCAATAGGGTTCGTGTTTTCTCCTTATCCCTATTCTATTTCCCCTCCCATCTTATTTGTTTTGGAGTCTACTCTCGTACCCAATCTTTCAAAGTGTTAGGATCCTACGTGGTTGGACGTTTTCTGAGCCCTTAACCTAATAGGTTCGATCATCGGAAGGTTCCTGGTGGAAGAACATCGTCATCACTCCGAGCAAGAATCTCTTGTTAGTGGTGTCGAGGAAATCAACTGGAAGCACGAAGAATCGATAGTCGAACTTCTTTCCCCTCCCGGGTTAGCAGGTGGATTGCGATGGCGCAATCCCTTGTTAGTGGTGTCGTCTGTAACACCTGGGGTGTTACCCTAATAGAGAGTTGTTTGTTTTCTTTTTTTGCTTGCATCATATGCATCACATTGCATTGCACCATGTTTGCATCACCACTCAAAATTCAAAACAATTTAAACTTTCACCCCTTGCTCAAACTTTCCAATTTCAAACTTGCAAACTAAACCACTCATTTGTTTTTCAATAGTTTGAAATTGTTTTAATCAAATTGCATGTTAATAAAATTTCCCCCTTTTGATAAAAACCCTAATGGCAATTCAAAAATTCAAAGCAACTCAATCCTACTTATCATATTTTCAATATGGGTTTAAAGATTAAGATTTGGCAAACAAATTTAAATTCAATAATGTTTGTTTAATTGCTTGAGCTTATTAACTAGAACTTGCTTTTCCAAATTTCCCAAATCAAACACTATTTGAAATTCCACTAACCACTTAAACATCAAACTAATATTTCCAATTTTGAAATCATTAACTAACCTTTGCTTTGCTTATTGTTTTGCAACTTAATAGAAATTATTTATCAAATAAAACCCCAAACTCTATTTGGAAAATTCAACTAACTATTTTAAACCAAATTAAAACCTTCAAACTTGTGAAACATAATGCTAACCCTTTTCTCTTATTTTCTGTTTTGAAAACTAACACAAATAAATTCATGAAAGAAAACCCTAAACCCCCCTCCAAATTCTATTCCTTCCCCCTCTTTTATCCTTTCCAAAAAATTGTTCATAAGGAAAAAAAAAACAAACAAACAGCAAAAAAAAATAGAAGAGAGGGGTGGAGAGAGAGGCAGCCCACCCCCCTTTTCCCTTTTCTTCCCAAGCCCACCCCATCCTTTCCTGTTTTTCTCCCCCCAGCCCACCAAACCTTTCTGGCCCACCAACTCCTTTCTGTCGTCTTCCTCCCCTCCTGTACGAACAGCTACCGAACCGCTCGATCGTCCCCCCCAACGCTGATGGCCTGCCGTACTAGGCTCTCACCACCATAAAACCACACCCTACCCTCTGCCCTACCCTAGCAACCCTAGTCACTTTCCCTAGCGCCGCCAAGCCCTCCTTCCTCCCCCGATCCCCCTCTGTATCTGAAATTCTGAACCTGCATCCACACCTCCTGTCCCTCCTCTGTACCTTCCATGGCCGGAGAAGAAGGCGCTCGTCGCCGGGGGGCTGAGCACTGCCACGGGCCGCTGACGGCGGGAATGGAACCGCGGTTATCTCCTCTACCGCCGCGCCCCTTCGCCGTTTGCTGGGAGACGTTGTGGTGGCCGCGCCGTCGCCGGCCACCGTCGCCTACCTCTCCGTCGACAGCGCCTCGTCGACAAGGATCGAGGTGAGCCTCTGCTCCTCCCTTCCCCTCTCTCCCTGTCCGCCTCCGCACTGCACACCGTCCACGCACACCCCCGCGCAACCCCACACCGCAGCCGTCCTGCCGCCGACCGGCGATCGCCGTTTCACTGCCCAGCGTCGTCAGGTTCAGAAGGAGCTGTCGAAAACTTTCAGTTAACGTCCGTTGTCACCTTATCTTCTGTCAGACGCGAATACTTTCAGAAACCACGAACCAGTCCAGTGGTTCGCATCCCTTGCTCGACCGCGCTGGTCGCGTGTTCGATTCCCCCGGCCGCGGCCTTTTCTTTCCTTTTTAACCGCGCGCAGGGGCGGGCCCCGCTGGTCAGTGACCGCGGTGGCTGCGTGGCGGACACCCGCGCCTCGTCGGCACCCGCGTGGCGCTAGGGCCCGCAGGTCAGCCGCTGTGGCTGGCCCTGCCCTCGGTGAAAACTGTCCCAGATCCAGATCTGGATCTGGAATTTGCACCGAGGCCCCTGTCCTTCCGCTGATTTAGCACAAAGCCCCTGTTCCAATATTTCTTTCACATTCTAGCCCCTGCCTTTTACAATTTGAACCCTAAAAATCAAACAACTATAACTTTTAATCTACAAATCCAAATAATACAAATTTTATATGTATCCCAACCAAAATTCCATGAACTTTTCAAATATAACATTTGTTCCCTGTTTTGAACTTTCCAAAAGCACTTCAAATTTGAATTCAAATAATTCAATTGTAATTTGCAACAATTCATAAATAATTCATACTAATTCCAAATAAGGCAAATAAAATATGTTTTCCATACCATTTTGAATAACCTTTTCAAATATAAATTTTGTTTCATGGTTTCAATAATTTAAATTGCCTAAATAATTTAATACTTGTTTAATTCATTTAAATTTGATAAAATCATAACTTGCTCAAAATAAAATAATTTTGAACATGCAAAATATGTTTTCAAACCATCAAAGTGTGAACTTTTCAAATGTGAGTTTGAAATTATGTTTTGAACAAATAAAACTTCAATTAAATTCAAACTTGTTTCAAATCCATTTAAAACTTGTTTAATATTGTTTAAGTCATGATAAATTCATCCTAATTCCAATTTCAATATTTGAAACATGTAATCCAACTAAAATTTGGTGTTCTTTTCAAATACAAATTTTGTTAATTGTTTGGAACACTTTAACTTGATGAAAACAACAATTGCTTGTGTGGCATGTTTAAGTAACCAAACTTTCCACACTTAACCAATAATTTCCAAACTTGTTAAACCTTATTTCAATTGGTTCTATTGTTGTTATTTTGTTGTTTTCCTCATCCATGCATCATGCTAATCCACTTTCACCTATTGGTTAGTAGGAAAACAATTGTTTCAACCATAATTCATGGGCTTTTCATATGCAACTCAAATTGCATATAGGTCCATTTAAATCGGTTTATCTTGTCAACTAGTTTACTTTGATGCATCTTTAAACCTGTCATGCATCCATATCTAGATCATGCTGGATCTTTTGCCGTAGTAGTAATTGTTGCATCCGGTGTTTGTTCGAGGTTCGTTGCTTCTTCCCGGATAGGACGTTGAGATGATGTGAGCAACGACAAGTTCTGCTACCTTGCGGGATCTCAGGCAAGTATACTCACTTGCTGCCAAATGGCTGCCTTTCATCACTTGTTACCGATACTTTCCGTTGTTCTTTTCTGCTAGCCTAGGTAGTAGTTGTTTCTGTGTACGAACCTATCACATGAATCCTTTAGCCCTGATATTGCCTCACCTCCACACCTATAACCATTGCTTGTGCCCGTGTCTTACTAGCATGCTTAGGTTGTTTTGTTCGAGTCTGTTACCCGTTACTTTCTGTTATTACTTCATTATGTTCTGGGGCTCGATGTTTAATCAATCAATCATGCTAATGTTACTATTAATAATAATTTGATGATAAGGCACCGGCAGGAGGCCCTTGTGGTTTTGAGGCCTGCTAGTGTCGACCCTAATAGGAAAAGGGTCTTGTCTACTGATCCATGATGAGCGCACTACCCGCATGTGGGAAGCGAGTATGGGCGCCCCCCTCAATTTGATTCGATTCGCATCTCGTCCAAATCGCCTCATTTAGTTCGGGTTTTCCATTTGCTGCATGCATGACCTTGCGAGCCCTTGGATCCCGGGTGGAACTTTCGTAGTCGGCATATAGGGGGACACGGTCTTAAGAGTGCTATGAGGGTCCATTTTCTTCTGGGCTCGATTAGCCGTGCGCCCAAGGTGCTTTGGGCTTGATGCGAAGAAGAGTTGAGTTGTGTAGAGTACCTCGCTTGGTGGGTTTGATCCCCGTCTGGCGGGATATTCTTGCGTGTACGGCCAAATTGGTGCAACCCTGCAGGGATAATCTTCTCGAGAAGCCGTGTTTTCCGCGGTTATGGATTACTTGGTGAAAGTACTGGCTAACAAGTACTCAGGACAACTTAAACCTAATGATTAACAATCTTACACCCAATGATTAACAACTTGACTAGTAATAGGCTTATTGACACAATAATCTGAACCATCATTAATCCAACTGTGTGAGTTATCCTCGGATTGCCTCTTCGGATAAGGGGCGAGATCCAGGATGGGTTTGTTTGAAGTTATCTTTCAGTTGGTTACAATACTCGATCTTATCTTCTTTCTGGTAGCCGGAAGTTGTAGTATCTCTCTGTAGTTGGTTAGTGCAGCCTGCTGTCGTTTATTTGCAATAACCCCTTCCTTTCCGTTGATCCCAAAGTATTTGTATCTTGTGATGACTGGCTACGCCGGTATCTTGTGAGTATGGTTTATCCACTTGCCAGTACTTAACCGTACTGACCCACGAATCTTTTTCGTGGCTGCATATTCAATATTGCAGTCAACAGGTTTGAAGTCTGACGACGTTAGCTTGGGAATCCCTCCGGCTTGGCCTGGGCAGGGATTGGACGCTCTCGGTTATCTTCAGGACTCTTAGTCCAATTTGGTTCTTGTCCGTAGCCGGACACTATGTTGTTTCTTCCGCTGTTATTTGGATCTTTGTATTGTATCAGTTGTATCCCTGGCTCGTCTGAGTCATCTTGTATCTATCTGTTTCTGTTGTAATTGTGGAATATTCGTGAACTATTGTAATGTTATCACAAGTGGCAACCTGGAATCGGTTATTATGTGGATTTTGGCGGGAATGCTGAAATCTGCATAGTGCCCGATCTATAGGGCGTCACAAATGGTATCAGAGCCTTGGTTCCGATTCCCGATATTGTTTCGATACGAATGGTTATCGAAGCAACGGGTCCGCAAAGCCTGTAGGTTAACCTCGCTAACGGTCGTTGTTTCTAGAGTGTCAACAACTATTTCTGCTAAACTATTTTGGAAAATATCTCAATAGGGTTCGTGTTTTCTCCTTATCCCTATTCTATTTCCCCTCCCATCTTATTTGTTTTGGAGTCTACTCTCGTACCCAATCTTTCAAAGTGTTAGGATCCTACGTGGTTGGACGTTTTCTGAGCCCTTAACCTAATAGGTTCGATCATCGGAAGGTTCCTGGTGGAAGAACATCGTCATCACTCCGAGCAAGAATCTCTTGTTAGTGGTGTCGAGGAAATCAACTGGAAGCACGAAGAATCGATAGTCGAACTTCTTTCCCCTCCCGGGTTAGCAGGTGGATTGCGATGGCGCAATCCCTTGTTAGTGGTGTCGTCTGTAACACCTGGGGTGTTACCCTAATAGAGAGTTGTTTGTTTTCTTTTTTTGCTTGCATCATATGCATCACATTGCATTGCACCATGTTTGCATCACCACTCAAAATTCAAAACAATTTAAACTTTCACCCCTTGCTCAAACTTTCCAATTTCAAACTTGCAAACTAAACCACTCATTTGTTTTTCAATAGTTTGAAATTGTTTTAATCAAATTGCCTGTTAATAAAATTTCCCCCTTTTGATAAAAACCCTAATGGCAATTCAAAAATTCAAAGCAACTCAATCCTACTTATCATATTTTCAATATGGGTTTAAAGATTAAGATTTGGCAAACAAATTTAAATTCAATAATGTTTGTTTAATTGCTTGAGCTTATTAACTAGAATTTGCTTTTCCAAATTTCCCAAATCAAACACTATTTGAAATTCCACTAACCACTTAAACATCAAACTAATATTTCCAATTTTGAAATCATTAACTAACCTTTGCTTTGCTTATTGTTTTGCAACTTAATAGAAATTATTTATCAAATAAAACCCCAAACTCTATTTGGAAAATTCAACTAACTATTTTAAACCAAATTAAAACCTTCAAACTTGTGAAACATAATGCTAACCCTTTTCTCTTATTTTCTGTTTTGAAAACTAACACAAATAAATTCATGAAAGAAAACCCTAAACCCCCCCCCCCCAAATTCTATTCCTTCCCCCTCTT
Organism: Alopecurus myosuroides; assembly: GCA_028641055.1. NCBI lineage: Eukaryota > Viridiplantae > Streptophyta > Magnoliopsida > Poales > Poaceae > Alopecurus > Alopecurus myosuroides. The sequence continues at coordinate 500,400,506 of CM054059.1, forward strand.
TTATCCTTTCCAAAAAATTGTTCATAAGGAAAAAAAAACAAACAAACAGCAAAAAAAAAATAGAAGAGAGGGGTGGAGAGAGAGGCAGCCCACCCCCCTTTTCCCTTTTCTTCCCAAGCCCACCCCATCCTTTCCTGTTTTTCTCCCCCCAGCCCACCAAACCTTTCTGGCCCACCAACTCCTTTCTGTCGTCTTCCTCCCCTCCTGTACGAACAGCTACCGAACCGCTCGATCGTCCCCCCCAACGCTGATGGCCTGCCGTACTAGGCTCTCACCACCATAAAACCACACCCTACCCTCTGCCCTACCCTAGCAACCCTAGTCACTTTCCCTAGCGCCGCCAAGCCCTCCTTCCTCCCCCGATCCCCCTCTGTATCTGAAATTCTGAACCTGCATCCACACCTCCTGTCCCTCCTCTGTACCTTCCATGGCCGGAGAAGAAGGCGCTCGTCGCCGGGGGGCTGAGCACTGCCACGGGCCGCTGACGGCGGGAATGGAACCGCGGTTATCTCCTCTACCGCCGCGCCCCTTCGCCGTTTGCTGGGAGACGTTGTGGTGGCCGCGCCGTCGCCGGCCACCGTCGCCTACCTCTCCGTCGACAGCGCCTCGTCGACAAGGATCGAGGTGAGCCTCTGCTCCTCCCTTCCCCTCTCTCTCCCTGTCCGCCTCCGCACTGCACACCGTCCACGCACACCCCCGCGCAACCCCACACCGCAGCCGTCCTGCCGCCGACCGGCGATCGCCGTTTCACTGCCCCGCGTCGTCAGGTTCAGAAGGAGCTGTCGAAAACTTTCAGTTAACGTCCGTTGTCACCTTATCTTCTGTCAGACGCGAATACTTTCAGAAACCACGAACCAGTCCAGTGGTTCGCATCCCTTGCTCGACCGCGCTGGTCGCGTGTTCGATTCCCCCGGCCGCGGCCTTTTCTTTCCTTTTTAACCGCGCGCGCAGGGGCGGGCCCCGCTGGTCAGTGACCGCGGTGGCTGCGTGGCGGACACCCGCGCCTCGTCGGCACCCGCGTGGCGCTAGGGCCCGCAGGTCAGCCGCTGTGGCTGGCCCTGCCCTCGGTGAAAACTGTCCCAGATCCAGATCTGGATCTGGAATTTGCACCGAGGCCCCTGTCCTTCCGCTGATTTAGCACAAAGCCCCTGTTCCAATATTTCTTTCACATTCTAGCCCCTGCCTTTTACAATTTGAACCCTAAAAATCAAACAACTATAACTTTTAATCTACAAATCCAAATAATACAAATTTTATATGTATCCCAACCAAAATTCCATGAACTTTTCAAATATAACATTTGTTCCCTGTTTTGAACTTTCCAAAAGCACTTCAAATTTGAATTCAAATAATTCAATTGTAATTTGCAACAATTCATAAATAATTCATACTAATTCCAAATAAGGCAAATAAAATATGTTTTCCATACCATTTTGAATAACCTTTTCAAATATAAATTTTGTTTCATGGTTTGAATAATTTAAATTGCCTAAATAATTTAATACTTGTTTAATTCATTTAAATTTGATAAAATCATAACTTGCTCAAAATAAAATAATTTTGAACATGCAAAATATGTTTTCAAACCATCAAAGTGTGAACTTTTCAAATGTGAGTTTGAAATTAAGTTTTGAACAAATAAAACTTCAATTAAATTCAAACTTGTTTCAAATCCATTTAAAACTTGTTTAATATTGTTTAAGTCATGATAAATTCATCCTAATTCCAATTTCAATATTTGAAACATGTAATCCAACTAAAATTTGGTGTTCTTTTCAAATACAAATTTTGTTAATTGTTTTGAACACTTTAACTTGATGAAAACAACAATTGCTTGTGTGGCATGTTTAAGTAACCAAACTTTCCACACTTAACCAATAATTTCCAAACTTGTTAAACCTTATTTCAATTGGTTCTATTGTTGTTATTTTGTTGTTTTCCTCATCCATGCATCATGCTAATCCACTTTCACCTATTGGTTAGTAGGAAAACAATTGTTTCAACCATAATTCATGGGCTTTTCATATGCAACTCAAATTGCATATGGGTCCATTTAACTCTGTTTATCTTGTCAACTAGTTTACTTTGATGCATCTTTAAACCTGTCATGCATCCATATCTAGATCATGCTGGATCTTTTGCCGTAGTAGTAATTGTTGCATCCGGTGTTTGTTCGAGGTTCGTTGCTTCTTCCCGGATAGGACGTTGAGATGATGTGAGCAACGACAAGTTCTGCTACCTTGCGGGATCTCAGGCAAGTATACTCACTTGCTGCCAAATGGATGCCTTTCATCACTTGTTACCGATACTTTCCGTTGTTCTTTTCTGCTAGCCTAGGTAGTAGTTGTTTCTGTGTACGAACCTATCACATGAATCCTTTAGCCCTGATATTGCCTCACCTCCACACCTATAACCATTGCTTGTGCCCGTGTCTTACTAGCATGCTTAGGTTGTTTTGTTCGAGTCTGTTACCCGTTACTTTCTGTTATTACTTCATTATGTTCTGGGGCTCGATGTTTAATCAATCAATCATGCTAATGTTACTATTAATAATAATTTGATGATAAGGCACCGGCAGGAGGCCCTTGTGGTTTTGAGGCCTGCTAGTGTCGACCCTAATAGGAAAAGGGTCTTGTCTACTGATCCATGATGAGCGCACTACCCGCATGTGGGAAGCGAGTATGGGCGCCCCCCTCAATTTGATTCAATTCGCATCTCGTCCAAATCGTCTCATTTAGTTCGGGTTTTCCATTTGCTGCATGCATGACCTTGCGAGCCCTTGGATCCCGGGTGGAACTTTCGTAGTCGGCATATAGGGGGACACGGTCTTAGAGTGCTATGAGGGTCCATTTTCTTCTGGGCTCGATTAGCCGTGCGCCCAAGGTGCTTTGGGCTTGATGCGAAGAAGAGTTGAGTTGTGTAGAGTACCTCGCTTGGTGGGTTTGATCCCCGTCTGGCGGGATATTCTTGCGTGTACGGCCAAATTGGTGCAACCCTGCAGGGATAATCTTCTCGAGAAGCTGTGTTTTCCGCGGTTATGGATTACTTGGTGAAAGTACTGGCTAACAAGTACTCAGGACAACTTAAACCTAATGATTAACAATCTTACACCCAATGATTAACAACTTGACTAGTAATAGGCTTATTGACACAATAATCTGAACCATCATTAATCCAACTGTGTGAGTTATCCTCGGATTGCCTCTTCGGATAAGGGGCGAGATCCAGGATGGGTTTGTTTGAAGTTATCTTTCAGTTGGTTACAATACTCGATCTTATCTTCTTTCTGGTAGCCGAAAGTTGTAGTATCTCTCTGTAGTTGGTTAGTGCAGCCTGCTGTCGTTTATTTGCAATAACCCCTTCCTTTCCGTTGATCCCAAAGTATTTGTATCTTGTGATGAATGGCTACGCCGGTATCTTGTGAGTATGGTTTATCCACTTGCCAATACTTAACCGTACTGACCCACGAATCTTTTTCGTGGCTGCATATTCAATATTGCAGTCAACAGGTTTGAAGTCTGACGACGTTAGCTTGGGAATCCCTCCGGCTTGGCCTGGGCAGGGATTGGACGCTCTCGGTTATCTTCAGGACTCTTAGTCCAATTTGGTTCTTGTCCGTAGCCGGACACTATGTTGTTTCTTCCGCTGTCATTTGGATCTTTGTATTGTATCAGTTGTATCCCTGGCTCGTCTGAGTCATCTTGTATCTATCTGTTTCTGTTGTAATTGTGGAATATTCGTGAACTATTGTAATGTTATCACAAGTGGCAACCTGGAATCGGTTATTATGTGGATTTTGGCGGGAATGCTGAAATCTGCATAGTGCCCGATCTATAGGGCGTCACAGAACTGACCTAGCTTGGAAAAATATCTGCTACTACCTTCTACTGCCTTCTACGCACTAGTAGTACTAGCTATATTACAGCTTCCTCATGTTAATTCTAGAGACTTCACTGGTAGAAAATAGGCCTTCCATACGCCCCCATTAGTCCCCAAAATAATCGACCCGCGACCATAGGGATCTTTAGTCGCGGTTCGGGAGGCGACCCGCGACCAATAGTCTGGGCCCAGCGCGCTCGGTCCACAGCTGGCGGACGGGAGGGGCTTTAGTCCAGGTTGGCCAGGCCAACCGGGACTAATAGGTCCTCAGGCTGGCCCGAAGGCCTTTAGTCGCGGCTGTCCAGGTGAACCGGGACTAAAGGCCCATCCCTATATAGGACTCAGCTCGCTGCACTTTGCCACTTGGTGTCACTTCTACTCACAATATTCACAAGGGGTGGTGGGTTTGCTTTTGGTTCCTACTATGCACACAAGGTGTTCGATGAAATGCCCAAGAGCATGAAACACACATGATATGAAGTGTCCGAGCCACACTTGAGCTTTTTCATTTATTTTACCTCCGCGATCGTGGTTAGCAACTTGAACCTTTCATGATTTGTATTATTTCCAGCTAGTTAGTTTAACAAATGCATGATGGTTAATTATATACTTTATATAATAATAATTCAGATGAATCGGCAATGGATGTACGGTAACCGACTCTCCGGCGAGTTCACTACGGGTTTGAAAGATTTCCTCGTAGTGGCAAATGCGAACAAGCAGCGAGGTTTTATTATCTGTCCATGTGCTGAATGTAAGAATCAGAAGAGACACTCCTCCTCAAAAGTCGTTCACATGCACCTGCTTCGGCACGGTTTCATGCCAAGCTATAATTGTTGGACCAAGCATGGAGAAAAAGGGGTTAGAATGGAAGAAGATGAAGAAGAGGATGATATCGATTTCAACTATCATGAGGCCTTCGGTGATACTTTCATGGAGGATGATGCTGAAGGTGGGGAAGGGTTTGGTGGAGGTGAAGAAGAGGCACATGATGAGCCCGCTGATGATCTTGGTCGGACCATTGCTGATGCACGGAGACGCTGCGAAACTGACAAGGAGAGGGAGAATTTGGATCGCATGTTAGAGGATCACACGAAGTCGCTGTACCCAGGATGCGACAATAGTCTGAAAAAGCTGGGCTGCACACTGGATTTGCTGAAATGGAAGGCACGGGAAGGTGTAGCTGACTCATCATTTGAAAATTTGATGAAAATGTTGAAGAATATGTTTCCGAAGAATAACGAGTTGCCCGCCAGTACGTACGAAGCAAAGAAGGTTGTCTGCCCTCTAGGTTTAGAGGTTCTGAAGATACATGCATGCATTAACGACTGCATCCTCTACCGCGGTGCATACGAGAATTTGAATGAATGCCCTGTATGCACTGCATTGCGTTATAAGATCAGAGGCGATGACCCTGGTGACGATGTTGAGGGCGAGAAACCCAGCAAGAGGGTTCCCGCCAAGGTGATGTGGTATGCTCCTATAATACCTCGGTTGAAACATCTGTTCAGGAACAAAGAGCATGCCAAGTTGTTGCAATGGCACAAAGAGGACCGTAAGTCCGACGGGGAGTTGAGACACCCCGCTGATGGAACGCAATGGAGAAAGATCGACAGAGAGTTCAAAGATTTTGCAGCTGACGCAAGGAACATAAGATTTGGTCTAAATACTGATGGCATGAATCCTTTTGGCGAGCAGAGCTCCAGCCATAGCACCTGGCCCGTGACTCTATGCATCTACAACCTTCCTCCTTGGTTGTGCATGAAGTGGAAGTTCATTATGATGCCAGTGCTCATCCAAGGTCTGAAGCAACCCGGCAACGACATCGATGTGTACCTAAGGCCATTAGTTGATGAACTTTTACAGTTGTGGGGCAGACCTGGTGTACCTGTGTGGGATGAGCACAAAGAAGAGGAATTTGACCTACGAGCGTTGCTTTTTGTAACCATCAACGATTGGCCCGCTCTCAGTAACCTTTCGGGACAGTCAAATAAGGGATACAAAGAATGCACGCACTGCTTACATGAGACTGAAAGTGTATTTTTGGATAATTGTAGGAAGAACGTGTACCTGGGTCATCGTCGATTTCTTCCCCGAAATCATAACGTAAGAAAGAAAGGTAAGCATTTCAACGGCAAGGCAGATCACCGGCCGAAGCCTGCGGAACGTACTGGAGCTGATATATTTGATATGGTCAAGGATTTGAAAGTCATCTTTGGAAAGGGTCCTGGAGGACAATCAGTTCCGCTGGGAGTTGACGGGCACGTACCCATGTGGAAAAAGAAATCGATATTTTGGGAGCTACAGTATTGGAAAGTCCTAAATGTCCGCTCTGCAATCGACGTGATGCATGTTACGAAGAATGTTTGCGTGAACCTGCTAAGCTTTTTGGGCGTGTATGGGAAGACAAATGATAAAAAGGAAGCACGGCATGACCAGCAACTTTTGAAAGACCCAGATGACCGGCATCCGGAATGGTTTCAAGGTCGTGCCAGCTACGCTCTTACCAAAGAAGAGAAGGTCATTTTTTTTGAATGCCTGAGCAGTATGAAGGTCCCGTCTGGCTTCTCGTCGAATATAAAGGGAATAATAAACATGGCGGACAAAAAGTTCCAAAACCTGAAGTCTCACGACTGCCACGTGATTATGACGCAATTGCTTCTGATTGCTTTGAAGGGGCTCCTACCTGAAAATGTTCGAGTAGCCATTGTGAAGCTATGTGCATTCCTCAATGCAATCTCTCAAAAGGTAATCAGTCCAGAAGATCTACCACGGTTACAGAACGATGTGGTCCAATGTCTTGTCAGATTCGAGTTGGTGTTTCCACCATCCTTCTTCAATATTATGACGCACCTCCTGGTCCACCTAGTCGAAGAGATTTCCATTCTCGGTCCTGTATTTCTACACAATATGTTCCCCTTTGAGAGGTTTATGGGAGTATTAAAGAAATATGTTCGTAACCGTGCTAGGCCAGAAGGAAGCATCGTAAAGGGCTATGGAAATGAGGAGGTAATTGAGTTCTGTATTGACTATGTTCCTGACCTTAAGCTGATTGGTATTCCTCAATCGCGGCACGAGGGGAGACTAAGTGGAAAAGGCACGATCGGAAGGAAATCAACGATATGTATGGACGGTCATTCTATGACTGAAGCACACCACACAGTTCTGCAAAATTCGAGCTTGGTGGCTCCGTACTTCGAGCAACACAAGAATATTTTACGCTCGGACAACCCGGGGAAGCCTGAATCATGGATTAGAAAGGCCCACATGGAGACTTTCGGCAGTTGGTTGCGAAAACATTTAATGAATGACAATGATGTTGGAGATCAGTTGTACATGTTGGCCAAGACACCATCTTCGACTATAACGACTTTCCAAGGGTACGAGATTAATGGGAATACATTTTACACGATCTCCCAAGATAAAAAAGAGCACCAACCAAAACAGTGGTGTCCGCTTTGATGCAGCAACCGAGATTGGGCAAAAGGTCACATATTATGGTTACATAGAGGAGATATGAGAACTTAACTATGGACCCTCCTTTAAGGTCCCTTTGTTCCGGTGCAAATGGTTCAAGCTAACAGGAGGTGGGGTAAAGGTGGACGAGCAATACGGAATGACAATGGTGGATTTCAACAATCTTGGTTACCTTGATGAACCATTCGTCCTAGCCAAATATGTCGCTCAGGTTTTCTATTTGAAGGACATGAGTAGCAAACCGAGGAAACGGAAAGATAAGAAAACGATCAGTACATCATGCGATGATCCAAAGCGCCACATTGTTCTTTCAGAGAAAAGAAACATCGTGGGAGTGGAGGACAAGACAGACATGTCATAAGATTATAATATGTTTGGTGAAATTCCGCCCTTCAAAGTGAACACTGACCCAAGCATTAAGTTAAATGATGAGGATGCTCCATGGATACGGCCAAATCGTAAGAAAGCGGGGACACAAGGGAAGAATTGATGTGTAATAATTTATTGTACCAAACTTTGTTGAATGGATCATGTGGATTATATTATCTCTGATGTGTTTAAGACTAACTCCTTTGCAAAATATTTGAGAAAACGAGTGGAAAACATGGAAAACAGAAGGTTACTTAAATGTCTCAAAACCTTGTGAGATAAAATACCTAATTTCATAACTTTTATTAAAAACAGAAAACCGACGCGCTAGCGCGCCGCAGTGTCGCCGGAATACAAATTCTTTTGTTAAAGGGGGAAGGGGGGTGTAGAACAAAACAATCGGTATCGCCATCATGCAGCCCCACCGTGGCTACTGGGTGCAATATGCATACCAAATGCACGGCAGGACGTATGATGGCGAATCCGGATGTTTTGTATTTGCTCGATGAAATGACCGGTGTATGAAGGTGGGCTATATATAGGGTCCTCTGGCTCACAACGTGTTGTGCTAGGGTTTTGATCCAACGGTTAAGAAACCACCTCATCCAACGGCTCACAACAGCTCGAAAGAAACACACCGTAGACCTGATCGAACGGCTCACAACAACTCGAAAGAAACACACCCCGGATCCAACGACTCACAAGCGCTTTAAAGAAACACACGATCCGTGTGATTCTATCTGATTGGTCCAAACGAAACCCTAACCCATTTAGTCGCGGTTGGTGTCCCCAACCGGGACTAAAGGGATGATCCGTTTCCCAATGAAACCCTAACCCATTTAGTCCCGGTTGGTGTCCCCAACCGGGATTAAAGGGATGTTTTCTTCTCGCTATATATATGTATGCGTTGCCACACCATTGGCATAAACGCATACAAACTCACCACTCTCTCATGGCTTCTACCGTACCCACTCTAATATTCATCCAGGCGGAGGCACTTTCCGCCTCGAACTACCCCTGCCCGTGCGGCTACAACGTTCCCGTCGGTTGGATGCTGAGTGCCGGAGGAGTGCCGTTCCCTCCTCTTCCTCAAGGTGTGGCGCGTCGGGCGGCCATCACGAACCACTACTATCACGAGCTCACGCCGGAGCAGCGGAGGAATCCCAGTTGGCATCCCGATAACCAGCATACTTGGGATGCCTTCTTCATCAATCGGCGTGAGAGGGCGCTCGCCAGGTATGAGGAGGACGACCTGCCTCCTAGGAACTTTCACGAGGCCGGTCGTTGGCTATGGTGTTCCGGCCGGACTCTACAGAGCGTCATGGACTACATCAGGGCCGGCGATATCCCCCGCCTGCGCTACCCTCAAGCCAAGTCCTGGAGTCGTGATCCTCCGAGGGAGTGCAGAGCACCGTCAGACGATAGTGACGACGACGGCGGCGACTACGACGACTACGAGTCGGAGTACTATAGGCCTATGCAGGAGTATGACTAGCAGATATCAGATCCACTCTTGCCATTATGTACTGCCTTTTTTATCTATATATATATATATATATATTCAAGATGTGTGTGAATATTTCTGATTGGATGGAACAAAACCATAACCATTTCGTCTCGGTTGGTAAACCATGACGGGACTAAGATTGGAAAAAGAATTAGTTTTATTTTTCTGAATTTTCTGATATATTATTTGTATTTTTAAGATTGGAAAAAGAATTAGTTATTTTTTTCTGAATTTTCTGATATATTATTTGTATTTTTAAGATTGAAAAAGGAAAAGTATTTGAATAACCACCTTTAGTTGCGGTTCGTGTCACGAACCGGGACTAAAGGCTCGTTCCGCGCGGGAACGAAAACGCCGCGAAAAAGTACACCTTTAGTCCCGGTTGGGGACACGAACCGGGACTAAAGGCCCGCGGAGGGTACCCGGGGGACCTTTAGTCGCGGTTGGTGTCCCCAACCGGGACTAAAAGCTGGCTCTATATATTCTCTACCCCGAAATTTTTCTAAGGACCAATCGCATCTCCGCACTGCTCGTCTTCCTCGCGCCGATTCCGCCGTCGCCGTCGCCGTCGCCCGCGCAGAGACTCCGATAGAGGACCGCCCGCGCCCTTCTATCCACCGCGCCCGCCCTGCTCCGCCCCCGCCCCGCGCCGGCGCCGTCTCCGGTAGGTTCCCCCGCGGGCCTCTCGCCGCCCTCAAACGGGACCACGAACGAACGCGAACGGACCACGAACGGACCTCAAACGAACCCTCTCCGGTGAGGACGGCGACCACCGCGCGCCGGCGAGGACGACGTCGACCACCCACAAAGGAAGGGTGACGTCACGCTGGCGTCACCGGTGGGTTCGACCTGGCAGAGAGAAAGGGGCGCGGGCTGCTGGCGTTTTTTTTAGACAGGGCGGTGGCGCAGTTAGGTTGGGCTCCTGGCGCAGTTTTGTTTTTTTTCAGCACTCGTTTTTTTTTCTAAGTCAAAAAAAAGTCAAAACAATTTGAATTAAATTTATTAAAATAATAAAAATAAGTTTTAATTCAATAAATCCAGAATATTAAGTGTAATATACCAAAATGACCAGGAAAGCAAATGCAACCTAGCTATGTGGTTCTCCAAGTCATTTGAGCAACTAATTTTGGACACACCTCTAAAGTATGGTTTTCCCCCTCCGGTGGTCATCGTTCTTCCACCCAAAACCCTAGCAATCTGTTTTCCCTCCTTCTACGACAATATTTGCTAAGTCTCCTATATAATTAATTAATTTTTACTACATGCATGTCTGCAGGAGTGACATATGGCGGACAATAGAGCCTTGCCGCTTACAGATCAGGAGGCTGAAGGTTTTATATACGGCATGATAGCCGAACAAGATGATGTAGTCTCTCTTATCTGAACCTTGATAATCAAGAAGGTGAAGGAACGAACATTATCGATAATCAAGGAGGTGAAGGAACGGACATTGTCGATGATCAAGGGGGTGAAGGAATGGACACTGATGACGGAGGTCAACCGTCGACAAACGACGATCTCCAATTGATATATATATATATATATATATATATATATACATTGAGCCTCTCGTGATACAAACTTACTGAAATGTGAATACATATGCACTAACGCGCGCAACTCTCTTTCTTATTTTAGCCCTTGACCGGATCGAGTACGACAAAGCGTGGCAAATCCAGGGCGATGAAAGAAAGAGAAACATATACCATCGAATTAGTCGGTGAAACCGGCAAGCCCCTACAGCACACCACAAAGTTTATCAACCAATGCGGAGTCATTGTTAGAGACAACGTCCCGATCACCGTCCAGGAATGGAAGGAGCCAAAGAAAGCACGTCTTGGTTTCAGTTATGTCGACAAGAGAACGAAAAGGGATCTGTGGAGAAAGCTTATGGTACATTTCATTCTACCTCTGGAATACAACAAAAAAGATGAATTCGGTAACGACGTTCCGGGTGGACGTCAGAGGAGGAGGCTAGTCATAGAGTTTGCTCTTCAGAAGATGGCCGAAGCATTCCGGAACTTCAAGAAAAAATTGTTCCGTGAATATGTCAACAAGGGCAAGACTCCGATTTTCACTGGACAATATGAGAAACTGAGAGCTGATTGGCCAGAATTTGTGACGCAGAAGAAAATCGGAGCATTTCAAGGAAATGTCGAAAAAAAGGCTAATGCGGATAAGAAACAGTACCATCATATTATGGGGCCAGGAGGATACCGTGTTTCGGCGCCTAAGTGGCAGGCGATGGAGGACGGCCTGATGGCGCGAGGAATCCGTCTAGGTACAGAGGGATGGGACGAAAGAGCCAAAATGTGGTGGTACGGGCATGGGGGATCGCTAGACCCGGAGACAGGGGCGTGTGTTCATCGACAGAAAACGTTTGCTCCCACAAAAGCCCTAGTTGACGCAATGGCCAGAGCTCAACAGGGCTTGATCACGTTCAACAGAGAGAAAGACGCACTGACCCATGCCCTCGGGAATCCTGAACACGGAGGACATATACGAGGCAAAAGAAGATTGCCGTGGAAAGTAGGGTTTTCCCAGGAGAATGACCCGTACTGTTACAGAAGCCGTAAGAGAAATACGGACCGGGCTGCCGATCTTCTGTCGAAGCTTGCATCGGAAGTTAGTGAGTTGAAGCAGACCGTGGCGGGAATACTTGTGAAAGAAACACCGGCGGCTGTAGGGCCGCATGAAGATCATGCAGCGGATCTCGGAAGTCAGCATCAGTGGAGAAGCAGCGTGGCTTCCACGGAGGCCCCGCCTGCAGGTGCTAATGCACCGATGATCGAGAGTCGTGCACCGGAGCCTCACTACCCCGTGGATGATGTAAAGGAGATAAAATATTGTGATCTGCATTATCCCGTGGGGAACATTTCCACGAAGGTAGCTACCGGCAGTGCGATACCCTGTACACCTGGAGCACTCCACCACAACAACCCCATTCCATATGGATATGCTCGTGTCACGGTGGAAGACATAGTCCAAGTGTTTGAGGACCTGGAGATTGACATAGCTACACCCGAAGGGAGAGAAGACTTGGAGATGTCAAGCGCCAGTTCATTCCATGGAAAAAGAAGTACATACTGTTTCCAGGCGAGACACCAAGGCTAACAAGTCCACCCCCCTCCGATGGTGCAGGTGGTGGTGGTGGTGGTGCTGGTGCTGGTTCACCTACGCCTCCTTCACGCCATTCGACGTCGTCCCCCGATCCACAATCTCCGGCGGGTAAGCAGGCGTCGCCCACCAATCCTCCTACGGCGGGTAAGCAGCCGTCGCTCCCCATTCCTCCTCCGGCGGATAAGCAGCCGTCGCCCCCATTCCTCCTCCGGAGGATAAGCAGCCGTCGCCCCCCATTCCTCCTCCGGAGGATAAGCAGTCGTCGCCCCCCATTCTCCTCCGGCGAAGAAACAGAAGCAGGCGGACAACAAGGAAACCTGCTCTTGGACTATTAACCCGGAGCCTTATGTACCTAAGACCACACGGGTACCGGAGCCATCACTGAAGCCTATCCCCCCAAGGCCTTGGGAACTTAGTGATGCTGAAACCAAATTGGCCGCGAAGGCTGACTATGAGAAATGGAAGGCCAAGAAGGCGCTAAAGCAGCCTAAGCCCAAGGAAGTATACCCTCCAGAGGTAGACAAGTGGGCTACGGGTTTTTTGTCGACACCGTCCCAAGCCGAGAAGAATTTTCCTAAAGACTATGATAGTGAACTTCGTAGGCAAGCACAAGCATTGGCGGAGGAGAAAGAAAAAATGAAAAAAAGTGGGAAACAAGTTGACCAGCTCGGGATGCAGAGTAAACAATCTACCCCCCGCTCATAGTGAAAGCCGGTCCGGAACAGGACCCCGAGGTCAGAACAGCTGCTGCAGCAATGGGATTGACTGTAGCTACTGCCATGAAAAATGCGTCCGAGATGGGTATGTCTCTTCGTGCCATGTTAGGCCTGGACGCTGCGCCAATTTGTGATGTAGCATTACAATATGTGAAGAAAGGGCCTCTCGTCGAGCCTACGCAGGAAAAGAATCTACCACCACTAATGCAAAGTCTGCTACGTTGGTACAAACAATTTATATCATGGTCCGACAAAGAATTTGTGCATGTGAATGTTACAGAGGAGCATCACACCAAAAAGTACTCTGTAGCAGTTGAGATGGGTGAATTGTTCCAGCTGTTCAATCTGCGCGAGCTCGATAAATCTATCCTGAGTTGCTACGTTCTGTAAGTGATTTATTTCTACCTCATCTCGTTCTTCATTGCCTACACTATATATATATATATATATATATATATATATATACACTATATATATATATATATATATATATATATATATATAGTCCTAACTATATTGTTGCGTACGCTATTATGCAGATTGAAGATTTGTGAATGCAAAATAAGACTCATCCATGATGTTTGGTTCATGGACCCACAAATCATTAATGGAACTATGTTAGAACGTCACCCCAAAGACGTGGAGAAAGACTTGTACAATTTTCTTAGAAACCATGAACTCAAAAGTCATATTCTATTTCCTTACCATTTTGGGTGAGTGTTTTTTTCTTGTGCCCATTCTTTTTTGTTTACTCCATGCATGGTATGTCTAATCGATAAGTTATGCATGACTGTGCATGTAACGTGTCCGCAGGTTCCACTGGATTCTGCTTAAAATTGAACTTCACAGCTCCACAGTTTTTATCATGGACTCTATGGATTCAGATCTAAAGCTTTGGATCGACATGAGAAAAATGATGCAAAGGTAATTATTTTCAATCATTTGCGCTCTATATCGATCGGTATCTTTTGTTCATTTCCTAATATGCACTAGCTAATAACTCCCTTGTTCATTTAATTTTATTTGCACTGTAGAGTTTGGAGACGGTTCTCACTAGAAACTGTCGGTGGATTCAAACATCATCTAGAATTTAAAAATGTGGTTCGTGGTGTGGATAAGCAGCCAGCGGGGACCAATCTATGTGGATACTATGTTTGTGAGAACATACGAAAAAAACCTCTGAGAAAAAGAAGCCGAGAGCACGCGGAAGAGTCTCAATAACTTGCGGAGGGCGCTTACTCCAGAAGCTCGCTTCCGACCAATTCAAGAGGAAATAGCAGGATTTTTCCTTAGGCATGTCATCGATTCCAAAGGAGAACACCATACGTCCACCGACGATGACTATTATATGCATCTCCGAGATTGAAACTTGTTCGAAATTGTGTATGGTCATCTATCTTAATTGTGTATATGGAAACTTGTTCGAAGTTGTATATGGTCACCCGATATTGAATATATATTATATATTCCTATTGAATTCTTCTTGTTTGAAATTTCATATATGCATGTATATAGTAGCGTAAAATATATATATATATATGTACTGAAACTTCATCAAAATTAAAATAAAACACAAAATAAAATATAAAAGAAATAAAACAAAACAAATTAAAAAGAAACCAGGTTTAGGGGGCTTAAAACCCTAAACCTGCGCAGGAGGTTTTCAGTCCCGGTTAGCCACAAGAACCGGGACTAAAAATCCTCCGCCCCGACGGACTCCTGGCACCCACGTGGACGGGTCTTTAGTCCCGGTCTGTAAGTGGCGCGACTACAAGGGGGTCTTTAGTCGCGCATACCTAATCCCGGTTGCGCGGCCGGGACTAATGGCCTTTGCGAACCGGGATTGAAGGCCTATTTTCTACCAGTGCTTCTACGAGGTCCCTTGAACGAGTCGGCGCCAACGAACTCCGGCGGGATGCGCTTGGCGTTCTCGCCCGTCGCTACTACCAGCAACCGCCCGATGTACTCCGTCTCCATGGTGGGGTTGTCGTCAGAAGCTCGGACGCGTGAGAGGTCAGCGGCGTGGTCGAATCGCGCGGATGCTACAGACTGGCAGAAGTGGTGCTTGGTAGGAGACGAACTGGTGCTTGGTGGGGTACTCCGGGTAGCTCGTGGAGAAGAGCATGCGAGGGAGCTGTCACACGCAATAGCAAAACAACGATGAAATTAAGCAAGATCGAACCAACGGGGACACGAGATTTTAACGTGGAAAACCCTTCCAAGTAGGAAGAGAAAAAACCACGGGCGCCAGCCAGCAATACTTCACTATTTCGGGTGAGGTTACAATCGCGCCGGGATTTACAATGTATAGCTTATCCCGTGCGGCGGCTTACAAGAGGTATATAAAGGCGGTCCTGACCTAACTAGGTCGGTAACTGTGTATCCAACTCCGACTCGGTAACAACTCGTACCGTACCGCGACGACGACGGGCCTACACAAATATCTAGACAACTTTTAGTGCATATGTATCTAGACAACTTTTAGTGCATATGTTCACTCATATTAGTTTGTATCTAGATGACGGGCCTCCGCGTAGCGAAGGCCAAACTTTCCTTTATCTTCATATGAATTTGGATCACCATAAAATAACAGGAGCTCGCTGAACTGAACTGCTTGGGGAGGTGGAGGCGAAGGCGGTCAGGTGCGGCCCTGCTAGAGGGAGGCGATGCAGTCGTCTCGTTCCAGCTCGACGGAGAGCAACGTGTTTGCAGCGTCAAGTCAGAGGGAAGCGATGCCTCCGATTTTTTTTTTTTGCAAACACCCCCACCAACTCCACGTATACATCTGACCTTTTTTTTTTGCATGGACGTATACATCTACCTGTAGCAGCCAAGGACACGCTGTGTAGTCTTTTTTTTTTGCGGGGAACACGCTGTGTAGTCAACCAGCGCCTAAGTCGCAAAGTACGTAGAATACACGGTAGAAAAATATATGCAGTGACCAAAGTGAACCACTTATGCAACATCCGTGACCATATTTAGGGTATTCTGAATATCAATGGCCGAAGTGAGACCACGGCTCAAGTTTAATGACCCTAGGTGAATTCTTCTCAACAAAAAAAAAAAATCCATTGAGAGCAATGTGACGTCTTTGCTCCCAGTAGCAGCCATCGGACAGAGCTATCAGACCGGCTATTGGGAGCGCTAAGGTTTGCAGTTTCAACATCTACCGGGAATGGACCAAATACCTTCCTTAGTTTCGTGCCTCACAAAGGAAGCAAGTATATATATGTTGGCTAGAACGAACCAAAAGCAATGACGTATGGATACATTTGTGTTGTATGCTACAGGTTGAAAGCTAAGAGCATGTCTAACAGGCCCCGTATATCGCGAGCGCCCCGTAAAATTCCGGCGGCATACGGGGTGCGGGCCAAAACGGCCGTCTAGCAGCCCCGTATGCGGCCTGGCCCCTACGAAAATTTTACGGGGCCTGCCAAACCGCCCCCGCCGCCCCGTACTTATAGTGGGTGAGGGTTGGGGTGGGGTCCAACCCCCCACCCGCAACCCTAGCTCCGCCGCGCGCCGCCGCAACCCCGGTGAGCGATTCCCCGCGCGCCGCCGCCCCATTCCCCATTCCAAGCGCAGCGATGAGTTCCCCAGACGGCTCCGGCTCCTCCACCGCCCGCTCCAAGCGCCGCCACGAGCCGGAGTCGCTCGAGGAGGCGTGGCGGCGCCACTGCAAACATTCCGTTGCAGGGAGCCGCCGCGCCGCCTGGAAGTACGCGGCGTGGCCGGCAAGCATGCCGGCGTCGCTGGCGGACTACGCCGAGGACGGGAGGTACTACTCCGTCGACCCGCCGCCGCGGCCGATGAGCGGCCCCCAATTCGCGAAATGGCGCGCGGATTGGGAGATGCACCAGCAGTGCAAGCGCGGCCGCGACGGCGCGAGCGGAAGCGGAGGAGGAGGCGCGGCGACAACGGAGGAGGAGGTTCCGGCGACAGCGGAGGAGGAGGAGGCGGCGTTCGCGGCGGCCGTCGAGCTTTCGAAGAAGGAAGCGGAGGCCGCGGCGCGGGCGGAAGCGGAGGAGGAGGCGAAGGCTGTCGCCGACGTCGAGCAATTCAAGGCGATGGAGGCTTTCGACACCGTCGTCTTCCTAGACTAGACTAGGTTAGGACGAGCTCGAGCTCGATTTCATGTAAAGCAATGGTGATCATCAATAAAATCGAGTTCATCTATTCTCCCGCGAAGTTTAAATTCAAACATACAGGGCGGCGATACGGGGTCTGCTAGATGAACGCGTAAATCTTAGCACAAAAATTCCTCGATTTCGTTTGCAGGGCCCTCTACACGCGATTTAGGGGGCGAAATTGTAAGGGTTCTGTTAGACATGCTCTAAGATATGTTTCACTATTACACAACTCGGAGTATTATATTTTGTTACAAGCTTATGTCAATATATAATTTTGCCGTATAATATTCTCCCACTCATTCGCTCCTGAAGGGATGGCAAATTATAAAGGATTTGAGAAAAATGCGGCAAATTATAAATTATCCCTTTTCACCTAGGGGGATTTTATTATTTGCCACACTTTTTTTCACTTCTATAATTTGCCACATCATGTGTCACTGACATGTGGTGGTCAGTGTGACAAATTATAAAGGATTTGAGAAAAATGTGGCAAATTATAAATTATCCCACCTATATATACAGGATGAAGCGGTACGATCTGATCCCGTCTTGCACCACACTTGGGCGCCAATACCTAGAATCATCAACCGAGGAGATGTACCTAATATTTACCAAGTATAATTGGTTATGTTGTCGTCATTATTTACCGTCAGAATACGTTCCAGGTAGAATGCCTTACAGCGCAGTTAAACATATGATGAATTCCGCCAATGTGAGGTTAGAAGAGAAGTAAAGCTCGGTGAGAAATGGAGACGTTCATGCTAGCTCAGCAGATAACAATGTGAAGGGCACATCATTTTGGTAACCATGTGATGATGTGAACATAATTTATTCGCTTCTTATCAAAAAGTCACTTATGCTCCTGAGCACCAGTGATCCTACCATTTAAAAATTCAAAATAATCATTTATAAGTTTAAGTTTTAAAAATAACTGAAAAAAATCATGATTGTTCTCAATGATATATTCCACAGGCATGTAAAATTTCATTTTGCAACACTCTGTATTTTGAGCTACACAAAAATGTCAAAACCTGTACATTTAAAAATGTGCATTTTCACTACACTCGAATCTATATATTTTTCATTTTTGTGTAGATCAAAATAGAAGTTATTTCAACTTGAACATTTACAATATTGTGAGATACATCACTGAGGACAATCATGATTTTTTTAGGATTTTTTAAAAAACTTGTAAATTAGATTTTGAGTTTTTTTTTAAACGCTAGGATGACTGGTGCTTGAGAGTAGGAAATATCTGCTGCTTTTCTCAACGACTTAATGTCACTGGAATTGAGGGGACTGAATGTGGCTAAGCGCCGAGTATTTATACTACTAAGATAAGCATTATAGCATATGTATAGGGCAGTCATATAACTTTGGTTAACCTAACTTTGTCATGCAAAACGATGATGCATGATCATATAAAACTAGAACAGTCATGCAAAACGATGATGCATGCTAACGACTCGCTTGTAGCGATCCCCCGTGTGGGCCGGCCCATCTACAAGTTTGTGTCTTCTTTCGGTTTTTTTCTATTTCTTTCTTCCATTTTTTTTGTTTCTTTTTTCATTTGTTTTTCTGTTTGTTTTTTGCACCATTTTAAAAATAAACAATTTTCAAAAACGAACCTTTTTAAAATATGAATATTTTCAAAAAAGAATAATTTAAAAATCTGAACAATCAAATATAATATGAACAAAATTTGAAAATAAACAATTTTTACAATGAAAATTTTGAAAATAAACAATTTTTTATAATGAAAATTTTGAAAATGCACACATTTTTAAATTTTGTTTGTTTTCAAAATTTGTCCATAATTTCTAAAAAATATACATTTTCAAAAAAAAACTCACCATTTTATTCAATTGTCTATTTTTCGGAAAATTTTCACCATGTAAAAAAATTGTTTATTGCCAGACATTGTTCACCATGTTATTTTTCAAATTGTTCACCATATAAAAAATATATTCATTTTAAGCTCTATGAATTTTTTCTAACAAAAGAAATTGAAAAAGAAAAAAAAAACAAAATGGGTCGCCCCAGGTTGTGGAGCTGTGTGAGCTAGCACCTGCGCGCATGGGCGAGTAGAGCCATAGGACTCGCATGAAGCGAGACATAGGGAAACCCACAGAAACTGGCTAAGGGAACGTGTGTCCTCTCCTAATTTTCTCCCCCCCCCCCTCCGCCCCCTTCCCCCCGCCCCCAATAAATTTCTCCTAGGCCCATTCGGCTATCGACCATTTGATAACACATCATCTCGGATTTGTTTCCGTAATAAAACTGCCCATAGACGTAGCATTACTCTATTTTTACCGCTTCCCCTTACTAGATTTATTGGATTCGTAGTTTTGTACCACACGTGAACAGTGCCCAAGACACAGATCACAATGTAAGGACTCTTAACATATTAGCATAGGAGTATTGGAAATTTAAGATACAAACTAGTCTGGTGCATTCTCTCTTATAGGTCGTATCTAAAGTAAATGATTTGGTGTTTACGCACACATATGATTGAGTTAGCAACATATTTTTCATATGGCTACATGAAAGGGTTGTACTCCCTCCGTTCCTAAATATAAGATGTTCTACCTATTCCTCATGGTATCTAGATACAAACTAATATGAGTGAACATATGCACTAAAAGTTATCTAGATACATGTAGAAATGTGTGAATGTGAAAAATAGCTAAAACATATTACATTTAGGAACGGAGGGAGTACCTTACTAAAAATTAAAGATACAACAACATTATCTCTCCTTATAAATTACCATGCCATGTCATCAAAATGCATAATGAAACCATGCGAAGAATCTTGCATTGACACGGGTCTAACATAGCCGGTGTAGATAACACGCCTATCTGAGCTTGAGATTATTCACATAGCTACCAATTTCTTGAAATCAAAGAAGGCCATGCGCCTAAAATAAGAACGAGTCTAACAAATACAAACCCCGTAATGTCCCATGTAGGCTGCAGATTTGAATAGCTGATGATGACTTGTATCCCAAATACCCACGAAGTCCACATATCCGGCTCAGTCACTAAGATTTCCACTTGCATCATGTGCCCAGAAGATGGTCGTCGGCTCAGCTATTTGGCATCTCATTGGCAAGCATAATGGTCCGTGCTCTCTTCCGCAAGCATGCTTTTGCAATGTTGTCGCTGGATAGCAGTTTCCACCTTGCATGACCAGCTTAGCACGGCATTTCACAATAAGAGCTATTTTTTGTTCTACTCCAATATCATACTCCTATGTAATATGTGAAGGAACGCTGTATCCACTTCATAATAAACTCTCATCAAACAGCAATTTGGGCACGGAATAAATGTAGAGAAGAGCTTAGCTTTTATAGTGGCTACAGAGCTATATAGGACAGTCATATAACTTTGGTGAATCCAACCAACTCTATGATGCTAGACACTCATGTAACTTATATTACCTGGTTGGGCCAGGCTGGTTCGGTGGTCGATCAATCGGCACAAGAGAACCTGCATCATGCTGAAGATACAAATTGAAAGACAAGACAACAATACGCGTACTATACATACTAGCTTTTTCCAGCTTTCGGGCATGCGTTTTTACATGGTGACACTTTGAGCCAGTTTTATTTGTCTCTGACGGCTTGAACCATACTTTGAATCGAATTATTGGGAAAAATAAAATTATGGATGAAATATATGTTTCAAAGTGTCGAAATGAGTAAAATGTGGTGAAAACACTTTTACATACTTCACTATTTGATACAACTATTTTCGTTTACTTTATGGATATATTTCATAGCAGAGATTTTTTTTCAATAAGTTCAACATTGCATAATTCAGCAATCTCAAGTTGATCCTTAATACATACTAGTATACTACCTCCATTTTTCAAAATAAGGCATATTTTTTTGTCAAAAGTCAAAGTGTAACCTTCACCAATCTTATAGGAAAAATATGAACATTTAGAAGATTTAATAAGCACTCTATGAAAATATATTCTTTGGTGGGTCTACCTGTACTAATTTGGTATTCTTCTAAATCTTTATATTTTTTCTATCTCTATGGTTGGTCAAACTTACTATAGATTGACTTTTGACAAAATTTATAGGCCTTATTTCAGGAATGAAGGGAGTATGTTAGAATTATTGTCATACCATTTATGGTTCCCATAAACTTTGTTGGTTGCAAATGTAATAATGCCATTCCTAAGTTCATTGATAAATGACAATAACCTATCGCTGACTAAAAACAGATTTAGCTAACGGCATGTCAAGTGTCCGCGAATTCTGATAGTTTGTTGGTGCAGTTCTTGCTTATAGTGAAGTATTTCCGTTAGTCCTTGCAAATGGAAATAAAATATACTTGTATGAGAAGAATTTTTCTGTACCAAGTAATATGCAGCTGTAAATATCAACAATTGTGACAATATATACGTTAACCAGGGCCCCAAACGATCCGAGTTTTCTTGACAATTGCATTTTCAAATTTGTTTGTATGGACAATACCGAAACTCTAAATTAAGTATAACTTGGTAAGATACTAAATTGTGGATAACTGATAGTGATAGATACACAGGAGAAGCAGTGTAAGCTGATGCCACAACACTTTTTTTTTGCTAGAATCGCACTTAGCAATCGTATGTTAGTACGGTTGTTAAAGTTAAACATTTACTCGGATATGTTGAGCACATTTTTTTATTGCAAGGCAAAGTAATGGTTGTTTCTTTACCGCTGAGGTG
Source organism: Alopecurus myosuroides (assembly GCA_028641055.1). NCBI lineage: Eukaryota > Viridiplantae > Streptophyta > Magnoliopsida > Poales > Poaceae > Alopecurus > Alopecurus myosuroides. The sequence goes on from CM054059.1 coordinate 500,422,426, forward strand.
TAGTATGCTCACAATTTATTTTCTTGAAAATGGGACAAAAGATTTGCCACCAATCATTAATTAAGGAGAAGAGTTTTGACAATAAGAATGATCCAATTTATACAAAATAGACACGATTAATTTTCCTATATATATAGCCTCGCTTAAACAGGTTACACAAAAAAAAATTGAATATTCGAAAAACTATTCCCTATGTTTGAATAAGTTTGCATAATGACAGACTCTCTAGGCCGTATTTTTTGAATGAGATTGCATAATCGTCGGGTATCTCGGCTGTGAGCATGCTTTTGCAATGCTATCTCTAGGTTGCCATGTCCAACTCCCTTGGCCAGCTTAGCATGGTATGTCACAACAAGAGCTATATGTTGTTCTACTCCAATATCATACTCTATGTACTATGTAAAGAAACATTGTGTCCTCCACTACATAATTAACTCTCATCAAATGGTGGCAAGTTGGGGTACGGCTTAAATGTTGAGAAGAGCCAGCTTAGCATTTATAGTACTCATTAGAGGTATATAGGACAGTCATATAACTTTGGTGAATCCAACTAACACTATCATGCTAGATAAGCATATAGCCATGACATTCAGGTAACTTATTTTACCTGGTTGAGCCAGGCTTATCTATAAATCGGCACACAAGAATCCACGGCATGTTGAAGATACAAATTGAAAGACTAAACAACTTCACGTTCTGTATATAAGAGCTCCCTCCCTCTTTCATCTGTGTGCCAGTTAGTTTTTTTTGCGAGAGCTTGAACCACACTTTGAGCCGAATTCTCACGCAAAATAGAATTATGGATTATAAATATGGTTCAAAGTGTCAAAATAATAAAAAAATGTGGTGAAAACACTTTTACATATTTCATTATATGATACAACTACTTTCTTTTACTTATATCGATATTTTTCATAGCAGAGAATTTTCAATAACTTCAACATTGCACAATTCAGCAATCTCAAGTTGATTCTTAATATGTACATATATATGTTAGAATTATTGTCATGGCAATTATGTTTCCACCTATGTTTTCCATAAGCTTTTGTTGGTTGTAAATGCAACAATGCCATTACCATGTTCATTGATAAAGGAAAACCTATGGCTGACTAAGAACAGATTTAGCCGCATGTCAAAGTGTGTGAATTCTGACGGTGTGTTGGTGCAGTTCTTGCTTATAGTGTGGAATATTTCCATAGTCATTGCAAATGGAAAGAAACCACACTTGTATCAGAAGATTTTTGTTGTGTCAAGTAACCTGCAACCTTAAATGTCAGCAATTATGACAATATACGTTAGAATTATATGTATTTAGTTGATCCAAGGACAAACTTTTGACAAAAAAAATGATTAAAAACTATGGTTATTTGTTGCCAAAGAACCGATGAAGCAACGGTCTGATGGTGAAAACCTGAACTTGAAGCCTCATCGATTCGATTACTGGTTCAGTTTTTTAAACTATGGCTGAGGGAGTTATATTAGAAGTTATATGCACCACACACCAAACAAGACTTGCAATCGAGCAGCAGATGAAGACGGGGGTGTGTATTTTCAAATCCGCATCACATCAACACTCTATAGAATCCGTCCAATTCCTCTTTACGATATTATTTTTTGTTTAAATAGTTTTCTTGTTCAGTACCACATGAAGATTCTTATCTTTAATAGAACGTTTAGCTTCCAAATATATTTTCTAAGAAAGACCATTTTCCCCTGGAGGTTACTTTGTCACCCGTGAGCATATGCTCCTTGTTATTTAAATCTGATTTAAACATGTTTCGAAAGGGTAAAAAAGTTGGACAAAAAGTTTGTGTATACATCTCGACATTCTATAATATCAGAAATTTGTTTCACATGAAAAGACATTTTTCCGTCGTGTGCAAATAGACAGAAATTGGGACTAAAAAGAACTTTTTACGGGATATTTTTATCTTTTTTACACAAGACACAAAAAATATTTAGAAATACTTTTCCCGGTGGCAGGAGTATAGATCCCATGTGCCAAAGTGATCTTTACATTATACCCATTCATGCACATTCATTATATCACAATACATTGACTTGACAGTAAATGAACCTGTAGTAGTGAGACTCCATTTTAACTTGTCTAGTTCTTGAGTTGAACCAGGTGTATTTCTTACATGTTTGCGTTTGGAATCAAATTTTAATTTTTGTGGAACCTTGAACCACACTTTGAAAAAAAAAATATGGCGAAATTATGGATATGTACCTACTTTGATATTTTGTTTTGTTTTGTGGATACTTTTCATTAGAAGAGGTTAATTATTATTCCCTCTGATCCATATTAATTGTCATTGATATACTACAAGTCTAAATAAACAAGAATTAATATGGATCGGAGGGAGGAGATAAATAAAACACAACACAATTCAGAATCTCAAGTTGATTCTTAATGTGTACGTATGTGAGGCATGCCAAATATGGAACCAAATATCTGAATTTAGGGGAACATCAGGGTGTCTTTCCCATAAACATCGCAGGATGCAAATGCAACAATGCCATTACCAATGTTCATTGAGAAATGAGAGGCTAAGAACAGATTTAACAATTGGTTGTCAACAAATCAAAGCGCTTACGAATTCTGATAGTGTATTGGTGCAGTTCTTGCTAGTAGTGTTACTCTCTTGCAAACGGAAAGAAAATACAATTGTATTATTCGAAGATTTTTCTTGTACTAGGCAGTTTACAACTCTAATATGTTAACAGATATGAAATATACACGTCTCGCAAACAGGGAGTCCAATTAAGTGTAACATGTCAAGATACTGAACCATGGAAAACTGATAGCGCAACTAGTTTAACAAGTCTGACAGCTAGCTGGCCAACTGTGAATACTGCTATTTTAATTTCCACGAGGTACTTATATTAGCAGTGGAGTCTAATATATTGTGAAGATACATTTTTCATGTAGTAAAAATAGTTTACATTGGAACAAAATTTTACTCAACCAAAAAAATTACCGACACCTTTTGTTCATTTTTTACATAAACCTGTATTTCAGGTCAAATAAATACATGGCGATCCCGCCATGAATGGCATTCCGAGGAGGACTAACAGCTTCACACCCGCCGCCGAAGAAATCGCCATAAGAAAGGTGATCTGATCAGTGATCACCCACCATCACACGAGATTATTCACATACCTCAACCGCCAATTTCTTGAAATCAAGAAAGGCCATGCGCCCAAAACATGTTCTGAAATAGGAACCAGTCCAACAAATACAAAACGGTTACTGTACCACGTAGGAAAAACACCTGATGAGTAAGCCACCACGCATATATAGCAAGCTGATGATGGCTTGTACCCCGAAATACACACGAAGCCGCATATGCTATTGAGGCCTGTATTGAATGTGTGGGCGCTTGCTCTGCAGTTCCAGTTCTCTCCATCCTACTACTGTCAAAGCCCAGTGCAATAGGATTTGCATAAAATTTCTCACAATCCTTTTTTTTTCTCACAATCCTTGAAAGCGTGCCTGTGGTTGCGCTCTCTCTAACTCGCAGATGTTTCTCTGACGAAACTGAAGAAAGAACGAGAGAGAATACTTTGGTGCCGTGTCCAACTTACTGCTTTTCTGTTTTTGCTTGCCTTTTATTCATGCCTATGATCGACGGACACTCTTATCGAATGGGCCGGGCCATCCAACGACAAGATCGTGTGCCAGATCGATCTGGAGCGCACAGACCGCGCCATTGTCATCTAACCTGAACTAGAAAATAGCTAACAAAAACAACAGACGAAAACTCCCAAATGAACATGAAACGCTACAATAACTGAACCTGAAAAGCTTTAGAGTGCAGTGACAGTTTCAGACTTCTTAATACTGAAACGCCAAGCAGAAGGTTATAACAGATACTATCCAAGTAGATACTCATTGTCTGGCCTAATCGCCCATACTATGTACTCATAGTAATCTCCATATATGTGACGACCCTTTAGATATTGAAACACCCAAGGCTTTGGTACCTCTACCACAGAGTCTATGCTCCTCTAGTACCGGGTGGAAGACGATCTGACCTGCCCGCAAGTTATTAAACACCCAGTCCATCCTGGTTGAAGGCGATCTGACCTGTCGCTGGATAGTTGTGTCCACCTTCCTCGGCCAGCTTGTCGCGCTATTTCACAACAAGAGCTATATTTTGTCCTACTCCAATATCATACTTTATAATATGTGAAGAAACATTGTGTCCAGCTTACAATTAAATCTCATCAAACAGTGGCGAGTTGGGCATGGTTTAAATGTGGAGAAGAGCTTAGCATTTATAATAGCCACTATGGTACGTATTAGAGCCATATAGAACAGTCATATAGCTTCGGTGAATCCAACTAACTCTGTCATGCTAGACAAGCATATAGCCATGACACTCATGTAACTTCTATTACCTGGTTGGGCTAGGCTGGTTCTGTGGTCAATCAATCGGTACACGAGAATCAGCTGCATGTTGAAGATACAAATTGAAAGACTAGACAACTTACCATATATACGAGCTTTTTTCCCGCTTTTAGCCATACATTTTTAATTATTTTGTGACAGATTGAACCACACTTTGAACCAAATTACGGCGCAAAATGGAATTATGGGTGAAAAATATGGTTCAGAGTGTTGAAATAATTAATTTGTGGCGAAAACACTTTTACACACTTCAGTATTTGATACAACTATTTTTCTTCTACTTTATAGATATTTTTCATAGTAGAGATTTTTCAATAAGTTCCAGATTGTACAATTCAGCAATCAGTTATGTTTCACATAGACCTTACTGGTAGCAATTGTAACAGTGTCATTTTGTTGTGCCAAGTAATATTCAACCGTGGATGTTAGCAATTGTGAAAATATATGTTTTCCACGTTGGGAAAACAACTTGTATTCTTCATAGGAAACCTCTCGTACAGCGAGAATCATGGAACATAATATAAACATCACGCAAAAACATAGTTGATCTTTTCATGTAGTCTCTGTCTACTTTAACATTCTAAAAATATGTTCATGTGACTGATATGTCACATCTTCAAGATATGAAGATTGAAGAAATCAGGGGCAGTATCTTTCTGAATTATGACTGTTGAAGAAATCTTATTATACCTCCCTTCATTTCAAAATGTAACCCTTTTTAGCAAATTAGTTTAGCTTGCTAAAAATGCTTACCCCCTGTTTGGATGTCGGAAAAACTGCTCGGAATTGAATTGGATTGGGAATACCAAATCCAAGACGGAAAGGAAATGGAGTCCAATTCAAATTCTTTTGTTTGGGTGTGCTTGGTATTTGTTGTTGGAATTAAAAGATAACACCTAATTCCAATTCCTGTTCGGACCTACAAACAATGGAATTGGATATTTTGTTGAGTTTGGACAATATTAATTTGTCTATATTATGCAAAGTATGCGCACATTTAAATGTTTGTATATTATTTTTATTTGTCCAACAATATCATGTTCCGTTTTCTTCTAACGTACATGGACAAAATAGCTGATCACTTCTCAAATTCAGTCTCGCACGCGAATGAGTAGAGAGCTCCGGCCGGCACGATTTGTCCTCGCCTGCCCGGCCTCGTGGCACCGATGGAGAACAGCGCCTCGAGCTGCTTCGTCCGGAACAATTTGTCCTCGCCTGCGCGGCCTCCTAGCACTGATGGAGAACGGCGCCTCGAGCTGCTGTGGCCGGGCGTTGGTCTTAGGCACGGCGGCGATGCTCATTTGGAAGCGCGCTCGGGCGGCCAACACGGGAAGCTGATGCATCGGACATCGAACGGCGACTGAGAGCACGACTATGGCGCACTGATGCGCGCGTGCAGCACAGACTGAGCTGGCGGGGTGCGGGCCAGTGACGGCGCGGCCGACGCGCTGAGCTTAGGCGCAGGACGAGCGTACTGGCGCGTGCTGATGCGCGGACTAAGGCGGAACTAGACGACGGCCGTGTGAGCTAGACGAAGAGATTAGGGCCGGCTTGGGAGGGCCAGGGAAGAGGCCGGCGTCGTCTCCCTGCTGCCGGCGTTCCCTCCCGCGGTCGTTCCCCTGCCGCCGCCGGCCTGCCGCTCGCTATCCCGCGAGGTCAAACTAGCTTTTGGGGCCTGGATGTGGAGGGGACTGGCGGGGTCGACCTGCTCCAGGTTGCGCCGGCGGAGGGGGAGGAAGGGACAGGATACGGGGAAGGGGAGAGGTGGAGAGGGGCCGCCGCCGTTGACTTGCTCTTGTCGCGCACGAGAGGAAGAGGAGGATTCGCGAGCGAAGGGGTACGAGCAGGGGCGTGGCGTTTCCGAGCATTTCCGAGCTCCTAGGCTCGGAATCTTTCTAGGAGAAGTGGATACGCGCGGCTCGTCGCGCGGAATTGGTCAGTGTTTCCATAGTCCAATTCCTATACCACCCCAAACATGGCAATTCGGGTTGTCAATTCCAAATTGGCAATTCCAGCCTCTTTTTCTTACATCCAAACAGGGGGTTACATTTTGGAACAGAGGTAGCATATTTTTCCCTTTGAGATCACTATCCAGATTCTCATAACAAATCTTTCTTTTTCCTTTTGAATTTACTTTCCAGATTCTCATAAAAAAATCAACAGAGGTAATATGAACACAAGAATATACATTTAGTTCTCCCGGCCAGAGTATTTAGGAAAGTATGCACATCCTTTGTACTCTATTGATTCATTTCGTATTGAGTTAATGAGACAATAATACATTATATGATGTATCGCTTTCTTCTTATTTTTGCATTGGGTTTGAAGGAGTTTTAACAGCATATGCTACTCTACTTCTCTCATTTTTTCCAGAAGACTTTATCAGATGCTGGATGTCCACCATTTGGTGACTAGGGAGAGTGTTCAAACTTCAAACTGAACCCGATGGTTCCAGGGAATCGTCCCCACGTTTCCCACTCCAGGCAGCTGCCATGTGGGTTCCCTCCTCTCACTCTGGCAACGCCAGCCATATATATACATTTTCATCATTCAATAAAGACACTTGAATCATTGAATCATTTGTTCAGTCTCTCGCTCCCAACAATTTCACTCATAACAATTAAACCATAAGAGCATTACCATCCTATTCCCACTCCACCGTTGCAGGTGGTTTTGATGTTATGTCCTGGCAAACACGGTTAACGCCTCGCACATTATTGCAGATCTTCTTCACCACATCTACCAGGAACTGGCGTTCAAAATAGTACCTGAAAGAATTTAAATGAAGAAGGAAAAAGCTGTGAAAAATACGCAAGATCATATCAATAAACTACACGAGATACACTGCCCAGATTTCACTGCATAATTGAAACATTGGTAGTCCACAATGATTAAATGAGAGAACATATTTCTTCTGTGCGTTTCTAACAATATGTAATGCCCTAAGAAAATCATGCCTGAAGACATAGATGCATGTGTACGAAAGGCATCAATAAACTTCCTAGATTTCACCACCTCACAGCAGAATAACTTGTAGTCCACACTGGTTAAATGAGAGATTAGAGAACATATTTCTGTATGTTTCCAACAATATGCAAGACCCTAACAATTTTCTAGATGTGTGAACTTCCATTTGCAGTAGGTGGGGGCTGAATTGTCTCATTCAAACTAATAGTATTCACAATGTACTTAAGCAGGAACATAGCAACCAAAGGGCGAAGCACAAATGTTGTTAATGACCCTGGGCTAATAAGTTAACAGGACAGTAATTACTGCAGACTTGTCTGTGCAACTGCAACAAAATATCAACATGCACTAGTACAAAGGGTAACCATTAGAGTAGTTTGCAACATAAAACTGCAAAGAGCAGGTGATAGAGGTGAAGTTCAATGCAGCATACCAATCTGCAGTCATGCCATCCTCGCTGGTAATTGCTCGTAAAGCAACCGCATTGGAGTGAGTTCTCTGGTCGCCCTGGACCCCAACTGTTTGGACAGGCAAAAACACAGCAAAAGCTTGCCATATTTTATCGTAGAGGCCTGCATCTTTAATGGCTTGAACGAATATCTCATCCACCTGAAAGACATGAACAGAGCAGTTCACAATTAACACCATACGACAACACTGATTTAGCAAAATTGCAATGGTTGAAAAATCTCAAACCTGACGGAGAACCTCCAAAGCATTGCCTTCCATAACATCACCTAGGACACGCACGGCAAGACCAGGCCCAGGAAATGGGTGTCGTTTTAAGAACGACTCTGGGACATTTAAGATACTTCCCAACTTCCGCACCTTTTGGAGGACATAAATTCAACAAATAAGTTAGTAATAAGAATATTTCATACCAGAGGGAAGCAATTTCTACAGTAGGAGGTTTCTTTCACTATAGCATGTCAGACTATGCAAAGAGAAGTCCAATAAATATATGAAGCGCAGAGATATATAGATGTAGATCAAGACCTCATCCTTAAATAGGAGCTTCAATGGTTCAATGAGCTTCAACTTCATGTTTTCAGGAAGACCACCTACATTATGATGGCTTTTGATGGTGTGGGAATGTGTCCTCCCACTCCCAGGAGGTGGGCATGATTCAATCACATCAGGGTATAATGTTCCTTGAACTAAATATTCAGGTCTTTTTCCTATCTTCTTTTCTAACATTTGAGCAAATTCATCAAAGACAGCTATGAATTCCTTGCCAATGATCTTCCTTTTCATCTCTGGGTCTTTGACTCCTTTTAACTTGCTAAGAAATTGCTCCGAGGCATCAATACAAGTGACTGGAAGGTGCAAGTCACTATCAAAGGTTGACATTACTCGTTCCTGCTCCTTGTATCTGCAGATAAGGTCTTATGTCAGTTCGCTGCACATTGATTCCGAACAAGACCACGATGAAATGACAGTTACCTTAATAGACCGTTGTCCACAAAAACACAATGAAGCCTATCCCCTATAGCGTTGTACACAAGAGTAGCTGCAACTGTTGAATCAACTCCTCCAGATAACGCACAAATCACATGTTCATCAGGCCGAACCATGCTTTGGATGGTCTTAATTTCCTCATCCAGCACATCTTGCATCTTCCAGTCAGCTTTAATCCCACACACATCAAAGAGAAACCTGCGCAGTGTTTCCATTCCTTGGGGCGAATGTGTCACCTTGCATAATCAGAAGATGCAAAAGATTATGACAACAATACTAATGCATAAACAGTTTTATGAAGAATGTGTACTTCCATACAGACTACAAAGCAACCACGTCATATATACAATAATCTGATAAGAACAAGCAATAATTTACTAATCATCCAAACATTAACTTCCAATATAAACGTAGGCGCCCTACTAAACCATTGCATCATTCTGTACCCAAAAACAGAGTAAATAACTACACGGCCCAGAGTTGCCCACAGTTAGCACAGAATATACAGACCTGCAGATCAAATAGATTAAGCATGTATTGTGTACAAACAAAAACTGAAGGCCAGCTGCATCCAAGTCTTAGTATTTCTAGTTATTGATGGACAAAAACTAGGAGCTGGCAATCAAGTTTATAGATTGGCGAGATGGATCAATCTTTTTTTATCAATGAAAATGCCTTTCTGACAGAAGAAAATTGTGAGTGTCAGCTACCTCCGGGTGGTACTGTAGTCCATAAAACCGCTTCTCCCGATGCTCGATGGCTGCAATGGCACCCTGCACGCTGCGAGCGACGACCTCAAACCCCTGAGGCAGCCTGACCACCTCGTCGCCATGGCTCATCCACACCGTCTGTCGCTTCCCCACCTGCCCCTCGCCATAAAGCGCCGAGGACGGCGTGGCCACCTCAACCTCCATGTCGCCGTACTCCTGCCGCTCCCCGGGCTCGACGGCGCCGCCAAGGGACTGCACGAGGAGCTGCATCCCGTAGCAGACACCCAGGACGTGCGCGCCTGCGTCGGCCGCGAAATCGAGGAATCCGTCGGGAAAGGAGGGCGCGCCCGTCGCGTGGACGGAGTGGGGCCCGCCGGAGAGTATGACGGCGCGGGGGCGTAGCCCGGCGAGGGAGGAGAGCGGGGCGGTGCCGGAGACGCAGAGGGAGAGGACCCCGAGCTGCCGGACGCGGCGGGTGATGAGGTGGGTGTACTGGGAGCCGTAGTCGAGGATGAGGACCAGGTTCTCGCCGGCCCCGGCGGAGGTCGGGAGCGAGGCGGCGGAAGCGGAGCCCATGGTGGCGGCGGCGGCGGGGGAGGAGGAGGGGTTAGGGTTTTGGGGGTTTGAGGTTTAAGAATGGGAATGACCCGTGAGCTCTTTTGATTCACTGGTATATAAGATAGGAGGCTGTTGCACGTCTCTCCAAAACAGAGTAGCAGCTGTCCGTAATTTCTGCCATCTCTAATTTATTCGATTTGATTGATCGAGAGCAGAGGTTTCGTTGTCCCGATGTGCAGTGATCTCTTTATTTCAAGAAATTAAAAAATATTTTAAAAGTTTGAATAAATTTTTAAAAAAAAGCATTGTTGTTCACAATGTTATCTCTCACAAATGTGTAAAATTTCAGTTTAAAAAACTTTTTATTTTAAGCTACACAAAAATGACAAATGTACAAGTCTGAGTATATTGAACGATACACGTTTCCAAATGGTGAGATTTTGTCATTTTTATAGTCCATAATAAAAAGAGAAAACTACACACAACACTATGTTTTGATAACAAAGTTGCACAGAACACATAATTTAAACACTTTTTGCAGCTAGCTCCAATATTTTGTCTAATAAGTTGCAACTAACCCAAAACGTTGATTTGGGAGCTTAATAGGCATCTAACATGGAGGCCATGACCGGCATAACATATTTCTATACAGTATATTGTATATTAATGCTAAAATATTAAGTAAAGTTCTTCGAGTACAATTATCGTCCCATAGTCGAAAAGTTAAAACGGAGCCGAGTTACATATAGTCAGCACTACAAAATAAAATTGAATCTGTATTTTCTTTTAAAAATATCAAAATAAATTTCCACGTGGTGATAAATTTCAATCAAAGATATTCATTGTATAGCTAGAATAATACGGATTTTACCACATGCTAAAAAAAATACGAATCAAAGATATTCGATGTAACTCACGTAGGCTAAAAAAATAAAAATCTTATTACATTTATGTCAAAGTAAATTAAAGGTCGTAGTAGACCACCTCTACCATCGCCATTTGGAAGAGTACTGATCATGTGTCACTAATTTGGGTGACATGTCAGGGTAAAGTTGTACACCCCCTATAGTGTTAATCTTTCTAAATAAGCATGTCCACGATCATGGTCGACTTAGAGATTTTTTTTTCTCATCATAGCATCCTTATCTTGGTCATAGAACTTTTCTAATTAAGCTGACAATGATTCAGTGGATGATACATGATGAGAAGAATTAGAGTAGCACTTTGTTTCCGCCTGCAATAGTTGAGTAGACGTTGCCTTGTGTAACTTGCATGTTAGGTTAATGGCTATGTAGGCACAAGAACATGGCGCTACTTCGGATGTTACATGTTGTTGCCGTTGAACTCCTTGAAGCTCTAGGTGCAGTCCGAACACGCTATTTCATAACAAAAGTTACATTTATTTGTACTCCAATATCTCATATCATATCTAAATTATCTTTGACGGTTCATACTATCGATTTTTTTGTGCGGCTTCATACTCTTTCTAATTTGTCAAAGAATATATTGACCCACTTCACAATTCATTCTCGTCAAAAGTTGCAAGTTAGGGATGAGCTGAATGCATGGAGAAGCGCTTAGTATTTATGCTACTAGGGTAACTACTGTAGCTATATATCGAACAATCATCTAACTTTGGTGAACCCAACTAACCCTTGTCATGCTCTTTAGGACAATCATATAGCTAGTAAAGTCATATGACTCCTGCGCACAACCAACCGACAGAAGAAAGCCTGCAACATACTGAAGGAACAAATTGAAAACTATAATTTTTACGTACCGTCCACAAGAGCTTATTCCACTTCAACCATGTATTTCTGACATAGTGGCACTTTGAATCACATTTTAATTCCGTGGCACCTTGAACGAACACTCTGGAATCAAATATGTTAGAATTATGTATATTTTTACCTACTTTACTATATTTTTGACAAAATTTATTTTGTAGTTCAATGTGTATTAGATCATTAAATAAGGTAAGCACAAGACGGTTAAGAAATCTCAAGTTCACCCTTAATATTAATATTTACATGTGCCAAATAAAACATAATCTGAAACTGGCACGTGTAAAAGATAGGAGGCCAACGCAATCGCTTCAGGCCGAAGTCGGTCGAGGAAGCTTCACACCAAGATGATGACACCAAATTGTTGCACCCGGATAGAACATGAGTTCCATGGCGATGACCCAAGAGGGTAAGGGTGCGACGTTCCGCTACAGCCGAGCTAGCGAGGATAGTGTCGAATCTCTGACTCTACAAATCCCTTAGGTGACCCTATCGGGTTTCGACTAGGAGAACTCATGAACGCTGGTGGAATCGTCGGCTAGACAGGGGACGAGATTTACCCAGGTTCGGGGCCCTCGTATAGGTAAAACCCTTACTCCTGACTCTGTCGATCTGTATTAGTCGAAAAAAGATCGGTTACAATGGTGATGGCTCGAGTCGAGAGTATGATCTCAAACTCAAGGTTTTGGTGTTGCGGTGTTGCCTGGTCCTCTACCGGTGGCTCTCCTGGCCTTATATAGGTGGCCAGGTCTCAAACCTTACCCGGAGAGGACTCGAATTCTAACCCTAGGTCGGTTACAAGTTTCCAAACTTAACCCGCAAGTTAGTGCGGGTGGGCTTCACGTGGGCCTTCTAGAATACTCCAAGGGCTCCTCTTCTTGGGCCTTAACCTTGGGCATGGCATGGGGTGTCCTTACCCGCGGGGTGCAGGATCCATGCCTTCGTCAGATAGGATAGGATTTTCATCCCGAACCTAGTCATGGAGAGGAAACCCTGAACGACGCAACAAGAGGTTAATGACATCCATAGACATTAGCTTTATTGGCACCGAGTGTGGAGCTTACGCTCGGCTCCTCACTCGTGTTACCAAGGATACCAAGGAGCCGACCCAACCAGAGGGAATGGTTACCTTGCCAGCACGAGGCCTCTAGGATATTAAAAAAGCACGAGGCCTCTAGATCCTTAGAGCATCTAAACCGGCACCCTCCAAATGCCCCCCCAAAGGCCCAATGGGGGACCGAACAAAAAAAAACGCCGCAGCGGCACCCCCAAAGGTGTCCATCCGCCAAGTTTGTATCTGGACCCCCCAACCCACTCGCCATACTTGGGGGCCTGGCTGGGGGCGCCGGACATCGTCCGCTCAGCCATCTGACAGGCAGGGACCACCCGTCATAGAGACAAGGAGGAGGGCAGCCGCGAGTTATTACGTCGTGCTGGAGACCGCTGAGGAGGCCGATGACCGCGTTAATGCCGGCTCGGGGCGCCAGTTTCCAATGCGACACGATGCGGCGTCGGCCTGCAGTTACACCGGCGACACGACGCGATGCTTCCGAGGTCGGCGTTGCGCCTTTCCCATGCGAAGCATTTACCTCGTCGTGCACATCCGCATCGTCTCGCCTCGTCTCCCCAACCTCGCCTCGCCGTGCACAATTGCCTCCCCGCCCTCGCCGTCGCCGCCATGGCCAACAACTGGGAGGCCAAGTCATCCGCGGGCTCCAAGCTGACCAGCGGGAGCACCATCAACACGGACGGCGCGTGGGAGTTGTACCAGTACGGGCTCCTCGCCCCTCCGGATTGCCGCATCCCGAAGGAATGGCGCGTCCCCGACGGCGGCCTCGTCGTGCCACTGATCTCCCGAACGGCTGAAGGGGTCCGCCGTTACATCGCTCGTCGGCGCAGTTGGATGACGCCCGCAGAGCGCCGCCTCCCCGAGAACGACGACGGCCACCACAACTGGAGGAGGTGGCTCGACCGCTTCGAGCAGGAGCGGGAGGCCGTCATCCACCCCGACGTGCTCCTCTTGCGGTGGAACACCATCGGGCGCCGCCGCTGGTGGGATCGGACTCAGCGCGATTGACGCGGCGAGGCGGCACACCGCGACGGGAAACGTCCTCCCGCTCCGGCTGTTGCCGCTTCCGCCACCGCGCCCCATCGCGCCACCGAGGCGCCGGGGAACCCCTGGCATCGTCATCCGTGACGAGCCACGCCTCGCACTTCTCCCCGCCGCCGGCACTCCCCACCTCGGGGCCGCCTTTTCCTCCGCCAACGGCGCCAGGATCCGGAGCCGCAGTCGCGCGCCACCGTCAAGGAGGAGCCGCAGGTGAAGGAGGAGCCGCAGGTCGATGACCTATACAGCCTCCCATCGCCGCTGCACGATCCGATGCACGGCGACTGCCCCGGCCTCGTCGCTGCCATGGCCCGATCGGTGGTACATTGGAGCAGGAGGCGCTGGGTTGGCTGACGACGATGCAGTCCACCGTGGTGGAGGCATCCGTGAGCCGCGGTAGCAGCAGTGTGGGCACGGCCACGTCGAGCTCTCGAACCTCCCGCTCCTCCAGCCACGCCGGCGTAGGCCCCTCCTCCAGCGGCAAAGTCGTAGTGATCGACGACAGCGACGAGTAGGCTAGGGTTAGGGCGGCGGCGGCGCCGCCATTTGCAATTTCGTTAAAATTTTGTAAAATATTTCTAAATTTGAATGAAAATGAAAAAATTTATTGCCGTTGCCGGCGTTCACAAGGTGTTTGAATTTATGACGTCCGTAAGCTGGTCTCCGGTTGGGGGCGCCGCTGTGGAGCACGCCCACCAAATTGGTGGACACAGGTCCGGTCACCCCCAAAAGGGGAACAATTGAGGGGCGCCGGGCACGTTTTTGATGGGTGCCGGTGGAGATGCTCTTAGTCGCGGCCTCCAAAGCCTTACCTGACACCAGGACCACTAGCCACCAAGAATCTCGCCATCCACATGGCAAGGAGGAGGCTACTACTGATACGATGTTGGCCTGTCGAAAAGCACAAGGATAAATCGCCATCGTGACTGGCGGAGGCGACGGCGAGACAGCAGGGGGAGGCGAGCATGACGGCCTCGACGCCCACAAGTTAGCGCACATGCCACTAGAGGGCCCCTCCTGGGCCTTTCAAGCAGCCCAAATCTGTGTGCCTGATTTATTGTCATGATACATGTTGGAACCAAATTAAACATGTTGGAACCAAATTAAGTATCTGAAGGCAACAATGACATTATACGTGTTCATTGAGAAATTACAAACTTATTATTGGCTTATTGCGAACTAGGAGCATATATAACCATCAATTGTCAACCATTGAGTGTGTGAATTCTAATACTCCTATGATCCGAAAAAAGTGATGGACGTTCTACCTAAAACTGTACGTGACTAGCTCATTTCCAGCGACAATTATTTTAGATCGAAGGGAGTAGCAGTGTTTTGGTGTTGTCCGTGCTAATGGTATTTCTTTCGTGTACTCCTTGCAAGGGGAAATAAGACACTCTCGCATTAGAAGACTTTTGTTGTGTCAAATAATTGACAACCATAATATGTCTATGGTATCTTTGTGTACCGAGCTTGCTTCACAAGTGCATTTGAAATTGATTTCTGTAGATAATATATACTACTAAATCAAGATTAAATATAATTTGTTAAGATACTGAACCGTGACAAAACTGACATCATAAGTGAGTAGTTTAAGTGTGTCTCCAATGTGGTAATAAGGCCGACCATAAGGTTCTTCCTATCGACCTTAGCCAGTTTTAACATTGTGCGGGTCGGTCTTAAGAGTAAGATAGATGTCTACACTCTACAACCACGGGGACAGAATGCCGCCGTGTCGAGCCCTACTAGTGTGGTAACAAGCTCTGCCATAAAGCTCTCTAGATCAACCTTAGGCAGTTTTAAACATTGTGCGGGTCGCCTTAAGCCCTCGAGATCGCCCTTTCCTGTATGAATACCCCGTGCCCACAGGGGATAGAAAACGTTTTCTTTTTCTCCCCCCTCTGCGACTCTTATTTTGTTTTACTGCAAGTTCAGAGATGTACCGTTTACCACAGCAGCACCAGTGAGAAGAGTAACGGATTTGCGCTAGGGGGAGGGAAATCAGGGAGGGGATTAGCAAGATACTAATTAACTGAGTATACTAATTAACTGACGGGGCGGTTTGTCGCTGGCATGTGGCAACACGGCCGAGAACAAGCGGGAGTGGGGTCGAAAAGCGGTGCGTGCGAAGGGATGGAAGCTAGGTGACGCCGCATTCGAAAAGTAGCTGAGCAGTGTGCCGGCCCGGGTCGACCAGAGCAACCAGCAGAAAGCTTGCACGCCGGCAGCGACCGACGGTCGACGCGGGCATGAACACGGACGAAGTGGGGGATGAGGGGGGGGGGACAGAGCAACGCCAAAGAACCAGAGACTCAACTAGAACATGTACATGTAGTTTTTTCTAGATACAAGGCTTGCACCCGTGCCCGAGTTTAAATTAACAAAGCCCTCACCGGCCAGGAATTGGAAAACAACGGCGACCTACAAGGAGCTGAAAGAGAAGCTTACAACGCAACACACACCAACAAACAAAAGATAAAACAAAAGGAGCACAGCTTGAGGGTGTGCTGCCCACTACACTCAGGGCAAGAGCAACTAAGCAGTGGTACACGAAGACCTTCATATCCTTACTTTGATATCCTCTGTTATTCCAGATCAAAGATTTGCTAGGTTTCTTGCCCAATTCTCTCATGTAGAAATTCTATATATCTTGATCTTCCTGATTTGCTGGATGCCGGAACATAACAGACCTTCTCTCACCTCCAACACTTTCTCTTGGATTGGTCACCAATTGATTTGCATGCACATGGGATTATTTCATGCAATCTGCTACATAAGAATATGACTCCGGTTCTTTTAGTTGACGTGGCTTCCTCCCCCTGCCCAGGAACTCTCCCTCCTGGCTCGCCTCCTTGCAAATCTGATCCACACGTGGCCTATTTATACAACCGTCGTGTAATCACGGGATGCACCTGTCGCAACTTGCTGCTTCACTTCCATCCATCCGGCGAGCTTCACCGCTGTGAAGAGTCTGGCAGACATCGTGTCCGTGTTCAATGTCTCTGCTTCTTGATGCTCCTCCACTTTCGCCTTTTGATGATACGTTGTCGTTGTTGCGTCAACTTCTGGCTGAGATGACACTGTTGTGGCTAGACCCACTGTGTTGGCGGCTGAAGCCATGGCTATCATCCTTTACTTTTCTTCAACGATCTCAAGCACACGTACCTTCAAATCGTCAAAGATTGGTTGAACAAGAGGCCTTGAAATTCTGCATGAAAGAGCCAGCATCGGAAGCCATGGTGATCGACTCTGATACAAAATGTTGTGGGTGTAGATCCACAACAGGATAATTTTTTTGACACCATTACTGTGGGGGAAACCCCCACAGCCCCCACTTTATTAATAAAGAATAAAGTTATTTACAATATATACAAAAAAAAAAGGAACAAAGGTCTAGGAGATGGAGTTAATCCATGATGTCAAAAAGGTAAGTGTAGCCTTCTTCACCCTATACTTAAGTAAGGTGATCTCATGCAAGAAAATTGCTTTCCAACCTCTGAAGGTAGGTTTAATAGTATTGAAGATCCAACCATTCCTTTACTTCCAAATGCCACAACAAACCAAGATCACAATCTCAACAAAGCAGGGACCTAAGAATTGTTTTTTGGCAAATTTAAGAGTTTCAGCAGTATTCCCAGGAAGCTATGGAATTTGTAAAAAATTCCAAATTCTAGTGCTGAATTGACAATTGAAGAATAAGTGTCTCCAATCCACAATAATATGAGCAGCACAAAGGACACACACATGTGTATCAGATACATGCCAATGCCTCCTGATGAGCATATCTTTTATATTAATTCTGTCATGAAGAATTAACCAAGCAAAAAAACTTATGCATTGATTGGCATTTACTTTTCCATAACCAACCCGAGACAAAGTCTAGGGGATGTGTGCAAAGCTGAATTTGTAAATGGAACTGGGAGAGAATGCCTTCTTTGAAATAGAACTAGTCCATAAATCCTTCTACTGAGTGGATAGAAACAGGTGCTGAGTTATAGAACAGAGCTCCACAACAGGATAATTACCGTGCAGAAGATAGCCAGACGGCATGGCTGACTGTCTACTTACTTTACTATGATCATCCTAGTACGTCTGTAAGCCAATGTCTTACAAATTACCTCTAAGAATGGCGTATTGACATTATTGTGTTCCCCTTCTCGATCCCGGTAATAACGGGCAATGAAAAATGCAAACAAAAATACACTAGTTGCAGCTTTGTTGGGTATCCGTACTAATAGATGCAGTTATCCTCATGGCTAAGATAGTAAAACGTTACACCCTTTTACTGACAAAACTGAACCTAACTAGCTTCTTGCATGAATTAAGTTCTCAATACCACGGGTCAATTGTATGGCCAGTGACGACACATATCGATCCCCGCTGCCCACTCCCACCTGCCCCCGTTGAGAGTCGCATGTGCCGTCCGTGGCCCGGCCCGACTCCAGACATGCTCCGGCGGTGCTGCTGCTCGGAGTAGAGATGGAGGAGGAGCGCGGCGCGCCTCTGTAGATAGTAGTAGTAGTAGTAGTAGTAGTAGGTTTTTCTTTTCTCTGTTGATTTCATGCGTGGAGGTTGGCTTTATGCCATACTGCCTGCTCCTGGTACTCGCGAGCGGTACTGGAGGCGTGCCGTTCCTTCTCGGCGGCTGCTGTCCATGGCGGATGGTGGTGGTGGAGGCGGGATGTGGCTAAGGCAGAGCAAATAAGCTCGAGTTTCGTAGATTTGAGGACCAGGGTTGGATGGTTGAAGTTTCTTCCATCTTTCGCCATGGAGGAAAGCATGGAGTTGACTTCTACTCTCTGGCTTGGTGGTCATCAGTGAAGCAGCACAGGAGAACAGAAGCTGCTCCCGAGAGGGCATCCATGGCAGCCCTGAGTTGGCTGTCATTGAAGATGGTCGAAGGGCAACCCCTCTCCCCATCTTCGCCGGTTACGGATGATGCCGACCGGCGTTTGTTGGTGGATTCAACCTCCAGGCCGATGTGCCATGACGGAGGCCTCCAAGCTCGAGCGCAGTTGGCTCCCGGTGCACCACCCCAAGTGGTTTCGTCCCCGGCGGTGGCGTGCTTGGCTACGCCGTGCTCTGATGCGGCGACAATGGAGATTGACCTGATGGAGTTTTTAGGTTTAGGTATAGGGTTGTCTGTGCATATTGTAAGGGCCTTGTTGCAATTTTTACTTTCTGTAGGTCCTTTATGTAATTGGTCGCGTATCAATGAAAGCTTCTAGGTCCTCCGGGACCGCCCATGTTAAAAAAACAAATATGCACGCTACCTAGCATGTGAGCTCTTTTTCCCCTATGGTTTACCCCCATAATGTAAGGGCCTCATGAGGGTAAAGATGATTTCTTTAAGCGAGGATCATTCACCTTAGGAAACGGAGAAAGTATTCGTTTCTGGGAGGATGTTTGGCTAGGGAATAAGCCTCTATCTCAACAATATCCGTCCTTGTATAAAATAGCCCGCGAAAATAAGTTTCAGTGTCCACGGTTTTGTCACAAGCCCCTCCACCAAACATAGGTTTTAGGAGAGGCTTGACCGGAAACAAACGGGGTAAATGTGTACATTTGGTCAAGCGGTTGATGGATGTTCAGCTTATTCAACAACCTAATTTGTTTACTTGGGGATTGACTGCATTAGGTGCGTAAACTGTTAAATCACTCCATTTTGATTTTAGGAATGATCATATAGTATTCCTATGTAAATATATTTGGAATATGAAGGTGCCACTAAAAATTAAGATATTTATGTGGTTCCTATATCGAAAGGTGCTTCTTACGAAAGACAACCTGGCAAAACGCAATTGGAGAGGTTGCAAAAAATATTGTTTTTGTGATCAAGAGGAAACAATGCAACATTTGTTTATTCATTGCCCTTTTGCAAAGATGGTGTGGCGTATCATGAATATGGCCTTTAATATTACACCCCCTACTAATATTACACACTTGTTTGGGAACTTGTTGCATGGGGTCTCGAAGAAAGAAAAAGTTCATATTCGAGTGGGTGCTTGCGCTTTATTATGGGCCATGTGGAACATACGTAATGATTATATCGTTAATAATGCAAAATCTTCTTCCTTTGTGCAGGTCGTATTTGAAAGTATAGTATGGGCACCTAGAGGGGGGGGGTGAATAGGTGCTACGGCAAATTTTAATTTTTATCAAATTTAGGCTTGACAAGAAAGGTAAATTCTCTAAAAGTGCGACTAGTGATGAATTTACCTATATGACAAGACAAGCAATCAATGCAACAAGTACAAGTAAGTAAAGAGAGGGAGGAACGAGGTAACCGATGGAAGCACACGGAGACACGATGTATTTCCGAGTTCCTCCTTTTTAGGGGAGTACGTCTCGTTGGAGAGGTGTGAGCTCGCCACAAAGGCCTACTCAACGCCACTAAGGCTTCACCTTAATCTCCGATGAACTTCGCCACAAAGGCCTAGTTCACCTTCCACTATAGAACCCCTTTGAGGCGGGGATCAAATCCTTTACAAACCACTTGGGGCACACACCCACAACTTAATTGGGGGCTCCCAAACCTTCTTGAATCACCAACAAGAAACAAGAAGCCTAGGTTCTCCACAAGAGGAAACCCTAGGCAAGATCCCTCGAGCTAGAGAGGGGGAAATGAAGAACGGGTTGGTGAAGATGTAGATCCGGTGGTCCTCCTTCAATCCTCAAGGAATCAACGAGTTTGGGTGGAGGAGGAGGGAGATCTTGCTAGTGGGTGAGCTCCATTAATGGTGTCTTCAATGCTGGGAAGAGCTAACCCTTGGAGAGAGAAGTGAAGCTCTATTTATAGCCTCCAAGAAAACTAGCCGTTTTTGGGCCAGATTTCGACCAGCCCGGAATGGTCCGGAATTTTCCGGAACCCCGGAATATTCCGGAGCAATCCGGATGCCACCCGAACAATTCGCCGTTGTGGCCGGAATGGCTCCCGGAATATTCCGGATGCCAACAGAACAATTTCCCGTCGTGGCCGGAATAATCCGGAACCATTCCGGATGCCCGGAATTTTCCGGCCTTTCCTTTGAAACTCTGTAGAAGGCCAGAAAAGTTCCATTGATCTTCGAATTCTTCACCATTTCTTTGACACCGTATACGTGCTGATATATGACCAACCTTTTAACAAGAAAATCGTATACGGTTAGCAACTTCTTTATGTTGTTAACAAACACACAAAACCGTGAGATATCAAGAATGCACTTTCAGTATTGATGGCTATTCATTGGATCCGTATGTGGTCCTACCTATAACCAATGGAGAAGCGGGAGGCTTTGAATATTGGGTGCAACCGGTTGGAATTGGTTGCACGAGATTTATTCAACCAGTGCAGCTGATGTTCTGATCTAAGGATAACAAAGGGATGATGAGTGTTCTCATGTTGTCTTTTATTTTTAGATGGTTGATCCATGTATGGACCTTATGTGATCTGTGATGCACTCTTTGTAACAAATGAATTTTAATAAAGCAATAAAAGTCATATGCATCAATCGATGCAGAGGCCCGAGCTCTCCCATTTCGGAAAAAAATGTAAGCTAGTACATTTGATCTAGCCTGTGCGAGATGGTGAACCAGGTAGAAAGACTACTTGATACTCCCTCCGTTCAACAATAGATGACTTTCACTTATTTAGATATGGATGTATCTAGACATATTTTAGTGTCTAGATTCATCTACATGTAGACAAATGCAAATCATCTATTGTTGAAGAGAGGGAGTAATAAATAGCCCTCTTTCTCACGGTCATGGTGGTTGGCGTAACGGCAGCGACGGCTAATGGCGGACTTCTACCTACAGTGTCTGTGTTTGGAGAGATGCCCGTATAGAATTCGAGGGCACATAAAGACACTTATGTTGATGCGACCAGTGTGGCTCTTTGCAGACTGGGCATGCCATTAAACTCCTTGAAGCTCTTGGCACTTGGTTACAGATTTTTTCCCCATACCCACACTTGGCCGGGTATACAAAAACCCGCGAGTATACCCACCAAAAACTCAATGAGGCGATATAATAACACAACATATAAAGCAACATCGACATACATTATCATTCATTCACTGATTCGACAAATCTCCCGGTAGATGAAGTCCATCACGTCAATCTTCCTTTGGTTTTTAGGCCTTGTGAGGAACATGAGGTTCACCATGAAGGCCCTCATAGCTGAGAAGTCACCGGCCTTTATCACAATGGAGGCACGGAAGATCTTGGAGAGCAAGTTGTAGTAGGGGTACATGTTGGAGTTGAAGGGCTTAGTCTTGCCCTTGGCATTGGGGGGATAGCAGAAATCCAGGCTGGAGATATCATACTCAGGGGCATCATGAATCCTGTAACCGTGATCAGCATAGGTGGCAGTCCAGGTGTATCCCAAGGCCTCAGCAAACTCAGTCAAATTGCTTGAGATCTTCTGTTCACCACACATCCAAGTCATGGAACGTGTGGCATCACCCTTAGCATGGAGAGTGCAATAGAACTGAGCAACCAACTCTGGGCAGTACTCACCCTCAGTGTTGTCAAACAGTGGCATCATGCCAAACTTCTCCAAACAGGCATGCACATGGCGAAGCTCAGAGTTCTTGTACCTATTGTAGACATCCATGTCCATTTGAGCTTGCACACAAGTAAGAGGCTGCTGAGTAGAATAGAATTCCTCCCAACACTTGAGCTGCAGATTTGTCCAGAACCGAGGATCCTCACAGGTGGACTCGGGGAAGCGGTAAGGATTCTTCCGCTTGATATACTTCCACTGAGGGACGGAGCAGGTTTTCAGATCAATATCAGGAACTGACTCAGTGTTGGCATCCTCACGAGTCTCATGGAAGGAGGAGGAACGACCAGCCCGTCCTCTGACCGGACGAGCACCCCTTGAAACAGATTGCTTTCTTTTCAGACCGGTACGAGCTCCAGGACCTGCGAATGGAGGATACAGGAGTAGCAAAGATAAGTGCATATGCCATATGGGTCAAAAGGAACTCCAAAAGGTTAGGTGTAGTGCAAAAGCTCGAATTCCTGGCAGCATCCGGAAAATTCCGGAGTGATCCGGAATATTCCGGCTGGGCCGGAATGGTCCGGAATATTCCGGCTGAGCCGGAAATTTCCGGAGCAATTCCGGGCTCCTCGATCTGATTCGAGGAACTGCCTAAGACTTCGAATTTTTGTCTCACAACTACACCAAACATCTAGGAAACCAAAGAGGATGCGCCTAGTATAGATCTACGTGCTGGAAAACATGGGAAGGCCACAAACTAAGATTGGGATCTAAGTCTAGATGTAGATTGGTTAGACTAGATCGAAGGGAAGCATGGCATCTAGGTAGTGAATGGCAAGATAAACACATTGATAGAACTTGGAACTAGATCAAACCCTAGTGAGATTGCATCTAGAGCCAAAATCAACCAATCAAAACGAAGAAAAAGAGATGCCAATCAACATACCGTCCATGGGGATGTCCTTGTCCACGGGAGGGATCCAACAATCCTCCCTAGGGGCAACGGGGACGAAATCGACGAAAGGAGGCGGCTAGGGCACGGGAGGGGTGAAAGAAGTGGAGGAAAACTTCCTCCCGTGCGTGCGGGGGTATTTATAGACGAAAACTGCCCATCCGGAATGGCCCGGAAAATTCCGGAGGTCCGGAATATTCCGGGGCAATCCGGCAATCCGGAATGATCCGGAAAATTCCGGATGGTCGGAATTTTCCGGCAGGAGCAACAGTCAGCTCCAAAATTTCGGAGTAGGCAAGTTTTGAAAGGCAAGGAATGATGTGTGATGTGTGGAGTATGGCATATGCAAAGATGAACATGGGAGAGGATACAAAGAGCAAAACAAGGGTTAGGTTTCCTAGTCTTACTTCTCGGAAAAGAACCAAATAAGATCGAAATAGCAACGAGAAGTAGTATTCGGACAAGAAACACAATAACCATAAGATATGCAACTAAGAACCAACTCTTCACGTGGGGAGAGGTTGGTGGCCTAAGCCACCATGTAAGAGTTCATGGTATGCAACCGCGAAGATATATCTTGGGGGCATTGCCAAAACTCAACATTGAAGCTCACAATTCAACATTAGAAAAGAGAGATCACAATGAATTTTTGCTATGGGCATAATGGGGGGAGGGAGAACCCAATGTGTTAGGATAGCACTCCCCCTATGTCCATGCCTACATCTAAGCTCGACCACGTTTCATCTATAGGGGTGTGCGCATGATAGTCAAGCCAAGCTCCTCGAATCAATCACATTTATCTCATTCCTCAAGAATGTGAACCTTGCATCATCAAGTGGCTTCGTGAAAATATCCGCAAGATTGTCCTTGGTGGGCACATAACCGAGTGCAATGTCTCCTCTTGCCACGTGATCACGGATGAAGTGGTGGCGAATCTCAATGTGCTTCGTCCTTGTGTGTTGCACCGGATTGTATGCAATCTTGATAGCACTTTCATTGTCGCATAGAAGAGGCACTTTGTCCAAATGAATTCCATATTCCTTGAGAGTTTGCCTCATCCATAGCAATTGGGTGCATGCACTCGCGGCGGCAACATATTCCGCTTCGGCGGTGGAGAGAGAGATGCAATTTTGTTTCTTCGAGGACCAACTTACAAGGGACCTACCAAGGAATTGGCAAGCCCCCGAAGTTGACTTCCTATCATCTTGATCACCCGCCCAATCGGAATCCGTATATCCATTGAGAGTAAATTGTGTCCCCTTTGGGTACCACAAACCAAATCTTGAGGTATGAACCAAATAACGAAAGATTCTATGAACCGCCATTAGATGGCAATCCTTAGGAGCCGCTTGATACCTTGCACACACACCTACACTCAAAACGATATCGGGCCTAGATGCACAAAGATAGAGCAAAGAACCAATCATAGAACGGTAGAGCTTTTGGTCCACATCCTTACTCCCTTTTGGATTACGTGATAGATGACACTTGACTTGCATAGGAGTGGTTTTGATCTTTGCCTCTTGGAAGTTAAACCTCTTGAGCATGTCTTGAGTATACTTGGCTTGAGAAATGAAGGTACCAAAGGCCAATTGCTTGATCTCAAAGCCAAGGAAGAATTTAAGCTCACCCATCATAGACATCTCGAACCTGTCAGTCATAAGCTTAGAGAACTCATTATTGAAAGCTTGGTTAGTTGAGCCAAAGATGATATCATCCACATAGAGTTGGCATATGAAAAGCTCTCCCTTTACTCTCTTTGTGAAGAGAGTGGGGTCAATCTTCCCAACTTCGAAACCACGATCATCTAACAACTCTCTAAGGTGCTCATACCAAGCACGGGGTGCTTGTTTGAGACCATAGAGGGCCTTGTCAAGTTTGTAAACGTGGTTGGGAAAGTTGAGATTCTCGAACCCCGGAGGTTGCTTAACATATACCTCCTCTTTTAGTGGACCATTCAAGAAAGCACTTTTCACATCCATTTGTTGCAACTTGAAATTATGTGAGGAAGCATAAGCAAGGAGGATACGGATGGACTCAAGGCGAGCCACGGGCGCATAGGTTTCATCAAAGTCAATGCCTTCAACTTGGGTGTAACCTTGAGCGACCAATCTTGCCTTGTTCCTAATGACAATGCCATTCTCATCTTGCTTGTTCTTGAATATCCACTTGGTGCCAATAACATTGTGGCAATCCTTGGGTTTCTCAACTAATCTCCAAACCTTGTTGCGCTCAAAGTTATTGAGCTCATCATGCATAGCTTCAACCCAATCGGAGTCCTCAAGAGCTTCATACACTTTCTTAGGCTCCACCATAGAGATATGAGCTTGATGCTCACAAAAATGAGCCAATTGCCTTCTAGTGGATCTTCTAGCTTGAACATCCTCCAAGACCTTGTCATCTTGGGCATCAATTAGCTTCAAAGCTCTTCTTATCCTTTTGATGCGACGGGCCTCGATCTCCTCATTATTGCGAGGAGGAGATACTTGATCATCTTGATCATTTGGGTCCCCATCTTGACCATGATGGCCTTGATCATCAACATCATCATCAACACTATCTTCACAATTAGCTTCAACTTGAGAAGAGGATGACGAGGACGATTGATCTTGGCCTTGATCTTGACTCGCATTAGTGAGAGGAGTGGGTACGACTTGCGGAGTCACTTGATCAACGAGAGGAGGGTCTTGAATATGTTCTCGGTTAGGTGTAGAAGGTGGCTCCTTGGCTTTATCTTCAAATGTAGAGGAGGGCTCCACTTGGGTAGAGCATAGTCCTTCTCGAGTCGCCACAAGGTGTCCCTCGATGGGGCGGAAGAATCCCACGCCCATCCTTCCTATGGCTTCTTGAGGCATTTCAACATCTACATTTGAAACATGAAATTGCGCCACTTGGGAGCCGTCATTTTCCTCGAAAACCACACTACAAGATTCTATGACTATCCGTGAGGCTTTGTCATAGACTCTATAAGTGTGGGATTCGGCACCGTAACCAACAAAGATACCTTCAATAGTTTTGGATTGAAATTTCGACAACCTAATACCCTTGATCAAATAGAAGCACTTACAACCGAATACACGGAAGTAGGATACGTTGGGCTTGTTGCCGGTGAGGATCTCATATGGGGTCTTGCACAAGCCTTTGCGGATGTAGAGGCGGTTGGAGGAGTGGCATGCGGTGGATACGGCCTCGGCCCATAGATATTGGGGAGAAGAGTACTCCGCCAACATGGTCCTTGCCATATCCAAGAGAGTGCGATTCTTCCTTTCGGCAACACCATTTTGTTGAGGAGTGTAAGTGGCGGAGTATTGGTGACGAATGCCTTCTTCACTAAGAAATTCATTCAATGTATAGTTCTTGAACTCCGACCCATTATCACTCCTAATAGCCATGATTTGCACATTGTGTTGACGTTGCACTTCGTTGGAGAAGTCGATGATGGTTTGTTGAGTCTCACTCTTGCACTTGAAGAAATAAACCCAAGTGTATCTTGAATAATCATCGACAATCACCAAGCAATACTTCTTGCCGCCAAGACTTGCCTCGGGCACGGCACCAAAGAGATCAACATGGAGAAGCTCCAAGATCCTCTTTGATGAGATAATAGTCTTGGCCTTGTGCACAATATCATGCATCTTCCCTTCAACACACGACCTACAAACGCGATCCTTTGCAAAGGAAACATTTTCTTTTAGTCCGACAATAAGGCCACTTTTGTGAAGACTTTGCAAAGTTCTCATGTTGACATGGGATAGGCGGCGATGCCACAACCATCCCAAGTCCGCCTTCCCGAAAAGACACATTGCTTGAGTGTTGGTTGACTTCGAAAAATCCACCACATACAACTCATTTTCAACATGTCCCACGTGAACGACGTCAAGAGTCTTGCTCCTCAAAAGGACCACAATATCACCATCAAAGAAGACGGAGAGACCCATCTTACTAAGAGAACGGACGGAAAGTAAATTGTAACCAAGGGATTCGACAAGCATGACGTTCACGATAGTGATATCGGGAGCCACCACAACCTTGCCAAATCCGGATACCTTAGACTTGGACGAGTCCCCATAGGTGACGGTTGCTTGGATATCATTTGGTTGCAACTCCGTCACAAGCTCTTTGCTTCCAGTCATATGATTAGTGCATCCACTATCAAGAATCCATTTAGCCCCACCGGAAGCATAGTCCTGCAAGAGATCATTGACTAGAGTTAGGACCCGAGTTGGGTCCCTTCATGTTAGCAACAAGGGTCTTTGGAACCCATATAGTGTAGTCAATAAAACCCTCAATAGGACCAACATATTTAGCTTGCACAACACCATAATAATCAACATATAAGAAATGGTGTGGGTTGTTAGTTCCCGCGGAGGAGCTACGGGTAGTGTTGTCCCTCATGACAATACCACCCGAAGCACCATGTTTGTTCTTCTTCTTGTTCTTCTTCTTCTTGTTCCTTTTCTTGGCTACATAGCCAAGACCTTGCTTGCCCACTTGTTGCCTTGGAGCACTTACTTGTGGTCTAGAATTGACCGCATTAGTGCTTGAGGCAACCACTTGTGGGGTGGCAAGCACCACCTTTTCAACTTGAGTGCTTTTACCCTTGAGCCTTGCAAGTTCATCCTTCAACCTAGCATTTTCTTCAATAACATTTGCATGATCACAAGAGGAAGTAGAAGTGCTAGGATGGTTAGCTTGAGTAAGTTGAGTTTGAAGTTGTTCATGCAACTCTTTGAGGGATGAGTGTTGGCTTTCCAAAGCTTTGTGAGCAATGGTTAGCTTTTCAAGCTCCTCGGTTAGTTTACCATGACCAACCCCAAACTCTACTTTATCCTTTTTAGCCTTTTTATATTTAGCAATAGCAAGATCACGTTCCTTAATGATTTTAGAGACAAGTTCATTGTGAGTGGTTTCAATAGTTTCAAGTTCATCCTCTAGAGAAACTCTACCATCATGCTCTTCTTCAAGAGTCATTGAGAGAGATGCAATTTCATCCGCATCCCTTCTCTCAAACTCACCTTTCTTCTCAAGGGCCTCTTGGGCCTCTCCCAATTGCCTCATGAGATGCTCAAAGTACTTCTTGGTCTCCCCTTGCATGTTAGACATAAAACGATCCAAGGAGGCTCTTTCCTCTTCCTCTCTAAGACAAGCAATATGTTCTAGTTCACTAGGGGTCTTAGAGTTGGGAGAAGATGATACCTCCGTGGCCTTAGCCATGAAGCACTTGGCATCGTGTTGAGGAAGATTTTCATTGGGAGATTCAAAGAGGGATGACGAAGATGGAGTGGAAGCAATAGCTAGAGCGGCTACTTCACTTGTTGTTTCTTCTTCTTCATCACTCCCGGAATCATACTCCTCTTGAGTCAAGAGCACAAACTTGGTAGGAGACTTCTTGTTGAAAGGTTTCTTCTTGAAATGAGGTTTCTTGTATTCAACCTTGGACTTGTCCTTGCGGATGAGCTTGCCACTATGGTTTTCTCTATTCTCATATGGGCATTCCGCGATGAAGTGGTACTTGTCTTGGCAATTGAAGCAAGATCTCACTCTTTGAGCCCCATCATTACCATAACGAGACTTGGTCTTCTCCTCAACAAACTTCTTGCCTTTAGGGGGATTGTTCCAAAACTTTTGCACGGTGAGAGCTATTAGATCCTTTAGAACGGGATCATATTCTTGTTCCTTCAATGGAGGCAATGCTTCTTCACCATCTTCATCATTCTCAACTTCTCTTGTCAACACCTTTGCCTTCAAAGCAACGGAAGCTCCTTGATGCATTCCAATGGCCCTAGCCCGGTTGTCAAGAGCATTCTTGGTTTGCACTTTGTAGGAGCTCAACTCTTGCATGACTTGGGTAGAGGTCATGGTGGAGAAATCATGTCTCCCTTGAATGCTCTTCATATCCGTGCCCTCGAAAGGCATCACGGCAATTATGAACTTCCTCTTGATCCAAGCATCATCAATATGTGTTGCACCCGCATTAGAGAAGGCGGTGGCAAGAGACTTGAGCCTCCGATACATGTCAACGTGATCTTCTCCATCACGCATGAAGAATCCTTCGGCCTCATTGGTCAAGGTGTCATATCGATTTCTTTGCATGCTTTCATTCCCAACAAACATGATGACAAGGGCATCCCATGTCTCTTTGGCGGTGGAGAAGTGTTGAAGATGCGGCATGTGATTGGGGCCCACGGCTTGATGAAGGATGGACAAAGCGGTGTAATTGAGTTGGCAATCTACAACCTCTCTTCTTGTGAGATTCTTGGGATCATATGGCTTGTATCCATCACGAGTGATTCTCCAAAGATCTATACAAGAAGAGTTCAAGTGAGTCTCCATGTAGTATTGCCATTCACGAAAAGAATATGCATCAATTTTAGGTGGATCACCCCTAGGAATTATATGAGGAAAAGGGATGGGAGGATCGGGAGAATATGAGCCTTCTACGGCATTATATCCTTCCTTTCCACTCGCACCCTTCTTAGAGGATTGTTCGGCGGAAGCAGTTTTAGGTAGTTCACCATTAACCCCAATCTTGGCACCCTCCGTTTCCGGAGGGGATGAGTCGACCACCTCCGGTTCCTTGGTTTTGAGGAGTGTTGCCATGAGTAGACGCAACTCCTCAAATTTAGTGTCTATGGATGAGGTCAATGATTCTCTCAAAGCATTGAGATCATTCATGGACACATTTACTTCGGACGGAGCGTCATCCTCATCACCCATACTTAAACTCTTAGGCGGTTAAGCCCGATAGAAGAGCCGAGGCTCTGATACCAATTGAAAGTATAGTATGGGCACCTAGAGGGGGGGGTGAATAGGTGCTACGGCAAATTTTAATTTTTATCAAATTTAGGCTTGACAAGAAAGGTAAATTCTCTAAAAGTGCGACTAGTGATGAATTTACCTATATGACAAGACAAGCAATCAATGCAACAAGTACAAGTAAGTAAAGAGAGGGAGGAACGAGGTAACCGATGGAAGCACACGGAGACACGATGTATTTCCGAGTTCCTCCTTTTTAGGGGAGTACGTCTCGTTGGAGAGGTGTGAGCTCGCCACAAAGGCCTACTCAACGCCACTAAGGCTTCACCTTAATCTCCGATGAACTTCGCCACAAAGGCCTAGTTCACCTTCCACTATAGAACCCCTTTGAGGCGGGGATCAAATCCTTTACAAACCACTTGGGGCACACACCCACAACTTAATTGGGGGCTCCCAAACCTTCTTGAATCACCAACAAGAAACAAGAAGCCTAGGTTCTCCACAAGAGGAAACCCTAGGCAAGATCCCTCGAGCTAGAGAGGGGGAAATGAAGAACGGGTTGGTGAAGATGTAGATCCGGTGGTCCTCCTTCAATCCTCAAGGAATCAACGAGTTTGGGTGGAGGAGGAGGGAGATCTTGCTAGTGGGTGAGCTCCATTAATGGTGTCTTCAATGCTGGGAAGAGCTAACCCTTGGAGAGAGAAGTGAAGCTCTATTTATAGCCTCCAAGAAAACTAGCCGTTTTTGGGCCAGATTTCGACCAGCCCGGAATGGTCCGGAATTTTCCGGAACCCCGGAATATTCCGGAGCAATCCGGATGCCACCCGAACAATTCGCCGTTGTGGCCGGAATGGCTCCCGGAATATTCCGGATGCCAACAGAACAATTTCCCGTCGTGGCCGGAATAATCCGGAACCATTCCGGATGCCCGGAATTTTCCGGCCTTTCCTTTGAAACTCTGTAGAAGGCCAGAAAAGTTCCATTGATCTTCGAATTCTTCACCATTTCTTTGACACCGTATACGTGCTGATATATGACCAACCTTTTAACAAGAAAATCGTATACGGTTAGCAACTTCTTTATGTTGTTAACAAACACACAAAACCGTGAGATATCAAGAATGCACTTTCAGTATTGATGGCTATTCATTGGATCCGTATGTGGTCCTACCTATAACCAATGGAGAAGCGGGAGGCTTTGAATATTGGGTGCAACCGGTTGGAATTGGTTGCACGAGATTTATTCAACCAGTGCAGCTGATGTTCTGATCTAAGGATAACAAAGGGATGATGAGTGTTCTCATGTTGTCTTTTATTTTTAGATGGTTGATCCATGTATGGACCTTATGTGATCTGTGATGCACTCTTTGTAACAAATGAATTTTAATAAAGCAATAAAAGTCATATGCATCAATCGATGCAGAGGCCCGAGCTCTCCCATTTCGGAAAAAAATGTAAGCTAGTACATTTGATCTAGCCTGTGCGAGATGGTGAACCAGGTAGAAAGACTACTTGATACTCCCTCCGTTCAACAATAGATGACTTTCACTTATTTAGATATGGATGTATCTAGACATATTTTAGTGTCTAGATTCATCTACATGTAGACAAATGCAAATCATCTATTGTTGAAGAGAGGGAGTAATAAATAGCCCTCTTTCTCACGGTCATGGTGGTTGGCGTAACGGCAGCGACGGCTAATGGCGGACTTCTACCTACAGTGTCTGTGTTTGGAGAGATGCCCGTATAGAATTCGAGGGCACATAAAGACACTTATGTTGATGCGACCAGTGTGGCTCTTTGCAGACTGGGCATGCCATTAAACTCCTTGAAGCTCTTGGCACTTGGTTACAGATTTTTTCCCCATACCCACACTTGGCCGGGTATACAAAAACCCGCGAGTATACCCACCAAAAACTCAATGAGGCGATATAATAACACAACATATAAAGCAACATCGACATACATTATCATTCATTCACTGATTCGACAAAACAACGCACGTATATGAAAATAAATAACATAATGTATATGACGCGTGTAAAAAATAAACAGCAAAATATTCTCAAAACCTAGTAGATGGTTACTACTAGTTCTTGAGAATTTTTCGGGAGCGGTCCTATGTTACCACGAAAGCATGATATGCGGGTATTGGTTCTGCTTTAGAACAACTGGACCCGCTAAATCCACTAGGTACACATTTTTTACCATTTGCTTACCCATGGATATAGTTTTTTTTATCAAACCCTCACCCTAATGGGTAAATACCCTATGAGTACGCGGGTAATGGGCACACATTGCCATCGGTACGCGCACCTCCTCTGGGACTGCATCCTTCTCCGATGTGCGGATCCACTGGAAGGAGACGATCGAGGCGCACGTGTTCAAGGCGGATGTGCCTCGGCTGAAGAAGGACGAAGTTAAGGTGGAGGTGGAGGATGGTGAAAGCGCATGGTTCCCCCATATGTGGTTTTGGTAATTAATGACAATCCTTATGGACTAATGTTTGCATTGAGTTATCCTTGTAGATCTTGTCCATAGGAAATAATGGAGTTCATGTGTTGAACTCTATTAGCTTCCTTGAGGGTCATTGTTATATTCATTGATTTATATGAAGAATGGTCATGGTTTGAGTTGAGCTCATTGCTAGTGTGTCTTGAAGAAAAGGATTAGATTATCTTTCATTATCATCTTCAAGACATCATCATTTTAAGTAAGAAGCAAAGATACAAGGTTGATAAAGCAAACGATCAACACTCAAAGCTACAATTTGTACCAAGTGGGATTGTGTATCTCATGGTATGGTAAGCAATTGTAAATATAGCTTTGTGAACTAACCCATGATATGTGTGTGTGGCATTTCTATGTGTGGTTAGGTATCTTTCCATGGGCATGAACCAAAAGGAAGATTTCATATAGCCCGTGGTCTATGTCGTCGTCAAGCGGTGTTCGTCATCTTGCTTGACGTGGAAGCTCAAGTGAAGCATCTAGAAGATATCCTATGCTTGATGCTTGCCACCCTTTTGGAGATTGTGTCCTTGTGAAGATTTGCCGAGAAGGGTCTCTCCCATAATGGTGTATGGGGGAGCTAGTCTCTCCCATAATGGTGTATGGGGGAGCAACTTGCAAGTCCTCATCAAGCGGAGCTTGTGCTAGCAAGCGCAATCAAGAAATAAGATCCAACTTGAGAGTCAAGATCGTCATCATCTAGCTCAAGTGGAATGCTCAAGGCAAAGGTATAATCTTGATAGGTTTTCTATTTTACCGGTCTCATGTCTTTGGGAGACCGGGTTATAGGATAGATAGTCGTACTATCAAGAGGGGCTCTCAAGTGAGTAACTTGATCGAATCGTTATGGAGATCTCAAACCTTTGCATACTTTCATATCATCTTTCTTGGTTCTTATTTGGCTTTTGTCTCCTTTGTGTTTTAGTGCTTGTCATGATCTTCATGGCAAGCCAAGGTTTATCGAAAACGGTTTTGGTAAGAAAAACTTGTTGCGATTTCAGTGGTGAAAATATCCGGTTCAGCTTAGAGAATATTTCCACACCTTCCATGTATGGTAACTGCTCCATTCCTTTTTGTTTGGATAGTCCTTGTTATTACCTTTCCAACCCATTTGGATTCACCTCATTCGGAGTTCATTCGCAAAAG
The DNA here is from genome assembly GCA_028641055.1 of Alopecurus myosuroides. Taxonomy (NCBI): domain Eukaryota; kingdom Viridiplantae; phylum Streptophyta; class Magnoliopsida; order Poales; family Poaceae; genus Alopecurus; species Alopecurus myosuroides. The sequence goes on from CM054059.1 coordinate 500,456,270, forward strand.
TTATGTGTGTTTTCGTGTTGGAGGTTTTACCGGGTGTTTCTATTTGAGAGGTCTAAACCTTTACCCATTTGGTTTTATCTTCCATTTATGGACAATGATGTTTCTCTGCATATTCTTGTAGTTCTCGTCGTTGCGATTTCAACGAGCCCAAGAACATCGAAAACGGAGTCCATATGTAAAAGTTATATCATTTCTCGTATCGGTTGTCAATCTCACTTTTTGCATCCGGAATATTCCGGGCCATTCCGGCCATAACGGGAAAAATCTCTGTTTGCATCCGGAATATTCCGGGGTCCGGAATATTCCGGACCAATCCGGCCTGGACGCATTTTTGGCAGAAAACGTCTAGTTTTGAGCCCCTATTTAAGGGGTTTTCTTCCCCAAAGCCCCTAAGCCTTCCCCAACCCGTTTTTCCTCTTTCTCTCCACCATTGTTGACTTTGGAAAGCTTGCTTCTCTCTCAATCCCTCCAATGATTCTTGCATATCTTTGAGGGAGAAGTTAGAGGAGATCTAGATCTACATTTTCACCAATCCATCCTCCTTCTTAGTGAGGGAAACCTAGTAGATCTTGATCTTGGAGTTCTTGGTGTTTCTCCATTGTTCTTCCTCTCTTATTCCCCCATAAGCATTTGTTGCTTTGTTGGAATTTGAGAGTGGAGGATTTGAGCACTTGTGCTCTTGCCATTTGCATCGGTTGCATCGGTTTGGTCTCTCCACGAGGATTCGTGGAAGTGAAAGATTGTGAGCTTGTTACTCTTGGGTCTTGGACTCTAGACGACTTGTGGTGTTCTTGGGAGTCTCCAATTGAGTTGTGGATGTGTGCCCCAAAATTGTGGTGACACCGAGAGCCTCCAATTGAGTTGTGGATGCGTGCCTCGGGTTTGAAGGTTGCCAATAGTGGAAGGTGAATTAGGCCTTTGTGGCGGGGTTCATCGGAGAATAGGGTGAGGCCTTTGTGGCGTTGAGTAGGCCTTCATGGCGAGCTCACACCCCTCCAACGAGATGTACTCCCCTTTGTGGGAGGAACTCGGGAATACTTCATCGTCTCCGTGTGCCTCGGTTATTTCTATACCCGAGCTTTTTACTTATGCAATTTACATTGTGATAGCCTTCGAGCTTGAAGTTATATATCTTGCTATCACCTTGTTACTTGTCTTGCTTAGCATAAGTTGTTAGTGCATCTAGTTGAGCCTAGAATATTTAGGTTGTATGCTTGTTAATTTAAACACCTAGTTTATTTCCGCATTTAGCAAGTTTTAACCGGAAAAGTTTACATCGCCTATTCAACCCCCCCTCTAGGCGACGTTGTTGTCCGTTCAATTGGTATCAGAGCCTCGTCTCTCTTTATTAGGCTTTACATCTTAGAGAGTACGATGTCGTTTAGAGAAATAGAACATGATCCCGCTTTTATATTCTATGGTAGAAATTATGATGTTTGGAAAATTCGCATTCTTAATTTTCTTACAGACATGGGTCCAAAGTATGTTAAGAGAATTGTAGATATGGATTTTCCTCCTTCAAACGATTCTCAAGTTTTATCTTTAGAGGGTGAGGAAAACTCTTATCTCGATACTCTTGTATCTAATGGTCTCTTGTGCGTTTTGAGCGATGTAGTTATTCAATCAATCATGCCTTTTCGGAACGCTCATGAGCTATGGACAAAACTTCAAGATATATATGATGTGTCCAATATTATTGAGGATGATTGTTCTCCATCCACTTCCGGCCTTGATGAGTTCACATCTTTCTCCACTCCACCGACATTTGATTTGTCACAAGGTAATGATATGGTGAGTGGTGATAGAAATTGCATTGTAGATAGTGAATTTACTATTGAGTATACTTCATCTCTATGTCATTGCAACATTCTATCTTTGGACTTAATCTCTTCTAGCACTCAAAGTTCCATACAATCTAGTATTGATAGTCCTTGCATATCATGTAATAGTTGTTCAACTAAATCTCATGATGATATGCTTCCTATGTCTTGTTTTCATGAAAACAATGCTTCCATTTCCTCTAGTACTTGTGTGGCTAACAATGTAGAGGAATCCCACCTTTTGGTGGAACAAGACATGGACCTTATTGGTGCTTCAAGTCAATCTTCATCTTCGCTATCCATTTCTCATGTGTGCCTTATGGCTAGGGATTCAAAGGTATCTCCACATTTGGAATCCACTACATCTTGTGATGACGAGGATGAGGATATATTTTATGGAGAGCTTGAGGATGAGGTCTCTTTAATGGAGAAGGGTGAGTTGGTTCTTCTTGATCTCCCTAAAGGTAGTAAAGCTATCACTCTTTTTAGTGAAATATTGGCTTTTGCCATTAATAGCTCTAAAATCATTGAAAAGAAAGGTGAGATTGAAAGAAGTGATGCCGATGAAAAGGCATCCCTCACTATGTCTCTTGAGGAAGAGTATGAGCTCCGAGTTACTCTTGAGGAGAAACTTGAATCTATTGAGGAGCTCTATAATGAACAAATAGCCTGTCTCACTAAAGCACGTGACCATACCAATGCTAAATATAAGGTGCTTAAAAATGAAAAGGTTGAATTTGTTGTTGGCAATGCTAATCTAATTGAGGAAAACTCTAGGTTAAATAATGAGCTTGCCAAGTTATCTTCTTCTATTTCTAATGATGCTTGTGCTACTAACTCCACATCTTGTGAAGCATCTTTGTTGAAGGAGAATGTTGAGCTAAGGGCTCAACTTGAGTTAATGACTAGCAAGTGTGGGAAATTGGAAGAAAGTCATGAAAAGCTATCTAGCTCTCATGAGGATCTTCTAGCATCCCATACCAAGCTAAAATTAGCTCTTGAGGCTATCACTACAAAGGTAACATCTTGTGAGCCTCATGTGGTTACTAGAACAATCTCTTCTATTAATGCTATATTGCCTTGTTCTAGTATTAGTAATTCATCCTCCCATAATGTTTCTACATCTTGTGATGAATTGCTTTCCTTGCCTTGTTGCTCTAACAATGAAGCATCTACTTCCTCTAGCTCTTGTGTTGTTTCTAACCATGTAGAGGAAAATAAAGAGCTCAAGGCCCAAGTCACTTCTTTGAAGAAAGACTTGGAAAAGTGTCATGAAGGGAGTTCCACACTTGACAAGATGTTGAGAGTGCGAAGACTTCCTAATGACAAGAGTGGACTTGGATTCAACTCCAATATCAATAACAAGTCCATTATTGACAAGAAGAAGGGCCAAGAACAAGAAAAAGATTCGGCCAAGATTATTTGCTTCAAGTGCAAGATTGAAGGGCACCATGTTAGATCTTGCCCTTTGAAGAAGAAGCCTCTTAGTGAGAAGCAACTAGGAAAGCGGCCTCTTGTTCAATCTCATGCTCAACCACGAGTTGAACAACGGCCACCTCCTAAGAAGACTCAAGCCAATGCTCCTCTTGTTGAGAAGCCTATTGAGAAGAAAGAAAAGAGTCGATGTTTCTACCTTTGTCGCAAGAAGGGACATTTTGCTTCTTCATGCAATAATGGTACATTATCCAACCCTATCCTTGTTGATGATGTTTATTCCATTAGGAAGGATAATGTGGGCAATGTGTTTGCCAAGTATGTTGGTACTCCAAGTGGTGTCAAGAAAAGAACCATTTGGGTTGCCAAACCTATTGTGACTAACCTCTTAGGACCCAACTTGGTTGGGGACCAACAAGCTCAAACTTGATCAATAGGTGTTGGTGGAGGGCATTGGAGACTTGGCTATCTCATGAATAATTAAGGGATCTTCATCATTTATATTTCCTCAAGCCAAGTCATGTGGATATATATATCTCTTATCCAATGTTCCTCCTTGCGGTAACTTGTATCTAATTCATATATTCTTTGAAAGTTGCATGCTCCCTTGCATATGTTAGTTTTGTTTCTAGCGTGTGTTTGTATATGTTGTGCTTCCTACTTACCTATCTTGAGTAATCTAGTTATGTTTGTTGGTTTTCACTCCATGTACTTGTGTTCTTTGTGTTGAGCCTTCATTGCTATTGTTGCTTATCTTAGTTGGCTCTTTGGGAGATTAATGGACTATCCCATTTTGGGGGAGTAATATGCTTTGCACTTTACTATCCTAAAATGTGTGTACATGAGGAATACCACTTAGTGTTGATATATCAATATTATCTAGTCTCTATGTGGTATGTCTTTTTCATGAGAAATTCAATTTCTAATTGTCCATTAACTTTCTCTAGTTAGATTTATTTTTTGCCTCTTGTTGTTTTCAATGGATTATCACATTATGGGGGAGTAATAAGCTATGTGCATATTACAAGCCTAGAAAATGTGAACATGTGAGGTATTGCCACCTAGAGTTGATATTCTAGTTATCTTGTTCCTAAGTGGCATGTTGCTCAAACAAGTTCCATATTTGCTTAAAATATCTTGTCTATCTCTTCTTTGGTATCTTGTTTTTAAGAGAGTTTCTTGTTGCCTTGATTTTTCGAGTTTTATTTGAAGCCTTCAAGAATCTCTATCTAAGCATGTTCTCTTATTCCTATCTTTTTCCACATGCTTATGTTTTGTGAATATGATTGTGAACCAATCTACCACCGAGAAATATATCCATACATCTCTTGTCTTTGACAAGTTATAATTATTTGTGGTAAGTTTATTGATCATATTTACTTTGGCCTTTGCTCTAAAATTTCCTTCTTTCTTGCCAAGGATTTGTTTGGTTCAAACTCCTTTGTGTCTTCCTTGCTCTACTCAAAATTTGTTTTATGCTTTCTTGAGTTAGGAAAAGCAATGATCCGATACTTGTGCACTTATGTTCAAATTCATACTTCTTTGGGTTGCACTATTCTTGGAGAAGCTATCCTACTTTGAGTAGATCACCGTTCTTTAAATTGGTATTGCATCTAATAGTTTTTATTTAAACATGACTAGTGTTTGAATAATATATATGGAGAGTAAGGATTCCATTGTGTGCATTTTGTATTCAAATGCAAGATCCTAAATAATGCACTATTATTGGAAGAACTATCCTATATGCGTTTGAACACTTGTTGTCTTTAAATTTGTGTTTTATCCCAATGACTTGTCTCTTTGGAAGACGAACATTTTTCGTTTTGGTACTTTGTGTGCTATCATTAAAAGTGTAGAGGGTTTGTTTATTCTTTGATGTTTTTTTGGTATCTTCTTTATTTGGTTTCCTCAATCATGTGTTGATTTGGGTCTTGATATAATTCGGACAATTCTCTTTCTTTTCACTCTTGTGAGTGGCTTCTTGGTTTAATTGGTTCTTTGTCCAATTTGTATCTTGTTTTGGTTCTTGAAAATTTTGTGCATGCATATTTACTATGTATATCTTTTGGCATGCTTACTTTCGTTGATCCAATATATAGGATAAACTCCATCAAATCCTAAATGGCTAAGATGTGCATGAAATTCAAATTCATATTAATATGCACATATTTTTTTTGGAGTTTGTTCTATGTATTGTAGTTGTTCTAACTACTTTGGACCCAATGAGTTTGGGTACCATTTTTGTACTTGAATTTTGTTTTTAGGTACAATGGAGATACATTGGTTGCTTGCTCCATTCATAAGGAAGGTGTTCTCACCATGGTATTATAGGAGTCAAGCTTCGATGATTATCAAACTCGCATCCTCTTCATCACCAATGTCATCTCGGTAACAAGTATCTATCTCATGCATACATTTCTAGCTTTCAACTTTGTGTAGGTTGCATCTTGGCATGATTTCCCTTTGTTGCATTTCATTTGGTTCTTGCAAATGTCTTATCAAAAGCATGTTTATTGCAACTATGAGTAAGCCGGGATGATTACATACTAAGGGGATATTTATAATCATTTTCATGATTCACCAATCCCAAGTATATTAATCTAGCAACTTCTACTTCAAGTCTCTCATATGCAATATTGATGAATTCTCAAAAACCATTTGAATATTTTGTGATATGCATTACCTTTCTCGAAGCATTCCAACTATCACTTTTCCCTTGTGATATTTGTGATGCTTTGATGAGTTTTGTTTGTTCATCTATATCCCCTTAAGATTAAACTAAGCTTAGTGCTTTGCTTTCATGCAAAATTCTTATTGGTATATTTATGAACCTTCCTTGGATATCATGTTTTTCACCTTTGTACCTATTTTGTGTGTGCATGTTTCTTTGTGGATATATATCTTTGTGATTGGTGTCCACTTAGAAACTTATACACACGATAATAGTTACATCTTTAATTGATATTCTATTTCTTTAGTGACCATGTTTTATTGCTTTATATTCCTTGGTGGTTTCTAAAAGGCACAAGCTTTGTTTTTCTTTTGGTATTCCTTTTGCTTCTTAATAAGCTTGTGGACCTATGTGTTTTATCATTTGATGGTTCGTGTGTATGGGAAAGACATGATATGCACTATGTGCCTCTTATATTGAAAGACTATGTTAATGATTTTATCATCTTATTAGTCTCCTAAAAATGTTTTTCCTTGTCACGCCCATCTAGTTCGGTTGAGTAAGTATTTATTTGTCGCTTCTTGTTCTTAATTGCTCAACTTTTGTTTGTTTGCAAGTTTCTTTGCTTCATTTCCAATCTATTCGCTTGCTCTTGTTTGTGTTCAAAATTATCTAGAAGGGAGTGATGATTCCATGTTGTGCACACTATATAGTAATTCAAATCTAACATTGTGCTTGTACCTTGGGGAGTTCCCTCTTGATTTTCTACAACACTTGGTTGATCTTATCAAAATATTGATTTTGGTCAATCGGTTTTTCGGATCCTTCGGTTGGTTGCTTCTTTGTGAAAGTATCCTTCAATTTTTATTTTCTTTGTAAACCTTTGGATCCTCAATATAGTTTGATCTCCCTCCATCTATTCATAGTTGGATATATGCACTTGATTTCACTCATATCATGAGGAATGCATACACTATGGGGGAGCTCTTACTATATTGGCCTTCTAATCTTTTTCCCATTTCGGCAATGGATGCCAATGGGGGAGAAGTTTAGAGGGTTTAAGGGAATTTGGTTTATGCTTTAGTTTCGTTCTTAAGCATTTGCCTTTCCATGCTATTGCATCCTTGCTCTTTGTTTTGCATGGTTGCTTAATTCATCATATAAACCCTCGTAAAAAGGGATTGTCATCAATTACCAAAATGGGGGAGATTGAAAGCGCATGGTTCCCCCATATGTGGTTTTCGTAATTAATGACAATCCTTATGGACTAATGTTTGCATTGAGTTATCCTTGTAGATCTTGTCCATAGGAAATAATGGAGTTCATGTGTTGAACTCTATTAGCTTCCTTGATGGCCATTGTTATATTCATTGATTTATATGAAGAATGGTCATGGTTTGAGTTGAGCTCATTGCTAGTGTGTCTTGAAGAAAAGTATTAGGTGATCTTTCATTATCATCTTCAAGACATCATCATTTTAAGTAAGAAGCAAAGATACAAGGTTGATCAAGCAAGCGATCAACACTCAAAGCTACAATTTGTACCAAGTGGGATTGTGTATCTCATGGTATGGTAAGCAATTGTAAATATAGCTTTGTGAACTAACCCATGATATGTGTGTGTGGCATTTCTATGTGTGGTTAGGTATCTTTCCATGGGCATGAACCAAAAGGAAGATTTCATATAGCCCGTGGTCTATGTCGTCGTCAAGCGGTGTTCGTCATCTTGCTTGACGTGGAAGCTCAAGTGAAGCATCTAGAAGATATCCTATGCTTGATGCTTTCCACCCTTTTGGGATTTGTGTCCTTGTGAATATTTGCCGAGAAGGGTCTCTCCCATAATGGTGTATGGGGGAGCAACTTGCAAGTCCTCATCAAGCGGAGCTTGTGCTAGCAAGCGCGATCAAGAAAGAAGATCCAACTTGAGAGAGTCAAGATCGTCATCATCTAGCTCAAGTGGAATTCTCAAGGCAAAGGTATAATCTTGATAGGTTTTCTATTTTACCGGTCTCATGTCTTTGGGAGACCGGGTTATAGGATAGATAGTCGTACTATCAAGAGCGGCTCTCAAGTGAGTAACTTGAACGAATCGTTATCGAGAGCTCAAACCTTTGCATACTTTCATATCATCTTTCTTGGTTCTTATTTGGCTTTTGTCTCCTTTGTGTTTTAGTGCTTGTCATGATCTTCATGGCAAGCCAAGGTTTATCGAAAACGGTTTTGGTAAGAAAAACTTGTTGCGATTTCAGTGGTGAGAATATCCGGTTCATCTTAGAGAATGTTTCCACACCTTCCATGTGGTAACTTCTCCATTCCTTTTTGTTTGGATAGTCCTTGTTATTACCTTTCCAACCCAATTGGATTCACCTCATTCGGAGTTCATTCGCAAAAGTTATGTGTGTTTTCGTGTTGGAGGTTTTACCGGGTGTTCCTATTTGAGAGGTCTAAACTTTTACCCATTTGGTTTTATCTTCCATTTATGGACAATGATGTTTCTCTGCATATTCTTGTAGTGCTCGTCGTTGCGATTTCAACGAGCCCAAGAACATCGAAAACGGAGTCCATATGCAAAAGTTATATCATTTCTCGTATCGGTTGTCAGTCTCACTTTTTGCATCCGGAATATTCCGGGCCATTCCGGCCATAACGGGAAAAAGCTCTGTTTGCATCCGGAATATTCCGGACCAATCCGGCCTGGACGCATTTTGGGCAGAAAACTGCTAGTTTTGAGCCCCTATTTAAGGGGTTTTCTTCCCCAAAGCCCCTAAGCCTTCCCCAACCCGTTTTTCCTCTTTCTCTCCACCATTGTTGATTTTGGAAAGCTTGCTCCTCTCTCAATCCCTCCAATGATTCTTGCATATCTTTGAGGGAGAAGTTAGAGGAGATCTAGATCTACATTTCCACCAATCCATCCTCCTTCTTAGTGAGGGAAACCTGGTAGATCTTGATCTTGGAGTTCTTGGTGTTTCTTCATTGTTCTTCCTCTCTTATTCCCCCATAAGCATTTGTTGCTTTGTTGGAATTTGAGAGTGGAGGATTTGAGCACTTGTGCTCTTGCCATTTGCATCGGTTGCATCGGTTTGGTCTCTCCACGAGGATTCGTGGAAGTGAAAGATTGTGAGCTTGTTACTCTTGGGTCTTGGACCCTAGACGACTTGTGGTGTTCTTGGGAGCCTCCAATTGAGTAGTGGATGTGTGCCCCAAGATTGTGGTGACACCGAGAGACTCCAATTGAGTTGTGGATGCGTGCCTCGGGTTTGAAGGTTGCCAATAGTGGAAGGTGAACTAGGCCTTTGTGACGGGGTTCATCGGAGAATAGGGTGAAGCCTTTGTGGCGTTGAGTAGGCCTTCGTGGCGAGCTCACACCCCTCCAACGAGACGTACTTCCCTTTGTGGGAGGAACTCGGGAATACTTCATCGTCTCCGTGTGCCTCGGTTATTTCTATACCCGAGCTTTTTTACTTATGCAATTTACATTGTGATAGCCTTCGAGCTTGAAGTTATATATCTTGCTATCACCTTGTTACTTGTCTTGCTTAGCATAAGTTGTTAGTGCATCTAGTTGACCCTAGAATATTTAGGTTGTATGCTTGTTAATTTAAACACCTAGTTTATTTCTGCATTTAGCAAGTTTTAACCGGAAAAGTTTACATCGCCTATTCACCCCCCCCCCCCCCTCTAGGCGACGTTGTTGTCCGTTCAGATGGCAACATGTTGCATATTAGCCTCGAGCAGAACAAGGAGAGGGAGGTGAAGATGGACATGTGACACCTGGTGGAGCGAACGCCAAGGCGGAGACGTTTATTCTACTGAATTTTTACGGCCATAATTTAGGATTTAACTTAGTTCTAATTTTTAACCGATTTCTGATTTTAGGCTACACAAAAATGACAAATCTAGCAAAGTTTCAAAATTTTGAATCTGGGCACCGTTCACCGATCCAGATCTACAAATTTTTGTTTCAGGACAAACTACGAAGAGTAGAGTTTTTCATTGGGGTTTTGCACAGGAGTAGATCTTGGCATTATCTACACCTAGGAATTTTTTTCGAATTTTAAGAAACAAAAACAATGTCGTTTTCGAACTTTTCAAAAAATGAGCTCTCTGGAGTGGGAGCCATTTCTCCTCTCCATATACTCCCTTTTTGTTTCCGGATCAAATGCATAGATCGCAATCCTGTCATGGATGGCACTCCGAGGAGGACTAGAAGACTCACACCCACCGCCCAAATATGGCGAAGAAGCCACCATAAAAAAGCTGGAGTGTAGGAGGACCTGATCGCCACCATCACACGAGATTATTCAGATACCTTTACAATCAGTTGCTTCAAAGAATTAAAGGCCATGCGCCCAAAACAGGTTTCAAAATACGACTTTCTCCAATAAGTACAGAACCGGCAATGGACTAATCAGAGTGTCACCATATATAGCAGCTGACGATCACTTGTAGCCACCACACCCTGATTCCAGAACCATGGGAAGCTGCTCGCCATCTCATTCGCAAGCATAAACGTCAGTCGTCTCCTGTGTGAGCATACTTTTGCAATGCTTTGGCTGGACAGAAGTGTCCAACTCCATTTGCCAACCTAGCACACAATTTCACAACATAAGCAATATTTTGTTGTACTCCAATGTCTCATACCCTATACGATATGGCAAAGAAATATATGGATGCACTTCATAATCAATACTCAACAAATAGTGGCAAGTTGTGGACGGGTTAAATGGGGAAGAGCCTAGCATTTATACGACTAGGATAACTATTGTAACTATATATAGACCAGTGTCATATAACCTGGGTGAACCCAACCAACTTTGTCATGCTCTTGAGGAAAAATCATTTTGCTAAGCCTCATCATGCTGATCCTTATAATATCTTAAGGCACTTGTACCGACAAGTGGGATGTCTTTCACATAAACCTTGCCAGGTGCAGATGTAACAATGCCATTACCCATGTTCAGCGATAATTAAAAACCTATCGCCCTACTAAAATGAGATTTAATCCATATAATCAATTCTCAACACATAGTGGCATAGTGAATATAGGTCAGCATGGATAGATATAGTGATATACAACATAGGTTCCATATATAACATAGCCTCACAAGCCATTTGCGAACAGCAGATTCCTTAGAATCGTTGGTAGTGGTGGTGATCTGAGACAATTTTGCGTACAAAAGAATTCTTCAAACAAATATGCATTCCCAATAAACAAAAGCTACAGTCAACTCCTCCGGTTAAGTCTGTTACGCATCTCATCTCATGTCATCTTATGTGCAACCAACCAAGACCTACTTAGTACCGGCAGATTCGTTGATCGCCTATCACTACATCTATCCATCAATACCTAACTCCACAAACAGAGACACAATCACCAGCCAACCCCCTACATCCATCCTACTCACTCCCGGACCGAGTTGATGTCGATGTTGCAGGACCGCGAGTCCATCTGCCGCATCATGCCCGTCCACCTGCCGCCACCCATCATTGCCTCATCCGGCGATGCCAGATCCTGCTCCTCTTCCCCATCGCGGGGCATTGCAGTCATCAGTGCCGGTGGCGGGGTCTCCTCCTGATCCTTGCCGCCGGCACCACCGCCACCGTTTGCCTCACAGGCTTCCACCTCGGCCTCCTGCATGACCTTGCCTTTTTTGCTCTTCTTCTTTGACCCCGCGTACATGAAGCTCCCTACAACCACCTATTACCAGCAGCGAGGCACACATATATATTTGGTCATCTCCCATTGGCATGATAACTCCATACTCTTCAGTCGAATGTGAAATAAGACAACTGTAATCACCTGAACGGTCCCAGCTGCTGTAAGCACCCCACCAACACTCCCTCCGATAACCCTGTGATCAGCACCGCACAACGCTATGCATAGCCCTCCGTTTCTGGTGCGGGAAACACCGTCGTCTATCACCAGATATGATCCAGACAGGCACAGGATTCGAACCGGCCCTGTCAAAGGTTTATAGACAACACATAACAACATATTAGTATCACATAGTAAGTCTTCTCTGCAACTAACGTTACAAGCGAGGCATTTCTGGGCAAAAATAAATAAATATAAGAACAATAAATAACAACAGACATATTCACAAGTGATGGGTCTAGCAACAGCACACACGAAAAACAACTCCTTCTCCTAAGTTGCTAACAACAACATATCATGACTTCATTTGATAAGAAAGAGCAGAAGCGGTCAGGTTGACTTGCGCTGAGACAACTGATCAGCAGCGCAATGCATCAAACATGACAAGAACTATAGAGAACAATTGCATTGCTGCCAGTAACAAAGCATAATGGAACCTGCCACATATATACTTGTTCCACAGGACGAAAATGATGCGTGAAATATATGAAATCACATAAAAAACAAAAACCTGTTCTATACGACCAGTGCTATAAGTGAAGCATTTCTTAGCAAAATAATATTGAAAAAACAGCAGTATGAATATTCATGACTGATGGGTCTAAAACCATATGATGACGTCATTTGATTTAACAAAGGACACAAGCACATAGATTTACCATATCATGACTCCAATTGATAACAAAGAACACAAGCACACATGTTTACTTCTACTGAGATAACAGATCAGCAGTGTAATACCTAAAAGATGCAGCTCTTAAAAGTTGAATAACAGGAACTAGAGCACTAAGATGACAAGCACTACAGAGAAGATCATGCCACATATGGATAATGGGACCACAGACATTCCCATGACCCATCCCAGAAGCCTTAACAAGTTTATTTTCCATATTCCACTGGATGAAAATGATGAAGTATATGACATCAAATACAAAAGAAAAACTGGTTCTTTGATCTATGATGTTGAATACAACTTTTCTGCTCATGTAATTGAGACTTGATTCCAAACATTATAACACGCCTCAGTTTTATTAACGCAGAGTAATATTAGGCTTGTAGGGAGAAGTAAGGATGTAGCTGGCTAACTGCAGTTATTTTTGTTAGCCTATTGTTTCATCATGAAACTAACTTCTCTCAAGGAACTGGTAAAGTTTGTGGAGTAACAGAACAGCTCACATGGAATATTTTTTAGCAGTCTTTGATACATTCTATACCAGGAAACTACAAGGTATAAACATTCCAGTCTCTTGGCGACTGGTACTAGCACCCATGAGCATACCTCATATGTAACCACACTGCCGGAGCTTGCATCCTGATGAAGGGCTGCTGTAGAGACAGCTCCTGATGCAGAAATGATGCAGACTGCCCTTGGGCCTTGTTGTGAGAAGGACATTATCCTGGCTGCAACATCCTGCACAAGGAGAGTAGGCAGTTAGGCATAGACAAGCTATAGCTGCAAGCTATGCAACGGAATGTGCATAATGCATAGAGAACTTCAATATGTTGCTGTGTGATTTAGAAAGACAAGTGAAGGTTTCACTCTATACTTTCGTGAACAATAATTAAAGGAAAAGTAACATCTATAATGAGAGAGCAAGAAAGACAACATATATATGAATTGAAGAAAGCATGGAGCATGTGGATCCAGATTCAAGGGTTCCTAGCCTAGCAATCATTAATCATATAATGGGCAGAACCAGACCAATTACCTGGTGCTGTAGCACAACATATCCTAATCTGGTCCAGTGAAATAAAAGATAAGGACCACATCTAGAAAGGTAACATAGAGATAGAAAGAGTTGAAATAAAGGAGGGGATAAGGCTTGTATGATTACAATTAAAGTTTGTCTCCTTAAGGTTAGGGATTAGTTAGTTCTGTGTCAAGTCAAGTATTCCCTAAACAATGGACATCAAGTAAAATATTTCCTATACAATGGGCAGCATTTACAATATTCCCTAAAGGGTCAGGGCCAGTCTAACCACGGCAGGGATTAGGCCCTGCCTACGGCTAGATGGTTCCAAGTGCCCTACCCCTGGTCTCCAGGCCTTCACCAAGCATAGCACATGACAGCTATCACTTCCACATTATTGTGCTAAAGGGTCAGAAGTTCAGAACTGCTTAGGGAGAAGAGATCAACATCAGCAAGTGGTATTTTTTTTTTTTGGAGCACAGAACATACAGCACAGCTCCTAGTAACACAACTGAAGCTACCCTGCTACAATCTCATTTCCTACACCTACAGTCCAGGACTCCCTCAATTTCCCTTGGGTGACCAAACCGATAAATGCACTCAACAGAACAAGAAATCCGTCTTTTTACAAAAGGATGGTTAACGACTCCCTGCCAGTTAACGGCTTTGTTAATACAAAGCTGGGCTCGTCGAGCCTTTTATATAGAAAAGAACAATTGGAAAGAACATTTGTTGGCTGTGCATATTATGGTCGTGCTGTCCACACCATCACATAAATCCGCCTTTTTCACAAACAAACAAACAAACAAATAAAATCCCATCCTTCTCGGAAAGGAGATGTGCATAGAAAACAGACTGCGTTGTATGTGGAAGCTGAAAACTGGATGTTGTGTGGCCCTTAGGAGAAGATTGATAAATGTACCATCCTTAGAGGAACAATTAATCTAGTGTTGCGAACGATTTTGTACCAAGGAACAAAATGGTGTGGAGACAAGCTCATACAAAAGAGTCTGCACTGAGTGTAAGCTGAAAACTGTGTGTTTCGCAACGTGGAAGATTTACAGGCGAACTAACGAAGATTGCTAATTAATATATCATTCGTATCTTAGAGGAATCGGTATTCTATTCCTGCAAACAGTTTTGTGCCAGTAGTATGGCAAAATTACCTCCCCGGACGGGATGATGATGACATGGGGGGTGAACCCTGTTCCGACGGTGGCAATGAACGATTCCCCTGCAATGAACCAGAGCAAAAGGTGTCAACCTGAACTGCGTGGATACATCCATCGTCGCAGAAGAGAACAGGGCATTACCGAGGGAGGCGAGCTGCTGCATCTTGCCGGACCCGGGCGGCCGGCCCCGCCGCTTATCGGGGGCCGGCGTGGCGGGGGCAACGACCAGGGCAGTGGAGGGCTGAGACGGCGACGGCGACGGCGAGAGGAACCCGTCAGGCTTGTACTTCCGGGGCCTACCCCGTTTCTTCATGGCCAGCTCGTCCTGGCTCCCCACGCCGGCGCCGGCACCGGCGCCGCGGAGCGGCTGCTCGGACACGGGCGGCGAGACCTCGGCCTGGGCGTGGGCAATGTGGGGGTCGGGCCCCATCTGGAAGGAGAAGGCACCGCCAGGACCGGGGGCGGCGGGGTCGAAATGGTGGCTGCGATAATCGTCAGGGGGAGACGGGAAGGTGGAGGGAGGTTGGGTGTGGGCGGCGGAGGAGGGGGATGGGGAGTGGGTGGGGCGGTGGTGGATGTAGTATGGGGAGGGGGAGGAGGAGGAGGAGCCCGAGCCCACTATGGAGTCCCTCGAAGCCATTCATTCTACGGACGGCGAAGGAAGTGGAAAACCTAGCAAGAGATCGCCGGAGGAGGGCGGCGCGGCATGGTCCGGCGACAGAGAAAGAGAGGGGAACAGGGCGAAACGAAATGGAACCAACGACTCCTAAAACCCTAGAAAAAAAAACAGAAGTTTGGGTGAAATTCAATATGGCATCCGAGTGAGGGTATATGTACCCGGTATTAAAAAAAGATATTTAAAATTGTGAAAGTTTCTAAAAAAAATCGACAATTTCTAGAAGATGTTATATTATGTGTTCATACAATTGTCTCCCCGGAAGTCGACAATTTTGGTGACCTATGTAAAAAGACAAAAAATATCTTGTGAATAGACTTATTTTAGCGTCAAAATTTGTCTTTTTATACACAAGTCACATAAAAATATCGCTTTTCCATGAAGTTCTGTGAACAAATAGGATGTTAAGATATATGCACAAACATTTTTGCCATTTTTTGATATTTCAAAATACGGCAGCTGGTCGAGCGCCTTGAGCGTCCGTTGACCCATCGCTCCTCTCGCCCTCACGAAGGCGATGGGAGCGCTCTCGCCCAAACTCAGCCCCCGCCCGCCCTTCTCTCTTTCTCCCCGTCGTCGCCGGCTAGGGCCGCAGGAAAATCCCGTGCGGCGGCGGCATGAACTGCTCTTCCCGCTAGCTTGGAGTGGAGGTCGGGGCCTCCTCGGCGGGGCGGCGGTGCGATTTGTGGTGGTGCAGCTCAGGCGGCGTGGTCAATCAGGTTATCTAGTGGTGATAATCTTGGAATCATTCTCTGACAGAAGGCTGTCTCGAGCCAGGAGAATCCTACATCTGGTCAAGCGCCTTGAGCGTCCGCCGACCCCTCGCTCCTCTCCTTCCCCCAGGGCGACGAGAGCGCTCTCGCCCAAACCCTAGCCCCCCCCGCCCCTTCTCTCCTTCTCCCCGCCGTCGTCGGCTAGGGCCGCAGGGAAAATCCCGTGTGTCGTCGGCGCCGGCGGGAACTGCTCTTCCCGATAGATTGGAGTGGAGGTCGGGACCTCCTCGGGCGGGTGGCGGTGCGATTCGCGGTGGTGCAGCTTGGGCGGCCGACTTCTGGCCCTTGAGGACGAAGGGGATGGCAGTTGCGACAGTGGCGTGTGGTGGTGTTGCATTTCCGTCCGACTGCGGCAGGGCCCCGAGGTGCGGCGGCGGCGACGAGATCTGGGGCTGCGGGCCTAGGTCTGGGCTTCCTGGCGGGCCTGGTTGGGTCCCCGGGCGGGCTTGGCGCCTTGTGTACGGCGCGGAGGCGTCGCGCCTGTCTTACTCGCTGCCTGATGTTGCCATGGCTGCTCATATGCCGGTTGCATCTGCGCTGAATCTGGGCCAGGCAGGTCTGGACCCAGCCTTAACCGTATCTGTTCGTCTGAGGGGTCGGTCGTCGACCCGAGTTTCGGATGTCGAGGCGGCGGCCCTGGATGGAGTGGCTGCATGTGTGCTTTTCGGCAGGTGACGTCGCAGTGGTGGTGGCCCTCCTGTTGGTCATGTGGATGGCGAGGGGATTGATGGCAGCGGGTGATCCCGGTGTCGGCGTGGCTATGCGGTGGCGACCCTGGTCAAGACCTAGAGGCCTCACGCTGGTAAGGTGTTCCTTCCTCTGGGTTGGGCTAGTTCCTTGGTATCCTAGAGGGCACATGTGAGGATCCGAGCGAAATATGTGCGCTTTGGCGCCGATAATGGTGATTCCTTCAGGTGTCATTACCCTCTTGGGAGCGTTGTTGTGGGTATCATCCTCGTGCTTGGGCTCCGGGTGAAAACCCTAGTCTGTTGATGCGGGCTCGGCGGCAGCGGCACATTGCGTCATTACCCTCCTGGGGGCGTTGTCGGGGATCTCAAGTTCTTTCTGGGTGCAACGCGGTGGGACCACCATTGTGGCGTGAAGCTTCCTCATCTTCGGCTTGGAGGGGTTTCGTCGCCCTCCTATTCTTTACACGAGCCCTCGGTGATAACGCCCGTATTCCCCGCTAGTTGCTGGCAGGATCGACGCTCCACAGCCCGGAGCAAGAGGGCAGGCGGCCCTCTCCGGCGATAGCTTGGTGTGGTCGGTGTCTGGGGGTTCAGCGATCCTATAAGGCGGCACGTTTCTGTTCTTCTTCGGTAGTCTAGGTCGCTTCTCGGTAGGTGTCGTGTCTCATGTTTTCCTGTTCGGCGTTGAGTTGGTGGCTTGTCGCCATCTCAACTGTCGCTTTTTCTGTTTGACCTGCTTGTTTGGGGATTCCCCTCCACTTTGTATCGTTCGGCCGGTTGAGCTTTATTTATAAAGCGAGGCAAAAGTCTGTTTCGTGGTGGGTATTTTAAAATACAAATACCGTTTGAAATTAAGAGTGTTTGGTTAGTTATTATACACACAAAACACTACTTCCGTTCTTTTGGGGGACTCATCCGACGACACCTGCTCACCACAAGATAAGAGGGCGAGGGCGAGGTAGAATCCCTATTCTACGCTACAAGCGCCCATCGGCGAAGCGACGCACGCACCATCGTCGTCCATACTGGTCGGCCCATTCGTCAACGCAACAAACAAATCACGAACGGCAATGGGAAAATATGAGCATTTTTTATTTTTGAAAATTTCAAATATGATTTTTAAATTTAAAAAATTATGAACGTGAATAATTTTTGAATTCAAACATTTTTAAATTTGAACATTTCTAAATTTGAATAAATTCGTAGTTGGACGCTTTGAGCCTTCTTCAATTTGTTGGTCGGCTCGAGATCCCTTCTGCGAGATGATGCCTCGATCGACGGTGATATGCTTCGCTTTGGCGTCCATCACCTAGTAGACCTTTGCGTCCATGCATCCTTAACCAACGACATACGGCAGTTTCAACAGTTGGCAGGACTGTGGTGGGTAGAGGAGCAGCTGGCGAGCAATGGAGGAAGAGTTCCCCGGTGTGGTTTGGCCGCGCTAGCTGCATAAATCCCCCTTGGCAGTTTTGCCTGCATATTCCACGGCGCCTACAAGGCCCACGTGAACGATTGATCTCAACACGAAGAAAGCGTGGACGCAGCCGTCGGCTCTTTTTTCTTTTTAATAAAAAAATACCTTTTTCATTTATAAAATAAAGACCCGTCTACAAAGATGTATAGTAGCGACTGCACATACTTACAACTTAATTTGCACTGTATAGGCAATACCGCAAACCACATTGCTACCTGTCCCGCGACCTATTTTTTCGCCGATTCATTTCATCGTCTATGTTATATTTGGCCTAACCTATAGGAGATGGTGAACCACATAGGAAAAGCAGTTGATTAGCAAACCATGCACCATGGTAGGATACCGTTGGCTGATGCTGACTTGTGATTGTCTTATCGGTTGAGCCCGTGAAGCCCTCGTATGGAGAGATGCCCGTACGAATTTGAGGGCACTGAAAGATAAATGTGTTGATGCGGACCCGTGTGCATGGTTCTTTGCAGGGATGTTGTTAAAGTCCTTGAAGCTCTCGGAGTCCAGGAGGAGGAGGCTGATGTGCGTGTCACTAATATTGTTGATGCTGAACTCCTTGAAGCTCTTGGCGCAATTCCCGACACACTATTTCGTAATAGAATTTATATTTTGGTGTACTCTAATATCTCATACTCCATCTGATTCCTTTTGACGCTTCATAGCATCTATTTTTTTGTGGGCTTTCATACTCTATCTGATTTGTGAAGTAATATATTGAACCACTCCGCGATCTATTCTCATCAAGAGTGGCAA
Organism: Alopecurus myosuroides; assembly: GCA_028641055.1. Lineage (NCBI taxonomy): Eukaryota > Viridiplantae > Streptophyta > Magnoliopsida > Poales > Poaceae > Alopecurus > Alopecurus myosuroides. Next base: position 500,475,306 of record CM054059.1, read on the forward strand.
CTTAGAGACCACGAGTTGAATGCATGGAGGAGTGCTTAGTGTTTATGCTTGTTGGCTAACTGTTGTAGCTATATATATCGAACGGTCATCTAACTTCCGTGAACCCAACTAAATTTGTCATGCTTTATAGGACAATCATATAATTTATGTGCTCAACTAATCGGCACAAGAGAATGGGCGCCATATTGGAGAAACAAATTGGAAGGGAAAGACTACAATTTGTATCTACTGTAGGAAGTGCTTATTCTGTTTCAACCATGTATTTGTTCCATGGTGGCTCCTTGAAACATAATGTGGTAGAATTATGGACATTTCACCTAATTTACTAGTTTCTTATCAAAATTTATTTTGTACTTTATGGATATTTTTCATAGCAGAGATTATTGAATAAGATAAAAACTAAGTGAAATTTAGGGTGGAATATATTTTCATACTAAATGAAATTTAGGGTGGAATATATTTTCCACTTCTTAATTCTTAATCATCAACGGGATGCATAGAGAACGAGTTAAATGTGGAGAGGCGGTAAGTATTATCTACAGTACTCCCTCCGATCCATGAAAAGTGTCGCTCACTTAATATAAAGTTTGTACTAACTTAGTACACAATGAGCGACATTTTTTATGAATTGAAGAGAGTACTAGAAAAAAATATTATAGTGATATATGTATGATGGGACATTGATGAACCTAACAAACTTTGTCATGCAGCGGCACGGTCAACTACTTAGAACAATCATTGAACATCTATATGCTCAACCGATTGGCAGATGGGCAAATTACATATATGGGAAATTTTTCAAAATCAAGACAATCATGCTAGTATTGTGTTCAAGATAGAAATTAACAGACTTGTACTACTCATCTATCATGCACTTCAGCTCTTTAAGCTATGCTCCCTCACTTTCTCATGTTCAGCAGATGAAGCATGAAAACGAGCGACGATCGAAGGGCATTGTCCCACGCTAATTCTTATTCATGATGGCTTCACGTAGGGGAGAGTAAAAAACATTATTAGTGGTTGTTTTACCACACATTGGTGAGTGATATCACGCCAGTATGCTCTTGACAGGATTTAGCTGTGTGTATCAAGTTGTACCGCTGTCTGGCGCGCGATCAAACCAGACGGGGTCAGAGCTAGAAAACACATATGTACTAGTAATCGCCTTACTTACATCTCCCAGTAACGATACTTTACTAAGCCCCGTGTAGGTAACCAAGCAGGTCTCCCACGTTCTGCTTGCCTTTTGGTCGCGCTGTCACTATCGGAAAATGGGGCTTTTGCTCACCGCGACCACCCCTTTCGCCCCGGCTCGGCTACCACCCGGTGTAAAAGACTGGAGAGGTGGGGCCGGGGCGAGCATGGCGCGTGGTGGGGGGTCAGTTGCCCCGGTTGGTGGCTCCAACCGGGGCTAAAGGCTCTCGACGAGCAGAGCCCGTTCAGGCTCGTGGTGTGGGGGTCTTTTGTCCCGGTTGGAGCCACCGACCGGGGCAAATGACCCCCCACTATATATATACCCTGCCAGCACTCTCTTCTCCTCATGCCACTCACTTTGGAGGACATATTTCTAGTTGTGTGGTGTGTGCTCACTTTTTTTCCCTCCGATGCACAAGAGGTGTTTGATGAAATATCCGGGAGAATAACGCCATCTCAACACGCAGAAAACAAGCACGATTTAATTTGTCCGAGCCACTCTTAATTAAATAAGCTTTCTCGTCATTCTTTCCTCCTCGGTCGAGATACCAACTTTAACCTTTTATCTGTCGATGTAACATTGGTCATTTCTCTATTCATGGTGTTCTGTAATAGTTCTTAATTAATAATCATATAATGCAGATGAACCGGCAATGGATGTACGCTGACCGACGCTCTGCCGAGTTCATGAAAGGCGTGGGTTATTTTCTCGAGGTGGCCCAGGCAAACAAGCGGAATAATTTTATCTGTTGTCCATGTGTTGTATGTCGGAATCAGAAGGAACACTCTTCTCACATAGTCATCCACTTCCACCTGTTTCAATCCGGTTTCATGCCCGGCTATAATTGTTGGACCAAGCACGGAGAAAGAGGGGTTATGATGGAAGATAACGAAGAAGAAGAGAATGATGACAACTATCATGACATGTTCCCTGAATACGGTGCCGGTACTTGAATGGAAGATAAAAATGAAGTGGAATCAGAGTTGCAGACACTAGATGAGCCCATCGATGATCTTGGCCAGGCTATCACGGATGCAGAGACAGCGATATTGAAAAGGTGAGGGTGAAGTTCGACCAGATGTTAAAAGATCACAAAACATTGTTATATCCAACTTGCGAAGACGGGCAGAAAAAACTGGGCAGCACACTGGAATTGCTCCAATGGAAGGCCGAGAACGGTGTGACTGACACTGGATTTTCAAAGTTGCTACAAATAGTGAAGAAGCAACTTCCTAAAAACAATCAATTGCCCGACAGTACATACCAATCAAAGAAGCTTGTATGCCCCATAGGATTAGACGTGGAGAAGATACATGCCTGCATTAATGACTGCATCCTCTACCGCGGTGAGAAGTACGAGAATTTGGAACAATGCCCGGTATACACTGCATTGCGGTATAAGATCAGACCAGACGACCCTGGCGATGTTGACGGTGAGCGACCCAAGAAGAGGGTTCCTGCAAACGTGATGTGGTATGCTGCTATAATACCACGATTGAAACGCTTGTTCAGAAACAAAGAGCATGCCAAACTCTTGCGATGGCACATGGAAAATCGTAAGAAAGATGAGATGATGAGACATCCCGCTGATGGGTCGCAGTGGAGAAAAATCGAGAGAAAATTCCCGCGCTTTGCAGGTGAGGCAAGAAACTTATGGTTTGGTCTAAGTACAGATGGATTTAATCCATTTAGTGAGCAGAGCTGCAAGCATATCACCTGGCCTGTAACTCTATGTATCTATAATCTTCCTCCTTGGTTGTGCATAAAGAGGAAGTTCATTATGATGCCAGTGCTGATCCAAGGCCCGAGACAACCGGGCAACGATATTGATGTGTACCTAAGGCCATTAGTCGATGAACTTTTACAGTTGTGGCGTGAAGAAGGTGTACCTGTGTGGGACGAGCACGTACAAAAAGAAATTTAACCTACGAGCGCTGTTTTCGTAACCATCAACGATTGGGCTACTCTTACTAACATTTCTGGACATACAAACAAGGGATACAATGCATGCACACACTGTTTAGATGACACCGAAAGTGTATATCTGGATAAATGTAAGAAGGTTGTGTACCTCGGGTATCGTCATTTTCTCCCGCGCAAGCACCCCTTAAGAAAAGCTGGCAAACATTTCAATGGTGAGGCAGATACCCGGGAGACGCCCATCCTTCGTTCTGGTGATGATGTATTTGATATGGTGAATGATTTGAAAGTAATATTTGGAAAGGGTCCGGGCAGACAAGTTGTTCCAAATGACGCTGGCGGACACGCACCCATGTGGAAGAAGCAATCTATATTTTGGGAACTACCATATTAGAAAATCCTAGATGTCCGCTCTGCGATCGACGTGATGCACCTGACGAAGAATCTCTGCGTGAATTTGCTAGGCTTCTTTGGCTTGTATGGGAAGTCAAAAGATACATCAAAAGGTAGACCAGCAGTACGGAATGACAACAGTGGATCTCAACAATCTTGGGTACAGAAGTGAACCATTCGTCCTAGCCAAAGATGTGGCTCAAGTTTTCTATGTGAAAGACATGTCTACTCAAACGAGGAAAAGAAAAAAAATAAGAATTCTAATACATCATGCGGTGAGCCGAAGCGGCACATAGTTCTTTCAGGGAAAATAAATATTGTGGGAGTGGAGGATATGACAGACATGTCAGAAGATTATGATAAATTTGAAGAAATTCCGCCCTTTAGAGTGAAAACTGACCCAACCATCGCGTTAAATAAGGAAGATGCTCCATGGCTACGATAGAGAAGTAAACAATGGCGGCAATAGTTGGTGATAACGTATTAAAGCTTCATGGTTCATGCAATATTGCTAGACTATTTTGTAATAATGTATCAAACATTGCAGATTAAACCAGTCATAAACTAGTTTTTTTTGTAATGTTTGAATTTTCAAACATTGTTACTAGTTTAAATAGTTAGAGTAATTATTTTATAAAACAGAAAATATATTTGAAAATGTTTACGAAATTTTAAACACTTTTCATATACAAAGTTTCTCCAAATTGTAAACCATTCATAAAATAAGTTTTTTAAAATGTTTAAAATTAAAAATTGTTACTAGTTTAAATAGTTGGAATAATTATTTTATAAAACAGAAAAATATATTTGAAATATTTACGCAATTTTAAACACTTTTCATATTGAAAGTTTCTCCAAATTCTAAACCATTTCAAATGTATTTGAAAACGTATTTTAAATAGTATTTGAAATGTTCGAAAGAAAAAAATTGGCGGCAGAAAAAAAAACTGAAATTTTGGGCCTTTTGCCCCGGTTCGTGTTACCAACCGGGGCAAAAGACTCCCGCCTATATAACCCCCGGCGAAGCAACCGCCCGGGGCAACACAGATCAGTTTCGCAGATTCGTCTAAGTCCCCGATGCCGAAATCCAGAGCGACGCCAAGAGGCTGCCCGATTTCGACGCCAGGGGGATCCTCGCCGCCGCCGCTCCTCGACGCCGCGCCCGTCTGTCGTCGCCCCTCGCCCCGCCCGTCCGCCGTCGACCCTCGCCGCACCCGTGGACGATCGAGCTCGTCGCGCCGCGCCACTCGCCGTCACCCCGTCGCCGTCGCCTCTCGCCCCAAGAGGTAAGATTAACAGAGATTTTTTTATTTAGTGCTTTTTTTTACAATTTTGTTTACTGTTAAAAATTTAGTTAGAAATTTAGGTATATAATTTAGTATTAGAATTTTAGTGTTAGAAGAATTTTGGTTAGAATTTAGTTAGAAATTTTAGTGTTAGAAAAATTAGAAATTTTAGTGTTAAAGAATTTATAGTGCTACAACTGTTATGTCCCGTTCAAGTCGGAACTTTATTCGGCAAGACTCGATCAGATCTGCTAGTCATACTCCTTACTAAAGTTCAGAAACCCTTATTCCTGTTAAGAGGTACTATAGGCGGTGGTGATCCGGGAAAGGATAAAGATGAGGGTTTCGGTTCGAACTAAGGAACGTCGCATTTGTAATATTAGTGTTAGTGAGATCAGAAGATCTGGGTTGCACCGTTTGGTGCATATACGTAATTGTGATATTTTTCATAGCCCCGTACGGGGCTATGAAGAATATCACCGTTATGTATGTGCACGAAATGGTCCAACTTTGTTCGGATCTCACAAACACTTACGTATGTGATTTTGTTTAGTTTCAACGAAGTTCAGAAACCCTTGTCTTCATCCTTCCCCGCATCGTCATCACGTATACTACCTCGTAACAAGCACAAGATATGAGAAGGGCCAATTTGATCCTTTGTGTTTAACTTTCATCTTATTTTTGTCATATTTCTCCATTTACTATTTTTTAGTAAGTTAGAAACACTAAGATATTTTACTTAATTAGGAATATTTATTTAGTTCGGGTCTGTTTTTCGCTTATGTCTCTGTTGGACCCGCCGGGCGATGTCCGGGACTGGGCCCCGCCGGGCTGGCACTGGGAGGTCCTTACTACCGGGACACGCGGCTTGGTGAGAAATCCGGGTGACGTGGTCGACCCGGATATTCTTTGGTGGCCATCGCGTGGGCCACGCTCGGTGCGGAGAGAGCCGGCCCCTGAGGAGGTGGTACAACAACGTATCAGGGAGGAGGACGAGCACGTATGTCGCTACATTTACTTGCTCGATAGGGAGTATAGCAGCAGTTGGTCGATTATTCGAAGGGTTCCTTACCACGTGAGCTATGACTCTGTGAGACTTCCTTACCTATGGGCCCGTTGCACCCGCGACTCAGCACCCCGCGGCTTAGAACCCGGTCAGAGTTAATTAGTTTGAGAGATGTTTCAATGAATATGTATAAGTGATGATATTATTACATCGTGATGTATTACGGTTAAATAAAATGAACCCGAGCTATGTAACTCTTGGTGTGTATTATCATACGTTTAAATATTTCATCAATGTTGCATTTATAATTGAAATGAGGATCTGGAACATATAGTTACTCTTTTTCGGACTTGTTTAGATATTATTACCATTAGCTGTTATCTATAAGCAATTTTGATGAAATGGATACTATTAGCTATATTTTTATTAAATTATATGCAATTGTTGCGAACTGATGAAATTGATGCTATTTGCTATTTTTTAGCCATGGCGAGACGTCCCCGTGGTTCGCGTGTAACCGGCGGTGGGCGCGGCGTCGTCACGGTCGAAGAAACCCCTGTACGTGGTGGACGTCGACCTGGACGTCCACGTGGATCGCGTACAAATGGATCGTGTGCATCGAATGCATGTGGTGGTGGCGCCATTGTCATTAAGGAGGAGGAAGTGACGCCTCCTACTCGCGGACGTGGACGCGGATGCGGAGCACGGGGGGCATCAAGCGCGGCAAGGGAGGCAAAGCGCGGTGCCAAGGGGTCAACACGCCGTAAACGGCGCGGCGCTGTTGCTACAGAGGAGGAGGAGGAGGAGGAGCCGGAGGAGGCTGCGGCGGCGGCGGAGGAGGAGGAGCAGGATTAGGAGGAGGATGGTTTCCGGCTACCGGAGTTCTACGTCCACGTGCTCCAGCCAGAGGAGAACAGGCTCCGTCTTCCGGAGAAGATATCGGCGATCCTCCTCGGGCGCAGGGGCGGGCCCTATAGTTTCACCCTCCGGTTGGAGGGTTGTGACAACGGGCCCGTGCGCGTTGTCCTGCAGCGACGTGGCGATGACGTCTACCTGCGCTATGGGTGGGGGCAGTTCACGCGCATGCACAAGCTAAATATGGGCAACATGCTCACATTCAGGTACTAAAAGGACGAGGAGACCCACGTGCTGGAGGTGAAGATCTTCGACGGCACCTTAGTCCGCCCCTTTGCTGCCAGGATAGCTCGTCTGAGAGCAGCTCCGACTCCGAGTCCGACTCCGGCGAGTCTAGCCCGAGCAAGGCTCGCTCCGACGCCGAGGGCAAGGGCAAGGCTACCTCCGACGCTGATGTGTAGTATATATGTTTATGTCGATCTATGCTTACGTACTTATGTCGCTCTATATTTTTGTACTATGTCTAGATATGTCGAAGTATGTTTTCTATCGAACTATGTTTAATTATGTCATTGTGTCGAACAATATTTGTATTCGTGGCAGACTATATATTTATGTTATTGTTTGTTTTCATCTGTGTTTTTGTGCGATAATTTTTCATCTTTTTTAATATAAATGTTTAGTGCAGAGAACAGAAAAACATATAAGAATATATAGAATTTCTAATCTAGCTCAAAGGACACGAAAACAGCTATTAAAGAAAACCTTTTGCCCCGGTCTGTGTTACCAACCGGGGTAAAAGGCGGCCGGCCTGCTCGCGGTGCAGAGCTCACTTGGGGCGCGCCTTTTACCCCGGTTGGTAACCCAACCGGGCCATAAGGGGGGCCTTTAGCTCGCGTTTGAGGAACCCGGTTGGGCAGCCGGGGCATTAGCCCCTTACCAACCGGGGCTAATGCCCCGTTTTCCACTAGTGTCAGTGAAGGTTGGCTAACGCGTATTGCCACTAGTAAAAAACAAGCCTTTGGTTCATAGACCAATTTTACTCTAGTACCGGATAGCGTTTGGACCGGGACTAGAGGGGGGAAACTAGTCCCAGTTTAACGGCTACGAGGCCACACCAGAATAGTCTCGAGGTCGTAATACTAGTCACAATGGGGAGTATCATATACTAGTATCATGCATATGATACTAGTCTATATTACTACTCCCGAGATGGGTAGTAACATATTTGTAGTATCATATACTAGTATATTTATTAGGCTATAGACACATTTTATCTTGGAATCCGTTATGTTACGGTATCTACCTTTGATATCACTAGCACCTCTCTCCTTATTAAATGTGTGCCACATCATCTTTTTTGCCTATGTGGCATTTATGTTACCACATATGTTACTCCCATTGTGAGCGGTCTAAGGGGTCTCTAGTCCCGACTCGTAATACGGATCGGGACTAGAGGGGTCTCGCTCGGCACGACCACGTGCGAAAACCTCTAGTCCCGGCTCGTAATATGGGCCGGGACTAGATAGAGTTTGTTCGTATATAATTATTCCCTCTCTTCCCCCTCTCCTCTTTTTTTCATTTTACATGCTGAGGGGGGTGTTTGCTAGTTTGTTGTTTTCAACTATGCACCTAAGGTGCTCGATGAAATGCACAAGCTAAGTAGCTTCCTTCTTCTTTCTTTTTCACCACCGAGATCGAGTTTATCCCCATTTTATCCACTGTTTTTTAAGATTTGGCGGCGCCGGTTCTATTGAAGTGTTCCAAGAGGTTAGCACCTAGACCCCTTCATCTTTCATTGATAATTGAGTTCATTTAGATCTGGACAAATTTTAACATCGTGATTGCGTTTGATATACTTATATAATGCAGATGAGACATTCATATATGTTCGTGAACCGACGCTCTATAGAGTAGATGCAAGGTGTGTACGTTCTTTTCTCAATGTGGCTGGGGCAAACACACATAATGTATTTATGTGTTGTCTGTGTCGTGTCTGTTGGAACGAGAATGATTGCTCTTCCTCAATAACCCTACACGTCCACCTGATGCAGTTCGGGCTTATGTCCGGCTATAATTGTTGGACCAAGCATGGAGAAACATGGGTTATGATGGAAGACATCAAAGAAGAAGAGAACGATGACAATTACCCTATGTTTCCTGAATATGGTAGTAATGAAGATGAAGAGGCACCAGATGAGCCAATGCTAGATGATGATCTTCGTCGGACCATCGTTGATGCACATAGAGAATCAGATAGTGCAAATGAGAAGTTAAAGTTGAAGCGCATGTTAGAGGATCACAAAAAAAAAGTTGTACCCAACTTGCGAAGATGGTAACATAAAGCTTGGTACCACATTGGAATTGCTACAATGGAAGGCAGAGATTGGTTTGTCTGACAATGGATTTGGAAAGTTACCGAAAATAATGAAAAAGAAGCTTCCAAAGGACAACGAATTTCCTGACCGTACGTACGAAGTAAATAAGTTTCTCTGCCCTCTAGGATTAGGTATGCATAAGATACATGCTTGCATTGATGACTGTATTCTCTACCGCCGTGAGAAGTACGAGAATTTGAATGCATGTTTCATATGCGGTATAAGATGAGACGAGATGACCCTGGTGATGTTGAGGATCAGCCCCCCATGAAGCAGGTTCCTGTCAAGGTGATGTGATATGCTCCTATAATATCACAGTTGAAACATTTGTTTAGAAACAAAGAGAATCCCAAGTTGTTAAGATGACACAAAGAATACCGCAAGAAAGACGAGATGTTGAGACACCCCGTTGATGGGCCGCAGTGGAGAAAAATCGATAGAGAGTACAAGGACTTTGTAGATAACGCAAGAAACTTAAGGTTTGGTCTAAGTACAGATGGCATGAATCCATTTAGTGAGAAGTGATGTAGCCATAGCACCTGGCATGTGACTCTATGTATCTATAATACTCCTCCTTGGTTGTGCATGAAGTGGAAGTTCATTATAATGCCAATGCTCGTCCAAGGCCCAAAACAACCCGGCAACGACATTGATGTGTACCTCAGGCCATTAGTTGAAGAACTTTTACAGTTGTGGGATGAAAAAGATGTATGTGTGTGGGATGACCACAAACAGGAGGAATTTGACCTACAAGCGTTGTTGTTCATAACCATCAATGGTTGGCCTGCTCTTGCTAACCTTTCAGGACAGACAAACAAGATATACAATGCATGCAAGCACTGTTTAGATGAGACTGGAATTTTTTTGGATAAATGTAAAAAAGAAAGTGTACCTATGTCATCGTCGATTTCTTCCGGTCAAGCTTCCGCTAAGAAGGAAAGGCAAATATTTCAAAGGTGAGGCAGATCACCGAAAGAAGCCTAGACACCGTACTGGTGATGGTATGTATGGTATGGTTAAGAATTTAGAAGTAATCTTTGGAAAGGGTCCTGGCAGACTAAGTGTTCCGAATGACGTTGACGGACACGCATCCATGTGGAAAAAGAAATCTATATTTTGGCTTCTACCCTACTGGAAAGTCTTAGAGGTCCGCTCTGTAATCGACGTGATGCACGTGACAAAGAATCTCTGCGTCAACCTCCTTAGCTTCTTGGGTGTGTATGGAAAGACAAAAGATACACCATAAGCACGAAAGGACCAGCAACGTATGAAAGACCCAGACGACATGCATCCATTGTGTCGAGTACACCTCCACCGCGTCGATTACATCCGCCTCGTCAACCTCACGACTCCGGATGGCACCCACCTGGTTTGGGGACGGGTCGGAGCCCCCCATACCCGCCCCATTTAACTTGTCGGGTCTCATTTCTTACCATACCCACGACCTGGTCGGGTTCGGGGCCCCAACGGGTACCCATTTAAGGAGCGACATCGACATGTGGGGAATAAAACAATGGAATATTGGGATGAGGTTGGTGGGAATAGACACATGTGTACGAGTGTTGTCTCAGTGACTCCATATTCCAATACGTCCATGTGATGTGTGAGGTTTGTGGTCCATAGCTCGTGGACGTGTGGATTATTAGGGATATGATTAGCACTTAGAGCGGGTATGCGAGTACGGGTTTGCCACCCCCATACCCGCCCCATTAGACCTGGCGGGTCGAACATTTTACCAAACCCTCCCCATTTAAGGCGGGTATCCGTCAGGTTTACGGGTTTCGGGGCCCCATTGCCATCCGTACTCACGACCTCCGCATCGACTTTGTCCGTCATGACGAGTACACCTTCACCACGTCTCTGCTGCATCAACTAAACGACCTCCGTGTCGACTCCGTCCACCGTGTCGGTTACACCTCCACCGCTTTGACTTCGACACGCTAGTCTCTAACACTTCTCGCCACGTCTCATTGGGAGACAGAGCGAGTGCTCAGTGCACCGTGACATCACGCAAGCATCAGCCAACAGACTTATTTTCCTCGGAATCTTCAAACAAAAAGGCACTCGCCACAATCATCGCCGAAAACGTTGCGGCTCCACTACACAAAAATTCACTCGCCACAATCATCAGTAAAGACTTCCCGACTTTGATACTCGGCGCGTGACACGTCTCAAACGTATCTATAATTTTTTATGGTTCATGCTTGTTTTCTACCAATTGCCACATGTTTTATTTACACTTCATAGCATTTTTATGCATTTTCTGGGACTAACTTATTAACAAGATGCCACAGTGCCAGCTCCTGTTTCTGCTGTTTTTCTATTCCAGATAATTACTTAAGGAACTATTCAGAATCGGACAAAACAAGGATCAAACCTCCTATTTTTCCCGACATGTCAACGGAGTCCAAAGCAGAGACAGAGGAGGGCACCAAAGTGGCCACACCATGCCCTGGCGCGGGCCCACCCCTAGCCACACCAGTTTCTATTTTGTCAGATTTCCTGCCAATATTTGCATTTGCCTCTTAATCTTTTTCTTTTGGTGTTCTTTTGAGCGAAAGAGATTTAAAAGAAGTTGTGGCAGTAGTTAATGTTTTAGTGGGTGTTAGACTTGTGTTGAAACTAAACCAAAGTGGATTTATTATTTTGATTACACTAACGTTGCTAATGAAAATTGTAAAAAGTTTTGTATGGAGGAAGTTTTCAAGTGTAGGGAGAGAAGAATGATATGATGAGATGAAGGATGGACAAAAGCTCAAGCTTGGGGATGCCCATGTCACCCCAAGAAATATTGAAGAATTACAAGCATCAAATCTTGGGGATGCCTTTGCTTTCAATTTGTTTTGTTTTCTTTGCTGTAGTATATGGTTGTATCCTAGCATATTTTGTTTGGAGAGAGACACGCTCTGTTTTCATTGCTTAGAACACTCTAGTTTTCACTCTTATTGTTCTATGAGTGTTCACTTTTTGCTAGTACTGCGTTTAGCTCTTGTTTTCCACTCGTATTTTGTTTAGATCTTGTTGGTTTGCTTCAGTTATATATTATTAGCTCTCTGGTCTTTGATGATTATTATTTATGAGAGTTATTTCAAAAAAAGTTGATTGATATTGGAGAAGAGTAAAATATTTCATGCTTATAATGATGCAATAGGAAGCTCGTCTAGACCGTGGCTTAGACTTTAACATGTCATGTTAGATGTTATTTTAATTATATGCTTAGTATTTTATGATGTAGCATGACTTGTCTCAAATAGCTGAGAGTGCTTAATGTGTCATTAAAATAAATCATACGTTGTTTTTATCATATTGAAGCATAGTATTGTGATATTCTCCTTTGATGCTTTATTTGGGTTGACTTGGCACATGCTCACACCATGTTATGACTACAAATCAGTCACCTATAGCCTCCATTATTATTTAGTTTTTGACTTGTAATATCACTTTATGCTTTGATTAATAATGTTTTGTCGCAATGCATGATTATGGCCGTTATTGCTCTCTTAGTTGGTCGATCCCAGTCTCTTACTAGCCTTCACCGGTACTGAGTATGAGCTCTACTCGTGCATCAAACTCCCAAAAACCAAAGTTTGCCAAATGTGTCCACCATACCTACCTATATGTGGTATTTCACCGCTACTCCAAGTAAATTGCTCGTGTGATACCTTTAAAACCTTCAAATTATTAACCTGTTGTGTGCTCCTGTTTTAGCTCATGAGGAAGTAGTTCAAAATTTATTATGTCTTATGTCAAGCAAAGTTCTTCCCCTCTTTCACCTATGAGTATGGAATCTATGCTCATCTAAATTTGCAAAGAGCTGGTGCAAATTAATATAACAAAAAAGCACTTCCCCATGGTTTGATGAAAATTGGTGGGTACCTGTGAACACGGCTAGCCCTGGTTTGTGAAAGATAGGTGGGGGGAAGTGCCAACTGATAAAACAACGGAAACCGCTCTCAAAAGTCTAAACACTTTGCTTGACATAAGTTATTATAGGTGTTTCATTACCATTCGTTGACATAGACATACACGACTCTCAATTTTTTTTCTATACCTCTGTTTAATAAAATAAAATTCTCTAGCACACGAGTAATCCCTGCTTCCCTCTGCGAAGGGACTTTCTTTTACTTTTATGTTGAGTCATCATCTTCTAACTTTATGCACCAGTTAAGAGAGCATAGTTGTCATTCTGAGTATAATGTGGATAGTCCCTAAATTTATTATTGATTGATTCATGATTATGTTATTGCTTGTTCTCAAATTATTTGTACATAGTCACCGTTTGAACTTTGAAGGTGTTCTGACATTTATGTTTTGCTATTCCATGAAGGACAAGCTGAATACCAGTTAGCTATGTTTTCTCTATGCTCAAAACAAACGTATCAATTTCAATACATTATTATTCATGATCTTTTGTTTGTGTTACTTTTCATGTTGCAACATAGTTGCTAAGTTACATTGTTGGAATTGTATCTATTATGCCTATGTTTAGATTACTTTGATCTCAGCTTGCAATGCTTTTAAATAACGTTGATCAAGATTGTGTTGGATGCATGTCACCTCAAAAATTATTTTGTTATCACTTACCTACTCGAGAACGAGCAGGAGTTAAGCCTTGGATGCTTGATACGTCTCAAACGTATCTATAATTTTATATGCTCCATACTTGTTTTCTACCAATTGCCACCTGTTTTATTTAAACTTTATACCATTTTTATGCATTTTATGGGACTAACCTATTAGCAAGATGCCACAGTGCCGGTTCCTGTTTTCTGCTGTTTTTCTATTCATGTTCCTCTCTTTTGACCATTTCTCTAAAAGGAAAAAGTAAATATATAAAAAAATCAGGAAAATTCATATATGGATAAATAAAATTCTCAACACCAATACTTAATTACTCCAACAATTTAAATTAGTTAAATAATTTTTGTTTTACTTTAATTTTATAATTTTAAAATAATATTTTTAATACAATAAATAAAATTAATAAGTTAATAATAATATTATTCTTAATTCCTTACTCATAAATCTCAACTTATATAATTTTTTGATACTCAATTATAATAAAATTTATTATTCTTTATTCTCTGATTTACCAAAAATAATTAAAAAAATAAATAGAAAATAAAAATTCTAAAATAATTAAATACCACATTTGCTTGGATAATTAAAATCAATTAGAATAAAAATGCATGCATGTCATTAATATGCATAATAGCATCATTTGCTTCTTTAAATATTGTCCTTACCGGACAATGATGGTATTTTGTAGAATCAGGAAGTCAGGAGTTGCACCGAGCATCAGACTCCACTACCTATCCGTATCAAGGCAAGTTCATCACTTGCTCATCTCCTGTGAAATATTTCCTAAGAACTATTTTCAAAAACCCTATCGTAATACCACCTATTCTCAAAAGAATGCATGATCCTATTTTTATAATAATATGACTAATTGAATGACTACCCGAGTGGTAATGTTCTGTTTGGTGGGCGGATGAGACCATGGTAAGATGAATAGGTCAAAGGAAGGTTCCATCTACATGGAAAAGTATTACCTAGGAGTTAACAACAAATTCCGTCAAGATTGTTGCGCCGTAAATACCGCGTTAACCATGGGTCTTGTATGAGGTGAGTAAGTCAGCTATGATCTTTTCCCGTTCGCATGTCAACGGACTGCCAGAGACGTACGCTGTAGGTCTCGCGGGACTACATACACATAGGTGGGAGCCCTTACGTCCCACAGATTCTAGGGTCTATGAGTGTCTGCCCGGGGCGTCTAGATCTCTATCGCGAGGGGTAGAATCAGGGGTTCAACCCGCGTGGCAGAAATGGGTGCGCATGCGTTGTGCGCAGAAGCATGGTTTGGCTTGGATGAACAACCGGGCCCCACACCTAAGTGGGTGTGGACATGATCGCGCGCCTGGTTGTGCAACATGGTCTTGATAGCCTATGGGTAAAGTAACGCACCCCTACAGAGTGTAAAAGGATGTGGCATGTTATCCCCTGTTCCAGGAAGGAGCTGCGAACGCCGCAGGAAAGGCAACTCCATGAAGTTCTAGTCCTGTGAAGACTTTGCGGGCATAGTTTTCCAAAGTAAAAGAATCCTCTTGAAGAAACGTTTTTCACTCAAAACTTGCATTAGTCTAGAATCTTTAGAGTCGAGGACTGTAGATAGTGAATCAACTACCCACCTTACTTAATGAAATTGTTGAGTAACGCTCGTTACTCATTCGTTCCCATTTGACCCCCTGCTTAGGCTATGAGAACCTCGAGGAGGCATCTTTCAACATCATCGGAGGCCAAGAAGTCATCTACTACGAGGAGCCAGATCTCTCTGGAGGAGTTGAAGAGGTGGATTACACGTTCCAGTATGGAGCCAGCCCAGATGGGGCAGATTCGGACTAGGTTTAGCCTGGTCTAGAAACCAATAACTAAACACGGTTGAATCGAGCAGCCTTAAACTTCTATATTAGGCTGTTGAGTTCCCGTGTATGCACCTACTTTACATTTCAGTTGTTGTTACATCTTCAATAATGATATGACCTCATCATGAGATCATTCTCTTGTCTGCACACTATGTTTTGTAATATATGTTTGTATGACAATCAAGTCCACAATGTTTCTGCTGTACCATCCCGAGGGATGTAATATTTGCGGAACAGTGTTCTGTGAGTGTTATGTTAACGACTTGCGTACTACAACATGAAGTGGTATGTTGGGTCACCGCAATTATCCAACCAGAGAGTAATTCAGAGTAGCATAGTGAAGAGAAGATATTTATGTATTCAATTACATTATCATTGTTGAGAGTGTCCAGTAGTGAAAGTATGATCCCTGCCTTGTTTCTAAGTATTGAAACACCGTTTACGACTAGTTCTGCTACATGTTTGCTTGATGCCAATTTTATTTCAGATTGCAATTACTACTTATAATCATCTATAATACTATCTCTCCGTCGAACTAGTGCACCTATACAACTGACAATTGTATTAGGTGTGTTGGAGATACAAGAGACTTCTTATATGTTAATTGCAGAGTTGCTTGAGAGGGATATCTTTGACCTCTACCTCTCTGAGTTCGATAAATCTTGGGTGATCCACTTAAGCAAAACTTGCTATTGTTCTACTAACCTCTGCACTTGGAGGCCCAACACTGTCTACAAGAATAGAAGCATGCGTAGACATCCGCGCGACACAAAATATCTGGACTCCCGGGTCGTATTGCCATTCGGCACGCCTGGATGCCGCGTTTTTCAAGCGTGAAGGTAAGACCCAAGGGTCCGTCTTTTGGGACCAGTAATCGCACTCATGCTACATTCCCTGGTATTTCCGTGCTGACAGCATGATGAAAAACCCCGGCAGACGCACTAGATACACATTTAAAGGTTAACCTCGACTCGATAAGTGCTCCACGGCACAAGTTGCAGCGATCACCTATCCGGTTTCGAGTCGAGGGACTCGAATTTTTTAGGTCAGTATTTTTTTTCCCAATTGCTATTAGTTGGTCCCGATCTGTCGAGTGAACCAAGCAGCTGAGCCACACCCCTTTACAAATTGCTAAAAACATCATACATCCTGACAACAGAATCCATACATCCTCACAACAAGATCCATACGTCCTCACAACAGGATCCATACGTCCTCACAACAAAATCCATATATCCTCACAACAGGATCCGTACGTCCTCACAACAGGATCCATACATCCTCACAATAGGATACATATATATATCCTTAAGCTCTGTGAACTTCCGAGTCATAGGCCCTCAAATATCTAATGTCATCCACTCTCAAAAAAAAATTCGAGTCCTCTGGACCCGACGATTATTGGGTGCTCCATACTAAACGATTTATCGGGTCCTCCAGACCCTACGATTATCGGGTCTTTCAGACTCAATGACTTATCGGCTGCTAAAGACTCGACAAGTTATCAACTACTCTTGAAAATCGAAACTTGTCACTGAGTCTCTATCCGACTCAAACAAGTCGACTAGACACTCGGGGGCTAGTGACGTGGGGACACTCGCCATGTCCCCTACTTGATCTATCGGCTGCTACGCTACGGGGAGCCCACTCGAAGGCCCATCCAGGTGCAAGAAGCCATAGTCGATTTTTGGAAGTACAAGACAAAAACTCCTATTCGTAGTCTACTAGGACTCATGTAAGCTCCTCCTGGCTACCTATATAAAGAGATGAGGAAGGAGATAATAGCCAAGCCAGGACAAGCCACAACTAGACGACAAACAATCATAGATTAGAAAATACACGAGAGACACTCCATACACATCACCTGCGCCATATCCAATCTGCGTTGCGCCGCCATTGTAACACCACGACTATCTCGTCATAATACAGACCAGACAAGCATGAGTAAGAGTTTTACCTCTACGAGGGGCCCGAACCTGGGTAAACCGTGCTCCTTGTTAGCCGTCGAGATTACAAGCGCGTATTCGTCTCCTTATCTACAAACCCTAGTATCTCATGCGCGGGATCTGCCGAGTCAAGGACTCAACAGTCTCCTCCCGCGAGCACGCCATGGAGAGCCACCTCCTTGCTGCGGCGGTGCTACTAGCAGCTGGAGATGATGCTATCGACATCATACTGCAGTGCTACAAGAGGCAGGCATCGATGCAGCGGTGGTGCTCCTGGGCCGACGGTGATGATCTCATGGGACTAAGGCAGTGCTCCCGAACGTCGGCAGCGGTGCTCCAATGGGCCGGCAACGGTGCTCCCGAAAAGCCGACAACACTGCTCCGAAAATTACAACGGCGGTGAAATTTTGTACTACATACTGTTATTTTTTTGCTATTTTTGTTCAAACTTTTTGCTACGAAAACTTCGGAGATATCTCGACGAGGTCGAATTTTTTGCTATAATAGAATAATTTATTTGCTACAATGAGTCTATATTTTTGCTATATGAGCATAATTTGTTTGCTATGAGACTATCCGGCGAGCGAGAGTCTCCCGATCATGTCTCCAGCAAAAATCGACTTTTGCTACTGTAACAAATATTTTGCTACGGGTCTCCGGCGAGGTTTATCTTTTTTCTTTAAAGCGGGTTTTTGAAAGAAAAAACACGTGTCAGCGGGAAAATCCGGAGCGTGAAAAATTTGGAGCCCAGGGACGCCCACCACTTCCTTAACATATCTGCCGAGCGGAAATACTGTTTTTTATCTGTCTACATACTCAGCTTTATTGGCGCTTGGCGAAGAAAAACCCAGCCCGTGCCACCTGTGCCGATAGCGTTAGGATCCCTACTAACAGCTGGATGAATCACAGCCGTCCGTGACGTTGCGTGGCCGTTCCGCTAGCTGTGCTACATAAGGGCCACCCACGCACTCCTGTCCACAACTTCCTCATCCCAATTCTATCCCAGCCCCTCTGCCGCTTCTCATCTCTTGTTCGACCACATTCTGGAATCTGGATTCTCTGCTACCTTTTCAATTCGCATGAGTTTCTTGATTTCTTTTCTTTCGTGTATCGTGATAGATCGATCTCACTTCGTGGCTGAATTATTTTGTTCCCCCTTTTTAATCGATCTGTCTACCTAGTGCTGGCGTGGCGATGATGATCGGAAAGCATCGGTGAATTCTGGATGAACGTGCTTGCAGCCGTGGTGATATCCATTGCGTAATCCATCTGAGCCGTGCTCATGCACAATATGATAATTTCTCGTAATCAGTCTCGAAATCAATCTTTCTGCCGGTGGTCAAATCGTATATGTTGATGACAGCGCTTCTCTGTTTTTTTTCTTGTCCTTTTTGGAGTTCTGTAGATCTCATCCGGCCAGTAGTTGGGCAACGTGTTGATGAGATGGCAAACTGAACCAGCAAGTTGCAGTGGCATTTTCTTCCTAAAGCGCGCATCTTTCCGTGGAATTTAAAGATGTTTGGTTTGTCCCTGGATCCCAAGAGAATCCTTGTGTTGTATTGATTGACAGAGGATGATAGTATCAGGTACAGAAAGAAAACGATGGCAATTCGCATGAGTTTCTTGATTTCTTTTCTTTGGTGTATGGTGATAGATCGATCTCAGTTCGTGGCAGAATTCTTTTTCCCCCTTTTTAATCGATTTGTCTCCGTACTGCTGGCGTGACGATGATGATCGGAAAGCATAGGTGAATTCTGGATGAACGTGCTCGCGCGCGCACCGCGCGGCCGTGGTGATATCCATTGCGTAATCCATCTGAGCCGTGCTCATGCACAAGTACAATAATTTCTTGTAACCCGTCTCGAAATCAATCGTTTCTGCCGGTGGTCAAATCGTACTATATGCTGTCAGCTCTTCTCTCTGGTTTTTTCCTTTTTGGAGTTCTGTAGATCTCGTCTGTCGATTTGGCAACTACTTGGTCAACATGTTGATGAAACTGAACCAGCAAGTTGTAGTGGCATTTTCTTCCTAAATCCTGCATCTTTCAGTGGAATTTAAAGATGTTTGGTTTGTCCCTGGATCCCAAGAGAAACCTTGTGTTGTATTAATTGAGGATGATAGTATATAGTAGTACATACAGGTACAGAAAACGATGGCACTGTTTGCAGCTTCAAGGAGCATGCACAAATTAAATAAACATCTCTGACGGGCAGGTGCCGAAAATACTGCAGATTCAAAGTATTAGCTGTTCAAATTATTATTTTTCTTATCAGTAGAGCTGCACACTGCTATTCAGACGAAGGCACATTCGAAAATCTGCTTTAACTGAAGTTAAAAACAGAGGTTCCCAGTTTTTTTTTTTTGATAATAAGATTACTATATAAAACAACACACAAGCCGTCTCGTTAAAAACCTTCCAGTCCCCCTCAGGTACCCTGGTAAGAAAAAGAGTGCGAAAACTTGCTGCTCAGATAAGAGTTAGACAATGAGCTGTTTCATTAGCCTCCCTAGGACAGTGCTGGAATTTCACAATCGAAAAATTCCTACAGAGAAAAGTGCACTCCTCATAAATTGCTGCCGCAGATCCAAGAGAGTTCCCTTCGTTCTGCATTGTCTCGATCACCTCCACACAATCAGCTTCCACAATCAACTTGTTGCACCCCACCTGTCCCTCTAATAAGAGGCCATCTCTCAGTGCGATTGCTTCCGCCGTAGTTGCATCATCAACGTATGGGAGACTCCTACGGCTGCATGCGATGAAAGAGCCCAAGTGGTCCCTTAGAATTGCTCCCGAACCACCAGACCCCAAATCTTCCGCAAAGGCAGCGTCAACATTCAGCTTGATGAAATCCTCCGGTGGTTTGTACCATCCATGTCTAGTGATCGGGCCTGTTACTTTTTTCCTAGCCCTTGAGTAATTTAGAGATAGAGCGAGGATGGATTGCGCTGAACGTGCCGTGGCCTGTATCACCTCACCGTGGTCAGCCTTGCGTCTCTCCCACCATAAGTACCAGCAGCCAACCGACATAACATCACAGATACGGGTCTCATGAGATAAAGGGGACGCCTCCGATCTCAGCAACAAACTCTCGAGCATAGTAGCACCCATATGCTCCAAACCTTCGGCTGTATCAAGTATCTCACGAAAGCCCAGAAACTCCCACACTTCTCTTGCTCTTTTACATTTGAAGAAAGCATGCGCAATGCTCTCACAGGCCTGGTTACACATTGGACACTGCCCGGATGCTTGTATGTGCCGATTAGCAAGAACCCCTTTGCATGGGATGGCCCCAAGCATAGCCCTCCACATATGGATTTTTATTTTTGCCGGAGTACGCAAGGACCATATAGATTTCCAAATAGGACTAGCCGCAGAAGAGACCAAGATATTCATCCTCCGAAGATTGCGGCCATGTTGTTTATGCCACTCTAGGTGATAACACGATTTAACCAAGAAGAAACCCCTCCTATCCGGGTGCCACGATACGAAGTCCTCCATCATGCCAATCGCGAGTGGAATCCGAAGAATTCTCTCCGCATCAATATCCCAAAACAGTGTTCTAATTAGTTCCTCATCCCAAACACGATTATCTGCATCAATAAGCTCCGATACCTTAGTGTAAACAATATTACCTCTCGTGGTCATAACCTTGCGATTGTGGCTGTTTGGGATCCAGCAGTCATTCCAAATATTAATGTTTTCACCATCCCCAACTCTCCATATATGGCCCCTCTTAAAAGTCTGAATCCCATGCCAAATGCTCTGCCAAGTAAATGAGCTACCTTTCTTCAACTCACAGTTAAGAATATCTCCCGAGGGAAAGTATTTGGAGCGTAGAACTTGTGCACATATAGACTCCGGTTCAGAAATTAATCTCCAGCATTGTTTAGAGAGGAGAGCCATATTAAAGCACTCAAGATCACGAAATCCCATACCACCCTGATTTTTTGGAACACACATTTTCCACCAAGAAAACCAGTGCATATGCTTTTGTTGGTCATCGTCTCCCCACCAGAATTGGGATATTGCAGATATTATCCCTTTGCAAATCTGTTTGGGAAGTCTGAAAACTGACATTGCATAAAATGGAATAGATTGAATTACCGCTTTGATTAGAACCTCCTTACCACCAAAGGAGAGATGTTTCTCCTTCCATCCATTAAGAAGTTTTAGGACCCTGTCAATAAGATGTTTGAAACAGTCTGTCCTATCTACCCCAACAATTGGGGGGCAAACCCAAGTATTTATCAGTGATAGCCTCAGTCATGATATCCAGAATAGAACAAACCTCCACTTTAGTATCCACATTGGTATAAGGGCTGAAGAAAATGCTGGATTTTGCAACACTCACCAGTTGGCCCGAGGCCTGACAATAATCATCTAGTGCACTCTTCAGACTCAATGCATTTAGTCTATCAGCTTTCATTAAAATAAGAGAGTCATCAGCAAAAAGAAGGTGTGAAATAGATGGAGCATCCCTGCAGACTTTGACTCCACAAATATTTCCCTGACTCTCATGGAAAGCTAGCAAACTTGTTAGGCCCTCAGCACATAACAAAAAAAGATAAGGTGAAAGAGGATCACCCTGTCTTAAACCTCTGGAAGGAGTAAAAGGAAAAGATAATGAATTATTTAACCTTATCTGATAGCGCACAGAAGAGACACACTCCATAATCAGATCCACCCAACCATGATCAAACCCAAGCTGTAGCATGATCTGTTTGAGAAAACTCCATTCCACTCTATCATATGCCTTATGCATATCAAGTTTTACTGCACAATTACCAAAACTTCCAACCCTTCTGTTTTTTATTGCATGAAAACTCTCAAAAGCCACCAGAAAATTGTCAGAAATAAGTCTCCCGGGAACAAAAGCACTTTGAAGAGGAGAAACAATATCAGGGAGAAATAACTTGAGCCTCGAAGCCAACAATTTTGAAAATCACCTTATAGATCACGTTGCATAAACTTATAGGCCGAAATTGAGATAGTTGCTCAGGACTATTCACCTTGGGAATAAGGACAATGACAGTATCATTCCAACTGTCAGGAATTTTCTTTTGGTTTATAGCCAATAAAACTTCATCAGTCATGTCCTCACCAATAAACGCCCAGAATTTTTTATAGAACACCGCATGTAATCCATCAGGCCCCGGGGCTTTTAAGTCCCCAATGCTAAAGAGGGCCTTTTTGACCTCTTCCCTTGTATATAAAGCCGTCAATGCATCATTCATCACCGTATTGACTCGTGGGTGTATCTTCTGTATCACTTCGGGATTAATAGCCTGCACATCAGAAGAAAAGAGGGTAGTAAAATACTCAGAGGAGAGTGATAACATGTCATTTTCATCCTCAATCCAGTTGCCTTGATCATCCCGAAGCCTTTTTATAGTGTTTTTCCTCCTCCTTGATGTGGCTGCGTTATGAAAATAAGAGGTATTTTGATCTCCCTCTCTTAGCCAATTTATTCTTCCGCGTTGGACCCAATATAGCTCCTCTTTTTCAAGTAACTCCTCAATATGAATCTGTAGAATGCCTTGTTTATTCAACGACTCGTCATCCATTGGCCCAGACAAAACCGTCTCTGTTTACAAGGTAGCACATCAAAACATCACACTGCAAACTCATCTCTCGATGATGGCTTCAAAAGTTGCTTGCATGCGTTCAGCTATCCGCTCATTGCTAACAAAAAGGAAAGGGTTTGCTCTAAAGTGGACAGACATTTGAAAGAACATAACATAGCTAGCAGGCCGTGGAACGTTGGGAGGATACAACACAAAGAAAAATAGATGTCTTCTCAACTGTGTCATATGGAACTGACATGGTCCACTCAATATATATTTATTCAATAATTGTGCAAAATCTCATTAAAAATCTACTGTGAAAACATTGTCAACAGTCTACCAAAAATAAGATAATACTCTTGAGACGGATCGGCTGACATAGTGTCAATATTAACAAGAGAATCATTAGCTAAAGTTAATAAATTGGCAGTATTAAACCTGACTGTAATTTGTTTATGAGCATTATTAGACAAACTTAAACATTAACCCGGCCATAGGATAACACTTGGACACTTGGTACACTGTTTGTATGACATACCTTCAACCTCTATTATTCACAATTTCTCAAGTTTTTTTGCTACACAATCACATATGCTTACAAACTACAAGATGGGTGACTCAATGCCCCCATTAGAGGCAGATACCGAACTTCCTAGATTATCAAGTCATTTGAGATTTATTGTATCATCTCCGCATGAGAGGCCAATGGAGTACAAAGCAAAAAAAAATCCTGTATCTACTATCTACTCAAAGCATGTTTGAGAAAATAAAAGGCATCCCTTTTGGGACTGTAGTAAGTAAACAGTTTAGGGACAAACCAAATTCATACAGATACTTAAAAAACAAATAAATCATGCAACATTTTATAAGCTGAGTAAACAAGACAAAAAGAAAAAAAATTCGTGAAAAGACAAAATTACCTTGTTTGTTCAACCAAGATAGCAAATCAGCGGATCTATGTGTTCACAGTTCCAGATCCAACCATTTCCACCCAACACCCTTTCCTACAAGGAAAAGAAGTTTAATAAACCTATAAAAACGAATTTGAATAAATAAGAATGTAGCCTACGTAGGGTAAGATTTTGTGAGTTGTGAAAATATAGAAAATCAAGCCACATCCATTGATAGGTGCAAAAGAGAATCACCATAATCATTACCAAGAAATATTTTCAAGAATACACCATGGAAGGGCGTATTGTTTTCATAGAAGAAATAGCCAAGAGGCTAGGCAACGCCTTTTGACTTACAACGCCAATCCGAAGACTAGCCACCACACATAAAACAACCACAACGCATAAGGGCATAGCCCAAGGTAAAACACAAAGCCACGTCTCGAATACCGTCGGTCACCTCCGAAGCCTATTAAAATGCTTAGATGTTTAGTGCAAATGCATTTATACAAAATTATTCAGGAGATAATATGTACTACAACTCTACGAGTTATGTCCAATGGGTCCATACAAAATATGCACATCGAGTGACAAAATGAGCATTACTTACCGAATCAAATATAAAGAGCTAGTAATATTTTTTTAACAAAAAATTAAATACACGATGTTATAAATAGATGGTTAGTATCAAGATAAATTAAGATAAACATTAACGGATGGAGAAACATAATTAATAAGCTTTATGCTTTGAAATGTACTAATAGATTATCAATTTCACAAATGGCATGGTTTCACTATACACTATTGGTGAAGTTGTTGCCAGTTTCCAATTGTCGAAGAGCTTATGATTTTTTTCGCGAAAACACAAAAACTTTTCGTTTCGTTTCATTGATTGAAAGAGAGTTTATGTACAAGCCTATGAAATAGGCCGCCCAAGTCTTCCAGTTTAGTTTTCAGGATCTCGATTTTGTGGCGCCATGAAGACTTGCATCATAGCAGGATCTCGAGTAGTATTAGGCATCGGTTTTCCATCGCCATACACTAATAGAAAATAGGGCTTCCGTTCGGGAGCCAAAAAGGCTTTAGTCCCGGTCGCGTTTGGAGCCGTTAGTCCTGGTCCTCATGGCTAGGACGCAACACAGGCATAACCAAGTTTTAGCTCCGGTTCAAAAGGGACCTTTTTGTCTCGGTTCAAAAAGGTACATTTTAGTCCCGGTTGGTGTCACCAACCGGGACTAAAGATAGACCTTTCGTCCCGTCTGGTGATATCAACCTGGACTAAATGTTTCCTGCATATAAGTCATCATGCCCGAGCCACACAATCCATTTTTCTCTTCTGTTCTTCCACCAAGCTCTAGTTTGCTCCCCATTTTCTCCATGATTTGTCTAGATTTCACGGTGGAGAAACTATCAAAGTGTTCTAAAAGGTTAGAAACTTCATCCTACCATCTCTTACTACTATTTTATCTCCTTTCATGCTATTGAAGTAGAGTGATTTGTGGGTTTTAGTTTAGGAGTAACTGTGGGAGTTTATTTGATTTATATGCAATTTGAGCTCAAATTAACTTGTTAGTTTGTATATGTGCAGGCGTGGTATTGTTAATTAGGTTGTTTATCTCAAAAATTTTGTTAGTGCTAGTGTTAGTGAGTTAGTGTGTTAGCTGGTGTGATTGTGTGTGCTAGGGTGTTTGTTAGCTAGGGTGTGTCTTAGTGGTATAGTATTAGTGTTTGTGTTAGTGTGTGCTAGGTTTAGTGGTATCTAGGTTTAGTGTTAGTTTAGTGTGTTAACTTCTTAGTTTTCATATGTGTAGGCGTGAATTAGGGTGCCATACCCGTCCCCTTTCTTACCGCCGTCAATCGCTCGCGCCGATCCCGTCGTCGGCAGCACCGTGGTAAGCCTCTTGTTTTTTTTAAATGTCACTTGTATGATTTCTATAGTTAATTGTATATTGTTCTTACTTGTATTATTCTTTGTTATTATATAGTGCCATGGTTTTGATATCCGCCCCCGTCGGCTCTCGTCTGGTCTATGATTCAAATATGGTATATTATCTTTTATAATTATTTGTCTCATCTACTGTTTATGACAATTATGCTGACCAACTTGACATGGATATTTTATTTAGGAGGTATGTGAACCAGAAATTACAACCGACCCTCTTGTCAAGATGTTAAATTTAGTTGAAAAATAAAAAAATTATTTGAAAGAAAAATTGAAAGGAATTGAAAACGATAAGATGAAATTGGAGCTGCATGTTGCCGATGTCGGCGATCTACACAAGATCCAGATGGATGCAATGTGCTTGAAGATTCGAAAGATTAAAAAATACTCCATTAGCAAGGAGGCTTGGTATCATTATGTTGTTGGATCAATTTTACCTTAGTTGCGATTTTGTTCGCATTTGTTGTTGCATTAAATGCTCTAGATAGTTTTATGTTGTAGATGCATTTAAATAGCTGTATCTTGTTTTATGAGAACTATGTATGAAATTTATGTATTTATTTTTGTAGTAATAACATTGTGTGAGTACTCTACTTTGGTTTTAATGTGATGAACTTGTATTAATTTGGTCACATCTTGTGCCATGGTTTTTGATATATTTAATTATATAATGAAGTTCCATTGGGGCTCCTCGTCGTTTTCAGCCTCCAAATTCTACTCCTTTATTTTCTATGGCCTTCCTAAGAAGGACTCTCTCTTGATGATTTGGAAATCTAAATGCCTCCCAAAATTGCATGTGTTTGTGTGGCTACTTCATATGGACCGGCTCAATACCAAGGATTTGATGCTTAGGAAACATTGATCATTCGATGGAGGACCCTTCTGTAATTTATGTGACCAGGGTGCTCTGGAATCACGGGATCATCTTTTCTTTCTTTGTCCCTTTGCAGCTCAATGTTGGGCTGTTACCAAGATTAGTTGGGATTGTTCTATTCCCTTTCCTCAACGTTTCCTTCAAGCTAGAAATAATTTCTCGGGACCTTGCTTCATGGAAATTTTTGCTTGTGTCTGTTGGAATATTTGGAGAAACAGCAATGACTTCATCTTCAAGGAAACAACCCCCTCATTCAACAGATGGAAAGTCACTTTCCAGAGTGACCTGTTAGTTCATCAACATCGAGTGTCCCCTTTGGTGGTTAAAGACCTCCTTGCTTGGGTTTTAGATTCTTTTACTTAATGTTTATTTGTTTTCTCTTTTATTTCTTCCCCTCCCCTAATTGTTTCCTCCTTTTCTGTCCCATCTCCCTTGTAATAGACCCTTCTTAGAAAGCTCCTGGCTTTTTATTATCATATATATATATAATTTACACCGTAGGGTTTTTTCCCTACATTAACATGTTAAAAAAATTATATAATGAAGATTAGCCGACAATGGATGTACGATGACCGACGCTCTGCCGAGTTCAATAATGTCCTGCATTCTTTTCTCGGTGTGGCGGTGGAAAACAAGCGGAATGGTTTCATGTGTTGTCCATGTGGTGTCTCTAAGAATACGAAGGATTAATCTTCCTCAAAAACCCTTCGCACCCACCTGTTTAGGTACGGTTTCATGTCCGGTTATAATTGTTGAACCAAGCATGGAGAAAGAGGGGTTGTAATGGAAGACAATGGAGAAGAAGAGGATGATAAAAACTATCCTACGTTCCCTGAATACGGTGGTACTACAATGGGGGAAGCTAGAGAAGAGGCATCATATGAGCCCGTTGATGATCTTGGTCTGGCCATTGTTGATGTACAAAGAAAATGGGAGAAAAAAAAGGAGAGGTTGAAAATGGAGCGCATGTTAGAGGATCAGAAAAATTGAACCCAAATTGCGAAGATGGGCAGAAAAATATGTGTACTAGACTGAAATTGCTGCAATGGAAGGCAGAGAATGGTGTATCTAACAAAGGATTTGAAAACTTGCTAAAAATGTTAAATAAGATGATTTCAAAGGACAACAAATTTCCCGCTAGTAGGTACGAGGCAAAGATGGTTTTATGGCCTTTAGGATTAGAGGTGCAGAAGATCATGCATGACCTAATGACTGCATCCTCTACTGCGGTGAGGAGTACGAGAATTTGGATGCATACCTAGTATGTGGTGCATTGCGGTACAAGATTCACCAACATGACCCTGGTGATGTTGAGGGCGATCGCCCTAGGAAGAGGGTTCCTGCCAAGGTGATTTGGTATGCTCCTATAATACCATGGTTGAAACGTTTGTTCCAAAACAAAGACCATGCCATGTTGTTGCGATGACACAAAGAAGATCGTAAGAAGGACATGATGTTGAGACACCCTACTCATGGTTCATAGTGGAGAAAAATTGAGACAGACTTCCCGACCTTTGCAAGAGACGCAAGGAGTTTAAGGTTTGGTATAAGTATAGATGGCATGGATCATTTTGGGGAGCAGAGCTGCAGTCATAGCACCTGACATGTGACTCTATGTATCTATAACCTTCCTCCTTGGTTGTGCATGAAGCGGAAGTTCATTATGATGCCAGTGCCCATCCAAGGCTCGAAGTAACCCGGCAATGCCATTGAAGTGTACCTAAAGCCACTAGTTGAATAACTTTTAGAGTTGTGGCGTGAAGAAGGTGTACATATGTGGGATGAGCACAAAGAGGAGGAATTTGATCTACGAGCGTTGTTGTTTGTAAACATCAATGATTAGCCTACTCTTAGTAAACTTTCAGGACAGACAAACAAGGGATACAATGCATGCACACATAAATGAGACTGAAAGTATATATTTGGATAAATGTAAGAAGAATGTGTACCCGGGCATTGTCGGTTTCTTTCGATGAGGCATCTCTTAAGAAAGAAAGGCAAGCATTTCAATGGTGAGGTAGATCGCCGGAAGAAGCCTACCCACCGTACTGGTGATGATGTATTTTGCATGGTCAAGTATTTAAAAGTAATATTTGGAAAGTGTCCTGGCAAACAATCTGTTCTGAATGACGCTAATGGACACACACCCACGTGGAAGAAGAAATATTTGTTTTGGGAGCTACCCTATTGGAAACTCCTAGAAGTCCGCTCTAGAATCAACGTGATGCATGTGACGTAGAATCTTTGCGTGAATCTGTTAGCCTTCTTGGGCTTGTATGGGAAGACAAAAGATACACGAGAAACACGTTAGGACCAGCAACATATGAACGAACTAGACAACCTGCATCCAGAGCAGTATCAAGGTCCTGGCAGCTACGCTCTTACCAAAGAAGAGAAGAAAATATTTTTTGAATGCCTGAGCAGTATCAAGGTCCCGCTTGGCTTCTCGTCGAATATAAAGGGAATAATAAATATGTCAGAGAAAAAATTTCAAAACCTTAAGTCTCATGTCTGCCACGTGCTCATGACGCAAATAGTTCCAGTTGCATTGAGAGGGGTTCTAGAAAATGTTTGATTAGCCATTGTGAAGATATGTGCATTCTCAGAAGGTAATCGATCCAGAAATTCTACCAAGGTTATAGAATAATATGGTCCAATGTCTTGTCAGTTTCGAGCTGGTGTTCCCACCATCCTTCTTCAATATCATGACGCAACTCCTAGTTCACCTAGTCGAAGAGATTTCCATTTTCGGTCATGTATTTCTACAGAATATGTTCCCCCTTGAGAGGTTCATGAGAGTATTAAAGAAATATATTCATAACCGAGCTAAGCCAGAGGGAAGCATCTGCAAGGGCTATGGAACATAGGAGGTCATTGAGTTTTGTGTTGACTTTATTCCCGACCTTAATTCGAATTGTGTTCCTCAATCGCGGCATGAGGGGAGACTCTGTGGAAAAGGCAAGCTGAGAAAGAAAGCAATGATACGTATGGACATGCATTATTTCACTCAAGCACACTACACAGTTCTGCAAAGTTCCACCTTGGTTGCTCCGTACATCCAGGAACACATGAATATTGTACGCTCCAAAACCCCGGGGGGGGGGGGGGGGGTAGTCTGACTAATGAATTAAACATACACACATGGGTACTTTAGGTGGTTTGTTGCAAACACATCTCATGAATAACACAACTGTTGGAGATCAGCTGTACTTGGCCATGTCACCATCTTCGACTATATTGACTTTCCAAGGGTACGAGATAAATAAGAATACATTTTACATGGCTTCCCAACGTAAAAAAATAACACCAACCAAAACAGTGGTATCCGCTTTGATGCAACAAACAACAATGGGAAAAAAGGACACATATTGTGGTTACGTAGAGGAGATATAGGAACTTGACTATGGACCTTCTAATAAGGTCCCTTGTTTCGATGCAAATGGGTCAAGCTGACAGGGAACAGGGTGAAGACAGACCCGTTGTATGGAATGAAAACACCGGATCTAAAAAATCTTGGGTACTTAGACGAACCATTCGTCCTAGCCAATGATGTGGCTCAAGTCTTATATGTGGGGGACATGTCAACCAAACTGGAAAAACAAAAGATAAGGAAGAAAATACATCATACGATTAGCCAAAGAGCTACATAGTTCTTTCAAGGAAACAAACATCGTGGGAGTGGAGGACATGACAAACATGTCAGAAGATTATAATAGGTTCGATAAAATTCCACCCTTCATAGTGAACATTGATCCAAGCATCCTGCTAAATAATGAATATACATGAAGAAATAGGTTTATACCCCACCACTAGATTGGGATGTTGGTGATGTGCACTAATGTATTAAACCATTTATGTAACTATGTTGTGAAAACTTTGCTGCCCCTCTATCAGCACTCTTTCTATCTACAATATGCAAATCAAATCTATCTATTTATATACTAAAAGCAATATACGGATCTCAAATAGAGGCGCCACGTTAAGCCACATCATCCTAATTAATTTTAGTAGTTAGATCTAATATTTGTGGCTAGGATTTAATCATATCCGTAAGATTTTACGTAACAAAATACGACACATTCCAGTTAATCTAACATGTATGTCACGAGTTCTTCCTTTTATTGAAAATAGCGTTGGTACATAGGAGTTGGACTTGGACCCAACACGAAGCCTGATTCAGGTACTGACGTACACATCAGGTGCTGATTCACGTCCGCGTGCCCCTAAAAAAAACATGACCTCACGTGAGAGAGACGTATACAAGGACGCTTCCACCAACAAAAAAAATATGAATACAAGGTTACTCGTACGTATATATCTCACGTATTTCTTCAAAACTTCTGCAAGCTATTGCGGTAAGTCGACGCTCTTTTATATCTCGCACCAAGTCGTTGCTTTTGAAGGCCACCGTTGATCATGGAAAGCCATGGAAGTGTACGGAGAAGTCTGCCGTAGCCAAACTCGGCAAGAGAATACCATGCCGGTAGTTTCTGAATACATTATGCACAACTAAAGGACACGGGCCTCAATTACGACGTGTTTCTGAAAAGAAAAAAAAACAATTGCGATAAAAGGAGTACCAGGTTGGACTCTTACTCTCTTAGCCAGCAAAGGTAGAGCAATTTACTATGACTATGAGGCCCGCACAAAACCTATTCCGAACCCGTTGCACTTTTCTGTTCAGAAAAGTGCAATTGCACTTTTTTTTGAACTGCGGTTGCAATTTTCTCAAAAGTGACTGAGACTTAAGAAAATCTCAGTCGACTGAGATTTAGCAAAACCGTTTCTTTTTTCAGCGTACACAATCCGTGTGTCGGTCATGGATAGGACTGCTGAACGTTTATTCATGGATATAGCATGGCGCTGCGAAATTAACAAATGGTATGCGTGAGGTGTGTCCGCTGGATAAGAAAACTCGGCCAATGCCAATAAAAATCATGGCAAGTATTTACATATGATATGTTTTAAGATTTTTTTAGAACAAAATGTAAGATAGGTCAGCATTTTGTATAGCATAAGATGAGATCACCGAGCCAGCAAATAAGGTCATCCATGTATCCGGGTCATTAATGATTATTTGATCTAAAATACTCCCTCTGTTCACAAATAGATGACATCTATTTGTCCAAATATGAATGTATTTGGACAGGTTTATAGATGTCATCTATTTGTGAACGGAGAGAGTATTTGTTTAGAATTTAAAAGAAGAAAAATACTTATTAATAACGTAACCTGTTTGGCACGTTAGTATTGAGAGATAAATGTCGGGGACTCACGTAATTGAGAAATCAGAAATAATCTGAACTTTCTAGCATATTATGCACATACATTTTTTAGGTTATACACCAATTTTTTTAGGGGAATACGGTATATATATGTTCTTTGTGAGGGTAAAATATGCCACATATATAAGTAGAGGGTAATAGTCACTTGGCCAGGCCGAAAAATACATTAATATAAGCTCATTTAGGAGACAAATGTATACATACGACCTCTAGGATGAGCTCCCTAAGAAAAAAGTTGCAGAGATCAGCATGCTATACGCGCACGGACGATCAGAAATAATCGAATTTTCTGTTTCGCTTTTGGAGAGACTTTGACGCTTCTCACATGCCTCCAAGATCTAATCCAGATCTAGGATCCAAATCGACTGTATATTGGGTACTCATATGGGCTTTTAGAGGCCAGTAATCGAAATAACAGATAGACTAACACATGGGCACACTACCAGATGACCGGCTGGCCAAGGCGCAATGTCACCATGAGAGATGGCCCCGGTGACTTTGTCTTAGTGTCACTGTATCGCTAATATTATCATGTCGTTGTTAAATTTAGCATAGACCAACCCTTATGATATATTGTTGGGATATAGTGTTTTTCAACTCGTAGGCTTTTGAACAGTAGAATAGAAGGGAGATCTTGAATAATCACTAGCAAAATCTGGACTAGCCATGGAGTTCTTCGTCCATGAGTAAGAAATAGTTTCATTGAATGATGAATATAGATCTCATAGACACTTTATTTGAATATACATGAGTTGGTCAAAAAGTGACGTTGACTTTTATATTTGAAACTACTAATTCATATTAAATTATTTATAATTATCATTTGTTCGACATAAAAGATGCATTAGATCCGTCATGAAAAATACTTATACCAGAAAAACCTGTACTATTTTTTTTAATACTTGAAACTTCAAAATCTAAATATCATATATTTTGAAACACGATATTCCTTTAGCAATGACATGACCATACCGTACGTATTTTCGTGTCGTCGCACAACTCCAGTTTTCATCTGCCTGGTACATGGACCAACGACTAAAAATTGATAATCGTTGAGCCATTCATCTGCTTCCAAGAATTGATCTAACTTAGTGGGTCTCCTCCAACATTTAGTTGGTAGAGAAAAATGTCACTATTGGGGCCAATAACAATCTCGGTTAGGTGTTTAAGTAGACAATCATTGAGAAGTAAATTAAATGAGTAATTGTGCACACACAATAATTAGGAAGGAATAATACAATAAAAATAGTGCATAGAAAAAAATAAATGTCGTTTGTGTCCAAATTAAGTCATCTTTACCCCGTTAGTGAGACATTGTCAAGAAATACATGAATATGACCTAAAGGGGCTAAA
The DNA here is from genome assembly GCA_028641055.1 of Alopecurus myosuroides. Classification (NCBI taxonomy): domain Eukaryota; kingdom Viridiplantae; phylum Streptophyta; class Magnoliopsida; order Poales; family Poaceae; genus Alopecurus; species Alopecurus myosuroides. Next base: position 500,508,616 of record CM054059.1, read on the forward strand.
ATAAAACAGTTTGGATGATAAAGGGATATGTAACCATGCTATCTATTTAGTTCGGTAAAAATAAATAGTAGTAACATTGATTTCTTGAATTTGTTCTCATATAAAATTTAGGATGACTTACAAATTTTCCTTTTTGTTACTTTATGTTTATGTTTATGCTAGGACCATATTAGCACAACATGTTAAAAACATCATTTCTATTATTTTAAAATAATTAAACTCTTTTCGTCAAGAATAAAATCTAGAGATCATCGTTTTAGTATGAGATTGGTAATCTTCAAACAAATACCAAAATTCATCTAGCGATCATGAACAAATTACTTTTGTTGTTGTTCTTGAAACCTCAACTCTGATTGTAGAAATAAGATGTTCATAGAAAACATGTTAATACCATCATATTTTTAGAAAAAATATATCCTTACTCTTTAATTTCATTCCTTTGAAACATAAGTATAGAGATAATAAATATCAATTGCACGTTGTCAAAATACGTATTTAGCAAATAAGCTAATATGAAAGACGAATATATTCATAACACAAAGTTATATAATTGATATTGTCGAAAAACTACAAGTGATTCCCTCGCATTTGCGAGGGCCCCTGTGCTAGTTCTTCTAAAAGCATGATACGCCATGAACATATCCTTAATTTATGATGTTCCATGTTGTTTTCATGTTGTTTCCTACATGTTTGCTATACACTTTATGTATTTTTTATCGATTTTCCGGACTAACATATTGACAAGATGCCATAGAGCCAGTTCCACGTTTTCTGCTATTTTTAGTTTCAGAAAAGTTGTTCTGGAAATATTCTCGGAATTGGAAAATTCGAAGTCCGGAGGTCCTTGAATTCCCGAAGGTTCCACGGAGTCCCGAAGAGGCCCGGAGGGGGGCCACAGGGGGGCCACACCATAGGGCAGCACCCCCTGGCTGCGCCATCGGGTGGTGTGGGCCCCCAGGCCTCCACCGCCTTTGCCCTTTCGCCTATTTATACCCCCCGAGGCGTAAACCCTAAAGGATCCCACTTCGTCCCGAGAAACACCCGAGGCCGCCGTCATCGTCATCCCGAGATCGGGAGGGTTCTGGAGCTCTCCCCGACACCCTGCCGGGAGGGGAATTCATCACCGGAGGGGTCTACACCACCATGCCCTCCTTCGAAGTGATGTGTGAGTAGTTCATCTCTGGACTACGGGTCCATAGCAGTAGCTACATGGTTTTCTTCTCCACTTTGTACCTTATGTTTAGATCTCGTAAGCTGCCTCACATGATCGAGATCATCTTTATGTAATGCTACATGTTGTGTTTGCTGGGATCCGATGAATGTTGAATGCTATGTATTCTGATTATCAATCTATCATGTTATCTTCATGCATATGTTATTTATGATCTTGCATGCTCTCCGTTATTAGTAGATGCTCTGGCCAAGTACATGCTAGTAACTCCAAGAGGGAGTATTTATGCTCGATAGTGGGTTCATGCCTCCTTTGCATCTGTGCTCGAGTGACATAAATATGACGGATGGAGGATGTGTTGTTGCCATTAGGGAGAAAACAACAGTGTTTACTTAGTTTACATTGTTTACATTACACACTTTGCTTACTGCGATAATCTGTTGCTTGCAACTTAATACCCAACGTTTGTTCGGATGATATTCGGAGGGTGGATTATTAGTCATAGATGAAGTTGGATGACGGTCGATGTATTTTGTTGTAATGCCCGCATGAATCTCATAGTAATCTTTATGTATTGCATATGCACAATGGTGCAGCCTTCATTTCTGTCAATTGCCCAGCTTTCGTTCACCACACATGTTATTTACCTTTCACGGAGAGACACCACTAGTGAACTGTGGACCCCGGTCCATTTTCTCATTCTGATAATACACACATTCCTTTCACATTCTTTCATACTGCTGCTACTGCTTTCATATTGTTTTCCTACTATTTTCCACACCATACGTTTAACCTCTTTGTGTTCAGCAAAACCGGTGAGATTGAAAACCTCACTGCTTCATTGGGGCAAAGTGATTTGATTGTGTTGTGTAGGTTCCATGTTGCTTCTGAAACGGTACTGCGCCCTGCCATCTCAGCTGTTTCAACCTTCTGAAGTTACTCCTTCCTCCTACTGGTCGATTAAACCCTGGTTTCTTATTGAGGGAAAACTGCTGCTGTGCTCATCATACCTTCCTCTCGGGGTCTCCCAACAAGTGCAATATTTGCACCATCATGCTAATTCCTGGCGCCGTTGCCGGGGAGGAAGAGAATTTCTGCAAGGGGAGTCTCTCACTTCCAATCTCTTTTCTTTGTTTTTCTTAGTTTATTTTATTTTGTCTTGTTTGCTTCTCTTTATCAAAAACACAAAAAAAATTGTTCTTATTCTAGCTGTAGTTGTATTCCTGTTTTTAGTCTTGTTAAAATGACTACTCCTGAGAACACTAAGTTGTGTGACTTTACTAGCACAACAATGATTTCATTAGCACACCTATTGCTCCACCTGCTCCTACAGTTGATTTTTATGAGATAAAGCCTGCCCTCTTAAACCATGTTATGAGAGAGCAATTTTCTGGTGTTAGTACTAATGATGTTGCTGCCCATCTTAATAATTTTGTTGAACTATGTGAGATGCAAAAATATAAAGATGTAGATGGAGATATTATTAAACTGAAATTGTTTCCTTTCTCTTTGAGAGGAAGAGCTAAAGAATGGTTGCTATCTTTGCCTAAAAATAGTATTGACTCTTGGACTAAGTGTAAAGATGCTTTCCTTGGAAAATATTATCCTCCTGCTAAGATTATATCTTTAAGAAGTATCATCATGAATTTTAAGCAACTTGATAATGAGCATGTTGCTAAAGCTTGGGAAAGAATGAAATCTTTAGTAAATAACTGTCTCACTCATGGACTGACTACTTGGATGATCATCCAAACCTTTTATGCAGGTCCGAATTTTTCTTCAAGAAACCTTCTGGATGCAGCTGCTGGAGGAACCTTTATGTCCATTACCTTTGGGTCAACAACAAATCTTCTTGATGATATGATGTTAAATTATTCCGAGTGGCACAATGAGAGAGCTACAACTGGTAAGAAGGTAAATTCTGTTGAAGAAACCTCCTCTTTGAGTGATAGACTTGATGCTATTATGTGTATGCTTGTGAATGGCCATGCTCCTGTTGATTCAAATAATGTTCCTTTAGCCTCTTTGGTTGCTCAACAAGAGCATGTTGATGTTAACTTCATTAAAAATAATAATTTCAACACCAATGCTTATAGGAACAATTTTGGTAGAAACAATTATAGGCCCTATCCTCCCAATAATAGCAATGCTTATGGTAATTCCTACAACAACAATAAAAGTGTACCCTCTGATCTTCAGAACATGCTTAAGAATTTTCTCAGTACACAAACTGCTTTTAATAAATCTGTTGGGGAAAAGTTTGGCAAAATTGATGCTCTTGCTTCTAAAGTTGATAGCCTTTCTCTTGATGTCGATTTTCTAAAACTAAAGGTTATGCCTCATGATGTTAAATAAAGTAAAACTTTGAATGCTATCCAAATTCGAATTAATGATAATGTTAGGATGTTAGCTGAATTGCATCCTAGATGGGAAAGAGATGATGAAATAGCTAGAAAGAATAATATAGCTAATGTTTGCACCATTACAACCACTAGTAAAACTGAAGCCTCTCATGCTAGAAAAACTTCTACTATCAATGGTAAAGTAATTGGTGTTGGAAACACTCACACTTCTGCTATTAAAAATGCAAAACTGCCTGAAACTGCTAAAAATGTTCTTGATAAAATTGCCGAAATTTTTAGAAATATGGGAGACAATGGTCGCATTATCTTTGATAAAAATGATCTCAAATTTGATGATTGCAACATAACTGAAGTGATTAAGTTCTTACAAAATCTTTCTAGTTGTCCTAAAGTGCTATGAATATGGCTTTCACAGAATATATTACAAATGCTCTCATGCAAATTAGAGAGGACGAATTAAGATGTGAAGCCTCTATCCCTAGGAAGCTAGATGATGGTTGGGAGCTGTTGCTTGCAGAGTTCATGAGGGAGTGGTTGCTTCTTGATGGCTTTGAATCCCCGGCAAGTGCCAGAAATTCTTTGATGCAAACATTGATGGTGCGTTGGGAACCCCAAGAGGAAGGTGTGATGAGTGCAGCGGTAAGAATTTCCCTCAATTAAGAACCAAGGTTATCAATCCAGTAGGAGAAAGAGGATCTTCGGAAGGTTGATGCCACTGACGGTGGTGATGGCGCTCACCGGTGTCAGCAACAACGCGGAACCTGCACACAACACAACCAAAATACTTTGTCCCAATAGTACAGTGAGGTTGTCAATCTCACCGGTCTTGCTGAAAACAAAGATTAGACGTATAGTGTGGAAAATAGTGTATGCTTGCAGTCAATAAAGAAAGCAGGAAATTGTAATGGTTTGTTTAACAGTGTAGGAAAATGAACCGGGGTTCATAGGTTCACTAGTGGTGTCTCTCCATAAAAGATAGCATGCTGGGTGAACAAATTACAACTAGGCAATTGACAAATAGAGGTTGCACCGTAGTGTACATTCATGACATGATGACTACTATGATAATTAGTGCGGGCATTACAACAATATACATAGACCGTAATCCAATTGCATCTATGACTAATAATCCACCCTCAAGTTATCATCCAAACCCCCTTAGGTATTAAGTTGCCAGCAACAGATAATCTCATTAAGCAATGTGTGTAATGTAAGCAATGATTGTGCACGCGGGCACTCACACCACTGTTTTCTCCTTAGTGGCAACAACACATTCTCCCCCGTCACGTTTTAGTCACTCGAGCACAGGCGAAAAGGAGGCATGAACCCACTATCGAGCAGAAATACTCCCTCTTGGAGTCACTAGCAACTACTTGGCTAGAGCAACCACTAGCAACGGAAAGCATGCAAGATCACAAATAACATATGCAATAAAGACTATAATCTACTTGGCATAAGTTCAATATTCATCGGATCACAGCAAACACAGCACATAGAATTACATAAGAACAATCTTGATCATGTTAGGAAGCTCACGAGATCTAAGCATTGAGGCATAGGAGGAGAAGACAACCATCTAGCTACTGCTATGGACCCGTAGTACAAGGATGAACTACTCACGCATCACTCCGGAGGCAGGCATGGTGATGAAGAGGCCTCCGGTGATGATCTCCTCTCCGGCAGGGTGCCAGGAGACAGCTTCAGAACCCCTCTAATCTAGGGTTGACGACGACGGCGGCTGCGGAACTTTTTGGGGATTTTTTATCAGGTGCTTAGGGTTTTCCTTCTGAGGGGATTAAAATAGGTGAAAGGGAAAAGGCGGGGGAGCCCTGGGGGCCTACACCACCCCCCGGCGCGGCCAAGGGGGGACGCCACCCCATGGTGTGGGTCCCCTGAGGCCCCTCTCCGGGTCTCTTCAGGACTCCGTGGAACCTTCGGGAATTCTAAGACTTCCGCGCTTTGAATTTTCTAATTCCGAGAATATTTCGAGAACATCTTTTCTGAAACTAAAAACAACAGAAAACAGGGAACTGGCTTTGTGGCATCTTGTCAATAGGTTAGTCCGGAAAATCGATAAAAATGACATAAAGATGGGAGAAAACATGTAGCAATTAGCATAATATCATCATGGAACATCAGAAATTATAGATACATTGGAGATGTATCAAGCATCCTAGCGCCTACTCGTCCTCGAGTAGGTAAACAAAATAATTTCTGGGGTGACATGCTACCACACAATCTTGATCATAAAAAATGTAAAAGCATATGTAAGCTGAGATCATAGAACTTCAACACAAACATGATAAATAGAACTTTAATAATAAAGCATAACAATCACTTTGCATCATAAGAAGTATCTCAATTAAAAGATCATGAATAACAATGCAAAGAATGATATACGTTTGTTTCAAGTATAGAGAAAGCATGGCAAAGTGGTATTTCGCTAGTTCTTAAGAGTGGGGCAAAACATAAATGCCAGGACACCTTCAAAGTTCATGAGGAAGACTAGAACAAATAATTTGAGAATAAGCAATAAGACATCATGAATCAATTAATAATGTTTCTGGGACAAATGCACATAAAACTCAGAATGGCAAAAATGCTCTCTCAACTGTGCATAAAGTTAGAAGATGGAGACTCAACATAAAAGTAAAAGAAAGGCCCTTCGCAGAGGGAAGCAGGGACCACTCATGTGCTAGAGCCTTTTATTTTATTAAACATAGGTATTAAAAGTTTGACACTCCTCCCATCCATCTTTCACAAACTATGGCTAACTGAATCCTCGGGTGCCTGCCAACAATCACATACCATGAAGGAGTGTCTATATTTTGGGAGATGTATGCTAATGTCAATGAATGGTTAACTAAATATACAGTACGTCACAAGCCAACTAGATTTCACAAGAGCGGCTCCCATATGAAGGACGCAACTGGTATAGAAGGTCATCCCTCTTTCTCTTTTCTTTACACAATTATGCTTTGACTGATAAATCAGGGGCAAAAATAGTGAAGAGATTTTCTGTGTATTAATTTGGGGCTGGGAACCCCGCTGCGAGCTCTTCTATAAATTGGATAAGCGGATGACGCCACTAGTCCAGGGTGTGAAATCCAATCAACAAGTGAGATAAAGATTCTTTATTTACGTCCTGATGAGCAAAAACAGGAACACAAAGCAGGAGTAATTTTGAAGGTTTTAAAGGTAACACATGAGCAATTTACTTGGAGTGGCAGTTAAATACCGCATGTAGGTAGGTATGGTGGACACAATGGGAAAACTTGGTTTTAGGGAGTTGGATGCACGAGTAGAATTCCATACTCAATACATGTGGAGGCTAGCAAAAGACTGGGAGTGACAAATCAAGAGAGCATAAGAGCCATAATCATGCATAGCGACATAAATATCATTAATTAAATCATAAGCGGTATCACAAGTTCAAAAACTAAATGATCATAGAGGCTATTAGTGACTGGTTCATAGTCGTAAACATGGTGTGAGCATGCTCCAAGTCAACCAAATAAAACATTCGAAAGAGAATACCATAAATTTATGCTTCAGTATGACAAGAAAAACTCATGAATCTTTCAATGACACATTAAACACTCTCAGCTATTTGAATCTAATCATGCTACCCAATAACCACAAGGCTTTAAAACTAAAATAACATCTAGCATGATAAGAAAAAGTTCAAGCCACAGTCTATACAAGCTCCTACTTGCACCATTAAAAATTTTACTTCAAGAAACAATTTCTTTTCCCAACAAGCACCATACAAGGTATATTTTAACAAAAATACTATTCGTTAGAAAGCAAGCAAACATGAGAGCACTCACATAACACTACTAAAACTAACAGCTCTTAGGTAAGAGATGCATGCAAAACATGAGCTAAATAAATGCAGCAGCGAGATAAAGATTAAGAATACAAAGTATTCCCATGAAAAAGCGGAGCGTGTCACTATCCAATAAAAGAATGCTGGGGTCCAACCAAGCTTATTGCAAAAATAAAAAATAACTGAAAGCAAAAATAAAATACGCTCCATGTAAAGCACATAAGATGTGACCGAATAAAAATATAGTTTCACTAGAAGTGACCTGATAATTTGTCGATGAAGAAGGGGATGCCTTGGGCATCTGATGACTCTCAAGTCCAGGAGATCAATTGTAGTACCTTTCGATAAGTATTTGAGTGTCGAACCCACGAGGAGCTGAAGGTAAGCTATCTATTCTCTAAAGCCCTATAACCCTCTTATATGGCTGTTTATGCAAAGCAATAAGTTTGACTAAAAGTAACTAACTAATTAAAAGCAAGTGACGTGGAGTGTGGTTTGTCTAGTAACTAGTGAAGCAAGTTTAAAATGCAAGTAATCCTAAAGCAAGTTTCTAAAGCAAGTTTCTAAGCAAGTTTCACAAGTAGCAAGCAGCAAATATCTCAAGTATCTCAAGGGAGCAAGTGTTCTAGCAATAGGTGTTTCGTTCGTGTGGTTGTCACAATTAGTGAAGCACATGTTTTAGTCTTAGTTGTTTCTTCTAGGAAGGAGCCATGAATAGGTATAGTCAAGTAAATGGTCTACAACCAGGGGCGGAACTGCATGCCGGGCAGCCCGGGCTACAGCCCCGGTCGTAGCGTTCCTGATATACGTATATGTCTTGTATTTTCCAGCGATTTTTTTTGACCCAGGCAGCTCAGCCCGTGGCTTTGGGCCAAAACAGCCAGGGCTAGTCTAAATAGCCCACAAAGGAAGCGGCCATGCGCACGTTCACGTCTCCACATCCCACCAACACCACGGAACGATGGATTTCCTCAAGAAAAAAAAAGGAACGATCGATCAGCGCACGTCATTGCTCTGTTTCCATCTTTCGATCGCCTGGACCGCCCCAACGCCGCGACGCTGCCTCCAGGGACCAGGTAGATCGCGTTGCCGCCGCCACCTGACGTCCGGACGCGCTCGTCTCAACTCTGAACCTCGCGAGTCGCGAAGACGTCGCCGCCGCGCTCGTCTGCTCGAGTCCTCGACTGCTCGTTGCCCTGTCTCCGCGACTCCGCTCATAGTCTTAGACAGGTAAGCCGTAAGCGGGTTAATTGGCACAATTCCTTTCAACTTTCAATTTTCTAGACTCTAGTGCCAGTATGAAGTACCGGTTCCTTTCAACTTTCTAGTGCAAAATTCTGAATATTAATGAAGTGAGCACACCGAATAATCAATTTCAGCATCTAGATCAATAAATATTTATCATCTAGACAGAGTTTAGCTAATTGTAAATTTTAACTCTATTTGATCTTATTATATAGGATATGAAGGGCACAAAGAGATCAAAGCCTTACTCATCGAGACCGGTGTCATCTTATTTTTCATTGGCGTCACAACTTGCCAATTCGAACCAATCTGCGGCTGCGACAGCGGGTGAGGAGTCTCAAGCAAATGTCGGTGGTAGTGGGACGGTTCTTGAACATGGATCAGCTAGTACCACGCAGCAGGCCCCTACCGAACAGCAGCAACAGAATCCTGATCCTCACATTGTTGTTGATTCAGAAGTGGATGCTAGTGTTGAGCTTAATCCAGATGACATCATTGCGGATCCTGGCCTTCGAAAACCGATCGAGGAGCTTGATGTAAACATTAGAGACGCTGCTAGGAGAGAGTATTTGGTAATGGGTCCATGCCAACCAGTTGGTCATAAATTTCCAGGAAAATTGATTGGAAGCCAGATGCGGAGATTTCAAGATAAATGGTTTAAAAGGTATGATTGGTTGGAATATAGTGTAGCTAAAGACGCTGCATTTTGTTTTTATTGTTTCCTCTTTAAGCAACCACGAGCAGAAAATTTTGGTACGGAATCCTTTACAAAGGTTGGTTTTAGCTACTGGAAAAATGGGATTGAAGCTTGTGATCTTCATGTCGGTAAGGATATCAATAGTGCTCACAATAAAGCTAGAAAATATTGCGATGCTTTTAAAAATCAGCGACAAGGTGTAGATTATGTGTTGGCAGCGGCCACCAAGAAGGATGAGGAAGAATACAGAGCTCGTCTTACAATTATGATTGGCATTGCAAAATTTTTACTATTGCAAGCTCTTGCTTTTCGTGGCCATGATGAGTCTTCTAGCTCTAATAATAGAGGAAATTTTCTTGAGATGCTAAAATGGTATAAAGGTAAAGATGAAAAAGCTGCCAAATTGCTTGACAATGCTCCTGCAAACCGTCAAATGAGCTCACCAAAAATACAAAAACAGATCTGCAAAGCTTGTGCTCATGTTACAACCAAAGCTATTATCGATGACATTGGGGACAAAAAGTTTGCGGTACTTGTTGATGAGGCGCGAGATGCATCTATTAAGGAGCAAATGGCCATGGTTTTGAGGTTTGCTACTATTACTTATATATTTCTCCTATTTAAGAAATTCAATATTTTAAATTGTTCTAACAATGTTTTTTGTCCAATGTAGGTATGTCAACAATAATGGCCATGTGATAGAGAGATTTGTTGGTGTGAAGCATGTTCCAGATACGACATCTGCTTCACTCAAGATAGCTTTGGACGGTATGTTAAAATCTCTTGGTTTATCCATATCTAATGTGAGAGGTCAAGGTTATGATGGAGCATCAAATATGAGGGGACAATTCCATGGATTGCAAAGACGCATATTAGATGAAAACCCATATGCCTTTTATATCCATTGTTTTGCCCATCAGTTGCAACTAGTTGTTGTCTCTGTTGCCAAGTGTTGTTCGTCTGTCTTGGACTTCTTTAACTATGCAACCATGATTGTCAACACAGTTAATGCTTCTTGTCATAGAAAAGATAAATTGTTGCAAAGTCAGCATGATGAGATTCTGAACCAAATCGAGTCTGGTGATATCTTCACAGGAAGAGGAAAGAACCAACAAACTAATCTTGCAAGGCCAGGGGATACTCGTTGGGGATCTCATCATAAAACTTTATGTCGTCTTGTTCATATGTGGAAATCAGTCCTACATATATTAGAGAATCTGAGTGATGATGCCACCAATGCAACACAAAAAACTACAGCTTCTGGTTTGTTGGAGAAAATGGAAAGTTTTGAGTTTGTATTTATTATGAATCTCATGATTAAGATTCTTGGAAAGACTAATGATTTATCAGCGTGCTTACAAAAGAAAGATCAAAACATTGTCCGTGCTGTAGGGCTGATTGGTAGTACACTAAAGACAATCGAAGACTTAAGAAACACTGGCTGGGATGAGCTTTTGGAAGATACAGAAGGATTTTGCCTTGCGCATAATATTGTTGTGCCAAATATGGAAGATAAAATACCAGCTCGAGGCCGTTCGAGGGGTCGGGGCAGCCAGTTAGTAACTTATTATGATCATTTCCATCATGAAATTTTTAATGTGGTGCTTGATCAGATTATTGTTGAGTTTAATAATCGCTTTGCTGAAAGGTCTACTCAGCTATTGAGGTGCATAGCTTGTCTTGATCCAAAGAATACTTTTGCTAATTTTGATACTGATAAGTTAATTGAACTTGCAAAAATGTATGCTGATGACTTCTCCCAGTATGAGTGTATAGTCCTTAGGGACCAACTTGGCACATTTATAGTTGATGCAAGAGATGATTCGGATTTTGCAAATTGTATTGATCTTGGGAAACTTGCTGTGAAGATGGTTCAAACAGAGAGACATAAGACCTTTCCGTTGGTATATCGTCTTATTGAGTTAGCTTTGATATTGCCGGTCGCAACAGCAACCGTGGAAAGAGCATTCTCGGCAATGAAGATTATCAAGACAGATTTAAGAAACAAGATGAATGATGATTGGATGAATCATAGTATGCTGTGCTATATTGAGCGAGAAATATTTGCAAACATTGAAGATGATAAGATTTTGGAGTGTTTCCAAAGTCTGAGGTCACGCAAGGAACAAATACCACGTGCGGCTAGTGGTAACTTATTTCTTATCAACACAATCCATCTACGTATGATTTATTCATCTAGACTTTTTTCTAATTATCTTTTCATCTCTTCGTAGGTTCTGGTGCTTCTCCATTGATCGATGAGGAAATGATAGACTAGGATTGGAGCAAAGATTTGTTATTTAGGTACTAAACATGTGTCTCATTACGCTATTATGCCACCCACTATTTTTTTTGCTTATCTTATTGTCATTTAGTCATATATTGAACATATGCTTCACGTGAAAATTCCATTGATGCGTATTTTATGTGATTTTCCGAATATATGTTGTTGGGAGGGCATCGATGCGTTTTTTTTACCCTAGTTGTTTGACATTGGGAATTAGCCCCGGTCTTTCCCAAATTCTGGGTCCGCCACTGTCTACAACCCCTTATGATGGATCATGTGGCCAAGTAAATGACTGCACAAGATTGATTAAGACATAAAGTCCCACCATAGCCTTACGTTCTAAGGTCCCCTATATATATCCCCCAATAACTTAACTTTGTGGCTCGGTCTCAGGTTACTGTCACTCCCAAGTCACCACCACTCCATTATGCTACCGGTGATCACCTTACATGCATTCCCCAACATATGCGTGCACTCATATATTGTACATAAAGACAATCATAGAAGATAACAAACTTGTATGCAACCAATCAACGAACTATTTCACCATTGCAAAGAACAATTCACTACTCAAACATAGACGGGGAGACACAATACATCAAGGGAATATAGTATTGCATCATACATCGTGTTTGCCAAGAGATTACAGTGAAGAGATGGAGCTGATCTTGCTGTAGATGTTGATGATGAACACGCCGGAGGGGGGTGGAGCCCTCCGGGGGTGATCCCGGCGGCGTTTCCCCCCTCCGATCTTCTCCGGCGGCAGCCTTCTGTCTCTCTGTTGCGTGGTTTCGTCTCTCGGCGCCGCCCCCTCCTCGAAAAGGCTAGGGGACCCTTTATATAGTCGTTTTTAGGTCACGAGACACTCGGGAGAAGAAAGATCGACGACATTGGAGCCACGAGGGCAAAAAGGGGGCCTCTCACGCGGCCAAGGAATCTGGCCGCGTGGAGGGTCCTCTTTGCCACCTGGTTGGCCTTTTGGCCCTCTACTTTGGCCCATGGTCTTCGTCTCAAAAATTCTGAACCGTGCTCTTTGGCCTTGCCCTTTTTGGAGTCCCGAAGCTCCCGGAAAGTCTGAAACACTAAAAAGTACGTTTTCTGGAAAAACAGGGTTAGAACCAAAAGAAGGGGGATTGTTTAAAAAATCCCCCAAATCATTATAAAACATGAATATAAGTTGCTAATATGTAGGAAAAACAAGTAATAACATGCAAAGTTCATGTATGCATTTTACATGCATCAACATCCCCAAGCTTAACCCATGCTCGTCCTCGAGTATGAAGGTGATAAAACTAACATGGACTTTGCATATTGAAACAATCATGGGATATCAAGGAGGATTATTCATGCTACATATAATCAAATGATTAATACTAGAAATGAGTAGCAATATACAATTCATGTTGTAAGAAATATCAAATATGCAAGCAAAGATGCTTCATGAAAGTTCACAAAGTGTATAATGAAATAAAAGCACTATGGACCAAATGCATACACAAAATGAAAAATAAAATCCTATATTGGTCAAAGAATAGCATAATGGAAAATAGAAAATATGGTGGACACTTTTGGAGAAAATTGAGTAGAGGTAAAACATGATCAAGTCTTATTTAGCCTCTAAATTATTCAACTAAAATTACTAATTGAAATGTGGTATCCATTGATCTAGGACTCTCATTGCCCCTTTATCACTAGCATCTTAAATGGTGAATGTTGAAGTAATGTGAATGACAAGGTGGGTGAAAGCCTCATGCCCCGTGAGTGTGAAAACCTACTCCATGATTACTCAACTTAAGATTCCTAATAAGCTTTGTACAATCATAATAAGTATTAATGACATCATAGAGAACCGCAAAGAGGTACCTCTTGCCCCATGACATGGAAACAAGCCCATGTCACAATGACAAGACAAACAAACGGAGTAGACTCATCATCCTTTTTATTTTCATTCACTATTATGCATAGCTTCTTATTTTATTGTAGGATGTGTTGTAGAGTCACTCAAGCTGTAAGTAAATTTTCACCATGATAAAGCATGGCTTGGGTTAGCGGCCCAATGCGTTTCTCTAGTCATATAGATACTTACTCATCAAAACCTGCTATTCCTCTATTTCATTTCGGCATGGCAGGAGTCCAAAAACAAAAGTACATGATATCAACCAAATGTAAATTTTTGTGCAATGTTGAAAGCTTTCCGGTGATACACGTTTATAGCTAGCTCCCAACCACACACTTGTCAAACACAAAACTTGTGGCTCCCATTATTGGGTCATGTTTATTAGATGCATAAAAAGTAAAGTGTGCCTTCAAAAGTTCGTGAGAGTCCTATCCCAAGTTCAACCCATGACAATTAATAAAGTGAATATCTTAATTTAGAACATAAATAACACAATAACATGGTGAACATACTCGGAATAGCAATGAAGCTAATGGGAAGATATGGTGGACTCACTGGAAATACTTGGCTAAGGAGTGTTGGAAACAAGTTTTTACTTGTTGGAATTTTTAAATTTTTTGCTAGCAAGAGGGAGATAGTTGACCAGCTACTATGCATGCATATGTCCATAGAACTACTCATTTCATGACAAACTAAATAAACCAGCAATTAACATCAAGGATATGAATAAGAGATAGCTCAAGACAACATTATTGCAAATTTCTACACATAAAAAGCCTATAAATCATGCAAACATATGTAGCTCTTCAAATCAACCATGGAATCCCTACTCCAAGTCATAATACTAGCATCCAATACATTCCAACCCCAAACTCCAGTAGCTCAATCTCATATAAGATGATGGGTGTGGTCTTATCAAAACAAAAATAAAAATAAAAACTAGACGCTTCAAGTCTCTACGATAAATGCTTTGCTTAGAAAAACAGAAAGTAGACGTGTGCTAACCAAAAGAGTGTAGCTCCAGTGGGGTTTTCATCACATCCCCAAGCTTATGGCTTTCACCATTCTTGGATGTCTTGAGGCGCAGCTCCTCTATTCCCTGTGAAAAAAACTTCACAAAACATGTTTCTCCCATTCTTTTTCTGTGGGGTGAGATTAGCGAGGACAAACAAATCACATGCTTGCTGTGCAAAATTCCAAATCAAATGCTCCAGTAGATATACAATAAGGTTCATTATGTTGTATGTTCACTCTCTTGCTTGAAAGAATCATGGAAATTTGATTCCCAAGCCCAAAGAGTGCATAAAACAAAAGAAGGCAGAATCTGTCCAGAAAAGCAACAGAAGAAAAACGAACGTTTTTCCCTAAGCTAGACTCGTCAAAAAATTAAGACAATTTGTGCGCTTACAGAGGACGAAAAGTTGCAGAACATACTAAAAAATAAGCTCAATCTGAGATACCAATAAAAAACGTAAAATCATACGGTGAGAAGACTCATGCTGAAACAGAAATTTCATGCACTAGGATAGCAACTTATAAGTCCAAATGGGTTTGACTTGACTCTTTATTGAAAACTCCAGAATTAAAACAAAAAAAAACTAATCTCTTGAGACAGCAAGAGGACACTAGGAAAATCCAAACAAAAACAACCGGGTTGCCTCCCGTAAAGCGCTTTCTTTATAGCCATATAGCTAGGCTTTACTTACTTAACATCATGATGGTTGGAGTGAGGTGCCTCGGCATCCCCAAGCTTGGATTCTTGTACTTATTTGATACATGTAGGGTGAGCTCAGGGGTACATCCCCAAGCTTGACTGGTTGTCCCTCTTGATCTTTGTTCATCTCACTCAACTCTTCCTTCTGAAAAATTCTTCTTACACAAATCTCAACATAAAACTTGATTAGAGGGGTTAGTGCCTCCATAAATAAAATCCACGTAGGTACAGCAAAGACACATCATGAGTTGATTCTAAATATTAACTACTGTTATTACAGTTGTGCATTTCTCCTTGATCAAAATAACCACACAAAACACAAGTAATGAGAGCAATGCAAAATAAAGACATAATCTGCCAAAAACTGAACAGCCCGTAAAGAGTGAATTTTTAGAGGCACTTAAGTTGCTCAAATCAGAAAACTTAAAACTAATGAAATATGTAGTGATAACTAAATATTGCTGTCGTAAATTACCAGATCAAAATTCCATTTCTGTGATTTTAAACATTTTTTGCAGTGAAGTTCAGGAATCTGTTTTCTTGACAGCTAATTACTATTGTTTAATCCTATCTCTCATATAAGATTATTCTTGCCATTTAAGATGAGAAATAAGACAGAAATGTGATGTTATAGTAGTAAACTAATATTTTTATTGTTTTTAGCTTTGGAAAAAGTTTTAATGATAGAGACTTTGCAATGGTTTCATTGGCATGAACAACACATGTTCAAGGTCGACCCTAACTTCTCCATTACTCATCCTTCTCATTTACTTTCCCAAAAATTTTATAAAATGAAAATCTTAAACTAAATGATAGATAACAGTAGGTAAAGGTATTTTACATGTTGAAAAGACATAAATGTGTGCTCAAACCGAATAGGAAATTAAGGGCCTGTTTGCAACAAAGGAAAAGTGTAGGAATTTTGGAGGATAGGATTTCTATAGGAAAAATTCCTACTGTGCCGTTTGGAACAAAGGAATAGGAATCTAACATTCCTTTGAAATTCCTATGCAAGGGCCTAGTCCATAGGAAATTTGGAGGAAAACTAACATGAGGTATCACCTCATTGTTTTATCTTCCCGTGCCTATACTTCCTATGTTTTTCCTGCGTGACATCCAAACGACACTTTGAAAATTTTCCTATGGTCTAGGTTCCTATAGGAATCCACGATACATGACCTCTCAATTCCTGTATCTTTCCTATTCCTGCGTTTTGAGTTCCCGTGTTCCAAACGGGGCCTAAAGCATAAGGAACACACCAAAAAAATATTAAACAATTTATTTTTAAGTCTAACCCCTTTCCTATGCATTGGCATTTTGTAATGAAACAAATAAAAGAAGCACATAATAGCAAGCATAGAAAGGTAGATCAAGTGCAACTTCAATACTTTCAGCATAAAGAGGGGAAACTTAATATTGTTGAAATATGTGTAACCATGTTTCCCTCTCTCATAATAATTTTCAGTAGCATCATGAATAGATTCAACAATATGAATATCACATAAAACATTCTTATCATGAGCCACATGCATAAAAGAATCATTACTCTCCACATAAGTAAAATCCTCATTAGTCATAGTGGGAGTTAAACATTCATAATTTTCATTGCAATCATCATATATAGGAGGCATAGTATCATCAAAGTGAATTTTCTCCTCCAAGCTTGGGGAACTAGAAATATCATGCTCATCAAAACCAACTTCCCCAAGCTCAAAACTTTCCATAGAATCAACAAGTATATCATTTTTATCCTCAATAGTAGGGGGACTAAAAATATCATATTCATCAAGACAAACTTCCCCAGGCTCAAGGTTTTCCTTAGCAATAAAGGTGTTCAAAGAATTAGTACTACCACAAATATGATTGTTGTGCAAATAATTTTTCAATTTTTCCTCAAACACTTCGTGTCCTAATTCAAGGTAGATATTATACAATTCTAAAATTTTGTTTTAGGTTTATATGTTAGTATGCAATGCAAACAAGAATAAAAGCTTAGCACAACGCTCCCCGGCAACGGCGCCAGAAAAGTGCTTGATGACTCCCAAGTGCAGGAGATCAATTGTAGTACCTTTCGATAAATATTTGAGTGTCGAACCCACGAGGAGCTGAAGGTAAGCTATCTATTCTCTAAAGCCCTATAACCCTCTTATATGGCTGTTTATGCAAAGCAATAAGTTTGACTAAAAGGAACTAACTAATTAAAAGCAAGTGACGTGGAGTGTGGTTTGTCTAGTAACTAGTGAAGCAAGTTTAAAATGCAAGTAATCCTAAAGCAAGTTTCTAAAGCAAGTTTCTAAGCAAGTTTCACAAGTAGCAAGCAGCAAATATCTCAATTATCTCAAGGGATCAAGTGTTGTAGCAATAGGTGTTTCGTTCGTGTGGTTGTCACAGTTAGTGAAACACATGTTTTAGTCTTAGTTGTTTCTTCTAGGAAGGAGCCATGAATAGGTATAGTCAAGTAAATGATCTACAACCCCTTATGATGGATCATGTGGCCAAGTAAATGACTGCACAAGATTGATTAAGACATAAAGTCCCACCATAGCCTTACGTCCTAAGGTCCCCTATATATATCCCCCAATAACTTAACTTTGTGGCTCGGTCTCAGGTTACTGTCACTCCCAAGTCACCACCACTCCATTATGCTACCGGTGATCACCTTACATGCATTCCCCAACATATGCGTGCACTCATATATTGTACATAAAGACAATCATAGAAGATAACAAACTTGTATGCAACCAATCAATGAACTATTTCACCATTGCCAAGAACAATTCACTACTCAAACATAGACGGGGAGACACAATACATCAAGGGAATATAGTATTGCATCATACATCGTGTTTGCCAAGAGATTACAGTGGAGAGATGGAGCTGATCTTGCTGTAGATGTTGATGATGAACACGCCGGAGGGGGTGGAGCCCTCCGGGGGTGATCCCGACGGCGTTTCCCCCCTCCGATCTTCTCCGACGGCAGCCTTCTGTCTCTCTGTTTCGTGGTTTCATCTCTCGGCGCCTCCCCCTCCTCAAAAAGGCTAGGGGACCCTTTATATAGTCTTTTTTAGGTCACGAGACACTCGGGAGAAGAAAGATCGACGACATCGGAGCCACGGGGGTAAAAAGGGGGCCTCTCACGGGGCCAAGGAATCTGGCCGCGTGGAGGGTCCTCTTTGCCACCTGGTTGGCCTTTTGGCCCTCTACTTTGGCCCATGGTCTTCGTCTCGAAAATTCTGAACCGTGCTCTTTGGCCTTGCCCTTTCTGGAGTCCCGAAGCTCCCGGAAAGTCTGAAACACTAAAAAGTACGTTTTCTGGAAAAACAGGGTTAGAACCAAAAGAAGGGGGGTTGTTTAGAAAATCCCCCAAGTCATTATAAAACATGAATATAAGTTGCTAATATGTAGGAAAAACAAGTAATAACATGCAAAGTTCATGTATGCATTTTACATGCATCAGCATCCCTAAGCTTAGACGCTTGAATCTTCTTGGAATTTGCTGGGATGTACCATCGGGGCATCCCCAAGTGTCGTGGTGGTATCACGGCAGATGCCATAGGATGGCTAAAGTGTTGGGGCCGATGGACGCTGGAGGTATCCGGGGAGGGATCGCACGGCGAGTTGTCGCGCGTAAGGTATCTCTAGCACTGCAAACAAGAAAATCTACCCAGGTTCAGGGCCCTCGTGTGGAGGTAACACCCCTACTCCTGCCTCTCTCTCTATATGTGTGATCTCCGAGTAGCCACAGTACAGAGTATGTCTCTTGGCCGAGTAGCCACTCGGTTGTTCTCTCTAGCTCTAGTGTTGTCTCTAGTAATAAAATGCGAAGTGAAGCAGCGTCGTGTAACGTCCCTCGCGCAGGAGGGGGCAGGGCACCTTATATAGTGGTGCCCAGCCGAATAAAGAAAGACTATAAGGTATACTTGATGGGACATGCCCACTGCAGGACAGCGCACACCTCCGGTTCTCGCCGACGCGGGTGCGGGAAGTCGTCGCGCCGTTCGGGAGATGGGACCTGTCCACCCTGTCAGTGAGATAGGGTAGGCCCCTAGACTTGTCCTATCCCCTCTGTCAGTGATAGGACTTGACCGGCGCCTACCACAATGTAGCCATGCCGTAGCGCGGATAATCACGCGCTCCGTAAGTTGAACCGCACGCCGGTACGGACGCAGGATACGCGTGATCCTTGTCAGAACGGCTCCATTGACTTCTGGCCCGAGTAGGATTGCCATCCGTCTACTCGGACCAACTTCTTTACTCGGTAGAATATAACGTTCTTGATATCTTCTCTTGGCCTTTGGTGGATACGGCCGGATAGAAACCTACCGGGTAGCAAGTACCCGGGTAGCCGTCTACCCGGTCAACATCACCTTTGACCTTCACTTTAACACCTGCCTTACCCCTACTCGGGGGTAACCCCCCGACACCAAGCTTAGGCTTTTCACTCTTCTTGATCACATCATATCATCCTCTTCTCTTGACCCTTGAAAACTTCCTTCACACCAAACTTCACACAATCTTCATTAGCAACGTTAGTGCAATCGAAATAATAAATTCACATGGTTCAGTTTAACACAAGCCTAACACTCAAAAACACATTAGCTACTGTCACATTTTCTTTTAAAACTATTTTTCTCAAAAGAACACCAAAAGAAAGAGATTAAGATGCAAATGCAATTATTGGCAGAAATCTGTCAAAACAGAACAACAGGTAAAGATGATTTTTTTACAAAATCTTTTGTTGCTCAAATAGGAAAGTGTTCAACTAAGAAACGTTGCGTATATAGCCCAGGATTACGCACAAAAAAACTCAGGTCATTTTGAAGTTTCTGTGATTTTATACGAATTTAACAGTGGACAACAGAAATCTGTTTCCTGCGCAGAAATCCAAAATATAGTCTCAACTTTCCACTAGAGGCTTTACTTGGCTCAACAAATACACAAAAGAAAATATACAACATAGTTGCTAAGGAAATATGCAACACCTAGGTGCAAATAAAACAAAAGAAAACGACGAAAAACAGGTTGAAAACGAAGAAATAAAACTGGTTGTCTCCCGCGCTTTTCTTTAACGCCTTTCAGCTAGGCATAGAAAGCAACTCAAGTATTTTCAAGTGAAGAATTATCAACATCATAACTTTATCTAATAATAGAGTCAAAAGGTAGCTTCATTCTCTTTCTAGGAAAGTATTTCATAGCTTTATTGAGTGGGAATTGATATTTAAAACTCCTCTCTTTCATGTCAATAACAACACCAACAGTTCTAAGAAAAGGTCTTCCCAAAACAATAGGACAAGAAGCATTGCATTCAATGTTCATAACAAAAAAAAATCAATAGGGAAAAGGTTATTGTTAACCATAATAAGAAAATCATCAATTCTACCAAAAGGTTTCTTCTTAGCATTATCAGCAAGATGCACATCCAAATAACAGTGTTCCAACGGTGGTAGATCAAGCATAGCATAAAGCTTTTTAGCCATAATAGAGATACTAGCACCAAGATCACACAATGAATTGCAATAAAAATCATTTACTTTTATCTTAATGATGGGCTCCCAACCATCATGTAATTTCCTAGGGATAGATGTTTCAAGTTTCAGCTTTTCCTCTCTAACTTTCATGAGAGCATTGGAAATATGTGTAGTAAAGGCCATATTCATGGCACTAGCATTGGGACTTCTAGCAAGATTTTGTAGGAACATAATAACTTTAGAGATATTGCAATCATCAAAATCAATATTATTATCATCAAAAGTAATGGGACCATTATCTCCCACATCTCTAAAAAAATCCAGCACTTTTATCAAAAGCAATTTCAGCAATTTGAGGCATTTAGCACGTTTCACCGAAGGGGTGGAGACTTTGTTAACACCAACTACTTTACCATTGATAGTAGGAGGTTTACTAGCACTTGGAGCTTCAGTTTTACTAGTGGTGGTGATAGTGCAAACTCTAGCAATATTATTCTTTTTAGTCAATTCATCTTCTCTTTCCCACCTAGCACGTAATTCAGCCATCAACCTAACATTATCATCAATTCGAACTTGGATGGCATTCAAAGTTTTACTTTCTTTAACATCATGTGGCAAAACCTTCAGTTTTAGAAAATCAACATCAATAGCTAGGCTATCTACTTTAGAGGCAAGAACATCTATTTTACCAAGCTTTTCCTCAACAGATTTATTAAAAGCAGTTTGTGTGCTAATAAATTCTCTAAGCATGTTTTTAAGATCAGAGGTAGAGCTTTTATTATTATTGTAGGAATTGCCATAAGAATTACCATAACCATTATTAGGAGGATAGGGCTTATAATTGTTTCCACCAAAATTATTTTTATAAGCATTGTTGTTAAAATTATTATTCTAATAAAGTTCACATCAACATGCTCTTCTTGAGCAACCAAAGAGGCTAAAGGAACATTATTTGGATCAACTTGAGCTTTACCATTAACAAGCATAGACATAATAACATCAAGCCTTTCACTCAAAGAGGAGGGTTCCTCAACAGAATTTACCTTCTTACCTTTGGACCTCTCTGAGTGTGCCACTCTGAATAATTTATCATCATATCATCAAGAAGCTTTGTTGCATTGACCAAAGTGATGGACATAAAGGTACCTCCAGCAGCTGAATCCAATAGGTTCCTTAAGGAGAAATTCAGTCCTGCATAAAAGGTTTGTATAATCATCCAAGAAGTCAGTCCATGAGTGGGATAATTGTTCACCATAGTTTTCATTCTTTCCCAAGATTTAGCAACATGTTCATTATGAAATTGTTTAAAGTTCATTATGTCACTTCTCAGGGATATAATCTTAGTAGGAGATAATATTTTCCAATGAAAGCATCTTTACACTTAGTCCATGAATCAATACTATTTCTAGGAAAAGATAGCAACCATTCTTTAGCTCTTCCTCTCAAAGAGAAAGGAAATAATTTCAGTTTAATAATATCTCCATCCACATCTTTATATCTTTTCATCTCACATAGTTCAACAAAATTATTAAGGTGAGCAGCAGCATCATCAGTACTAACACCAGAAAATTGCTCTTTCGTAACAAGATTTAATAAAGCATGTTTAATTTCATAGAAAGCAGCAGTAGGAGCAGGTGGAGCAATAGGTGTGCAAATAAAATCATTTTTGTTTGTGCTAGTGAAGTCACACAACTTAGTATTCTCATAGGAACTCATTTTAGCAAAATAAAAGCAAGCAAATAAATAAAAACTATAAAGTAAACTATTTTTTTGTGTTTTTGATATAAAGAAGCAAAACAAGACAAAAAATAAAAACAAGACAAAAAACAAAATAAAGAGGTTGAGAGTGAGAGACTCCCCTTTCCAGAAGACTTCTTTCTCCCCGGCAACGGCGCCAGAAATTCTTGTTGCTTGCAGAGTTGATGAGGGAGTGGTTGCTTCTTGATGGATTTGAATCCCCGGCAAGTGCCAGAAATTCTTTGATGCAAACGTTGAGGGTGTGTTGGGAACCCCAAGAGGAAGGTGTGATGAGTGCAGCAGTAAGAATTTCTCTAAGTTAAGAACCAAGGTTATCAATCCAGTAGGAGAAAGAGGATCTTCGGAAGGTTGATGCCACTGACGGTGGTGATGGCTCTCACTGGTGTCAGCAACAACGCGGAACCTGCACACGACACAACCAAAATACTTTGTCCCAACGGTACATTGAGGTTGTCAATCTCACCGGTCTTGCTGAAAACAAAGATTAGACATGTAGTGTGGAAAATAGTGTATGCTTGCAGTAAGTAAAGAAAGCAGGAAATTGTAGTGGTCTGTTTAACAGTGTACGAAAATGGACCGGGGTTCATAGGTTCACTAGTGGTGTCTCTCCATAAAATATAGCATGCTGGGTGAACAAATTACAGCTAGGCAATTGACAAATAGAGGTTGCACCGTAGTGCACATTCATGACATGATGACTACTATGATAATTAGTGCGGGCATTACAACAATATACATAGACTGTAATCCAACTGCATCTATGACTAATAATCCACCCTCAGGTTATCATCCGACCCCCCTTAGGTATTAAGTTGCAAGCAATAGATAACCACATTCAGCAATGTGTGTAATGTAAGCAATGATTGTGCACGCGGGCACTCACACCGCAGTTTTCTCCCTAGTGGCAACAACACATCCCCGCCCGTCACGTTTCTGTCACTCGAGCACAGGCGAAAAGGAGGCATGAACCAACTATCGAGCATAAATACTCCCTCTTGGAGTCACTAGCAACTACTTGGCCAGAGCAACCACTAGCAACGGAAAGCATGCAAGATCACAAATAACATATGCAATAAAGACTATAATCTACTTGGCATAAGTTCAATATTCATAGGATTCCAACAAACACGGCACATATAATTACATAAGAACAATCTCGATCATGTTAGGCAGCTCACGAGATCTAAACATTGAGGCATAGGAGGAGAAGACAACCATCTAGCTACTGCTATGGACCCGTAGTCCAAGGATGAACTACTCACGCATCACTCAGGAGGCAGGCATGGTGATGAAGAGGCCTCTGGTGATGATCTTCTCTCCGACAGGGTGCCGGGAGACAGCTTCAGAACCCCCCTGATCTAGGGTTGACGACGACGGCGACTGCGAAACTGTTTGGGGATTTTTGATCAGGTGCTTAGGGTTTTCCTTCGGAGGGGATTAAATAGGCAAAATGGCAAAGGCGGTGGAGCCCTAGGGGCCCCACACCACCCCCCGGCGCGGCCAGGGGGGCGCGCCACCCCTTGGATTGGGCCCCCTGAGGCCCCTCTCCGGGTCTCTTCGGGACTCCGTGGAAGCATCGAGAATTCTAAGACTTCCGAGCTTCGAATTTTCCAATTACGAGAATATTTCCAGAACAACTTTTCTAAAACTAATAATAGCAGAAAATAGGAAACTGGCTCTGTGGCATCTTGTCAATAGGTTAGTCCGGAAAATCGATAAAAATGAGATAAAGAAGGGAGAAAACATGTAGGAATTGACATAATATCTTCATGGAACATTAGAAATTATAGATACGTTGGAGACGTATCTGGAACCCATTATTAAAATTAAAGTGAATGGTTTTGATTGTAATGCTCTATGTGATATTGGTGCTAGTATCTCTGTTATGCCCAAGAAACTCTATGATATTCTTGATTTACCACCATTGGAACCTTGTTATTTGGATATTCATCTTATTGATAATGTTAGAAAGAAACCTTTAGGGAGATTTGATGATGTTCTTATAATGGTTAATAGTAATCTTGTCCCTGTTTATTTTGTTGTCTTGAATATTGAATGCAATGCTTCTTGTCCAATTGTTTTGGGAAGACCTTTTCTTAGAACTGTTGGTGTTGTTATTGATATGAAAGAGGTGAATATTAAATTTCAGTTCCCACTCAAGAAAGGTATGGAACACTTTCCTAGAAAGAGAATGAAGTTGCCTTTTGATTCTATTATTCGAACAAGTTACAATTTGGATGCTTCTTCACTTGAAAACACTTGATTCCACTTTTTTGGGCCTAGCTAAAAGGCGTTAAAGAAAAGCAATTCTTGGGAGATAACCCATGGTTTTATTTTTTCTTTGTTTTTATATGTTTTCTTTGATTCAAGGGGTTTTATACTTCTGTAGCAACTCCTCTTTGCTATACACTTTATGTCATTTTTATCGATTTGCCAGACTAACCTATTGACAAGATGCCATAGAGCTAGTTCTCCGATTTCTGTTGTTTTTAGTTTCAGAAAAGTTGTTCTAGAAATATTCTCGGAATTGGAAAATTCGAAGTCCGGAGGCCCTAGAATCCCTGAAGGTTCCACGGAGTCCCGAAGAGGCCCAGAGGGGGGCCACACCATAGGGCGACGCGCCCCTTGGCCGCGCCATGGGGTGGTGTAGGTCCCCAGGCCTCCACCTTCTTTGCCCTTTCGCCTATTTATACCCCCGAGGAGTAAACCCTAAAGGATCCTGCTTCGCCCTGAGAAACACCCGAGGCCACCGTCATCATCATCCCGAGATCGGGAGGGTTCTGGATCTCTCCCCAACACCCTGCCGGGAGGGGAATTCATCACCGGAGGGGTCTACACCACCATGCCCTCCTCCGAAGTGATGCGTGAGTAGTTCATCCCTGGACTACGGGTCCATAGTAGTAGCTATATGGTTGTCTTCTCCACTTTGTAACTCATGTTTAGATCTCGTGAGCTGCCTAACATGATCGAGATCATCTTTATGTAATGCTACATGTTGTGTTTGTTGGGATCCGATGAATGTTGAATGCTATGTCTTCTGATTATCAATCTATCATGTTATCTTCATGAATATGTTATTTATGATCTTGCATGCTCTCCGTTATTAGAAGATGCTCTAGTCAAGTAGACGGTAGTAACTCCAAGAGGGAGTATTTATGCTCGATAGTGAGTTCATGCATCCTTTGCATATGTGCTCGAGTGACAGAAATGTGACGGATGGAGGATGTGATATTGCCATTAGGGAGAAAACAATGGTGTTTACTTAGTTTACATTACACGCTTTGCTTACTGCGATAATCTGTTGCTTGCAACTTAATACCCAACGTTTGTTCGGATGATATTCGTAGGGTGGATTATTAGTCATAGACGCAGTTGGATGAGGTCTATGTATTTTGTTGTAATTCCCGCATGTCTCTCAGAGTAATCTTTATGTCTTGCATATGCACTAAGGTGTAGCCTTCATTTCTGTCAATTGCCCTGCTGTAATTTGTTCACCACACATGTTATTTACCTTTCACGGAGAGACACCACTAGTGAACTGTGGACCCCGGCCCATTTTCTCATTCTGATAATACACACACAACTTTCACACTGCTTTCATACTGCTGCTACTGCTTTCATACTGTTTTCCACACCATACGTTTAACTTCTTTGTGTTCAGCAAAACCGGTGAGATTGACAATCTCACTGCTTCGTTGGGGAAAAGTGATTTGATTGTGTTCTGTAGGTTCCATGTTGCTTCTGAACCGGTAGTGCGCCCTGCCATCTCAGCTGTTTCAACCTTCTGAATTTACTCCTTCCTCCTACTGATCGATTAAACCTTGGTTTCCTACTGAGGGAAAACTGTTGTTGTGCTCATCATACCTTCCTTTTGGGGTCTCCCAACGAGTGCAAGATCTGCACCATCAAAGCAGCACCCATCTAATAAGCCTAGGCTTAGCATCTTTCTTTTCCATAAGGTATTTAATAGCAGCATGATCAGTATGAATAATAACTTTTGAATCAACTATATACGGTCTAAACTTATCACAAGCAAAAACTACAGATAGGAACTCTTTCTCGGTGGTAGCATAATTCTTTTGAGCAGAATCAAGAGTTTTACTAGCATGGTGAATAACATTCAACTTCTTATCTATTCGTTGTCCAAGAACAATACCTACAACAAAATCACTAGCATCACACATAATTTCAAAGGACAAATTCCAATCGGGTGGTTGAACAATAGGAGCAGTAATTAAAGCTTTCTTTAGAGTTTCGAAAGCTTCTTTGCAATCATCATAAAAAACAAAAGGTACATCTTTTTGGACAAGATTAGTAAGAGGCTTTGATATTTTATAGAAATCTTTAATAAAAAATCCTATAGAAACCAACATGACCAACAACACTACGAATACCTTTGACATCCCTGGGACAGGGCATTTTCTCAATTGCTTCAACTTTAGCTCTGTCAACTTCAATACCTCTTTCAGAAATTTTATTTCCAAGAACAATCCCTTCATTTACCATAAAGTGGCATTTCTCCCAATTAAGAACAAGATTAGTTTCCTCACATCTGTGCAAAACTTTATCAAGATTGTGCAAACAGTTATGAAAAGAAGTCCCATAGACGGAGAAATCGTCCATGAATACTTCCACAATTTCCTCACAAAAACCATGAAAAATAGCAGACATGCATCTTTAAAATGTAGCAGGATCATTACACAAACCAAAAGGCATACATCTATAAGCATAATTTCCATAAGGACAAGTAAAAGTTGTTTTCTCTTGATCTTGCGTTTTAACAGCAATTTGAGAAAACCTAGAATAACCATCAAGAAAGCAAAAATGAGTTTTCTTAGGCAACCTTTCTAACATTTGATCAATAAAAGGTAAAGGATAATGATACTTCTTAGTAACTTTGTTAACTTTATAAAATCAATGCACATTCTATAACCAACTACTACTCTATGAGGAATAAGCTCATGATTTTCATTAGGCACAACCGTAATTCCTCCTTTCTTAGGGACACAATGCACAGGACTTACCCATCTACTATCAGCAATAGGATAAATAATACCACCATCAAGGAGTTTTAATATCTCATTTCTTACCACTTCCTTCATCTTAGGAATTAAACGGCGTTGGTGTTAAACAACTGGCTTTGCATCAGGTTCTATATTAATAGCATGCTGACATATAGCAGGGGAAATCCCTTTCAAATCATCAAGAGTATATCCAATAGCTCTGCGGTGTTTCTTCAATACTACAAATAACCTTTCCTCTTCCTTACCTCAAAGTTTAGAACTAATAATAAAAGGATATTTATTTCTTATCATCAATATGAGAATATTTAAGATTATCAGGTTAAGGTTTTTAATCAAAAACGGGATTCTCATTGGGTGGTAGCGGGGTACCCAAATCTTCCACAGGTAAATTGTGTTTCAGCATAGCTGGTTAACAAAGAAGAATATCGTCAATCTCATTTCTTTCTTCCATAAAGATCTCACTTTCGTAGTCCTCCATGTATTGCTGCAAAGCTTTGTTAGGAGCAAGAGCAATAGAGGCAAGCTGTTCAACTCTAAAATATTCATTAGGCAATTCATTTTCATAAGGTCCTCTAGCAAATTTAGAAAAATTAAACTCATAAGATTTTCCATCAAATTTAGTCAATATTTTCTCCTTTTTACAATCTATAACAGAACCACAAGTGTTCAAGAAAGGTCTACCAAAAATGATAGGACAAGTTTTACTAGCAACTGCACCAAGTACTAGAAAATCAGCAGGATATTTAGTTTTGCCACATAAAACTTCTACATATCTAACAATACCAATTGGAGAGATAGTTTCTCTATTAGCAAGCTGAATAACCACATCAACTTCTTCAAGTTCACAAGAACCAATTTCATGCATGATTTCTCTATAAAGCTCATAAGGAATAGCACTTGAACTTGCACCAATATCACATAAACCATAATAGCAATGATCACCTATCCTAACAGAAAGCATAGGAACACTAGTTATCCTAGATCTACTAGGATGTGAAACAATATTAGAAACATCTTCACAGAAGATAATATGTCCATCTTCTACACTTTCAGTGACAAGGTCCTTTACTATTGCTACTGTAGGTTCAACAGTTATTTGTTCATAAGGTTCTATAGATTTCTTTGTACTTTTGTTAACCACACTAGCTGCAATAGAATGTTCCTTTGCCTTAGCAGGGAGAGGCATTTTCTCAATATAAGGTCCAGGCACAGCAAGATTAACAGTATAAACTTCTATATTTCTAGCAGGAACACAATTAATAGTATCTTTATAAGGTGCATGGTACGTGTTCCATTCCTTTTTGGGAATATCAAGATAGGAGGCAAAAGCTTTTAAACATCTTGCAAATATTTGAGAGTCAAAGCCATAAACAACACTAACATTACGAAAATCATCGGTTCCCATAAAATATTTAATGCATTCATAATCATAGTTTATACCTGACTTTCTTCCTTTGTCATTCTCCCATCCTTCAGTATTTTCCTGAATACGGTCAACAAGATCCCATTTAGCTTCTCCTTTCATACCTGTAAATGATCCAGAGCATGAAGCGTCCAATAAATCCTTATCATGGAGAGAAAGCCTTGCATAGAAATTACTAATAACAATATTACTTGGGAGCTCATGAATGGGACATTTGAGAATTAATAGCTTCAATCCCCCCCCACGCTTGGCCAATAATCTCTCCATCATGAGGCAAAAAATTATATATTTGATTCCGATCCTTATGAATTTCACTCGGAGGATAGAATTTAGAATAAAAGAGAGGTACAATTTCCTCCCATCCAATAGATCGGCCATTCTTCAGCATCTTAAACCATTCCGCAGATCTGCCCTGAAGTGATAAAGAGAATAGCTTCCTCTTAACTTGGTACATTGAAATACCTGCACACCTGAACAACTCACTTAATTCATGTATAAAGAGTAAATGATCACCGGGATGGACGGTTCCATCCCCAAAATAGTAGTTATCCATAACACGTTCAACAATTTTCATAGCTACTTTAAAAGGATCAAATTGAGCATAAATCGGGTCATCTACTACACTAGCAGTAGCAGCAGTATTCCCAAATAGGGATTCAAATGGAGATATATCCATAATAAAACAAAGTAGCAGACAGAAATAAAAACAACACTCACAATAAAAGTTTCTCTTACTAGTTCCACTTACCAATCGCGCTTCACTCCCCGGCAACGGCGCCCGAAAATAGTCTTGATGACCCACAAGTATAGGGGGTATATCGTAGTACTTTTGATAAATAAGAGTGTCGAACCCAATGAGGAGCAGAAGGTGTTGACAAGCACTTTGGATAGAGGTTTCACTATAAACACTAGCAGACATGTTTCTGGGTTTTTTTTATATAACAGATAAATAAATTGCAAGTAAATAAAAGACAGTAATAATAATTGCAGAAAGTGGCCCAATCCTTTTTAGAGCAAAGGATAAGCCGGTTGGTTTACTTATGATGACCAAACGTTCTCCAGGACACATGGGAATTTCATCAAGCGCTTTCATTTCCTACAGTTGATTAATGATTATTGTTTTGATAGATGTTGTGTGGGTGAACCTATGCTAATGCACTGTCTAACTTGGACTAATACATACTTGTGATTGTACCCCTTGGAAGCATTCACAACTACAAGAAAGTAATTAAGAGAAATCTAACCACAACATTTAAACACTAGGATCCTACACTCCCTCATGCATCGGTTTCGTAACGGGGGTTTAGGTTTCTGTCACTCCGGAAACCCCACAATTAGTAGCAAAATACACAATGCATCCCTCTAGGCCCATAAACGTGAAGTTTCATGTAGTCAACATTCACAAGACACCACTAGAAGAATAACACAACAACTTAAATATCAAACCAGTAAACATTACTTCAACATAATTCCACTACTAACATCTTGAATTTTCCCGTGTCCTCAAGAGCTAAACGAACTACTCACAAGACATCATATGGATCATAATCAGAGGTGATATAATGATGAATAACAATCTGGTCATAAAGTTCAAACACCGATAAATCTCGTAAGCATCAACTACAAACAAGTAATCCACACCAGGAGAGAGATCTAGTGAAGAACAACGATATAGAACCCTAATTATTACGGGGAGGGGGGGGGCTGAGGTGGATGGTGAGGATGATGGTGCTAGTGGTGATGATGATGATCTTGAGGATGCCCGGTGCCTTGACGGTGATGATGGCGATGATTTCCCCTTTCTGGGGAGGAATTTCCCCGGCAGATTTCTCCCTACCGGAGAGCTTTTCTATCTCTGTTGTTTTCCGCCCCGAGGAGGTGGCTAAATATTTCCTTGATGGTTCTCCAGGTCTTAGGGTTCCCTGGGGACGAATTACACGAAAGTGGGCTGCCAGTGGTGGGTCAGGGTGGCCACACCACGTGGCGGCGCGGCCAAGGGGTTGGTGGCGCCACGAGGTGGTGTGGGCCCCTGGTGGCCCCCTTTGGCTCCCCTCCTGGATAGCTCCATCATCTGGAAACCTAAGAACTCTCCGATATTTCCTTTCCTCTTCTGATCTTTAGAAATAGGATATCTTAACGGTGCTTTTTCCAGCAGACTTCTCGTCCTGGTGAATTATTCTCCAATAACTGTAAAACATGCAAAATAGATAAAATAACATAAGTATCATCTCTAAATATGAAATATATCGATGAATAACATTAAATTATGATATAAAATGGTGACGCAAAATGGACGTATCAGTCACTCACGATCCTTTGCGCATCCCGCACCAACCACGACGCTCCATGCGACACCCAGCTGCGCGCGGCCCGACCAGTGGCTGATCCCTCTGGATCTTCTGCACCGACGCCACGTACTGGTTCGTTTGTGCATCTAGTTCAAACCATACTTATGAAAGGTATTTGAAAACCCATAATTTATAAATATGAAACTATTCGCTACGGTTTTCTTGCATCTTCAGGAGAACCCCTTGGACTTGATGAAGCACTTGATGACACACGTTGCTGTAATGCAATGCAAGGGGAGTATGATGCTTTGATTCAAAATAATACATGGAATCTAGTTCCATACAATTCTAGTAAAAATATTATAGATTGTAAGTGGGTGTATAGGATCAAAAAAATTCCTATGACACAATTGACAGATATAAATGCCCGCCTTGATGCAAAAGGGTTTAAATAGAGGTTTGGCATAGACTATGAAAACACTTTCAGTCCAGTTGTAAAAGCAGCCACTATTAGAATCTTCTTAGCTATTTCATTTTCTAGAGGATGGAGTTTGCGACAGCTTGATGTCAAGAACGTGTTTCTTCATGGTGTTCTAAAAGAGGGGGTCTATATGAAACAACCTCCAGGTTTTGAAGATCCCAATGCACATCATCATCTCTGCGAATTGGACAGAGCTTTGTATGGTCTCAAACAAGCCCCCAAAGCATGATTCCCTCGTTTGAGTTCCAAGTTGCATGATATTGGTTTCACATCCTCTAAAGCTGACACATCCTTATTTCTTTACAATCGGTCAGGTATAACTATCTATGTCTTAATTTATGTTGATGACATTATAAGCACGAGATCGTCTGATCAAGCAATTTAGGCATTACTTTGAGACCTCAATGACGATTTTTCCCTCGGGGATCTTGGTGACTTACAATTTATCTTAGGCATCGAGGTAAAGAAAACTACAGATGGTCTACTCTTGACACAGGAAAAATATGCTACAAAAAGTTGGTATGCAACACTGTGAGTCTGCTCCTACTCCTCTTTCATCCACTGAGCATCTTTCTCTTGCCGACGGGAAGCCATTAGAGTCTGAAGATTGCACGTCCAGATATTATCTTATTTTGTCAATAAATTTTGCCAATATCTTCATGCACCAACAACTACTCATTGGACAACCGTCAAAAGAATCATGAGATATGTTAAAGACACGGTAAATCTTGGTATAGCATTTCATCAGTCACATTCTATAGTTTTGAGTGCCTTTTCATATGCAGATTGGGCTGGATGTATTAATGACAGACACTCCATCGGAGGCTTTGCTATATTTGTTGGTCCTAACCTTGTTTTGTGGAATGCAAAGAAGCAAGATACATTGTCACACTCAAGTACAGAGGCTGAATACAAGTCCCTTTCCAATGCCACAACTGAGTTAATATGGGTTAAACACTTCTTGGTGAGATTGGAGTTAAGCTAAACGAGAAGCCTTGTCTATGATGTGACAACCTAGGTGCAACCTATTTATCAGCAAATCATGTGTTTCATACATACACAAATCATATAGAGATTGACTTTCATTTTGATAGACAAAGAGTAGTTAATAAAAAACTAGATATTAAGTTCATTTCTAGCAAGCATCAAGTTGCTGATGGATTTACCAAAACACTTCCTCTTATAGAAATCTTTTAGAGTTTAGACTCGAAGTTTAGATTCATGGGGTTGTTGAATGTAATACCCATACCGTATAGGCATGGTATAGTATACCACCCTATACGGTCAGGCCCGTCCATGGGGCAGTGCGAGCTGTGCACTGGCACAGCCCCCCGGAATTCTGGGGCCCCAAAATCTCAACTACCTACTATAGTATGTATTTTCTTGAGAGAAACATACTATGCATAATATCTATAGAGTTGCATGCTTAATTAAGGAAGAAAATGTCCATTTAGGTAAGCGGCCCAGCACCAGTTCGCTGCTAAGAAAAAAAAGATCGGATGCCTCTAGTGCACGCTCGTTTTTTTATCTGGGATGCCTGACGTTTGTTCATTTCCTTGGAAAAAATCTCCATGACACACATGACACCAGAGTCTCGAGCCGTGCCAAGTTCTTCGTAGCACACTCAGTAAGACCATGTCTTCCCTTGTTTGCTGCTTGTCCCGATGTAACGAGCTCGACGAGCACCCGACTAGACAATCCCCTCAGTCTCCATTGTTCTTCCGTTAGCCCCTCCCTAACCTGCCGAAAATGAATCCATCACAATCTTCAAATAATGTCGTCAACCCTAACCCCTCGCCGTTCTACCGAACTTGCAAATCACCATCACAAAACAATAATACTAGAAGGCGTGGAAGTTAACTTGTGTTTGACGACCCCTTTTGGCACTTCGAACTGGGGCCCCCAATTTCTGGAGACGGCCCTATATACGGTATATCCTTGTATGCCATGGTGGGGCTCTTCCCACCTTCTATTTAACACGTACATGAGCCCAGGACGAGGGCATCCTTTCCGCCTCGGTTGCTAACTTCACTAGTGGAAAACAAGCTATCACTACCGGTTACAGAGGGCTTCTAGTACCGGTTGGACAACCAGTACTAATTAATCTGCACTAAAGGTATTCCAACCTTTGGTACCGGTTCATTACGAACCGGTATTGAAGGTGCCTCTACGTGGCCTTAGGGGAGCCCGTGGTGCTGGAGACATTTGGTACCGGTTCATAACACAAACCGATACCAAAGGGTTGGGAGGGGTTGAGGGTTTAGGAGGGGCCGTATTGGACCTTTTCATCGTACGAGGATCGCATCGATGCGTCGGAAACGCGTTTGGCTATATACAAAATATCTACATGCATCAAGTTGATTCATATATCAACTTGGTGCATACATATAACACATGCAATTAATTACATGAGATCGCAAATTAAGTAGTGCTTCATAGTGGTACTCTCCGAGGCATACTATATATTACATGTAGCTAGCTCACTATTACAGTTAGGCATACTACTATGATACATGGTGATACTCTTCGAAAGAAGCTATAACGTCATGGAGGAAAAATCCCGCCAATTCCTCACAAATTGCTTGGAAGCGGCGCTCGAGGGGGAGCTTCTCCCGCTTTCTTGCCAACTGTAAAAGAATGAGCGAGATACAAATGAATACATATGTAAACTATAAGATCATAATAAAACAATTATGACTGAAACTCAGTAGGACTGATGGTAACAAAATAAATTTGTGAATATAGTTTACATACCTCTTTATTGATGTTATTATTTATTCTCTCGGTGACAATCTTGTGAATGTTCTCACAAACATAGTAAGCACATAGATTAGTCCCCTTTGGTTGTTGATCGCATTTCTGTACAAGAATATATTTTAATCATACAATAATCAAGTATGATAAAGGTGTGTGGACCTAGGTAGTAGTACTTACTTTCGAACGCCATGTCAGCTTCGCCGGCCATCCACTTCTGGATCTTCCTTGATGAACGTTTCCCATACATTGCCCGACAAAAAAAATGAATAAAAGAGTTATTAATTTATTGACATCAGGAAATTAACGAAAAAGCCGATAAGAATTAAATAAAATTATCTTTTGAGCATATCAAAACAATGCTTGTAATCTATAGGCTTTTTCCTCATTGAGTCATAGACTTCAACAAATCCATCATGCATTTTAATGATGATAATCATAAAGTGGAAGATGCGCATGTTTAAATATGCAGTGTCATATATATAACTCATTAGTTCAAATTTTAACATCTGGTGAGCAAAATAGAATGTGTTAGAAGACAGTAACACTCACTTGTAGTAACAAGGCCAAAGTATTTGTTTTTGGTCACGTTGTCGCTTCAAAAACCTTAGCAAAGTCTCCGGTGTATCCTTGTTATACAGGGGATCCTATATGGTTAATTCATGCATTGTATCCGCGTCAATAAACCCAAGGTCCTTGATTTCATTCCTTTTGCATTCGAGCATCTTCAATCTGCATAATATAGCGCAAAAAGATTAAATTGAGGATAAGTACAAAAAATGAACGAACTCATCTAAAGCCTTATGAAATTACATAAATAAATCACTTAAAGACAATAGCAACTGAGCAACGATTTGTTGAGGGCCTGGAGATTATAAAACGCAAAAAGATCCTCGAAGTCAATGATCACATCGTAATCTTGGAAGTAGTGCTCCTCGTTAACTGCCACCATCATAGCCATGTACCCTTCCTTTGCCCTACCCAAGTACCAGTTATGCAAATTGCGCATTCTTGTTGGTTCTCGACCAATTTTCCCCCTTTTTCATATTTATATGCTACTTCAGCGATGGCGTAATCGATATCGGTTGTGTGTTGTTGATAAGTACTTTGAACGACCTTCTCATCAAACACCTTGAGAGGGGCGACCGATTGACCGACTTGTTCTCCAAGCTGGGGAACTTGTTTCCCTTTTTTCGCCTAGTCCTGTTGTTTCCTTTTCCCCGCCTGCTGGACCACCGGTTTCCCTTTTCCCGACTGCTGGACCACCGGTCTCCCTTTTCCCGCCTGGATCATCTCGT
The DNA here is from genome assembly GCA_028641055.1 of Alopecurus myosuroides. Taxonomy (NCBI): domain Eukaryota; kingdom Viridiplantae; phylum Streptophyta; class Magnoliopsida; order Poales; family Poaceae; genus Alopecurus; species Alopecurus myosuroides. Next base: position 500,544,313 of record CM054059.1, read on the forward strand.
CATATGACCTTTCAATAGAACGCCTATAGTATGATGGCGGCGATGGTGGAGGGTCATATAGGTTCTGAACGGTACGCACAACTTTCATCGGATCTAGCGTCTTCTCAAAAGGTATCTCCGACACTTTCTTAGCAAAATGGGGCAGCCAGCTCAGAACTAACGATGGTGTCGTTTTCCTCGTCAGGTCTTTCCCAAGGTAACTTCTGAAGAGGCAGTTGTGATCTGTCCATTCTAGGTCTCTTCCTAGCCGGCGAACCGTTCCGCTTAACGGGCGCTTCCTCACGCGGAGGATATCGAGATACTGGACTCGCGCTGGCCCCCCCTCAGGTAGGTGTGGCCCTTGTTGCTCATGTGGACTGCCAACAAGAGTAGTCGATGGCCTTTGCTGCTCATGTGGACTGCGCTGCTCATGTCGACTGCTACCACGAGGAGTCGATGGCCTTGGCAAGGGGTCTGACAAGACGATGTATTGTTTTTTCCAGAGGGCGAAACCGCACTTGACATCGCCCAGTGTATTCTCCTCGTCACCTCTAGGATGATCAAAATCCATTGTTTCATAAGTAGGCACAATGTCATCCACCCCGACAAGAGCACAATCAGCTGGAATGGGCTGATGATGGTGTGTTGCTCCATCTTGTTGTGGGTAAACATAGCTAGCCGCCACCTTAATGGACATGTTCCTGATTGGCACATGTAGCTCGCACTCTGTCTTCTCCCTGACATAATCCACGGGCTAGCTTGCTCTACATCCTTCAAGATGCGAGGAACCCATGCTGCTTTTCGGCTGAAATGGGGCGGCATCGGCTTGATGATCTTCTACAAAAAAGCTGCTAATCAGGTGCCCTCTGCCGATTCTGCTCCAGCTAGTGCACCCGTTGTTCCAATGTTAACTGGTCAACGCACTTATTCTTCGTTCTCGAACGGCTTCTATAACTCTCAGCGCACTCCGGCCACGCATCCTTCATGGTGAGACCTGGGAGGGTTCGTACTCGTCCAACGTGTTCGGGATTCCCCCAGAGCTAGTGTCAACTCGTCATTCTCTCTATCGGGAATGTAAACTCCCTTTCTAACCTTGTCTATTGCACCTACAATCTCCTTGGTGATTTTTTCAAATTTCTCCTTCCATTTTCCCTGTGCAACGATTAACCTTGTCTTTGGGTCCAACCCTGCACCAGGCGCGTACAACCAGAACTTGGACCGCTCGGGCTAGTCGTATGTCTGTGGAATGACCCCGGATTTGAGTAGTTGAGCTTGATACGTCTCCAACGTATCTATAATTTCTGATGTTCCATGTTTATATTATGCCAATTGCTACATGTTTTCCGTATGTTTTCCTACGTTTTCTTACGTTTTCCGGGACTAACCTATTAACAAGATGCTCAATGCTAGTTCGCTGTTTTCTGCTGTTTTTAGTTTCAGAAAAGTTGTTCTGGAAATATTATCGGAATTGGATGCCATGAAAGCCAAAGTCCCTATTTTTCTCCGAAGCTTCCAGAAGTCTAAAGAAGAGTCGAAGACGGTCACCAGGTGGACCTCACCATGCCCAGGAGCGGGTCCACCCTAGGGCGCGCCTCGGGGTGGTGAGGGCCCCCTGGTGACCTCCCGGCGTTGCTCTTCTGCCTATTTAAGGCCTTCCTCCCGAAAACCCTAACCTAATCGGCAAAATTCCACAAAACCTTCTGCAGCCGCCGTCATCGTCAACCCATGTTTCGGGGGACATATCTCTGTTCTGGCACCCTGCCGGGATAGGGAAGTGCCCCCGGAAGCCATCTCCATCGACTCCACTACCATCTCCATCGCCGTTGCTATCTCCTATGATGAGGAGGAAGTAGTTCTCCCCCGAGGCTGAGGGCTCTACCGGTAGCTATGTGGTTCATCTCTCTCTCCCATGGTGTGATCTATATGTGATCGTGAGCTTTGTAATCTAGTTGAATAAGTAGATGTTACTCTTCATCCGTTGTGCTACTCAAGTGTTTTATTAATATGAACTTTGGAGTCACCTTGTCCCGCGGTGTGAAGGTGACAGTGTGCACATCATGTGTGCCGCCTCTATGAATTGTGGTGTTTGTCTAGTACCTTCTAGGGCGGTCAAGTTGACAGTGTGGGGCTAACTAGAAATGGGAATGCTTACTTTAAGGAATGCTTTTTGCAGCCCTACGCAATGATTAGTGTTCGTTATCCAACCGGAGAGGGTTAAGAGTAGCATAGTGAACAGAAGATATTTAGTTATTCAATTATGTGATCATTGTTGAGAGTGTCCACTAGTGAAAGTAGGATCCCTAGGCCTTGTTTCCAAGCATTGAGACACCGTTTTCCGCCTGTTCCGCTACATGTTTGCTTGCTGCCATATTTATTTCAGATTGCAATTATTACTTACAACCAACCATATTACTCGCTTTCACTATCTCTTTGCCGAACTAGTGCACCTATATACCTGACAAGTATATTGGGTGTGTTGGGGACACAATAGACTTCTTGTATATTAATTGCAAGGTTGCTTGAGTGGGATATCTTTGACCTCTACCTCCCTGAGTTCGATAAACCTTGGGTGATCCACTTAAGGGAAACTTGCTGCTGTTCTACCAACCTCTGCACTTGGAGGCCCAACACTGTCTACAAGAATAGAAGCGTGCGTAGACATCAGAGCTTCATATGCCACCTGACCCCAATTTATGATAATATTGCTTCTTCTTAACATTTTCTACATTTGTGGTTCATCGGGACTTATATCCCGACGAGGTCCTATACGCCTTAAATGCGGTCCAGTGGTCTTTTAGCTTCTCATATCTTCCAGTGAATTATGGACCTTCTGCTCCATAGTCTGCCCATAATTTTGTCTTCCAGCTCTAGAATCATACGGCCATCTTCTTAAGAGTCTATTCCTTGAACTTCTCCCTCTGGGCTTCCGTGAAGTTTACCGGTAGGTTGAAGTGTGTCAGTAGACTCCCCCAAAGTAACTCTTTTGCAGTGTCACTGACATAACTAGCTTCATCGTCAACCAGCGCCTTCTTCGGCTTATGCCAATCTGCAATGCTGATTTGTACAATGTTGATGTCTACGCACGCTTATATTATTGTAGACAGTGTTGGGACTCCAAGTGCAGAGGTTTGTAGAACAACAGCAAGTTTCCCTTAAGTGGATCACCCAAGGTTTATCGAACTCAGGGAGGTAGAGGTCAAAGATATCCCTCTCAAGCAACCCTGCAATCAAGATACAAGAAGTCTCTTGTGTCCCCAACACACCCAATATACTTTTCAGGTATATAGGTGCACTAGTTCGGAGAAGAGAGAGTAAAATTCAAGTAATATGGTTGATAATAAGTGATAATATCAATCTGAAATAAAAATGGCAGCAAGCAAACATGTAGCAGAACAGGCAGAAAACGGTGTTTCAATGCTTGGAAATAAGGCCGAGGGCTCCTACTTTCACTAGTGGACACTCTCAACAATGAAAACATAATTGAATGCATAAATATCATCTCTTCACTATGCTACTCCGAACCACTCTCCGGTCGAATAATGAACACTAATCATCGCGTAGGGTTTTAACAACACCCATCAAGTCTATATTCCCTCTCTAGGGCACCCCAATGTCACTACGAGTGCCATAAATTAGTACTAAACAAACGCCACAATTTTATAGGTTCATTTTCCAACACAAGATATAAATATCATGCTAAACCACACGGTGCACACACTATCACCTTTACCCCGTGATCAAAGTTTTTACGGAGATAACAAAACCACTTGAGTAGCATAACATATGAAGATCCATCTACATATTCAACTAGATTACAAAGCTCATGATCACGTAAAGATCACACCATGGGAGAGAGGATGAACCACATAGCTACCGGTAGAGCCCTCAGCCCCGGGGGAGAACTACTCCCTCCTCATCATAGGAGACAACAACGACAATGGAGATGGCGGCGGAGTCGATGGAGATGGCTTCCGGGGGCACTTCCCCGTCCCGGCAGGGTGCCAGAACAGACATCTGTCCCCCAAAACTTGTCGGCAGCGGCGGCGGAGCTACGGATGTATTTTGTGGAAAAGGTCGATTCTTTTAGGTTTTATGCCTTGGGGATTATATATGGGCGAAAGGGCGATGCCGGGGGTTGCCAGGGGTCCCACATCCCTAGGTGGCGCGGCTAGGGGGGACCCGCGCCACCCCATGGTGTGGCCACCCTGTGGCCCCCCTCCGGGGCTCTTCGGGACTTTTGGATGCTTCCGAGACTTCTAGGCTTCTGGTTTTCGAATCGTCCAATTCCGAGAATATTTCCAGAACAACTTTTCTGAAACTAAAAACAGCAGAAAACAGGGAACTGGCACTTGGCATCTTGTTAATAGGTTAGCATCGGAAAACGTAGGAAAACATACGGAAAATATGTAGCAATTGGCATAATATCAACATGGAACATCAGAAATTATAGATTCGTTAGAGACGTATCAAGCATCCCCAAGCTTAGTTCCTAATCGTCCTTGAGTAGGTAAACGATAAAACAAAAGAATTTCTGAGGTGACATGCTACCACACAATCTTGATCATAATATGTAAATTAGAGCATGTAAACTAGGATCAAATGAACTAAAGTTGTGATCTATATTTGATATCAACAAGTAATCACTACTAGAGATTTGCTTATAGCAGCATATCCTACCACAGGCGAACAAGGAAAACTGTGCGCCTGGGTTAATTAGCGCAGGCGAAGCGCAAGTTGGTGTGCCTGGGGTAGGCCAGTTACCCCAGGCGAACAGAAACCGGAAGCGCCTGGGGTAAAGTGTGGCAGAGCCAACCACGGCCGACCCTGGCACGCTTCCTTTACCGCAGGCGAATGGCTTCTCGGTTCGCCTGCGGTATAACAGATACCACAGGCGAGTAAGTACAGAAGCGCCTGGGGTAAAAAGTGGAATGGGGTAGCTCCCTTTAGCGCAGGCGCACAGGTACGTTGTTCGCCTGGGACAAAGAATAGCCTGGGGTAGCACCACTTAGCGCAGGCGCTTCCCAGAACATATATATTCGCGTGGTAATATTATTTGTCCCCAATATAAGTGCGGCCAGCCACCCACCACCACCCCTATCCACCACACTGCATAATTTACCGTAACGAGCACGCGGACCAGATCAAATGTCCGGTGTGCGGTGCTGATCGTTACAAGAGGGGGACGAAGAAAGCTCCTACGAAAGTTGTGTGGTACTTTCCACTCATTGATCCCGGCCGTCTGCAGCGGTACTTCGTGGACCCCAAGGAAGCAAAGCTCATGCGCTGGCACGAGGACAGAAAGAAGGCGGTGCTGAGCGATCCAGAACGTGTTGAAAAACCAGTGCTAAGTACACACCCTTCGGATGCACGTCAGTGGAAAGCATTAGACGCATTCGATGAGGAATTCGGGAACGACCCAAGGAACATCAGGCTTGGTGCGAGCACCGACGGTCTCAATCCGTTTGGAAATCAGAGCAGCAAACATAGCACCTGGCCCGTGTTTGTATGGATGTACAACCTCCCCCCGTGGCTGTGTCTGAAGCTCCTCTTTCGCGACATGGTTCAAGAAGCAGATTGATGCCGATCCCCCGCCAATGACATGTGAGAAAGATAAAATTGTATTGGCCTTGTCATATGGCCCCTATCCATACGACATCAATGGGTACACATTCTACACGGAGGAAAGAGACAAAAGTAGCGACTATCAAAACTCGTCTATAACGATGGAATCTTACACGGGCGAAGAGGTTAGAAGATACTACAGAAAGATCGGGGAGCTTGACTACGTTGGGGTAAAGCTGCCGATGTTCCATGTCAGATGGGCTACAAACGTCACGAAAGAAGACGAATATTTCACCACTATGTCGATGTCTGAAGCCAACAAACCCAAGTCCAAGAACCCCACCGCGCAAAATGAGCCCTGGGTATTGGCTAAGCACGTGGAGCAATGCTTCTTCATAACCGACCCGGCAAAGCCTAGTCGTGTTGTCGTAAGGAGAGGAAAAAGGGCCCTCGTCGGAATGGATGGAGTCGCCGATGAGAAGGACTTCGACGGCTTAGTCGGAGACCCGATGATGGAAGAACACGGTGAAGACGATACACCACAAGAAGAAGCAGGACCACACTACCTAGGGCAGGTCTTCCATTCACAAGAAGAAGTCACAATATGGCGGTCACGTATTCAACATCGACCAAGAAAGGCAAGACTAATATTGTGACGAAAGGTTGAGAGAGGGAAATACTCGCGATATAACATGCTAATAGCTACTATGCATACAATGTGTTTTTAGAGAGAAACACTTGCGGTATCTCGCTAAACCAATCTATTTACGCTCGATGCGACATTAAATATTTTTGCACATGTTAACTTTCATATGTATGTATTTTTTAAGTGAAAACCAACGTGGGGGAGCCACATATTATAGCATTCGTATTGCTCGATGTGTCCCAGGCCGGGTACGTGGGGCTGTGTTAGAAAATCTAAGCACAGGCGCATCATCTGGAAAACGCGCCTGGGGTAATACATATCACATGCGCTTTTGATAGGACATGCGCCTGGGGTAATGCCATGTGGGACCGCGCAAACCAAAATCCTACGAAATTTAGCGCAGGCGCATTACCTAGATAATTCGCCTGCGGTAAGGATCTGTGGGGCCGCGCATAACAGGGCATCGAGGCAAGCACATTAGAACCGGTTTGTATCACAAACCGGTTCTAAAGGGTCTGTCCCCTGGGCCCCCTACCTACAGGCAGCAAATGGCCGCAGGCCTTTAGGACCGGTTTGTTATACAAACCGGTCCTAAAGGCCTGCGGCCATTTGTGCGGGTATCTAGGTGGGCCCAGGGGACATACCTTTAGAACCGGTTTGTGATACAAACCGGTTCTAATGCTTAGCGCAGGCGCATTTTCCAATCTGTGCGCCTGGGGTATACCTCTGTGGGCCCGCGCACAACGAATCGCTAAGAACATTAGCGCAGGCGCACCTCTCTTTGTTCGCCTGGGGTAAGGGATAGCGCAGGCGCATTTCACTCGTTGTGCGCCTGTAAGTCCTCGATCTGCTAACTCACAACCCGCATAATCACTCTGTTTCATATCGAGCCCTAACCGCACGCCGCCGTCGCCTCTCTCATCGCACGACGCCGTCGCCTCTCTCATCGCACGCCGCCGTCGTCGTTGTCGAGCAGGAGGAGGAGGAGGAGCGGGAGCAGCAGCAGGAGGAGGAGCAGGAGCAGCATCAGGAGGAGGAGCAGGAGCAGCAGCGGAGGAGGAGCGGGATCGAGCAGCAGGGGAGGAGGAGCGGGAGCACGCCGCGCGCGCGCGCCGTCCCTCTCATCGTCGTCGTCCACGCCGGCCGTCGTCACCCACGCCGCCGTCGCCCACGCCCACGACGAACCCAGGTCAGCCACCCCCCCCTCTTCCAACGCCCTCATACTACTGCTGCTACATGCTTTAGCTAGAACTGGATCTGATCATGTACCATTATTTCTGGATTCTGGTAGTTCAGCTCATAGTATAAAATGCTATATTTCTTACACTAGCTGAATCACCTACTAATTACATGTGAATAGAACACTGAAGCTTTGGACACTGCTAGAATTCTCCGTGATTTGTTATTAATTAAGTGCAGTATTTTACTTTGATCAATATATATGAAGGTTTTTTTGGCATGATATATGAATTTCCTGGGAGTTTTGGTGCCATGTGATGACAGCAATGCAAGGAACTGTTTTTGTGGCCATGCATGTGTGCATTCAATTTCTGTTGCAGGTACATTGAGTGCCAATGTTTTGTCGGAACGTTGATTCATTTCCGTTCCGGCGAATTTCTGGCACTCCTGCATGACCATTTATATATAGCCGAGGTCACGCCGAATTTTTCCGGTGACTAACAGTATACGTTTTGTCTACTGCTAGCTAGGGCATGTCTTCTTCTACTACGGATCCGGCTTTATTGGACCACTACATCCTTATGGCCCGAGAGTCGCAAGAGGAAGATCGGACAGAAACTGACCATGATGTCGAGCCCCACAATGATGACGGGCTCACCGGTGGCGAGGAGGAAACCACTGATAGTGGCGCGGGGGGTCCCTCAGGGAGCAGCACGACGGGAAACAAGCGTCGGAAGCGAGCTCCGAACAAGGTCGGCACCGTTCGAGAGAAATTCACGGAGGTGGACCCTTCCAGTGGCACGCCTCTAATGCCATTGGACCTTGTGAAGGGGTACTTCCTCCAACTTGGCGCGATACTTCGAGACGTCGTCAATGTCAACGAGCCGACTCTCAAGAAGAAACTAACTCTGCGCGCCCAACTCATCTCGAGGCTGCACGCGCGGTACGAGTTCCCTCCCCCCTACAACAACGAGAATCTGAAGGGCAACCTCATGAACAAACTCGCCCTCACTAGATTCACCAAAGCCCTGAGCAATTACAAGACTATGGTGAGGGCGATGATTAAGGAATCGACACCATTCGAAGAGATCCATCGCCACTTCCCGCGGATTACGCCCGATGACTTCAAGACTTTCCTAGATAACGAGTCGCTTGATGTCACTAAGAAGCAAACGGGATGGGGGAAGGATCTAGCGTCGAAGAACATCGGTCACCACAATCTCGGATGTCGTGGCTACGACGGGAAGGAGCCAGTTTGGGCGAAAGAGGACCAGGCCTACATTGAAAAAGGGATTGAGAACCCTTACGCCAAGTATGCCCATGACCCGCAATTCCAGAAATTCATGAGGTCGAGGTACAGAAAAGTAACTCCGACCGGGGAACTTGTCTCGGACCCGAAGATGGTGGAGGGTGTTATTTTGGTCACGGACGATAGCGTGAAGAATGTTGAGAAGTTAGTGGTAAGAAATTTACCATTTCATGCAACTCATCATCATCAAGTCCATGATTTCATTCTAGTACGAAACCAATTCTAAACCGTTTATATGTTGCTTCTGCAGCTAGAAGAACAACAACTTGAATCTTCCTCGTCGCAGACGTCGACGGCCAAAGTCACGTGGGATAAGCCTTTCATCAGGGGGTACAACAAGGCAAAGAGCCAGGACCCTCTGAAAAGGCCGCACTTAGGCCGTATCACCGGCGGCGGACTTAATAAGAAGCACGCCAACTATGGCTTGGCTGAGCCTAGCACTAAGGAGTCACGGGCGGCGAAGAAGAGCGAGGAGACGGAGGAGCTGAAGAAGAAGGTCCATGACTTGGAAACAAACATGGAGAAGAAGATTGAGAAAACGGTGGGGGAAAAGATGAATGCGCTCATCCCCGCCGTATTTGAAAAAATATGTGGCTACATCGCCGGGGGCTCACAGGGGCCCTTACCGACGTTCAACATACCGTCGATGTTGGCCGTGCCTGTCGCCCCCGCCGTTCCCGACGCGCCTGCCTCCGATGGACCGTCGGCCGTGCCCGACACGCCTGCCCCCGATGGACCGTCGGCCGTGCCCGACGCGCCTGCCCCCGATGGACCGTCGGCCGTGTCCGGCGCGGCCACCACCCCGTTGCTCGACGAGACCACCATCACCTGTGGTCCGTCGACGTTAGCCGAGCTCAATGCCCTCACGGTAGATTATTGACCGTCTCAAGCTGTAGCCAGTTCAATATAACCCTACTCTCTGACCTATCCATGCATGTTATCGCAGGCTGACGCGACGGGATGCACCTTCCTGCTAAAAGTGGGCAGCGAGTTGAAGGATGTTTCAAAGGGGAGCATCTTGCAGCCACTATCCCGCAAGTACCACTGCAGAGATATACCGGCCAACGAGCTTCGGGTTCGCGTCGATCTGGTGCTACCGGGATTCGAGAACTTGTATCCTCCTAATCAACCCGCCGATGCCGACAGCGAGCTGAATCTCGGCCAACTGGAGAATCAAATCTTGCTATGGCCGAAAGCCCTTATTCGGCTGAACACGGCGTCAGGGTCGGCGCCAAGCCAAGCCATCACCGTCACCACTACACCGGTTGCGCCCGCGGCAAGCCAACAAGACAAGGTCCAACATGGCAATGTCCTCTCTCCACCTCCGGTGGATCCTCCTCCTCCCGAGCACGAGACGTCCAATGACGAGCAACAGCACGAGCATGAGACCCATGACGACTACATGGATATTGAACTTGCTCCCATTGACGATTTCATAAATCAGTTGGATGGCGAGAAGCCGGTTCCTCCTCCGGAGTTACCCGCCAGAACTCTTGATATCCAGAAGAAGGTAGATGGCGGAGAGGGCGGTTCTTCTGAGTTACCCACCAGAAAACCGGATATCCAGAAGAAGCTAACCTATTCCCAAGAAACTCCCGAGGAGCAGACGGCCTTTACGGCTCCACAGCCTACGCTGGTTACCCCGAATACACTACGTGCTACGGCCGCGGAGGCGGTAAAACAAAGCGGCACTCCCATCTGCTTGAGGCCGAAGAAGAATCGGAAGAGGACGGTAGCCAAGAAGAAGAAAGGTGGTGCCTCCTCTAGTAGCCAGCCAGCGGCCGCCCGAGTCCTGGACCGTTTGCCGCCCGCCGTCCCGTGGAGGAAGGTGCATGAGATAGGTGAGCCGATGCTGCCGGCAGAGGTTGTCGCTGTCATGGGTGGTGACATGAGGACCATCCACGACGGGATTTTGTTCAAAGAGAATGAACTTCTACGTGAGAAACATCCCTCCTACCCGCTATACGTGGTCAAGGTGCCCCGATCCTTGGGCTTTGTGGATTCAAATCCCGCAGAGGTGTTCTTCATCAGATACGAAGACATATTCAGGGTCTTCCACTTGGGTAAGCTCGACCGAAGCATTATCCGCCTGGTATCGCTCAGCATGGCGCATGATATGGTCATGGAGAATACCCCGCACATGGCGATTATGGACCCGTACTACATGAATGAGGACTACTTGCGGTCACATGCGGACCGAGTTCTTATCACGACTTACATAACGGGGTTTTTGATAGATAACAAGGATAAGAACGCCATTATCATGCCATACTTTCCCAAGTAAGTAGTCCTCTCCGCTTCACGTCGTTACATTCTTTCTAGAATCTCCTTAGTATTCCGATTGATGATATTGATGGCTCTTGTTCGAAATGTTCTGCGCAGAAACGGAGGATGCGTACTCATCGTCATGGAACCGCATTGGTCACAATGCACTTATCTTGATGCGGGTAGGGCGGTGCAGAAGGACTACACCGACATAAGAGCTGTTCTTAATAGTGCCCTCAACGGCTTCGCCGCCGATTTAGGCAAGCCCCTAAAAAAGGAGAAAATAGTCCGAGGCGCCTACGTGTGCACCCACGTAACAAACTTCCCCTGCCTCAAGCAATTGGAGCAAGAATCTGAGTTGGAAGCTTGGTATGTCATCTTTCAGATGAGGGAGTACTTAAAGGATGCCCAACAGGCCCATCTACCAAGTGATCTCCGAGACCTGACCACAAAAATGGCCAACACCGCCGATGAATATGTGCGGGCTGAGTTTCGTCGCATCCAGCGGAGGATCTGCACGATACTCTCGTCGGATGTCATCACTCGGGGTGGCTTGTTCTTCCACGGCCACGCACCACCGAGCAACCGTGACATAGAAGCACACCTACGAGAGCAACGTGACACCCGGACATTCAACACGCTACAAGGCGTTCGTCCGTTCCCGCCGAGAATATAGGATTGACAAAATGTTAGTATACACTTGCATCATATAACTTTTAGACCTTTATTTGTCGTGTTTTATTCGTAAACCTTGATGCTTCTATTTTTTGATAGTTATTTGCGGTCTATTATCACTTTCGATGCTAAACTCGTATTTTTGTCCTATGCACAGATGACATGGTATGTTGTGTATGTCGGTAGGGTTCCCGGAGTCTACGACGACTGGGACCAATGCCGAAGACAGGTGCACGGTTTCAGCGGCAACAGCTACAAGGGGTACAAGACCATGGTGGAGGCGGAAGCTCGATACGCCACTTACCTAGCGAGAGAGAAGACGGAGAAGACGAGGGCCCGGATGACCACATTCGCCATCGCCGTGCTTATACTCCTTGTACTCCTAGTGTTGATGCTACGTGTTGTTTTGCTTGTCTAGATAACTAAACTATCGATTTGTTTGGACTATGTACTCCTAGTGTTTGAACTATGCTTGTAACTAAACTATTCGTTTCGAGACTATTTGGTGATGATCGAGACTATTTGGTGATGATCGAAATATTTCTGTTATTTTGCTGTCATTTTCATATTTATTACTGTCAATTTGCTGTAATTCTGTTATTTTTGTTTCTTTTATTTTTTGACACAGCAAAACCATACCCCAGGCGAATAGGGAATCATACCCCAGGCGAACATGTACCCCAGGCGCACAGCGCTTGTTCGCCTCAGGTAAGAGGCTTACCCCAGGCGCACAACGCTTGTTCGCCTGGGGTATGTCAAGATACCCCAGGCGCATTTGGTTGTTCGCCTGCGGTTAGTCATTACCGCTGGCGATGTGGTCCCAGGCGAACAAACATTCGCCTGCGGTAGGCTAAATTGGTTCGCCTGCGGTAGCCTTTTCCCTACTAGTGAATGCATAAACAAATAAGAAGAGAGAAGCAAAACTTTTAATGAATCAATACTAAAAGACTATCAACCGTGCAAAGTTTATTAGAGATGATTTAAGCTTTCAAGAACAACAATATCATGCACGTCAAACGATCTTCACAACCCATGTTAGGATCAAGTCAAGCTTTCCACACGATGCAATGCTTGAATCTTAAACTATTTGCGTACTAAAAACAAGCAAGTGTTCTGCGTTGGTCCCTGGCACCGGGATGTTATGGCTAAGGGAACATTATGGGGGGTTTGGAAGTTCAATGGAAGAAAGGCTCACAAAGCTGAAAGTGGTCATTAGACAAGAGAAAGTCTTACAATCGAAGCTATGCAAGGAGTAGGGATTTCCACACAACGGATGCACATAGAGCCATAAGTGTATGAAAGCTCTCCAATGGAACTAGTGGGGGTGCATCCAACTTGCTTGCTCACGAAGACCTAGAGCTCATTTGAGGAGGCTCATCATTGGAATATACAAGCCAAGTTCTATAATGAAAGTTCCCCACATAGTTATGAATGATAATAATATGAAAAATCTCTCCAAACTGAAGTGTTGGTGCTAAACATGAAGCACAAGTGTGGTATAAAGAATAGTGATGCGCCCCCTCTCTCTTTATTCTCTCTCTGGCCCTCTTTTCTTTTCTTTTTGGGATTACTCATTTTTTTATTTTTTATTTTATATATCCTCACCGGTAGGGGCAACATCCTATATTACAATGAATCATCACACTTTTAGTACTCATAACTGATAAAGAAATATATTTGATGTATCTAACTGCATGCTCCTACCAGTGCAGCAGTATGCATAAATAACCTTGAAGCTCATCATCAAGTAACAGAATTGAGGTGGATGTTGTGCAGCAATATATCTCGGAATGACTATGGAAATGCCATGATAGGTAGGTATGGTGGATGTTTTGAGGAAGAATATATGGGCTTATGCGTAGGAGATCAAAGTCCTCCCACGGGATTTGGACGCACTGGCAAAGTTTGCACCAACTCTCAATGTGAGAAAGGGCAATGCATAGTGCCCAAGAGGCTAGCAAATATGGATGGTGGAAGTGCCAGGAACCGCAACATAGACTCACAAGTTAAAAGATTACATCAAGCAAATCATCTTACAAGGCACAATGCAAATCACTCCAAGAGGGTCCGTGGCAGTGACAAGTCACTGTTAGCTACCCCGATCATAGCGCGTAACAAAAGGCCGATCAGAAATGTATCACTCGTAGCAATCATATATCATTGTTTCTATGAGCTGGTAATTTTAAGTGTGGCATAGTTTCAAGTTTCTTAGACCAACCATTGACATTTTATACTTACTAGTCCTTCCCGTTTATCCATTAAGAAAATTAATATCCCAAAACAACAACAGTGATTCAAGTGAAGCAGTTTAGTGATCTACAAGACCATGCGAATTTTTCCACTATACCAACTATCACATAAGCATTTCTATTCCCAACCAAGCACATATATGAGAAAACAAAAACTCTCTCTAAGCATATAGAAATGAAAACTAGAGAGTACTCACATAACAATACTAAAACTAATAGCTCTGAATAAGAGATGCATGAAAAAAAAAGGCTAAACGCAGTACTAGCAAAAAGTGAACACTCACAGAACAATAAGAGAGAAAACTAGAGTGTTCTAAGCAATGAAAACAGAGCGTGTGTCTCTCCCACACAAGTATGATAGGATACAACCATTTATTACAGCAAAGAAAACCAAAAAACTGAAAACAAAAACAAAAGACGCTCCAAGTAAAGCACATAAGATGTGACTGAATAAAAATATAGTTTCACTAGAATTGACCTGATAATTTGTCGATGAAGAAGGGGATGCCTTGGGCATCCCCAAGCTTAGACGCTTGAGTCTTCTTGGAATTTTCCGGGATGTACCTCCGGGGCATCCCCAAGCTTAGGCTCTTCACTCTTCTTGATCACATCATATCATCCTCTTCTCTTGACCCTTGAAAACTTCCTTCACACCAAACTTCTCACAATCTTCATTAGCAACGTTAGTGCAATCGAAATAATAATATCACATGGTTCAGTTTCAACAAAATCCTAACACTAATAAACACATTAGATACTGTTACAACTTATTTTAAAACTCTTTTTATCAAAAGAATACCAAAATAAAGATATTAAGATGCAAATGCAATTATTGGCAGAAATCTGTCAAAATAGAACAGCTGGTAAAGATCGATTTTTAAAAAAATCTTATGTTGCTCAAATAAAAAAGTGGTCTTTTAAGTAAAGTTGCGTATATAACTCAGGATTAAGCACAAAAAAGATCAGGCCATTTTGAATTTTCTGTGATTTTATACGGAATAAACAATGGACAGAAGAAATCTGTTTCCTACGCAGAAATCCGAAATATTGGCTCAACTTTCCACTAGAGGCTTTACTTGGCTCAACAAAAATTCAAAATAAAAGATACATAGGTATTGCTAAGGAAATAGACAACACCCAGGTGTAAATAAAACAAAAGAAACAAAGAAAAACGGGTTGAAAACAGAGAAATAAAACGGGTTGTCTCCCGATAGCGCTTTTCTTTAACGCCTTTCAGCTAGGCACAATAATTTGAGAAGATGCTCACATAAAAATAAGAGTTGAAGAACGATAAGAGAGCATCAAGAAGAAAATATAAAACACATTTAAGCCTAATCCACTTCCTATGGAAAAGAATCTTGTAGAAAAACAAGTCAACGAAGCACAAAGTGACTAGCATAGGAAGACAAAATAAGTGCAACATCAAAAATTTCAACATAAAGAGGGGAAACTTCATATTGTTGAGATGCATAAAACCATGTTTGCCTCTCTCATAATAACTTTCAGTAGCATCATGAATAAAATTAACAATGTAACTATCAGATATAACATTCTTATCATGAGCCACATGCATAAAAGAATTATTACTCTCCACATAAGCATAGTCATTAATAACAACGGGAGTAGGATTACCATAAAGAACTCGAACATGATAGACAAGTTGCATATTAAAGAGGTGGTTTTGGGTAATCCCACCATAATTATGGCAAGTTTCATGGGAATGATTGTAATTATAGCCTATGCTATAACTTTATTTATAATAATTATCAAAGACTAGAGGCATATTGAAATCATAATTAATTTTCTCCTCAATAGTAGGTGGACTAAAAATTTCATATTCATCATTGCAATCATCATATATTGGAGGCATAGTATCATCACAAGCAATAAAATACTTTTCTTCCTAAATGCGTTCATTTGTAAACATATCATCATTTTTACTAGGAGGAGATGTATCAAGCATATAATCATTAATAGCAAAGGGATTTTCAAACACATCATCCAAAAGCTTAGATCTTTCTATATCATCATTGGAAGGAACATGGATGGTACGAATAGTACAACAATTATTATCATCATTTTCAGAATTGGTACCAAACAAATTTTCAATATCAAAAGTAGTGTGTTTCTCCCAATCATGATCACTTTCATAAATAACAGGCATAGGAAAATCATCGAGGTCAGACTCATCAGCAAAAGCTGAAATATGAGCAACATTCTTAGGGGGAGATACCGTTACCTCTCTCTTTTTACTCCTCCTCTTCTTCCCCTCTTTAGGAGGGAGAGGCTTAAAAGGGATCTTCTCCACATACCCTGGTTTATTATCAGGAACAATAGAAAGAACTTTGGAGGATTTATCCTCTTCATTAATAAGAACAAAACACATATTAGTCCTATCATATTTTGGTAAAGTATCCTCTTTTATAATATTTTGTATGTAAGTATTTGCATGGCAATTATCAACACAATAAAGATGGCATC
Source organism: Alopecurus myosuroides (assembly GCA_028641055.1). Lineage (NCBI taxonomy): Eukaryota > Viridiplantae > Streptophyta > Magnoliopsida > Poales > Poaceae > Alopecurus > Alopecurus myosuroides. The sequence goes on from CM054059.1 coordinate 500,560,658, forward strand.
CATGCAAGACACTGTTCATATAAAAAGCACTCATATCTATCAAAGAAGTTTTTCTTAATAACTCTTCACACCCCAAAAATAATGTAAATTCATCATGCTCATTAGGGGTGATCATGTCATCACAATACCTACTATCATGGCATGAGCATTGGAAATTAAAATGACCCACTTTATAGCAAAGTTCACAAATAAAAGGATAGAGGGCACAAACTTTTTCACCAAGATCATCTAGAGCCCTAAGCCACATTCTAGTTTTTTCATTCCTATGATGGATACAATATTATTCTTCAATTTGATTATTTTCACAAGGTCTAAGTGCTCCACAAAAACTAACATGCTTATAAGAAATAGTAATTTTAGAAGTTTTAGCATGTTTATTGCAATCATCAATAACAATTTCATTTTCCATGCAAGTGTCTTTAAAAGGTTCATGATATATGTCCCAATTTTCTTTAGGAATATTAAGATAAGAAGCAAATAATCTATACCAACCAATAATCATTTGAGGATCAAGACCATATTTAGCACTAAGCTCTTGAAAATCAGCAGTTTCAGCGAAAGACTTAATGCAATCATACTCATAGTTAAGACATGATTCTTTACCTTCGTCATTATTCCAACCTTCACTATTGGTTTCAATTGTTTCAAGAAGATCCCATTTAGCTTCAACCTTCTTACTTGAGAAAGAACCCTCTGTAGATGCATCTAGATAATCCCTGTAATTTCCTGAAAGCCTTGCATAAAAATTAGTAACAATTATTTCCTTAGGAAGCTCATGGTTAGAACATTTAAGCATTAATGTTTTTAGTCTTCCCCAAGCTTGAGAAATTCTTTCTCCATCACGAGGCCAAAAATTATAAATGTAATTCCTATCTAAATACAGTTTATGAGAAGAATAAAATTTAGAATGAAATAGAGATTCGATCTCCTTCCACTCCAAATGATGAGGATCATCTAGAAGCTCATACCACTCCATTGCTTTGTGCTTAAGAGACAAAGAGAATAACCTCTTCTTAACTTGGTCCATTGAAATACCCGCACACTTGAACAACCCGCATAATTCATGTATACAGAGTAAATGATCACGAGGATGGACAGTTCCATCTCCAAAATAACAGTTATCCATGAAAAGTTCAACAATTTTCTTGGGTATTTTAAAAGGAATGCTTTCAGTAGGAGGATTTAAAATATCACAAGAATCATTAGGTTTATCACATATGGGAGATAAAGTATCATCAGAGAAATTTTTCTCCTCTAAAGCTGGAAAACTAAAAAGTTTATAAAAACTAGATTCCCCAAGCTTAGAATTTTCCATAGTACAAGAAATAATGGTATCCAAATAATTAATGCTAGTAACATTGCTACTAGAATGCAAATAAAGCTCTCTCATATTTTTGTTGTTTTCCATTAAGACTAACTAGTAAAAATAAAAACAAGCAACAAGTAAAAATAAGCCTAACTAGTGAAAACAAGAAACAAAAAGATATAATTGCAGAATCTAAAGGAAATAACTTCGAGCACTCACACCCGAGTATCTGAGTACCTTTTACCTTACCTCCCCGGCAACGGCACCAGAAAAGATCTTGATGTCTACGCACGCTTCTATTCTTGTAGACAATGTTGGGCCTCCAAGTGCAGAGGTTTGTAGAACAGCAGCAAGTTTCCCTTAAGTGGATCACCCAAGGTTTATCGAACTCAGGGAGGTAGAGGTCAAAGATATCCCTCTCAAGCAACCCTGCAATCAAGATACAATAAGTCTCTTGTGTCCCCAACACACCTAATATACTTGTCAGGTATATAGGTGCACTAGTTCAGCGAAGGAGAGAGTAAAATGCAAGTAATATGGATGATAATAAGTGATAATAGCAATCTGAAGTAAACATGGCAGCAAGCAAACATGTAGCAGAACAGGCAGAAAACGGTGTTTCAATGCTTGGAAATAAGGCCTAGGGCTCCTAGTTTCACTAGTGGACACTCTCAACAATGAAAACATAATTGAATGCATAAATATCATCTCTTCACTATGCTACTCCGAACCACTCTCCGGTCAAATAATGAACACTAATCATTGCGTACGGCTTTAACAACACTCCTCAAGTCTATATTCCTTCTCTAGGGCACCCCAATATCACTACGAGCGCCATAAATTAGTACTAAACAAACGCCACAATTTTATAGGTTCATCTTCCAACACAAGATATAAATATCATGCTAAACCACACGGTGCACACACTATCACCTTTACCCCGTGATCAAAGTGTTTACGGAGATAACAAAACCACTTGAGTAGCATAACAGATGAAGATCCATCTACATATTCAACTAGATTACAAAGCTCATGATCACGTAAAGATCACACTATGGGAGGGAGAGATGAACCACATAGCTACCGGTAGAGCCCTCAGCCCCGGGGGAGAACTACTCCCTCCTCATCATAGGAGACAACAACAGCGATGGAGATGGCAGTGGAGTCGATGGAGATGGCTTCCAGGGGCACTTCCCCATCCCGGCAGGGTGCCAGAACAAAGATCTGTCCCCTGAAACTTGTCGGCGGCGACGGAGCTACGGATGTATTTTGTGAAAAAGGTCGATTCTTTTAGGGTTTATGCCTCAGAGAGTATATATGGGCGAAAGGGCGATGCCGGGGGGCCCACACCCCTTGGTGGCGCGGCGAGGGGGACCTGCGCCACCCCATGGTGTGGCCACCCTGTGGTCCCCTCCGGGGCTCTTCGGGACTTCTGGATGCTTCCGGGACTTCTAAGACTTATGGTTTTCGAATCGTCCAATTCCGAGAATATTTCCAGAACAACTTTTCTGAAACTAAAAACAGCAGAAAACAGGGAACTGGCACTTGGCATCTTCTTAATAGGCTAGTCCTGGAAAATGTAGGAAAACGTAGGAAAACATACGGAAAACATGTAGCAATTGGCATAATATCAACATGGAACATCAGAAATTATAGATACGTTAGAGACGTATCAAATGTCCCTAACAGTAACTACAGCTTGATTTAAAAATTTCTTGATGTTCTCTGCGGGTTCCACCAGTTCGCCACTAGCCATAAATGTGTTGAGGGCCAATTTAGCCTCGTCCGATAGAGGTTTCGTCGGGCCTTGAGGACCTTGTTTTTTAGCAGATTTGCTCGATCATCCAGAAGGCTAAAAGAAGAAAGATTCGTTAATAAGTGCAATACAAATAAATCAATGCATCTACTTATATATCATTGCTATAATATACACCTTGCCGGAGTTTGTTAAGGGAAATTCGTCATCCCTTCTTTCTTCAGACTCAAGTCCTTCACCGGACTCGTTCAGAAATTGTGTGGTTAAGTCTTTGCCATCGTCATTGCCATCGTCATCAGCTTCTGGTTGGGCACTATTATATATCAGTTGTTGCGCCAAATCTTCTTCCTCCTCATTTCGGAAGAATAGGCGGGCATCTGTATCCATAGTTCAATGTCACTACAAAATTTTAAATAGAAAATTTCATAAATAACAACTTTTCTAAGTACTAAAATTTGTAAGTACTAAATATTTTGAGTACTAAATATTGCAATTTTTTTCTCTAAGTCTAATACCTAAATATTTTTCTCTAAGTCCAATACCTAAGAAAAAAAAATCCGGATCCATAGCTCAATGTCACTACAAAATTATAAATAGCAAATTTCATAAACAACAACTTTTCTAAGTACTAAATATTGTAAGTACTAAATATTGCAAAAAAATTCTCTAAGTCTAATACCTAAATATTTTTCTCTAAGTCCAATAACTAAGAAAAAATATCCGGATCCATAGCTCAATGTTACTACAAAATTATAAATAGCAACTTTCATAAATAAGAACTTTTCTAAGTACTAAATATTGTAAGTACTAAATATTGTGAGTACTAAATATTGCAAAAAAAAAATCTCTATGTCTAATACCTAATTTTTTTTCTCTAAGTCTAATACCTAATTTTTTTTTCTCTAAGTCCAGTATTAAATATTGGAAGTACTAAATATTCTAAGTACTAAATATTCTAAGTACTAAATATTGTGAGTACAAATTATATTGAAAATTTGTTTCTCTAAGTCTAAATATTGTGAGTACCTAAATATTTTTCTCTAAGTATAGCTAATACCTAATTTCTTTTCTCTAAGTCTAAATATTGTGAGTACTAAATACTATCTATTTTACAATAGAAAAAACAAAGAAAACTAAGAAAAGAAAACAAAGAAAAAACACTCACCTCTCTGCCTCACGTATGTGTAGGCAGTGGGATCGGAGAGGCGCCGGCGCAGGGGATCCGAGCCGGTGGTGGCGCGCGTAGGCAGAGGGGGTGGTGGCGCGCAGGCAGGAGGAGGCCGGCGGTGGGGTGGTGGCGCACGCGGTGATGGTGACGCAACAGGTGGAGGCCGCGGAGGCACGACAACGAGCTCGAGGGGAGCTGCAGAGGAGGCACGCTCGAGGGGCGCTGCAGAGGAGGCGACAGCGCGGGGCAGCGATGATCACGGCCACGAGGAGGCGACGGCGCGGGGCGGAAACCACTCACGGTGAAGAGGAGGCGACGGCGCGGGGCGGCAGCACTTCGTCGTCGTGTTCGTCGTTGGAGGCGGTTCGTCTGTGCCAAATTTGGGGAAAAAACGCTTAAGTCTCTGCGTGTCTCAACCCTTTAGTACCGGTTGGTGCTACCAACCAGTACCAAAGGGGTATTGGTACCAGTTGGTAGCACCAACCGGTACTAAATGTTTGTATTAGTACCGGTTGCTACCACCAACCGGTACTAAAGGTTCCCCCGGGGCCACCCCAACTGCGCGCGAAACCAGCGAACTCTTTAGTATCAGTTGGTGGTACTGATGCATGTAAAATGCATACATGAACTCTGTATGTTATTACTTGTTTTTCCTACATATTAGCAACTTATATTCATGTTTTATAATGATTTGGGGGATTTTCTAAACAATCCCCCTTCTTTTGGTTCTAACCCTGTTTTTCCAGAAAACGTACTTTTTAGTGTTTTAGACTTTCCGGGAGCTTCGGGACTCCAAAAAGGGCAAGGCCAAAGAGCACGGTTCAGAATTTTCGAGACGAAGACCATGGGCCAAAGTAGAGGGACAAAAGGCCAACCAGGTGGCAAAGAGGACCCTCCACGCGGCCATATTCCTTGGCCGCGTGAGAGGCCCCCTTTTTGCCCCAGTGGCTCCGATGCCGTCGATCTTTCTTCTCCCGAGTGTCTCGTGACCTAAAAACTACTATATAAAGGGTCCCCTGGCCTTTTCAAGGAGGAGGCGGCGCTGAGAGACGAAACCACAAAACAGAGAGACAGAAGGCTGCCGCCGGAGAAGATCGGAGGGGGGAAACACCGCCGAGATCACCCCCGGAGGGCTCCACCCCCTCCGGCGTGTTCATCATCAACATCTACAGCAAGATCAGCTCCATCTCTCCACTGTAATCTCTTGGGAAACACGATGTATGGTGCAATACTATATTCCCTTGATGTATTGTGTCTCCCCGTCTATGTTTGAGTAGTGAATTGTTCTTGGCAATGGTGAAATAGTTCATTGATTGGTTGCATACAAGTTTGTTATCTTCTATGATTGTATTTATGTACAATATATGAGTGCACGCATATGTTGGGGAATGCATGTAAGGTGATCATCGGTAGCATAATGGAGTGGTGGTGACTTGGGAGTGACAGTAACCTGAGACCGAGCCACAAAGTTAAGTTATTGGGGGATATATATAGGGGACCTTAGAACGTAAGGCTATGGTGGGACTTTATGTCTTAATCAATCTTGTACAGTCTTTTACTTGGCCACATGATCCATCATAAGGGGTTGTAGATCATTTACTTGACTATACCTATTCATGGCTCCTTCCTAGAAGAAACAACTAAGACTGAAACATGTGCTTCACTAATTGTGACAACCACACGAACGAAACACCTATTGCTAAAACACTTGCTCCCTTGAGATACTTGAGATATTTGCTGCTTGCTACTTGTGAAACTTGCTTAGAAACTTGCTTTAGGATTACTTGCATTTTAAACTTGCTTCACTAGTTACTAGACAAACCACACTCCATGTCACTTGCTTTTAATTAGTTAGTTCCTTTTAGTCAAACTTATTGCTCTGCATAAACAGCCATATAAGAGGGTTATAGGGCTTTAGAGAATAGATAGCTTAACTTCAGCTCCTCGTGGGTTCGACGCTCAAATACTTATCGAAAGGTACTACAATTGATCTCCTGCACTTGGGAGTCATCAAGCACTTTTCTGGCACCGTTGCCGGGGAGCGTTGTGCTAAGATTTTATTCTTGTTTGCATTGCATACTAACATATAGACCTAAAACACACACAAAATTATAAAATGGAAAATAACCAAACAATTTTAGAACTGTATAATATCTACCTTGAATTAGGACATGAAGTGTTTGAGGAGAAATTGAAAAATTATTTGCACAACAATCATATTTGTGGTAGTACTAATTCTTTGAACACCTTTATTGCTAAGGAAAACCTTGAGCTTGGGGAAGTTTGTCTTGATGAATATGATATTTTTAGTCCCCCTACTATTGAGGATAAAAATGATATACTTGCTGATTCTATGGAAAGTTTTAAGCTTGGGGGAGTTGGTTTTGATGAGCATGATATTTCTAGTTCCCCAAGCTTGGAGGAGAAAATTCACTTTGATGATACTATGCCTCCTATATATGATGATTGCAATGAAAATTATGAATGTTTGACTCCCACTATCACTAATAAGGATTTTACTTATGTGGAGAGTAGTGATTCTTTTATGCATGTGGCTCATGATAAGAATATTTTATGTGATATTCATATTGTTGAATCTATTCATGATGCTACTGAAAATTATTATGAGAGAGGGAAACATGGTTACACATATTTCAACAATATTAAGTTTCCCCTCTTTATGCTGAAAGTATTGAAGTTGCACTTGATCTACCTTTCTATGCTTTCTATTATGTGCTTCTTTTATTTGTTTCATTACAAAATTCCAATGCATAGGAAAGGGGGTAGACTTAAAAATAAATTTTTTAATTTTTTTTGGTGTGTTCCTTATGATTTAATTTCCTATTCGGTTTGAGCACACATTTATGTCTTTTCAACATGTAAAATACCTTTACCTAATGTTATCTATCATTTAGTTTAAGATTTTCATTTTATAAATTTTTTGGGAAAGTAAATGAGAAGAATGAGTAATGGAGAAGTTGGGGTCGACCTTGAACATGTGTTGTTCATGCCAATGAAACCATTGCAAAGTCTCTATCATTAAAACTTTTTCCAAAGCTAAAAACAATAATAATATTAGTTCACTACTGTAACATCAATTTCTGTCTTATTTCTCATCATAAATGGCAAGAATAAGCTTATATGAGAGATAGGATTAAACAATAGTAATTAGCTGTCAAGAAAACAGATTCCTGAACTTCACTGCGAAAAATGTTTAAAATCACAGAAGTGGAATTTTGACCTGGTAATTTACGACAGCAATATTTAGTTATCACTACATATTTCATTAGTTTTAAGGTTTCTGATTTGAGCAACTTAAGTGCCTCTAAAAATTCACTCTTTACGGGCTGTTCAGTTTTTGGCAGATTATGTCTTTATTTTGCATTGCTCTCATTACTTGTGTTTTGTGTGGTTCTTTTGATCAAGGAGCAATGCACAACTGTAGTAACAGTAGTTAATATTTAGAATCAACTCATGATGTGTATTTGCTGTACCTATGTGGATTTTATTTATGGAGGCACTAACCCCTCTAATCAAGTTTTATGTTGAGATTTGTCTAAGAAGAATTTTTCAGGAGGAAGAGTTGAGTGAGATGAACAAAGATCAAGAGGGACAACCAATCAAGCTTGGGGATGTACCCCTGGTCTCACCCTACATGTATCAAATAAGTACAAGAATCCAAGCTTGGGGATGCCGATCCACCTCACTCCAACCATCATGATGTTAAGTAAGTAAAGCCTAGCTATATGGCTATAAAGAAAGCGCTTTACGGGAGGCAACCCGGTTGTTTTTGTTTGAATTTTCCTAGTGTACTCTTGCTGTCTCAAGAGATTAGTTTTTTTGTTTTAATTCTGGATTTTTCAATAAAGAGTCAAGTCAAACCCATTTGGACTTATAAGTTGCTATCCTAGTGCATGAAATTTCTGTTTCAGCACGAGTCTGCTCACCGTATGATTTTACGTTTTTTATTGGTATGTCGGATTGAGCTAAGTTTTTAGTATGTTCTGCAACTTTTCGTCCTATGTAAGCACAAAAATTGGCTTAATTTTGGACGAGTCTAGATTAGGGAAAAACGTTCGTTTTGCTGCTGCTGCTTTTCTGGACAGATGCTGCCTTCTTTTGTTTTATGCACTCTTTGGGCTTGGGAATCGAATTTCCATTATTCTTTCAAGCAAGAGAGTGAACATACAACATAATGAACCTTATTTTCTATCTACTGGAGCATTTGATTTGGAATTTTGCACAGCAAGCATGTGATTTGTTTGTCCTTGCTAATCTCACCCCACAGGAAAAGAATGGGAGAAACATGTTTTGTGAAGTTTTTTTCACAGGGAATAGAGGAGCTGCGCCTCAAGACATCCAAGAATGGTGAAAGCCATAAGCTTGGGGATGTGATGAACACCCCACTGGAGCTACACTATTTTGGTTAGCACACGTCTACTTTCTGTTTTTCTAAGCAAAGCATTTATCGTAGAGACTTGAAGCGTCTAGTTTTTATTTTTATTTTTGTTTTGATAAGACCAGACCCATCATTTTATATGAGATTGAGATAATGGAGTTTGGGGTTGGAATGTATTGGATGCTAGTATTATGACTTGGAATAGGGATGCCATGGTTGCTTTGAAGAGCTACATATGTTTGCATGATTTATAGGCTTTTTATGTGTAGAAATTTGCAATAATGTTGTCTTGAGCTATCTCTTATTCATGTCCTTGATGTTAATTGCTGGTTTATTTAGTTTGTCATGAAATGAGTATTTCTATGGACATATGCATGCATAGTAGCTGGTAAACTATCTCCCTCTTGCTAGCCAAAAATTTAAAGATTCCAACAAGTAAAAACTTGTTTCCAACACTCCTTAGCCAAGTTTTTCCAGTGAGTCCACCATATCTTCCCATTAGCTTCATTGCTATTCCGAGTATGTTCACCATGTTATTGCGTTATTTATGTTCTAAATTAAGATATTCACTTTATTAATTGTCATTGGTTGAACTTGGGATAGGACTCTCAGGAACTTTTGAAGGCACACTTTACTTTTTATGCATCTAATAAACATGACCCAATAATGGGAGCCACAAGTTCTGCGTTTGACAAGTGTGTGGTTGGGAGCTAGCTATAAACGTGTATCACCGGAAAGCTTTCAACATTGCACAAAAATTTACATTTCGTTGATATCATGTACTTTTGTTTTTGGACTCCTGCCATGCCGAAATGAAATAGAGGAATAGTAAGTTTTGATGAGTAAGTATCTATATGACTAGAGAAACGCATTGGGCCGCTAACCCAAGCCATGCTTTATCATGGTGGAAATTTACTTACAGCTTGAGTGACTCTACAACACATCCTACAATAAAATAAGAAGCTATGCATAATAGTGAATGAAAATAAAAAGGATGATGAGTCTACTCCGTTTGTTTGTTTTGTCATTGTGACATGGGCTTGTTTCCATGTCATGGCGCAAGAGGTACCTCTTTGTGGTTCTCTATGATGTCATTAATACTTATTATGATTGTACAAAACTTATTAGGAATCTTAAGTTGAGTAATCATGGAGTAGATTTTCACACTCACGGGGCATGAGGCTTTCAACCACCTTGTCATTCACATTACTTCAACATTCACCATTTAAGATGCTAGTGAAAAAGGGGCAATGAGAGTCCTAGATCAATGGATACCACATTTCAATTAGTAATTTTAGTTGAATAATTTAGAGGCTAAATAAGACTTGATCATGTTTTACCTCTACTCAATTTTCTCCAAAGTGTCCACCATATTTTCTATTTTCCATTATGCTATTCTTTGACCAATATAGGATTTTATTTTTCATTTTGTGTATGCATTTGGTCCATAGTGCTTTTATTTCATTATACACTTTGTGAACTTTCATGAAGCATATTTGCTTGCATATTTGATATTTCTTACAACATGAATTGTATATTGATACTCATTTCTAGTATTCATCATTTGATTATATGTAGAATGAATAATCCTCCTTGATATCCCATGATTGTTTCAATATGCAAAGTCCATGTTAGTTTTATCACCTTCATACTCGAGGACGAGCATGGGTTAAGCTTGGGGATGTTGATGCATGTAAAATGCATACATGAACTTTGCATGTTATTACTTGTTTTTCCTACATATTAGAAACTTATATTCATGTTTTATAATGATTTTGGGGATTTTCTAAACAATCCCCCTTCTTTTGGTTCTAACCCTGTTTTTCCAGAAAACATACTTTTTAGTGTTTCAGACTTTCCGGGAGCATCGAGACTCCAAAAAGGGCAAGGCCAAAGAGCACGGTTCAGAATTTTTGAGACGAAGACCATGGGCCAAAGTAGAGGGCCAAAAGGTCAACCAGGTGGCAAAGAGGACCCTCCACGCGGCCAGATTCCTTGGCCACGTGAGAGGCCCCCTTTTTGCCCCCGTGGCTCCGATGTCGTCGATCTTTCTTCTCCCGAGTGTCTCGTGACCTAAAAACGAATATATAAAGGGTCCCCTAGCCTTTTCAAGGAGGAGGCGCGCCGAGAGACGAAACCACGAAACTGAGAGACAGAAGGCTGCCGCCGGAGAAGATCGGAGGGGGGAAACGCCGCCAGGATCACCCCCGGAGGGCTCCACCCCCTCCGGCGTGTTCATCATCAACATCTACAGCAAGATCAAATCCATCTCTCCACTGTAATCTCTTGGCGAACACGATGTATGATGCAATACTATATTCCCTTGATGTATTGTGTCTCCCCGTCTATGTTTGAGTAGTGAATTGTTCTTGGCAATGGTGAAATAGTTCGTTGATTGGTTGCATACAAGTTTGTTATCTTCTATGCTTGTCTTTATGTACAATATATGAGTGCACGCATATGTTGGGGAATGCATGTAAGGTGATCACCGGTAGCATAATGGAGTGGTGATGACTTGGGAGTGACAGTAACCTGAGACCGAGCCACACAGTTAAGTTATTGGGGGATATATATAGGGGACCTTAGAACGTAAGGCTATGGTGGGACTTTATGTCTTAATCAATCTTGTGCAGTCATTTACTTGGCCACATGATCCATAATAAGGGGTTGTAGATCATTTACTTGACTATACCTATTCATGGCTACTTCCTAGAAGAAAAAACTAAGACTGAAACATGTGCTTCACTAATTGTGACAACCACACGAACGAAACACCTATTGCTAGAACACTTGCTCCCTTGAGATACTTGAGATATTTGTTGCTTGCTACTTATGAAACTTGCTTAGAAACTTGCTTTAGAAACTTGCTTTAGGATTACTTGCATTTTAAACTTGCTTCACTAGTTACTAGACAAACCACACTCCACGTCACTTGCTTTTAATTAGTTAGTTCCTTTTAGTCAAACTTATTGCTTTGCATAAACAGTCATATAAGAGGGTTATAGGGCTTTAGAGAATAGATAGCTTACCTTCAGCTCCTCGTGGGTTTGACCCTCAAATACTTATTGAAAGGTACTAAAATTGATCTCCTGCACTTGGGAGTCATCTGGTACCAACCGGATATTGGTACCGGTTGGTAACACCAACCCATACTAAAGGTTTATTTTCTCTTTTCTTTTCCTCTCTTTTTCTTTTCCTGTTTTATTAAAAAATACTATTTCTAAAATTTTGTAAAAGTCAAAGCTACCAATTAAAAATAATTTTGTGATGTTTTGTAACATTTTCAAATTTTGAAATTTCAAAATGGATTTAAATATTTCTATAAATTATAATTAAGTCCAAAATAGGGCTGGAAACCGCACTTTGGAGCGCGTTGGGGAGTTTTCGGGCGCGAGCGCGGTGCGACATCAAATACAGAAGCTCTAAAAAAAAGAAATAGGACGCTCCAAATTTTTGGTTTAACAGACGCGCTACCGCGCCGCAGTTCATGGGAATACAAATTCTTTTATTAAAAACATAAAACAGACGAACACTACTCCTCGTCGTCGTTGTCGGGGAACTCATCGGTGACCTCCTCCTGATCGTCGTCGTCGGCGAACTCGACTTTGTGACCTCCTCATCGTCGTCGGAGGTGCACGCTATCGTGTCCGAGATAATCGGCCACCTCGTATTGTCGGTGGCCCATGCTTTGCCGGTGTGGTCGGCCTGGCGGAGCTCTCGCAGCGCCTTCAACCTCGCCTCCCGGGCGGCCTCTAACTATAGGTGGAGCTCGAGGCAGCGCTCCGCCCGCTCAGCCGCGCGGGTCTACCAGAGCTCCTCGTCGGTGCGCTGCTCCTCCGGATTCTTCCGGTAATACTCGCGGACGGTGCGCTCATCCCTAGCGTCGACTAGCCCCTAAAATGCGCGGTGGCGGAGGTCGGCAGCGGTGACGATCTGCGGCGTCGGCGCCCTGACCTCCGCTTCACAGAGGGTGTGACAGTCGTTGAAATTCATCAGCGACCGCGGGCAGTTGAGGCGACAGACCGTTGCGTCCCAGGCGCGGGCAGCCTCCACCGCCGTCGCAAAGGAGCCGAAGGGGATGCGGTCGTCCCCGTAGCAGATCTCCGCTGTGAACATTCCGTTTGGCCGTGCTTGGACGCCGCGAAAGCCGGTGGTGTTGTTCCTCCTCGGAGGCGTGGAGAGGAGAGAGTGCGGGAGAGGAGAGAGGGAGAGGAGTGGATTGGTGGAGAGGAGAAGACGCTCGAGGCGCGGCCTTTTATACCGCGCGCTCGTGGCCACGCGCCACGCGGACACGCGGCACAACTCCCGCGCCACGCAACCGTTCATATCTACGGGTGGTATATTCAGCATCTCTTTGTCAATATTTTCCGTGCTTCCAAGATGCATGTTTGTGTGCAATATGTGCTCATTAAAACAAACTATGCCATGTATTTGGCCATAACACCCGTCATTTCAACCGAAACCCTAGAATGTCTGGAGGAGATAGCTTTTTTTGTGAACACTTTTTCAACAGAACTGTCGTATTCCAAGTTTATTACTTTTGGTGGATATTAGGACATTTGTAATGACACCAGTCAAAGGTCTCGCGTTATTTAGGGTTTTTTTTTTGAATTCTCTGGAATTTTCTCAGCCGGTTTTAGGAGAGAGTCAAGACGGCGGGTATGACCGTTCGTAGATAGGGGTTGTACATTCAGCAAATCATTGTGGATCTCTATTGAAATAGGCAGTTGTGTACCTAAAAATGTTTTTTTTTCAAAATTCACGAACAAATTACAAGGCACATGTAGTTCAAATTTGTCCCGTTTCCAACTAAATCGGCAGAAACTTGTGATTTTCAAAAGAGGTGGATGGAAATCTTTTCTTAGAAAAAATTGTTTATTTGTGCATATCACATGTCCTAGCATGTTCAAAAAATGAAGCCCGCAAGTTTTGCAACATGTTTGTGGTAGGTCATTCACAAAAAAAAAAACATTTCTAACACTCCGAAAATGGAAAATAGTTTTTTTATTCAATTAAAAAATACTTCCTTCGTCAACATTGTACGTGCTTCCAAGACGCATGTTTGTGTGCAATATGGGCTCGTTATAACAAACTACGCCATGTATTTGTCCATAACACCCGTCATTTCAACCGAAACCCTAGAATGTTAGAAGGAGATAGCTCTTTTTTGTGAACACTTTTTCAACCAAATTGTCGTATTCCAAGTTTATTATTTTTGGTGGATAGTAGGACATATGTAATGACACCAGGCGAAGGTCTCGCGTTATTTAGGGTTTCTTTGAATTCTCTGGAATTTTCTAAGCCGGTTTTAGGAGAAAGTCAAGACGGAGGGCATGACCGTTCGTAGCTAGGGGTTGTATATTCAACAACACATTGTGGATCTCTATTGAAATAGGTAGTTGTGTACGTAAAAATAATTTTTTTCCAAAATTCACGAGCAAATTACGAGGCATGTGTAGTTCAAATTTGTCCCGTTTCGATCTGAATCGGCAGAAACTTATGATTTTCAAAAGAGGCGGATGGAAATCTTTTCTTAGAAAAAAATTGTTTATTTGTGCATATCACATGTCCTAGCATGTTCAAAAAATGAAGCCCCCAAGTTTTGCAACATGTTTGTGGTAGGTCATTCACAAAAAAAACCATTTCTAACACTCAAAAATGGAAAATGGTTTTTTATTCAATTAAAAAAAAAACTTCCTTTGTCAACATTGTCTGTGCTTCTAAGATGCATGTTTATGTGCAATATGGGCTTATTATAACAAACTATGCCATGTATTTGGCCATAACACCCGTCATTTCAACCGAAACCCTAGAATGTTAGGAGGAGATGGCTCTTTTTTGTGAACACTTTTTCAACAGAACTGTCGTATTCCAAGTTTAATATTTTTGGTGGATACTAGGACATACGTAATAACACCAGGCGAAGGGCTCGCATTATTTAGGGTTTTCTTGAATTCTCTGGAATTTTCTCAGCCGGTTTTAGGAGAAAGTCAAGACGGCGGGCATGACCATTCGGAGCTAGGGCTTGTATATTCAGCAACTCATTGTGGATCTCTATTTAAATAGGTAGTTGTGTACCTAAAATGATTTTTCCCAAAATTCATGAGCAAATTACGAGGCACTTGTAGTTCAAATTTGTCCCGTTTCCAACTAAATCGGCAGAAACTTGTGATTTTCAAAAGAGGTGGATGGAAATCTTTTCTTAGAAAACAAATTGTTTATTTGTGCATATCACATGTCCTAGCATGTTCAAAAAATGAAGCCCCCAAGTTTTGCAACATGTTTATGGTAGGTCCTTCACAAAAAAAACCATTTCTGACACTCCGAAAATGGAAAATAGTTTTTTTATTCAATTAAAAAAACTTCCTTCATCAACATTGTCTGTGCTTCCAAGATGCATGTTTGTGTGCAATATGGGCTCATTATAACAAACTATGCCATGTATTTTGCCATAACACCCGTCATTTCAACCGAAACCCTAGAATGTTAGGAGGAGATAGCTCTTGTGAGTCCTTGGATCAGGGGGTGTGTTTCTTTGTAGCTTTTGTGAGCCGTTCGATCAGTGGTAGTTCTGGACCGTCTGAATTCCACCAATCAGGAAGAATCACACGGATCGTGTGTTTCTTTCTAGCTCTTGTGAGTCGCTGGATTAGGGGGTGTGTTTATTTCTAGCTCTTGTGAGCCATTGGATCAGTGGTAGTTCTCGAGCGTCTCAATCCCACCAATCAGGAAGAATCACACGGATCGTGTGTTTCTTTCTACCTCTTGTGATTCGTTGGATCAGGGGTGTGCTTCTTTCGAGCGCTTTAACCGTTGGATCGAAATGCTAGCACAACACTTTGTGAGCCATAGGACCACCTCTGTGATTCCCTGCATACGTCATTCAGTTTATCGACCGAATACAAATCATCCGGATTCGCCAGCATACGTCCTACCGAGCATTTGATATGCATATATGCACTCAGGAGCCACGGTGGGGATGTATGCTGGCGATACTGATTATTTTGTTCTACCTCCGGCATAAAAGGTTTGACAAAAGGTTTGATACATCGTTCAGTTCATCGACTGAATATAAATCATCCGGATTCGACAGCATACGTCCGACCGTGCATTTGATATGTATATATGCACTCACGAGCAACGGTCGGGCTGTATGCTGGCGATACCGATTATTCTGTTCTATCTCCGACATAAAAGGTTAGATACAACTTCTTTTTTTGTGAACACGTTTTCAACACAATTGTCGTATTCCAAGTTTATTATTACACATCACGAAGAACATCATCCCTATCTAGTCTTCTCAGTTTTCTTCGTGTGTTTCCCTTTCTTCTGATTGCGACGCAACCATGGACACTCTTTGTTATTTAACACGATGCTTGGGTCAGTTTTAACCTTGAAGGGTGCAATGTAATCAAACTTATTATAATCTTCTGACATGTCTATCTTGTCCTCCACTCCCACGATGTTTCTTTTTCCTGAAAGAACTATGTCGCGCTTTGGCTCATCATATGATGTCTCCTCTTGCCTTTTTTTGGTTTGGTAGACATGTCCTTCACATAGAAAACATGAGCCACTTCACTGGCTAGCACGAATGGTTTGGTCTCGTATCCTAAATTCTTCAAATCCACTATAGTCATTCCTTACTGTGGGTCTACATGTACCCCATCTTTCAGGTTTAACCATTTGCACCGGAACAAAGGGGTCTTGAAAGAAGGTCCATAGTCAAGTTCTCATATCTCCTTTATGTACCCATAATATGTGACCTTCTTCCCATTGTCGTTTGCTGCATCAAAGCGGACACCACTGTTTTGGTTGGTGCTCTTTTGATCTTGGGCGATCGTGTAAAATGTATTCCCATTTATTTTGTACCCTTGAAAAGTTGATATACAAAAAGATGGTTGCTTGGCCAACAAGTATACTTGTTCTTCAACAGTGGTGTCATTAATGAGATGTGTTTGCAACCAACCGCCGAAAGTCTTCTGGTGTTCTCCATCAATACAATCTTCACCTTGCTCCGGATATTTTGAGCGTAAAATATTCTTGTGTTCCACTATATACGGAGCCACCAAGCTGGAATTATGTAGGGTTTTGTGGTGTGCTTTAGTGAAAAAATGTCCGTCCATACTTATTTTTGCTCTCTTTCCTAGCGTGCCTTTTCTATGCAGTCTCCCCTCATAGCGAGATTCGGGAAGACCGATCGGCTTAAGGTCAGGAATAAAGTCAACACAAAACTCAATGACCTGCTCTGTTTCATAGCCCTTGGAGATGCTTCCTTCTGGCCTAGCACGGTTATGAACGTATTTCTTCAAGACGCCCATGAATCTCTCAAAGGAGAACATGTTGTGTAGAAATATAGGACGAGAACATGAATCTCTTCGACTAGGTGAACTATGAGGTGCGTCATAATATTGAAGAAGGATGGTGGAAACACCAACTCAAAGCTGACAAGATATTGCACCACATCCTTCTGTAAATTTGATAAGTTAGTGGATTGACCACCTTCTGAGAAATTGCATTGAGGAATGCACATAGCTTCACAATGGGTACTCGAACATTTTCTGGCAGAAGCCCCCACAATGCAACCGGAAGTAATTGTGTCATAATGACGTGGCAGTCATGAGACTTTAGGTTTTGAAACTTTTTCTCTATTATGTTTATTATTCCCTTTATATTCGACAAGAAGCCAGACGGGACCTTGATGCTACTCAGGACTTCAAAAAATATCTCCTTCTCTTCTTTGGTAAGAGCATAGCTAGGAGGACCTTGATACTTCTCTGGATTCAGGTTGTCTCGTCCGTGCATATGTTGCTGGTCTTGCTGTGCATCCGGTGTATCTTTTGTCTTCCCATACACGCCCAATAAGTTTAGCAGGTTCACGCAAAGATTTTTTGTCACGTGCATCACGTTGATTGAAGAGTGAACCTATAGTATTTTCCAATAGGGTAGCTCCCAAAATATAGACATCTTTTTCCACATGGGTACGTGTCCTGCACTGTCATTCGGAACAGATTGTCCGCGAGGACCCTTTCCAAAGATCACTTTTAAATCCTTGACCATATCATATATAGCATCCCCAGTAGGGCGGGTAGGTTTTGTCCGGTTATCTGTCTCACCTCTGAAATGCTTGCCTCCTCTATTTCTTACGGGATGTGTTGTGAAAGAAATCGACGATGCCCCAGGTACACATTCTTGTTTCCCAAATGTATACCGTCAGTATCACCTAAACAGTGTGTGCATGCATTGTATCCCTTGTTTGATTGTCCTGAAATGTTACTAAGAGCAAGCCAATAATTGATGGTTACGAACAACAACCCTCATATGTTAAATTCCTTTTGTTCGTTCTCATCCCACACAGGTACACCTTCTTCACGCCACAACTGTAAAAGTTCTTCAATCAATGGCCTCAGGTACACATCAATGTCGTTGCCGGGTTGCCTCGGGCCTTGGATGAGCACTGGCATCATAATGACCTTCCGTTTCATGCACAACCAAGGAGGAAGGTTGTAGATACATAGAGTCACCGGCCAGGTGCTATGACTGGAGCTATGCTCCCCGAAAGGATTAAAACCATCTGTACTTAGACCAAATCTTAAGTTCCTCGTGTCATCTGCAAATGTCTTGAACTCTCTGTCAATTTTTCTCCACTGCGACCCGTCAGCGGGGTATCTCAGCATCACGTCTTTCTTACGGTCTTCTTGTGCCATCGCAACAGCTTGGCATACTCTTTGTTTTGAGACAAACGTTTCAACCGTGGTATTATAGGAGCATACCACAACACCTTTGCAGAAACCCTCTTCCTGGGTCGCGGCTCTCCCTCAACATCACCAGGGTCATCTCGCCTGATCTTATACCGCAATGCACTGCATACCGGGTATGCACTCAAATTCTCATACTTCTCGCCGCGGTAGAGGATGCAGTCATTGATGCATGCATGTATCTTATGCACCTCTAATCCTAGAGGGAAGACAACCTTCTTTGCTTCGTAAGTACTAGAGGGCAGTACATTCTCCCCTAGAAGCATCTTCTTTATTATTTTCAGCAACTTTTCAAAACCCTTGTCAGAAGTACCATTATCTACCTTCCATTGCAGCAATTCTAGTGTGGTACCCAGCCTTTTCTAGCCATCTTCGCAATTTGGGTACAACTATTTGTTGTGATCCTCTAACATTCTCTCCAACTTTAAGTTCTCGTTTTCACTTCCGCAGTTAATCTTCGCATCATGAATGGCCCGACCGAAATTGTCATCAGACTCATAAAAAATGAGCTCTTCTTCATCTTCATCTCCCCCATTGTCCTATCACTGTGTTCAGTGAACATAGCATAGTTTTCATTATCCTCTTCTTCTTCGTTGTCTTCCATTATAACCCCTTTTTCTCCGTGCTTGGTCCAACAATTATAGTCGGGCATGAAACCGTTCTCAAACAGGTGGAAGTGAATAGTTCTTGAGTTAGAGTAATCCTTTACATTCTTACAGACACTACATGGACAACAGATAAAACCATTCGACCGCTTGCTTGCCTCAGCCACGTGGAGAAAATTATGCATACCATTAAGAAACTCGGGAGAACGTCGGTCACCGTACATCCATTGTCGGTTCATCTACATTATATAAGTATATTAAAAACCATCCATTACACTACATCATAGATGAGTGACCAAATTAATTAATATACAGGTCCATCGGATTAAAAGTAAGGTACTGACCAAATGTAATACATACTTCTCATAAAACATACACTCAAACTAACATACAACTATCTAAGAAAATTAAAACCAACAAAAAATGCGATGAAAATCGCAACTAAGGTAACTACTGAACCTACAACATAATGATACCAAGCCTCTTGATTAATGGCATATTTTCTAATCTTTTTAATCTTCAAGCGTATTGCATCCATCTTGATCTGGTGATCATCGATGACGTCGGCAAGCTTCAAGTCCAATTTCATCTTCTCTTCTAGGCATTGCAGACGAAGATCTTCACTTCTTTTCATTTTTTTCTTTTAAATCATTATTTTCTTTCTCAAATAAATTTAGCATCTCGACCAGAGGGTCGGTTGGAATTTCTGGTTCAACTACCTCCTAGATAAAATATCTATGTCAAATTCGTCGGCATAATTGTCATAAAACGAAATGAAACAAATAGTTATAAAAGTATACCGCATCTGAATCATAGACCGGACGAGGGCCGATGGGGACGGATATCAAAACCATGGCACTATACATAAAAAACAATCATACAGGTAAGGAAATTATAAAGTAATATATATGCATCTATCACTAAAAACTAAGTTTTTTTATAAAACATAAAAACAAGTAGGCTCACCGAGGTGATGTCGGCTAGGGACGGCGCTGGCGATCGATGGAGGTGAGGACGGGGAAAATACTAAAACCAACAAAACATATTTTAATTTAAGCTCAAATTGCATATAAAACGAATGAAGCCCCTAACTTAGACATTTCATCAAACACCTTGCTAGCACTAAAAAAATGAAACGAGTTAAACTATAGGAAATGAGCTAAATTAGGAATGATGGAAGAAAGGATAATGTTGCTAACCCTTGTATAGATGGTTGCGGCCAATCTTAACAAAATGGTGGAGAAAAATAAAGATTTGTTCGAGTGTGAGAGGAGAGAATTTTTTTAGAAATGTGTTGGAATGAAAAATTGGAGAGCCAGCTGTGCTCTCGGGTGTGCTCGTGTTGAGAAATAGGCTGGAAACCATTTAGAACCGGTTCGTGATACGAACCGGTACTAAAGGTGCAGCACCGGCCCCACATCGGCAGCAAATTTGGCGCGAAAACCTTTGATACGAACCGGTACTGAAGGTTTCCGGCGCCCTATACTCTGGAACCGGTACTAATTCTGCCTTTGGTACCGGGTCGTAATTGAACAGGTACTAAAGCTAAAATCCTATGACCCTGTTTCTACTAGTGCTTATACAGAAAACAGAGTCTAATATACTTTGTGAATGCATTTTCACACGGCAAGTAGTCAAAAGAGTTACCCAAATTAATCACAAGAAAATATTGCTTGGAAATGTGCAACCCTCTTCGAGAGGTTTCTCCCAAAAAAAAAAAACTCAACCAACCAAGTAAGCCGTAGAACGAGACGGTAGTGAATTGTTCCTTCACCGAACAGACATTCTCCTGTGATGGAAAATAAGGATATTCGTCCTCATGACTTGATAAAAATGATTAAATAAACAAGACTTAATTTAGCACTTTGAAAGAAAAATATGATGTAATGACTAATAAGACGCATTATTTTTGAATTATTATATTTTTGCAGCGCAGTGCATTCTGACAGCATGTCACCTGCAATACATGAAGAAATAGATAAGGTGTTTCTAGTACAAAATTTGGCCGTAGAGTGTGTATATATATATTTATTTATTTAATTCATATATCTCCATCTCAGCGTCAGTTTTTTTTGAATTTTCAATTTATATAAATAAAAGCAACCAAGCCCGCCTCATTAAAAACCCTACAGTCCCCTTGGGTACCCTGTAGGGAAAAGAGTGCGTAAGAAAACTTGGCGCCGACAGGATTACATAGTTTCCTCGAAGAGGTTTACATCAGAAGCTAGAGGCTCATTAAGAAAATCAGGGGGTTCTTCAATCCAACACGCTGAATTGGGAGAATCCGCTCTGCTAGCTAAAACATGAGCCACTCTATTACTATCCCTAGGACAGTGAGAAAAACTAACATAAGTAAAGTTGCGGGCTAAGAAAGAGCACTCCTCGAAGATAGCCGCATCAGCACCGATGGAATTTCCCCCGTCCAACATGACATTGATCACCTCCAAACAATCACCATTAACCTCAATTCTGTTGCAACCAATCTGTCCCGCAAGGATTAAACCATCCCTCAGCGCACAGGCTTCCGCACTTGAAGCATCATGTATACTTGGTAATAACCTGGAAGAAGCCGCTAGAAACATCCCTTTATCATCTCTTATCACAGTACCAATAGAACCCCGGTTCTCGTTAGCACTGAATGATGCATCAAAATTAAGCTTAACATGATCATTAGCTGGCTTGATCCAACCACCACTCTTAACCCGAACATTCTTTTTTAGAGATCTAGCAAAATTGAGGGCCATAGCCAATATGTTCTGGGTTGTAACCGTCGGTTTGGGGACAGGTTCCTCCCGGCTAATTTTCCTGCGCTCCCACCAGAAGAACCAACAAGCTGAAATAGTAAGTTCCTTGGCCTTCAGTTCCTCAAAGCCCGGAACAATTGCATTTCCAACCCTCAAAGCCCGGAACCATCTCAGCGTCAGTTAGGCCTGTGTAGTCTAGACAAAGCATCCCATGAGATCAATTGCATTTCCAACCCTCTCGGTTGATCCAGCTCACAGATCTCGCGTATCATTATGAGTGTTTTATCTGATCGACGCTGGAGAGTGGCTCTTTGAATAATCACAGATACCTATTATGCAGGAGATGTACTAGTTTAGACACAAAATATAATGGATTCGCACTGATCTATACACCATGAATCTTGTCGGTTCTATGAACTGCATGCATCAAAGCACATGGCTGTGGTTGATGGTATCTTTTTGTTACTCCCTTGTAATTTGATTGGATCAAGCAATTAGTTACCGTTAATTAACTTCCCCCCTTCCTCCAAGCTTCTTCCCTCTCTCGACCGACCCAAAAACGAACTGAAAACAAATCAATCCATGCATTTCATTTTCTTTTGATGTTACAGCTGTAGCCGTATGATTTTTTTGCTGAAATGAAAGTTTGACCCGAATCTGCTTATATAAAGTAATTTACGTTGTTTCTTTCTCATGATGCAATTCAGTTTCAGTTTTCTTAGCGCGCTTGATTATTTCGTATGTCACCTTTCCAACCAAAAGTTTGAGAATTCGTTTAGAATACTAACTACTGTACTTAACTAGGGAGCAGATGGTTTGGAGTAACTACTCTACTCCAATCGAATAGTGCTTAATTTCTCAAACCGTCGGTGATTTACTTTTATGCCTCCAATTTGGCCAGTTTACCTAATCAATTATCACTGACTAACCATGTGAGGTCACGAGAACAGCCTGGTTAATCACGTGTCTCTAGTCTGCTCATGATTCACGAGACGGCATATAGTATTCCATTCTGACGTGGATGCAATGCCCTGGTCTACCAACTCTTGGCTCCTGGGCTACCCTAGCTAGGTCCATTCCATGCTATAAATACCCCTCGTACTCTTGTGTTCAATTACACACAATCACATACACACGCGCGCGCGCACACACACATACTCTACTTACCATTAGTTTGCCTACCACCCCATGGCCAACTTTGAGGTCACCCATTACGAAGGTGCGCTGGTGGAGAACACTAGGATCTTTGTCGAGAAGTTGTACCTGCGCCAGATCTACAACGGGGGCGACACGAACAACCAAACAGCGCTAATCGAAGGGGAAGCTGGTAGTGAGTATGGGAAGACTCTCGTCAACAACTGGGCTATCTACGATGGCTTGGCTCCAGACGCAGAGCTAGTTGCCCATGGAAGAGGCATTCATGTGAATGCCGTTGACTGGTACAACTCATTCATCATGGTGTTCGTCAACGAAAGGTAATATTTACTACAATAATTGGTATATCTTTTATTCGTTTTTTGCGTAGTTCACCTTCCTAGTTCTTTGCTCTTCTAGAGTGCCAGATTGTTTTGCTATATTTACGGATGATATTTGTGCGCCCGCAGGTTCAACGGGTCCACGTTTGAAGTGATGGGAGCAACCGTCGGGGGAAAAGGTGAATGGGCTATTGTCGGTGGGACTGGTGAGTTTCGGATGGCACGCGGTGTTATTGACAGAACCTTCTTCGAGAGAACTGACATCGGAGAAGTTATGGAGCTTACAATCGAGGCATTCTACCGTGCGAAGGTGAGCTGTGGATCCATTATGTTCTAAATGTTCCAGTTAAACAAGAATATTGGATCAGTTGCCTATTTGTACTATATGTCAGTTTATTTCCTCAAGATGGTCGCTAAGGTTGCTCCATTACTTGTACAAATATTGCAGAGCCCGGCTCCTACAAAGACGGAGTAAAACCACAACGTCTAAGTTTCCCCAGTGCTTCTGTTGATGGAGCATTTGAACACGATGGTCACCAGCTGGTCCCAGTAATATTGTTTTAGTTTCGATGTTCCAGAATAAAATAAGATGGCTAGGGTCCTCCATGCATGTCATGGTGTGATTCTGGACCCTTGTACCTCGATCGAGTCCTTTGTTTTCACCAATTGTGTCCTTTTTTTATGATGACCGCTTGTTATATTTGTAATCGACTGATTCTACTAAAGATTGCTTGTTATGGACTTCTATAATCGGGCATATACATTTTTTCATGCACACAGAACTGAGTTGCTTCTAGCTAGGTCGAGCTATTCAACAATACCGTGATCAGTACATGTAGTACTTCACTGTTCGACTAGTTTTCGTGTTCCTTTAGTATGTCAAACGAATGTGACTATTACATCTTGAAGAACTTACGTGTAAATATATTTTGCTGGCACATCGTTTGCATGGAAAAACCAAAATCAAGTACAAATATTCGAATTTTAGAGAAAACGGGAGTTTGAAACAATGGGAAATTTCGAGAGAGATTGGAAAAAATAGAGTATCAGTCTCAGAAAAAAAATGAAAATTTGAATAACATACTAGATTAAAAATGTAAGTACCATTTACAAAAATATAAATAATTAATGAGGGAAGAAGCCCACAAAACCCCTTGACACACACTGCCAACTTTATAAAAATATATTCATACATGTTAGAAGATATTCCGTTTGGGTGAATGAGGAAATCTTACACGAATGTCAACATCAAATCAGCGGTTCTCGCCATCGACCAGGGTGAATGAGGAAATCTTACACGAGTGTTAATGTCAAATCAGCAGTTCTCCCCATCAGCTTCGGTGAATGAGAATTAGCAAAGTAAGATAAAAAAAATTCACATGATGGTAAAATTTTAACTAAGAATTTGGATATGTTTGGTTTGTAACCAAAGCATACCTCGCCATTTTTTTTTGGCTATTACAAAAGTTGATTCTTTGTTTGGATAGTTGCTAGGCATGTCAATCTGCTCTTTAGCATTTGTAGTTTTTTTTAGATGATAATTTGTAGTTCATTCTTAACTCACTGGCACAGAAAAACTTTAACTACAAGTTTGGCTAAGCCAAAATTTTAATGGTCCACCTTAGGCATAAATTGAAAGCATCCATCTTTGATTGTTATCTAATGAAAATACAACAATAGTAAAATTATGTCCCCCGGCCCATTCTTTTACACTATTTGCAATCTCGTTTATTTGCTTTTAATCATTACTTACTTGACGATTCGTTCTACTTTTATCGTTACTTTTCGCACTATACACATAATCTCCTTGTTTTCCGCAAGACAAAAAGATTGACAACCTTCCTGAAATGCTGGCACAAAGTGAATTTGTGTATTATGTGTAGGTTCACACCCGTCAACTACGCGCAATAGTTGATTGGCAACATGCTGGAGATAACTTTGTCTCAGTTTACTTTAAGAAGTTTATCTTAAATAATTCTACATAACTGGATAATTAAATTTATTCATCATCTTAAATATATGTAATCTGCACGGCTGAGACCAGGGTATGCCGTGGCATACCGGGCAATATCCCCTGGATCCTCCCCTACCACGTTGTCCTTGATGGCTCCCCAGCTCCTATTCAGTGAGAAGCAGTTTGTTGACGCCGTCGGTGGTGTTGTCGATGTCGTACCCCTCCTATGCACTGAGGAAGCGGCCACCTGGAACGTCAGCTCCTCCAGATTCACCGTTGACAACATGTTCGACCTCCATGACCATGGATCGGCGGCACCATGCACAGGATTTTGAGCACGCCTTGTACTCTTCGATGGATTGCCGAGGAGCTCGAGGTCATCGGTGATACCTCTGGACAGATCGAGAAATGATTAATGGACTCACCGGAGCGGAAGCAGACACCCTCATACTCGGGAGCCGTGTCCGTGCCTTGGCCTCCCTTATTGGCTCACATCCGAGCCGCATCGACTTGACCATCTCCCATGTGGTCTTCACGCAGTCTTTTGCCGCGAGTGTGGGCACCAATTCCGGCGGAACGGAACGAAGGATCAGGGCCAGTGCCGCATGATCGGCGATTTCGTTGTCGCCGAACTCTATGACGTCCCACGGGCATTCGGGCTACAACTCGATGCGCATCACCATCGCCCCCATTCCGTGTAGTTCTACCATGTCAATGTCAGATACTGGGCGGAGCTGGTTGATGTGTACACACACTTCTATTCTTGTAGATAGTGTTGGGCCTCCAAGTACAGAGATTTGTAGACCAGCAGCAAGTTTCCCTTACGTGGATTGATACGTCCATTTTGCATCGCCGTTTTATATTGTTATT
The DNA here is from genome assembly GCA_028641055.1 of Alopecurus myosuroides. Classification (NCBI taxonomy): domain Eukaryota; kingdom Viridiplantae; phylum Streptophyta; class Magnoliopsida; order Poales; family Poaceae; genus Alopecurus; species Alopecurus myosuroides. The sequence continues at coordinate 500,586,690 of CM054059.1, forward strand.
TTCTGTTATTCATCGATATATTTCATGTTTAGATGCATCACTTATGTTATTTTATCTTATTTTGTATGTTTCACAATTTTTGGAGAATAAACACCGGGACCAAAAATCTGATGGAAAAAACACCGTCGGGATTGTAAGGACCCCCGAACCACTGGGACCTCCGATATGCATACCGGTAACCGAGTCTAATATACTTCATGAATGCATTTTCACGCAGCGAATAGTCAAAATAGTTACCCAAATTAATCGCAAGAAAATATTACTCGGAAACGCCCAACCCTCCTCGAGAGGTTTGTCCCCCCAGAAAAAAAAAAACTCAACCAACCAAGTAACCGGTAGTGAATTCTTCCTTCACCAAAATAAACATACTCTTGGTGATAGAAAATAAGGGTATTCATCGTCATGACTTGACAAAAATGTTTAAATAAACAAGAATTAATTTAGCATTATGAAGCAAATTATGATGTGATTACTAATAAGACGCATTATTTACAATAAATTATACTTTCGCAGCGCAATGCATTCTGGCAGCATGTCACCTGCAATATATGAAGAAATAGATAAGGTATTTCTAGTACAAAATTTGGCCCCGGAGTATTTTTTTTAATTCATATATCTATATCTCTCCATCCCAGCGTCAGTGAGGCCTCTGTAGTCTAGACAAAGCATCTCATGAGATCAATTGCATTTCCAACCCTCTCGGTTGATCCAGCTCACAGATCTCGCGTATCATATATGAGTTTTTTATCTGATCGACGCTGGAGAGTGGCTCTTTGAATAATCACAGATACCTATTTTTTTTTAGAGGCAAAGGACCGTAGAACAAATTGTTCTACGGTATGTATTAATAAAATATATACAAGCGTCCAAAACCCCTAAAAATCAACCGATTCCGGTTTTCTCTAACATCAAAAAAAGTAAATACTAACTTAAGAAACAAGAACTGAAGCAATCCAGTTCTTTAAGGAGACAGTGTATCTTGGTTTAATCCGAATGTTGACAATCTGAAGGTCTTGGCTCAACTGAATCTTCCATCTATTCTGACAGGGCGTAACATTGTTGAAGATCTTATCATTTCTAATTCTCCAAATGTTCCAACAGCCCATAATAATCACTTCAAGTGCAAATTCTTGGGGTATGATTTGTGAAAGAAGCATGACTTCATCATATATTGATATCCCTCTCTTTCTGTTAATACCAAAAGTATTCCAACAACTGATAGCAAAAGGACAGTCGAAAAAAAGATGCAATAAGGTTTCTTCCATGTACTCCTGACAGCATACCTATTATGCAGGAGATGTATAGTTTAGACATAAACAATAATGGATTGGCACTGATCTATACACCATGGATCTTGTCGGTTCCCGTGAACTGCATGCATCAAAGCACATGGCTGTGGTTGATGGTATCTTTTTGTTACTCCCTAGTAATTTGATTGGATCAAGCAACTAGTTACCGTTAACTTCCACCTTCCTCGAAGCTTCTTCCCTCTCTCTGACCAGCCCTAAAACGAGCTGCAAACAAAGAAACAAAAATTAGATAAGAGGCAGGTATGCCCGACTTTGAATTAACAAATCCCCAAAGTTTTACAACGGCAATTACACGATGTTGCAATATCAGCTTACAGACAACGAAAAACAAGCAAACAGAGATTGCACAAATAAGCACAAATTGGAACTTCGGTGCCAACGTCCAGCAAGAGGGACAGCACAACGAAGAAGAACGCCGTGAAGCAAGACGCCACCGGAGAAGTCCCGGTATCGTCAACCCCTGCTTGTCGTCGTCGACTGCCCTTTGCCTCCACCTTCGAGAAGACCCAAGTCTTCTCGCCCTGGCTCGAAAGGCGTCATACCGTCAAATGGCAGAGCCACTCACCCTAGAGCACGAAGAGCAAACACCACGAGTTGCAGAGGAAGAGAGCCCAACACGAATACCAGAGCACACTCGAGCAACCCACGGACGCCGCCGCCGGTACCAGCACCTCGGAAAGACGTAAGCTTCAGGACAAGATCAAAAGGAAATGAAATAAAATTTTGACCCGAACCTGCTTATATAAAGTAATTTACGTTTGCTTTTTCTCATGATGCAAACCGAACATTCAGTTTCTCTTTCCAACCAAAAGCTTGAGAATTCGTTTAGAACACTACTGCACTTAACTAGGGAGTAGATGGTTTGGAGTAACTACTCTACTCCTGGAGTAGTACTTAATTTCTCAAACCGTCGGTGATTTACTTTTATCTCTCCAATGTGGCCAGTTTATCTAATCAATTATCACCGACTAAGCATGTGAGGTCACGAGAACAGGCTGGTTAATCTCGTGTCTCTAGTCTGCTCATGGTTCACGAGAAGGCATATAGTGTATTCCATTCTGACGTGGATGCAATGCCCTGGTCTACCAACTCTTGGCTCCTGGGCTACCCTAGCTAGGTCCATTCCATGCTATAAATACCCCATCATACTCTTGTGTTCAATCACACATAATCACATACACACGCGCACACACACACATACACATACTCTACTTACCATTAGTTTGCCTACCACCCCATGGCCAACTTTGAGGTCACCCATTACGAAGGTGCGCTCGTGGAGAACACTAGGATCTTTGTCGACAAGTTGTACCTCCGACAGATCTACAACGGGGGTGACACCAACAACCAAACAGCGCTAATCGAAGGGGAAGCTGGTAGTGAGTATGGGAAGACTCTCGTCAACAACTGGGCTATCTACGATAGCTTGGCTCCAGACGCAGAGCTAGTTGCCCATGGAAGAGGCATTCATGTGAATGCTGTTGACTGGTACAACTCATTCATCATGGTGTTCGTCAACGAAAGGTAATATTTACTACAATAATTGGTATATTTTTTACTCGTTTTTTGCGTAGTTCACCTTCCTAGTTCTTTGCTCCCCTAAAGTGCCAGATTGTTTTGGTATATTTATGGATGATATTTGTGCGCCCGCAGGTTCAACGGGTCCATGTTTGATGTGATGGGAGCAACCGTCGGGGGGAAAGGTGAATGGGCTATTGTCGGTGGGGCTGGTGAGTTTCGGATGGCACGCGGTGTTATTGACAGAACCTTCTTCGAGAGAACTGACATCGGAGAAGTTATGGAGCTTACGATCGAGGCATTCTACCGTGCCAAGGTGAGCTGTGTATCCATTATGTTCTAAATGTTCCAGTTAAACAAGAATATTGGATCAGTTGCCTATTTGTACTATATGTCTGTTTATTTCCTCAAGATGGTCGCTAAGGTTGCTCCATTACTTGTACAAATATTGCAGAGCCCGGCTCCTACAAAGACGGAGTAAAAAACCACCGCGTCTAAGTTTCCCCGGTGCTTCTGTTGATGGAGCATTTGAACAAGATGGTCACCAGCTGGTCCCAGTTGAATTTTCAAGATGGAGCAGATGGAATTAAATAAAGCACCTGGACCCGATGGTTTTCCACCTGAATTTTATAAGACTTTTTGGGAAGTTATTAGGAATGATTTAATGGCAATGTTCCAACAATTTAAACAAGGTTCGTTACCTTGTTTAAACTAAACTTTGGGGTCATTACATTGTTACCTAAAAAAGATAATGCGGTACAAATCCAGCAATATAGACCAATTTGTCTTCTCAATGTCAGTTTTAAAATTTTCACAAAGGTGAGTACTAATGGAATTACTCAAATTGTGCAAAAGGTTGTTAGACCAACCCAATCTGCTTTTATGCCAGGACGTCACATTTTAGAAGGTGTGGTTATCTTGCATGAGACCATCCATGAACTTGAACGTAAAAGGATGGATGGTGTTATTTTTAAAATTGACTTTGAGAAGGCCTATGATAAAGTTAACTGGCCTTTTCTCTTGCAAGCATTGCGTATGAAAGGATTTGCACCTGAGTGGTGCAAATGGATTATGCAATTTGTGTAGGGGGGAGTGTTGGTATTAGAGTGAATGATGATATTGGTCATTATTTTCAAACAAAAAAAGGATTGAGGCAAGGAGATCCTTTGTCTCCAATTTTGTTTAACATTGTTGCTGACATGCTGGCCATTTTAATTGCTAGAGCAAAGGAGGATGGTCAAATAGATGGTCTTATACCCCACTTAGTGGATGGGGGTCTATCCATTTTACAATATGCTGATGATACTATCTTATTCATGGAGCACGAAATTCAAAAGGCGTTGAACATGAAATTAATTTTATGCATTTTTGAACATTTGTCTGGTCTTAAAATAAATTTCCATAAGAGTGAAGTTTTCTGTTTTGGGAAGGCCTTGGAGGTGGAAGATCAGTATTTACAAATTTTTGGTTGTCAATCTGGTTCTCTCCCTTTCAAATATTTAGGAATCCCAATTCATCACAGAAAACTTAGTAATGCTGAATGGCATCATGTTGAAAGTCGTTTTGAGGATAAACTTGGGTGTTGGAAAGGGAAGTTGTTATCATATGGGGATCGTCTTGTGCTTGTTAATTCTGTATTAACTAGCTTGCCTATGTTCATGCTTTCCTTCTTGGAGATACCCAAGGTAGTCAGGAAAAGACTAGATTTCTACAGGTCTCGGTTTTTTTGGCAATCCGATGAGACTAAGCGTAAATATAGGCTAACCAAATGGAATATAATTTGTAGACCTAAGGATCAGGGTGGGCTGGGTATTGAGGTTCTTGAGCTAAAGAACAAGTGTTTGCTCAGTAAATGGTTGTTCAAACTACTGCATGAAGAAGGTGTTTGGCAGGAATTATTGTCTAACAAATACCTTCATTCTAAAACTTTAGCTCAAGTTGAAACGCAGCCTACTGATTCTCCTTTCTGGAAAGGACTCATGAATGTGAAAGATGAGTTTTTTCTTAGAGGCTCATTTCGGGTGGGGCAATGGAGAAACAACAAGATTTTGGGAGGATATTTGGCTTGGCAAAACTCCTTTAAGAGATCAATATCCTATTCTCTATAACATTGTGCAACATAGAAATGTGACTGTTCATACAGTGTTACATGGAGCCCCTCCTCTAAATATTCGGTTTAGAAGGCTTCTGGTTGGGAATAAATGGGATATGTGGTCTCACCTTGTTCTTAGGCTAATGGATGTTTCGCTCTCGGATACTCCTGACTATTTTCATTGGAATTTAACCACGAACGGGGTATTTTCGGTAAAATCTATGTATGAGGATTTAATGAATGGACGTACTAGGTTTCTTAATACCTATTTGTGGAAGTTGAAAATACCTTTGAAAATTAAAGTTTTCATGTGGTTCCTAGATAAAAAAAAATTGCTCACTAAGGATAATCTAGCTAGAAATAAATGGAAAGGTGATACTCATTGTTCTTTTTGTGGGAATGAAGAGACTATTGATCATCTTTTTATTTTATGCCCTTTTGCTCAACTTGTATGGCGTGTTGTTTTTTGTACCTATAATATTCCACCACCATCCAGTGTAACCAATATGTTCGGTAATTGGTTAAATGGAGGGGATGTAAAGACCAAAAATAGAATTTGTATCGGTGTCTCAGCTATTTGTTGGTCCTTATGGAATTGTAGGGACAATCTTGTTTTTAATAGAAAACAATACTTTCATGTCTTACAGGTTATCAATTTGGCGGTCTACTGGATCCAGCTATGGGCCTTTTTGCTCCCCTCGGATCAGCGCAAACTTATGGAGGATGGATGCACAAGGCTGCTTTTGGTGCACAGGAGTTTTTCTCCCGTCATACGTGGCAGCATATTCCTAGACTTTCGTAGTTTTTAGGTTCTGCGGCTGCACCTTTTGTTTCGTTCTCGGTTCTCTTCGTGTCTGAGAAGAATAAGATGTAATAGATACATACTATAACGTTTCGTTTTAATAATAATAAACAGCTGTGTGCATCACTCGATGCAGAGGCTGGGAGTACCCATTTCGAAAAAAAAAAACAGCTGGTCCCAGTAACATTGTTTTAGTTTCGATGTTCTAGAATAATATAAGGTAGCCAGGATCCTCCATGCATGTTGTGGTGTGATTCTGGACCCTTGTATACCTCGATTGAATCCTTTGTTTTCACCAATTATGTCCTTTTTTTTCATGAAGACCGACTATGTTCTATCAAGAATAAAGTTATGTATTACCGCTTGTTATATTTGTAATCGACTGATTCTACTAAAGATTGCTTGTTATGGACTTTTATAATCGGGCATGTACATTTTTCATGCGCACAGGTTCTGAGTTGCTTCTAGCTAGGTCGAGCTATTCAACAATACCGTGATCAGTACGTGTAGTACTTCACTGCTCGACTAGTTTTCGTGATCAGTACATGTGACTATTCCATCTTGAAAAACTTACGTGTCAATATATTTTGCTGGCACGTCGTTTGCATGGAAAAACCAAAATCAAGTACAAATATTCGAATTTTAGAGAAAACGGGAGTTCGAAACAATGGGAAATTTCGAGAGAGATGGGAAAAAATAGAGTATCGGTCTAAAAAAAATGGAAATTTGAATAACATACTAGATTAAAAATGTAAGTACCATTTACAAAAATATAAATAATTAATGAGAGAAGAAGCCCACAAAACCCCTTGACACACACAGCCAACTTTATAAAAATATATTTGTACATGTTAGAAGATATATATTCCATGCATTGTAATAATTTGTTGCTTAAAATAAGTGTAATGTCCGTTCTTGTAGTTCATAAAAGTCTTACACGAATGTCAACATCAAATCAGCGGTTCTCGCCATCGACCAGGGTGAATGAGGAAATCTTACACGAGTGTCAACGTCAAATCAGCAGTTCTCCCCATCAGCTTGGGTGAATGAGAATTAGCAAAGTAAGAGAAAAAAAAATTCACATGATGGTAAAATTTTGACTAAGAATTAGGATATGTTTGGTTTGTAGCCAAAGCATACCACGCCATTTATTTTTGGCTATTACAAAAGTTGATTCTTTGTTTGGATAGTTGCTAGGCATGTCAATCGGCTCTTTAGCATTTGTAGTTTTTTTAGATGAGCATGTGTAGTTCATTCTCAACTCATTGGCACAGAAAAACCCTTAACTAAAAGTTTGGCTAAGCCAAAATTTTAATGGTCCACCTTGGGCATAAATCGAAAGCACCCATCTTTGATTGTTATCTGATGAAAATACACCACTAGTAAAACTATGTCCCCCGGTTCATTCTTTTACACAGTTTGCAATCTCGTTTACTTGCTTTTAATCATTACTTACTTGATGGTCCGTTTTATTTATCGTTACTTTTTGCAATATACACATAATCTCCTTGTTTTCCGCAAGACGGGAAGATTGACAACCTTCTTGAAATACTGGCGCAAAGTGAGTTTGTGTATTCTGTGTAGGTTCACGCCCGACAACTATGTGCAATACTCCCTCCGTTCAACAATAGATGACTTCCCTTTCTCTATATATGAATGTATCTAGACATGTTTTAGTTTTAGATACATCCATATATAGACAAATGCAAGTCATCTATTGTTGAACGGAGGGAGTAGTTGATTGGCACCATGTTGGAGATAACTAAACCCTATTGGTTCAATAAAATTTGTCTCTAAACTGAGGGAAAACTTTCTACTACGCTACATCACCTTCCTCTTGGGGTCCCCAATGGGTGGTGAAATATCTACCACATCAAACCCCTCCTCCTCTTCCTCCACGTAGCCATCGCCGGCTCGGGCTGAGGGCCCATGCGAGCTGCGGCCAGTTCCTTAACTCGACAAGGTCGGCGCTCACCAACGAATCCTTCGGCACCTTCTTGGCCACGGGGTTGCTCTCGTCAGGGTACCAATTCCACCTCTCGATGATGAGGTTCTCGTCCTCCTCCGTCAACACGGACAGTGGCGAGCCGATGATGAGAGGGACTGAGGATATAACTCCTTGGTTCGTGGGCACCGCCTAGGCCTGGCAGTCTACAAGGACTTCAGCGATCGTGTGGCCCGCCGAGAAGAGCCACCTGACTTTGTGGTTCTTCGCGCCCCAAGGACGAATCACGACATCTCTCTGCTTGATCCGCTCCTCCCGCTCTGCGGCGAGGATGACCGTCCACGATGGGTGGTGCGGCACATAGGCCGAATCATATTTGAGGGTGTTGAGTAGCCGATTCCACCTGTCGAGGATGAGTTTCTCCATATCCTTGGTGCCAACGCCGGGGAGTGGGAGGACAAACCTCCCATTCTCGCTCATGTGCCAACCGACTGGCAGCCGATAGCTAGGCGGGACCATGATCAGGTGCCCGACGAGCTCCTCGGCAATGTCCTATCTGAGGTGCGCGACCATAGCCATGTCATTGACGCTGACCCGTGGCCGTCGGCCTCATCGTCGTGGCCCATTAAGGGAAGAGGGTACTATTGTTGATGGGAAGATGCCATCAGCAAGGAGAAGGGCGTGTAAGTTTGGGGGAGTCGGGAGAGAGGGATTTTATAGCAACGACCATATCATTAACAGCGGCGTGTGGAAGTGGCCAGCCTTCTGTGAAGGTGGCTTCCCAGAGTTTGGCGCAGTAATAAAGGTTGGCCGCTTGATCGGCATAGTGAGACGCTAGCAGGTGTGCTATCCCTGCCACAACGTCCACTCGCAGGGCGACAGCCAGCTTTATTAGAGCGCGCTTAGAGCATCTCCAGCCGCCACAGGAGCCCCCCAGGGCGACTTTATTTGCGTCGGATCGCCGTTTTCCGGCCACTCACCCGCCACGAGCCCAACTAGCGCTGGTTTAGGTCTAATTATCGCCTGGCGAACCCAGGCCAAACACAGCGCTCCGGGGCGCAGTTGGGGGCGCTGGATGAAGAGAAACGACATGAAAGAGCTCCCGCGTCTTTTTTTTCGCCGCGTGGACCCGCATTGTCGGCGAGAGAGAGCTTCGCCCTCCTCGGCTCCCGCGCGTTAATACCTACGCGCGGACTGGCCGAGTGGAGCAGCCGAATCGCCTGCGGCGAAGTAATGGTGGTGCACCAGTAGCCGCGCCCGTTCGCCCAAATAAAAGCCCCTCACCGTCGCCGTCCTTCTCGCCCCATTCCCACCTTCTCGCCCCTATCCCCGTCTTCACTCGCCCAAACCCACTCTTCCCCGGCGATGGCGGCATGCTTCCCCGGAGACGGTGCCGCGGCCAACGGCTTCGGGAGGCGGTGGCTGCGCAAGGAGGAGGCGAGCCTCCTGTACGTGGCGGGCTACCCGGTGCCCCGGATATGCGCCTGCCCGGCGATTGGAGGCTCAGCGCGGGCGGGCTACCAGTGCCCCGTCCCTAAAGGCGACGACTTCGTCGCCGCGATCCAGGACGAGCGCGACCGCCTGACTACGGCACGTGGGTTGTCTACTTCCAGGAGCGGTGCAACAACGAACTGGCAGCCTACAAGGGGTCAGTTGCGCTGCCGCGCGACATCTCGAACGGTCGCCGCCGCTGGTGGGGCGCCCAGGACCGCACCCTCGACGCCGTTCTTGCGCACATCGAGATCGGCAACGTCTCTTGCCTGGAGTACCACTCACCCCCGCCGCGGGTGCCAAGCTTCTCTCGGCGCCGTGTGGGTGGCACGTGGGCGGCGAGAAGGATGGCGGCAGAGTCGTCGTCCTCCTCCTCGCATTCCTCCGGCACCACGCGAATGCCAGAGCTGCGTCTGGTGAAGACCAAGCCCTCTGCTCTGCCTGCTCGCGGCCGGGGAGTCGTCATCGGCGAGCTCCGCGCCCCGTCGCCGCCAAGAGGCAACGTCCGGCTAGTCAAGCCAAAAAAGGAGGAGGACGGCGAGGAGCTGTAGATCGAACTGGCAGCGGCCCTCGCCTGGTCCCGCAAAGAACACATCACCGGCGAGGTCGCGAAGCAGCAGCGCGCCCTGGAGGAGTTTGCCGCCCGGAGACGCGGCCGCGAGGAGAACGACGAGGATCTTGAGATCGACCTGGCGGCGGCCTTCGCCTGGTCCCGCAAAGAACACATCGTTGGCGAGGTGGCGAAGCAGCGGCGCGTCCTAGAGGAGTTTGCCGTCCGGAGACACGGCCGCGAGGAGCACGGCGTCATCGTGCTGAACGACGATGACATCGCGTCAGGTCCGAGCAACAGAGGTGACCCTGGCTAGGGCTGTAGCTACGCCATCCCGAAGAAGGAGTCGGACGCCTAGTTTAGTAGTTTTTTAAGTCGTAGAATCGCCCCCCTTGTAAATTCGCCCTATATTCGGCGATATTAATATAAATCGTCTAAATTTGTTCGAGTTTGTTAAATTTTAGGCAAATCTCGCCGTGTCGCCTGGGTACGCGGCTAGAAACCCAGGCCCCCCAGGACGAGAATAGCGCCGGACAGCCCCTAGGAGGCGCTATTTTACGCCGAAAATTGGCCCTTGGGGGCGAATGTCTGGATAAACTCCTATTTCTATGGCGCTCGAGTTTGGCACAATATAGTTACAAAATGGTTAGTGCCGTGTGATAAGAATGACACGCCACCACTAGCCAGAAAGTAGTAGTGTTTGCACGCTAGAATTACAAAAGAGTTAGTGGTGTGCGAAAAGAACGACGCGCTGGGACATTCCGCCCTCGATGGCTATGAGGGGCCACATACTTGTGGCGTGATTAGCCTGTTCACACGCCATTGGGAAACGATAATACGCGATGGGCGTGAATCTGGCACGTCACTGCTAATACTCGTATCATGTTATAACCCCGAGAGCCACTCATGCTTGGTCCGCTATTAGGGGTTTTCCTACCAGTGGTACCTTCTGAAATCGTCGATGGGGAGGAGGTAGTACCGCTTCCCTCCCGTCGTGTGGATGGCGATATGGGGCCGCGCAAGTCCACATGCACAAGCTGCAGTGGCACGGTAGCGCGGAACTTGGCCACCCGAGTAAATGGGATGCGAGGCATTGTTATTTTTGGATGATCCCAATTCAGTTATGCTGATAAAAGGCCAAACTTCTGACGAATAGAGCGGAGCACCTCGAGTTATACTGAGGTTCCCTTTACCTCCTGGCATGGGGATCCTCCAATTTGTATCCGTGCGACTCTCGCCAACGATGCAACCATTGTATAATGTTTATGGCAGCAAGTTTTTTACACACTCTTTTTCTTATCAGGGTACCTACGGGGACTGAAAGGTTTTTAATAAGGCGGCTTGCTTGCTTAATTTAAGGAGTTTTATTTAAAAAACAATGCAAGCTATGCGATTTGATATCACGACCTTGCCAGCCAAAAAAGTTTGTGATAACCACAAAGACAAATGGTACTTTGTTACTATTTTAAGAAGTTTATCTTCTGTAATTCTACATAACTGGATAATTAAATTTATTCATCATCTTAAATATATGTAATCTGCACGGCTGAGACCAGGGTATGCCGTGGCATACCAGGCAATACCCCCTAGATCCTCCCTACCACGTTGTGCTTGATGGCTCCCCAACTCCTACTCAGTGAAAAGCTGTTTGTTGACGCCATCGGTGGTGTTGTCGATGTCGTAGCCCTCCTCTGCACCGAGGAAGCGGCCACCTCGAACTTCAGCTCCTCCAGATTCACCGTTGACAACATGTTCGACCTCCATGACCATAGGTCGGTGGCACCATGCACATAATTTTGAGCACACCTTGTACTCTTCGATGGGTTTCCGAGGAGCTCGAGGTCATCAATGATACCTCTGGGACAGGTCGAGAAATGCTCAATGGACTCACCGGAGCGGAAGCACACACCCTCATACTCGGGAGTCGTGTGCGTGCCTTGGCCTCCCTTATTGGCTCACATCCGAGCCGCATCAACTTGACCATCTCCCATGTGGTCTTCACGCAGTCTTTTGCCGCGAGTTCTGGGGACCCCAGACTAGCAGTACGAGACCTCCAGTATGCATACATTCACGATCTCATGATCAGTTAGTCGTGAACAACATACTCGAGTTGGAATTGCAGATACCAACATCCACTACACGAATACACGACTTGCACAACTGATCACATGACTCAGTTGAAAACAACTGCCACGCAGGGCAGGAACGCACACTAAAAACAACAAAAGTCTACAACACACATTCGTGGTAAACACAAGTCATGCCTTGACTACCTAGAGGCTACTGACTCGGAGACATTCCTAGCTCGCACAGTCGTCAGCGACACCATCTTCTTCAGGTTCTCCGGGTATCTGCTCAAAGTTTGGCTAAGACAATAGCCAGGGACGAAACCATTGTGAGTGCATTGGAATGTACTCGCAAGACACCCCAAATGAAAGCTAAACATGCAAGTATGCATATATATAGGTGGTAGGAGGGTTGTAATTAAGGCTCAACTAGCCATGATGAATTGAAGACACATCATGGTTGCACAAGTTTCAGTTGTTTTTGTTGAAGAAGATACTTCAAAAGATATTTTATTTCTCTTGTAGATATTGCATGTCCACAAGGTTTTGATAAAGCATACTAAATAAAAGAAAGCTTTTCTTTGCAAAACTTCTTGGAAGATCACATCTTCAAGATCATCATTTACCGGTACCTCGAAGGTACAATCATTCCCTTTCCACGTACCTCCCAGGTACAATTCCAAAACACTTTCCAGCTTTTTGAAAACATTGACACAATGCTAGCTACATGGCCATTCAACTGTCCATATCCGAGGACGCGGCTATTCTGAATAGTTTTACTCTGCAGAGGTGTACACAATCCACAAGATCCAGTACATCCGCCGTGAACAACCAAAGACTATCCAGGACAGTATGCAAACATCAGATAACTGGTCCTAGCTATCCACTATGCAAGAGCTAGTAAATGGCTACCTCTTCAACTGGGTTTGTTCTCCCCGGCACCGAGTGAGTCAGCCGTATCGATCCGGTTTCCCCTGGAAACACACCGCCATGGCAGGAGACCCAACTGTTGCAACCGGTGGGCGAACTTAATCCCACACTCTGAATGTCCCATGTTTTCCTTTCTGGCGACAATTCGGTTCGGGGGACTCTAACCCCTATAGCACATTGAGGTAGACACGGACTAACACCGACAAACTTTTAGCTAGACCCCGTTCCCATATTGGGGTAATGTGGTAGCACGGCTTGGTTGTCCGGCGAATACTAGGTTATGTGTCATTTTTGGAAAACAAGTTGAAAACATTTCCTCCTTCACAAACCTCCCTAGGACAAGGTCCGACCTTTCCTCGGGGTTTTTCCAAGGCTTTTATTTTCCAAAAACACCAAGTTAAAATGTCCACTAAGGGACTTAAATTAATAAAGTGATGATACTAAAATATCTAAAGGGCTTGGTAACACCAATATTATATAGTGGATATAGCATATTAGATACATAAAAATAGATAGTGGTGTAGTCCACTTGAGGAAATAGTTTTTGAATCAACTTTTGTAAAACTTCATAAGTAAAGCATGCATGATAGATAATGACAAGTAAAACAACAGCAAGCATTTAGGGTGGCTTGCCTTGGCACTGGTCTTGCTCTTGCTCTTGCAATAAACAAGAGTTGCAATAAAAACCTCTCCGGGAAATAATACCGTCTTCGTTATCTAACGTCGTAAACTCAAAAAGGAAAACACCCAATCAGAACCAAACAAAGGAAAGCACTTGAAAAAAAGTAAACATACAGCAAGCATTTCATCAAACAAGTACACTCACAAACAATATTACTAGGGTGCACACCATCAAGCAAAACATGCACAGACAACACACATGAATACCACTAGAATAGATGCTATGGATCCTCAACCAAAATGGCATGAGTTTAGTGGATGTGCCACTCTCATATCATGCTCAAATAAGGTTAAATGACTCTCTGTCCATTCATGAGGATGAGCAAAATAACAAGAAAACAACTTAGGAACACATACACATGCATAGGAAAATAATAACAAACAATACTACCAGCCCATAGTGACACATGCTTTTCTAAACATGGATAAATAATATAACCAGTAGCTAAACAACCTAATAACAGAGACAAAACAATACCAAACGTATCATGGCATCACTCAATACATGAAAATAATCATGGAGCAAAAAGACCACTAAAACTAGAGGTGCAAAAGGGGCTATTTAGACATGCATACATGCATAACCATAATAGATCATTAAACAATATTTATTCTAACATGATAGATCTATAATATAGCATCCAAATAATAGAGAAAACAACACCTAGACATGCTAGTAATATCAAAATAACAATCTAATCAATGCCTCAAAAATTAAGCATGCAAATAACAACTTAAGGCAGAAAACCATCTAAAACGAACATAGCATGACAATTTGATCTACAGCTCACTCAAGCATGCAAGCAAGTACAATATGCTAGCATAACAGTAGTTATGCTAAAGACATAAAGTGTCAATTTACTTTCTTTTCATAAAGTCAATAAATAGTAGTAATTCTTGCTTTTGAAAAAGCATACGAAGACAGCCTGCACCAACATTTTCTTTTACGACATATGACATTGCACAAAAAGCTGCAAAGGACGAGATTTGGGACTTTCTGCCCACGAAGAAATAGTAGCATTTGAAACTGGAAAGATTTACTTTTTCTAGTAAATCCCCAAAGAAGGGCTATAATCCAAACAAAGGAGGAGCTAGCGGACAGTTCGAATTTCAACGATTAGGGAGGGGAAGAAACAATACTAAAGAATTTATTCAATTCATCATACCAATATGAAGAATAACATAATTTAACCTATTATTACTAGGAAAACAACCCTATGAGATTTAAACTATAACAAGCATGGTTTTCACACACAAACCATATCATGCTAGTGAAACACTCAAGACACAGATAAAACATGTATTAATACCCTACACATTCTAGGAATCAATTTTATATCAAAAACAATATAACACACAATTTAATAAAGGCATAGCAATATTATGCAGAAAAGGGCTAAACACTAAATAATGCATCAAGCCTATTATGTAACTCCTAAAATCATGAAAATCTAGTATAAGGTGCTCGTAGGCACTAGCAAACCAACACAATTGGATTCACTTAAAAACTTGTCACCAATAAAATTAAATAATTCACAAAAGTGCTCTCTGGCCTAAAACTAACATGCATGCCATTTTCAATAAACAACTCAAGTCAACACAAGGTCAACTTCCACAGATAGACATTTTTAAGGGATACTCAGAACAGTTGAGTTTGCATGTGTTGGATACATAAAACTCAAGTTATTAAAGAAATAGTGTTAATGAGTGCTTCTGCCATTTATTTTATTTCTCCTAAAGTACAGCAGAAAACATGGATCTGCAAGTTGGAGATGGTTAAGAATTTGCATATCTACCTCTATGATTTTTAGTTTGGCAATTTTTACTCATTTGCATTTTCATTTCGATTTAAAGTAAAACCTCAGATCTGGATCTCCAGGAAAAAGAAAAAGAAAACAACCTGCAGAGAGGAAACATGCCAGATCTGCGAGCTGGGCCGGCCTGCTAGGAGCTCTCCCGCGCAGGAAGGATTTCAAAAGACGAGCTGGGCTGCGGCTGGTTGAAGCCCAACAACGATACGCTGGCGGAGGGGTAAGCTTCCGTCCGATCCACGCAACGTCCACGCAGGAGGGCGTCGACGGCAACCAAAACCGACGGCGGAGTCCTCTCCGTCTGCCGCTGCGGAGGCGCAAGCTCGCCGGGCTCTCCCGTGGTCGCCTAGAAGCGTAGGAAGTACCAGGAGGTCCCGGGAGACAAGGCGGAGCCGATGCACCCGCTGATTCTTGAAGAAGGAGGCCGGAACGGCGTAGTCGCCGGGGACCCGCGGCGACGGAACAAGGTCTTGGTCGGCGGCGCCCCTGCAGTGAGTGGAAAAACGAATTAGGAGGGGCACGAGTTTTGTGGGAACTCAAGGAAGGTAGGGAAGGAAACGGCACGACCGGGGGTGGCTCGAGTCGACGGCTCGGGGAGGGACTTGTCGGCGGTGTCCCGAGCTCGATCTCCATGGTGGAACGAGCAAAAGAGGGGGCTTTTTGCTCTGGGGTTTGATTGAGGACAAGTGTGGGCTAGGAGGTACAATGAAGAGCCATAGGATGCCTCTGATCTTCCTGGCGTCAGAGCTCGACGGACATGGCACACGGCGACCATGGCGGCTCGTGTGCGGGCATCAAGGGAGAAGAAAGGGTTGCCTGGGTGGTGGAGCATGACCAGGAGGTCCTCTAGGAACAGGTAGAGAGGGAGGAGGTGGTTTGGAGTAGTGGAGAATCGATAATGCGTCTCGGCACCCGCAGGTGTTCGACGGTGAGTAGAGGGAGACGGAGAGCGAGATGCGGGAGAGGATGGGCACATGTGTGATCGTGGAGCGGTCGTGGAGCTAGTCGACAAGGCCGCAAAGCTTGGCATGCCGCCCACGCGTTGGAACGCGAGAGACATTTCAAGCGGGTTCTGGGCGCCATGGCCAGGTCGTGGCTAAGGAATAAGGAGACAAGGGGAAGGGGTATGCTCTCGCCAGGCAGTCACTAGGGCCTAGAGGAGCCTTCTGGCGCAAGTGTTTCTCAAGTAGTGCACTGTGGTGGTGGATGAGAACAATGGGTGGTGATCACTCCCTTGTCCATTTGGTGGTGGTTGTGATAGGAAGAGAAAGGAGTAGGTAGACCATGTCTAGGGTGTTTAGGGACTAAAAGCCACTGTCCAGGTGCAGGAGAGAGGAAGGGAGAGAGAGAGAGGGATGACCAGAACAAGCATGCTCTCAACAGTGTCCAGGAATAACAGAACTGGTTTTTGCTTGTTTTCACCAGAATGTTGAATGGAACATAGGTGAAAAATCATGTCCACTGGATATAGGATGAAAAATGGAGTCTAGGGGTGGTGGTCTCAAGGTTTTCTGAAAATATTTCTTTCACAAAATTTTGGAAATTAAAAAATGGCAGAAATATTTTTTAAATGTTTCCTCCAAAATTTTCAACACAACTATCAAATGCTTTTCTATAAATCAGTCCCACATGACCATAGGCATGATGGGTAATTTTTCCAAGATTTTAGGAAATACTTTTCTTCACAAAATATTTTAAAATCCATTTATGTACTTTTGGAAAATGGAAAATAATAAATAGTAAAATTCTTTTAAAATAAATATTTTTGAGTTGGGATGAGAGAGTATATAGTATAGGTCTCAAAAGTTATTTTTAATAATCAACTCTTTTGAAAATATTCGAGGCCTTAAGTGGAAAAGGGTGAAAAATGTGGTTTATTTAATAAGCTAAAAACCATGAGAGATAAATAATTAAATGGCCCTTGGAAAATAAATGGACCATATCGAGGTGATATGTAGGTCATGGAGATGACAAGGGTAGGTTCATAGGGCCTGAAAACAATAAGGAGTGATTTGGAGTAACATGGACAAAGTGCTTCATGATAAAGGTGATATGATCATTATTTTGGGAATGCCGTCAATAGGCCTTTGATAGATGATACCAAAGGGTTTCAATATCCAGAATAACAACTTGGATGGATGGTATAGATATTAAACATGATATACATGAGGGTACATTGATGAATAGAACAACATTTGTCATGAAGGCATGTCTCCAAGGTTGGAAGTTTTTAAGAAAACAGGATATGAGATGGACACATGATGGAATATGATATTGATGCTTGATCTTGTTATTACTATGTTTTATTTAATTCAAACAACACACATACATCAACAAACAGAAATAGATACTTCAAAGCAAACACAATATAAAAATCACACAACAAGCAGATAAAATAAGAAGACATAGAAGATCACTCAAGCAACTTAGTTCTTCAATTTAATTTCCAGGTGTTTTTCTCAATTGTTAATTTTAGGTAGTGATCAAGACATACCATGACAAGAGGATTTTGTAAAGAGGTTCAGCTCAAAAGTTGTTATTTCCAAAATAATATAATTGAGGTAAAACACAGGGGTAACATAGCCCCCTCTTATTATTTTTGAAAAAAGAAAGAAGTGAAAAGGAGTTTTTGAAATACTTGCAAAAACATCTTGGTTGAAAACAGGTTGGAGATGATTAGATCCAAAATTCTTTTCATATAGTTTTGTAAATTATCTTTTGTTTTCTCAAAACTTGGCCTTTGGGTTCCTTCATAAATCAAAACATTTTCAAAAAGGTTTTTGCCAAAAGAGTGATGGATGAAGATGATAAGCTTTCTTGTCATGACTTGATCACAAGGGTTGTGGTTTAAGAAAGTTATGATCCTGGTTTTAATGTTAGCTGTTAACAAACTAAAACACAAACACAATCAACAAGCAAACAAAAAATAAACACAAGCATTAGTCAAACATATCAAAAAGTTTTTGTTGGCCCTGATTTTTGGGTTATTGAAAAACAAGTTTTTCCTGTCTTCCAAAAATTGGGCTGTTACAGCTCTTCCCCCCTTAAAATGAATCTCTTCCTCGAGATTCGCAAGGGAAAACAAGGAAGAGGGTTTTCTTATCAAACAACAAACACAAAACCCTTTTTAACCAAATTTCTAATTTTTCTCAGGTTTTAAGAAAACCAAAATTTTGCTCCAAGCCTGAAGATAAGACTGGATACTCACAAAGGGGGTCACAGAGACCTAGTTGTGTAGGGTAGAGGCTACAGAAAACTAGTGATTTTGTCAAGGTTTTCTCACGATTTTGAAAGAGAGTTAGAAGCTTGGTACACCCGGAGTTTTCTGGAGTCATACACCGACGTGTGGGACCAGGCCCACTTGGCAGTTGATGCCCTTCTCTCTCTTCTTCTTCTTCTTCTTGCCTGGCCTTCTCTCCTGGTGCGCACACCCTTGGCATCAAGGCATCCCGCCCACTGTGAGCTCATGGTGGGCTGACACCTCGCCATAAGACTGATGTGAGTGCGACATGTCGATTCTTCGGCCACTTGGTGGAGGGATGCGTCGGTGATTTCGCGCCATTTGCAAGCACTGCAGCTGGATTCTTCGGCTTTTCCCGTGTAGTGCTCAATGGAGGAGAGGGCTATGCTCCTGCTGCTATAAAAGGGGTCATCGAGGTTCACTGAATCGCACCACACAATGGGTTTCATTTCTCAGCTCATCGATGATTTCTTCAAGGAGTACGTCACCCTGCTGGAGCGAGCAAATCCCCTAGAGCACTTCGTCATCGTGCTGTTCTTCAGCTGTCGCCTGGTGGGGTGGGTCAAGGTGATCGTGGTAGCTGTGTTTTGCACCGTCTGGGGCATCTACGACTGGTGGTCTGGCTCCAGGAGCGAGACCGCGGTGGAAGAAGGACGAGCAATGGCGCCGGTGGCTGCGGTGGTGGAGGTCCAAGCTGGTGGCACAAGGCCAGGAAGACTCGAGGGGCTTCGCCGTCGCCTGACTCAGTTCTCGGCATCAGGTGAGACTCGCTCACCATCAGACCAGGTTCCAGCCAGCGAGGGCTAGGCAATGTTACTGTCTACACCGGAGTAGGTGTAGTGGTCTGTGTTGGAAACAGACTTGTATCTTACTTTCTGAAACTTTCATTTGTCAGGTGTAATGGTATCCCTCGAATCATGTATCCCTTTGAAGTTCTAGTGAAAATTGTAGCTCTGAAATGATTCTTCTTCTGCTTCTGGGGTGTTGGGGAAAAACAGAGGGATGTGGGTGCACTAACTTGTTAAGACGTTAAAACACAGGTGCAAAAAGATTAAAGAGGCAAGTTTTTCATACTGATAAACAGAGTTGTGGAAAAAGTACTCAAACAGAACAGAGCAAGGCAATCCAACAGACACAATTAATTTAGCAAGAAGAACTCATTCAAAAGAAAACCAGGTAATTTAAGCACCAGCAGACGTCTAGAATCGATGAAGAACGGGTAGCTCAATCAAAACAACTGAGCAAAACCTGACAAATCCTATGGGTCTGAGTCAACCAGAGTGGTTGAAGCCTTCAGGTTGTTAACATCATTGTAGATTGTCGTTGTTGAGCTTGATACTTGGCAGGGTCTTCTGATCTCGAGGATTTCCTTCATCTTGTTTTGGATTGAAAAAGACTTTACGGTGAGATCACATCAGTGTTGAGGGTTGTAACAGGTCTTCGGTACTAGTGTAGCATTCAGTCTGATGTTGAGGTCTTCAGAGGAAATTTATTTTCCTTCAGGTTTGTTGATTACTAAGGTTTTGTTGGGACATCATCAAGTATGTAATTTCTTTTTTATATAGAAAGGCAACAGAAGAAAACTTTTTGATAGACTTTTAAATGAAAACCAAAGTTTTATAAACTCATGTTTATTTATTTACATAATATTTTGAGCCATGAAAACAAAAGGCAAAAAGTTATTTTTACTATTTTCTATGTTTTTCATCAAAACTTCTGTTTTATAAACCAGGCAATAATTTTTTTGAGAATAAGAGAAGACTGGAACCCATGCTTTATTCCTTAGATAAAGACAATTTTAGGCAGTAATATAGTTTTTACCAACATATTTTTGTTTCCTACCTGAGGTCCATGCTAAACTAAGGTCTCCTAAAGTCAGGATGGCTCTGATACCAACTCTATGGGGACCCCAGACTAACACCCCAAATGAACGCTAAACATGCAAGTATGCATATATATAGGTGGTAGGAGGGCTGTAATTAAGGCTCAACTAGCCATGATGAATTGAAGACACATCATGGTTGCTCAAGTTTCATTTGTTTTTGTTGAAGAAGATACTTCAAAAGATATTTTATTTCTCTTTTAGATATTGCATGTCCACAAGGTTTTGATAAAGCATTCTAAATAAAAGAAAGTTTTCTATGCAAAACTTCTTGGAAGATCACATCTTCAAGATCATCATTTACCGGTACCTCAAAGGTACAATCATTCCCTTTCCACGTACCTCCCAGGTACAATTCCAAAACACTTTCCAGCTTTTTGAAAACATTGACACAATGCTAGCTACATGGCCATTCAACTGTCCATATCCGAGGACGCGGCTATTCTGAATAGTTTTACTCTGCAGAGGTGTACACAATCCACAAGATCCAGTACATCCGCCGTGAACAACCACGGACTGTCCAAAAAAGTATGCAAACATCAGATAACTGGTCCTAGATATCCACTATGCAAGTGCTAGTAAATGGCTACCTCTTCAACTGGGTTTGTTCTCCCCGGCACCGAGTGAGTCAGCCATATCGATCCGGTTTCCCCTGACAACACACCGCCATGGCAGGAGACCCAACTGTTGCAACCGGTGGGCGAACTTAATCCCACACTCTGAATGTCCCGTGTTTTCCTTTCTGGTGACAATTCGGTTCGGAGGACTCTAAACCCTATAGCACATTGAGGTAGACACGGACTAACACCGACAAGCTTTTAGATAGACCCCGTTCCCATATTGGGGTAATGTGGCAGCACGGCTAGGTTGTCCGGCAAAGACTAGGTTATGTGTCATTTTTGGAAAACAAGTGAAAAACATTTCCTCCTTCACAAACCTCCCTCGGTCAAGGTCCCACCTTTCCTCGGGGTTTTTCCAAGGCTTTTATTTTCCAAAAACACCAAGTTAAAATGTCCACTAAGGGACTTAAATTAATAAAGTGATGATACTAAAATATCTAAAGAGGTTGGTAACACCAAGATTATATAGTGGATATAGCATATTAGATACATAAAAATAGATAGTGGTGTAGTCCACTTGAGGAAATAGTTTTTGAATCAACTTTTGTAAAACTTCAGAAGTAAAACATGCATGATAGATAATGATAAGTAAAATAACAGCAAGCATTTAGAGTGGCTTGCCTTGGCACTGGTCTTGGTCTTGCTCTTGAAATAAACAAGAGTTGCAATAAAAATCTCTCCGGGAAATAATACTGTCTTCGTTATCTAATGCCGTAAACTCAAAAAGGAAAACACCCAATCAGAATCAAACAAAGGCAAGCACTTGACAAAAAGTAAATATACATCAAGCATTTCATCAAACAAGTACACTCACAAACAATATTACTAGGGTGCACACCATCAAGAAAAACATGCACAGACAACACACATGAATAACACTAGAATAGATGCTATGGATCCTCAACCAAAATGGCATGCGTTCAGTGGGTGTGCCACTCTCATATCATGCTCAAATAAGGTTAAATGACTCTCTGGTCATTCATGAGGATGAGCAAAATAACAAGAAAACAACTTAGGAACACATACACATGCATAGAAAAATAATAACAAGCAATACTACAAGCTCATAGTGACACATGTTTTTCTAAACATGGAGAAATAATATAACCAGTAGATAAACAACCTAATAACATATACAAAACAATACCAAACATATCATGGCATCACTCAATACATGAAAATAATCATGGAGCAAAAAGACCACTAAAACTAGAGATGCAAAAGGGGCTATTTAGACATGCATAACCATAATAGATCATTAAACAAGATTTATTATAAAATGATAGACCTATAATATAGCATCCAAATAACATAGAAAACAACACCTAGACATGCTAGTAATATCAAAATAACAATCTAATCAATGCCTCAAAAATTAAGCATGCAAATAACAACTTAAGGCAGAAAATCATCTAAAACTAACATAGCATGACGATTTGATCTACAGCTCACTCAAGAATGCAAGCAAGTACAATATTCTAGCATAACAGTAGCTATTCCATGGAAAACAATACTAAAGCATTTATTCAATTCATCATACCAATATGAAGAATAACATAATTTAACCTATTATTACTAGGAAAACAACCCTATGAGATTTAAACTATAACAAACATGGTTTTCACACACAAACCCTATCATGCTAGTGAAACACTCAAGACACACATCAAACATGTATTAATACCCTACACATTCTAGAAATCAATTTTATATCAAAAACAATATAACACACAATTTAATAAAGGCATAGCAATAATATGCAGAAAAGGGCTAAACACTAAATAATGCACCAAGCCTATTATGTAACTCCTAAAATCATGAAAATCTAGTATAAGGTGCTACTAGTCACTAGAAAACCAACACAATTGGATTCACTTCAAAAATCAGCACCAGTAAAATTAAATAATTCACAGAAGTGCTCTCTGTCCTAAAACTAACATGCATGTCATTTTCAATCAAAAAGTGAAGTCAACACAAGGTCAACTGTCGTATATAGACATTTTTAAGGGCTACTCATAACAGTTGAGTTTATATGTTTTGGATACATAAAACTCAATTTATTAAAGAAATAGTGTTAATGAGTTCTTCTGCCATTTATTTTATTTCTCTTAAAGTACAGCACAAAACATGGATCTGCAAGTTGGAGATGGTTAAGAATTTGTATATATACCTCTGTGATTTTTATTTTGGCAAGTTTTACTCATTTGCATTTTCATTTCGATTTAAAGTAAAACCTCAGATCTGGATCTGCAGGAAAAAGAAAAAGAAAACAACCTGCAGAGAGGAAACAGGCCAGATCTGCGAGCTGGGCCGGCCTGCTAGGCGCTCTCCCATGCGGGAAGGATTTCAAAAGAGGAGCTGGGCCGCAGCTGGGTCAAGCCCAACAACGATACGCTGGCGGAGGGGTAAGCTATCGTCCGATCCAGATTGGACGGCCACGAGACGTCCATACAGGAGGGCGTCGACGGCAACCAAAACCGACGGCGGAGTCCTCTCCGGGCGCCGGGCTCTCCCGTGGTCGCCTGGAAGCACAGGAAGTACCATGAGGTCCAGGGAGAGAAGGCGGAGCCGATGCACCCGCTGATTCTTGAAGAAGGAGGCCGGAACGGGGTAGTCATCGGGGACCCGCGGCGACGGAACATGGTCGTGGTTGGCGGTGCCCCTGCAATGAGTGGAAAAACGAATTAGGAGGGGCACGAGTTTTGTGGGAACTCAAGGAAGGTAGGGAAGGAAACGGCACGACCGGGGGTGGCTCGAGTCGACGGCTCGTGGAGGGACTTACCGGCGGCTTCCCGAGCTCGATCTCCATGGTGGAACGAGAAAAAGAGGGGGCTTTTTGTTCTGGGGTTCGATTGAGGACGAGTGTGGGCTAGGAGGTATGATGAAGAGCCATGGGATGCCTCTGATCTTCCTGGCGTCGGAGCTCGACGGACATGGCACACGGCGACCATGGCGGCTCGTGTGCGGGCATCAAGGGAGAAACAAGGGTTGCCTGGGTGGTGGAGCATGACCAGGAGGACCTCTAGGAACAGCTAGAGAGGGAGGAGGTGGTTTGGAGTGGTGGAGAATCGACAATGCGTCTCGGCACCTGCAGGTGTTTCGACAGTGAGTCGAGGGAGAAGGAGAGCGAGCTGGGGGAGAGGAGGGGCACAGGTGTGATCGTGGAGCGGTCGTGGAGCTAGTCGACAAGGCCGCAAAGCTTGGCATGCCGCCCACGCGTTCGAACACGAGAGACGTGTCAAGCGGGTTCTGGGCGCCATGGCTAGCTCGTGGCTAAGGAAGAAGAAGACAAGGGGAAGGGGTATGCTCTCGCCAGGCAGTCACTAGGGCCTAGAGGAGCCTTATGGCGCAAGGGTTTGTCAAGTGGTGCACTGTGGTGGTGGATGAGAAAAATGGGTGGTGATCACTCCCTTGTCCATTTGTTGGTGGCTGTGATAGGAAGAGAAAGGAGTAGGTAGACCATGTCTAGGGTGTTGAGGGACTAAAAGCCACTGTCCAGGTGCAGGAGATAGGAAGGGAGAGAGAGAGGGATGACCAGAACAGGCATGCTCTCAACACTGTCCAGGAATAACAGAAGTGGTTTTTGCTTGTTTTCACCAGAATGTTGAATGGAACATAGGTGAAAAATCATGTCCATTAAATATAGGATGAAAATGGAATCTAGGGGTGGTGGTCTCAAGGTTTTATGAAAATATTTCTTTCACAAAATTTTGGAAATTAAAAAATGGCAGAAACATTTTTTAAATGTTTTCTCCAAAATTTTCAACACAACTATCAAATGTTTTTCTATAAATCAGTCCCACGTGATCATAGGCATGTTGGGTAATTTTTCCAAGATTTTAGGAAATACTTTTCTTGACAAAATATTGTAAAATCAATTTCTGGCCTTTTGGAAAATGGAAAATAATAAGTAGTAAAATGCTTTTAAAACAAATATTTTTTTCGTTGGGATGAGATAGTATATAGTATAGGTCTCAAAAGTTATTTTTAATAATCAACTCTTTTGAAAATATTCGAGGCCTTAAGTAGAAAAGGGTGAAAACAGTGGTTTATTTAATAAGCTAAAAACCATGAGAGATAAATAATTAAATGGCCCTTGGAAATAAATGGACCATATGGAGGTGATATATAGGTCATGGAGATGAAAAGGGTAGGTTCATAGGGCCTGAAAACAATAAGGAGTGATTTGGAGTAACATGGACAAAGTGCTTCATGATAAAGGTGATATGATCATTATTTTGGGAATGCCTTCAATAGGACTTTGATAGATGATACCAAAGGGTTTCAATATCCAGAATAACAACTTGGATGGATGGTATAGATATTAAACATGATATACATGAGGGTACATTGATGAATAGAACAGCATTTGACATGAAGGCATGTCTCCAAGGTTGGAAGTTTTTAAGAAAACAGAATATAAGATGGACAGATGATGGAATATGATATTGATACTTGATCTTGTTATTACTAGGTTTTATTTAATTCAAACAACACACATACATCAACAAACAGAAATAGATACTTCAAAGCAAACACAAGATAAAAATCACATAACAAGCAGATAAAATAACAAGACACACAAGATCACTCAAGCAATTGAGTTCTTCAATTTAATTTCCAGGTGTTTTTCTCAAGTGTTAATTTTAGGTAGTGATCAAGACATACCATGACAATAGGATTTTGTAAAGAGGTTCAGCTCAAAATTTGTTGTTTCCAAAAGAATATAATTGAGGTAAAACACAGGGGTAACATAGTCCCCTCTTATTGTTTTTGAAAAAGAAAGAAGTGAGAACGAGTTTTTGAAATACTTGCAAAAACATCTTGGTTGAAAACAGGTTGGAGATGATTAGCTCCAAAATTATTTTCATATAGTTTTGGAAATTATCTTTTGTTTTCTCAAAACTTGGCCTTTGGGTTTCTTCATAAATCAAAACATTTTCAAAAAGGTTTTTGCCAAAAGAGTGATGGATGAAGATGATAAGCTTTCTTGTCATGACTTGATCACAAGGGTTGTGGTTTAAGAAAGTTATGATCACTAGTTTTAATGTTAGTTGTTAACAAACTAAAACACAAACACAATCAACAAGCAAACAGAAAAGAAACACAAGCATTAGTCAAACATATCAAAAAGTTTTGTTGGCCTTGATTTTTGGGTTATTGAAAACAAGTTTTTCCTGTCTTCCAAAAAATGGGCTGTTACACGAGTGTGCGCACCAATTCCGGCTGAACGGAATGAAGGATCAGGGTTAGTGCCGCAAGATCGCCGGTTTCGTTGTCGCCGAACTCGATGGCATCCCACGGGCATTGAGGTTGTAACTCGATGCGCATCAACATCGCCCCCATTCCGTGTAGTTCAACCATGTCAATGTCAGATGCTGGGCAGAGCTGGTGTTTTCGAGCACGTCCAGCGCACCACCCCTCTGTCGTGTTAGATTGCGACCACGCCATAGAACAGCAGGACATGCTGCCTTCTCACTCCGCATGGGTGTCCTTCATGGGTTTGGACATCACCGGCCTCTGATTGTTTAAGAAATGGAGGTTCTATCCCCAGCCTCTGCACCAAAATGGTGTACACAGCGTTTTTATTAATAGAAAAGCAGTAGCTATAATGTCTTACAAACAAATGCATCAATGAACAATTCTAAACCACCATCTTAGCGACAGCAGCACACCAACGTGCATCATATAAAACACCGAAGGCCACACCAAACCGCCCGATAGCGAACAAGGGGCACAACCGGTCCAGCATCCGCAGCGCACACAGATGTACACGCTCCAGAAGATGTCGCCTCCGTCTTGCGCTCACCCGTCTTCAGGACAGAAATCAACGCATTCACCTGTGAGACCTACTGTCGACGCCGCCATTACGCCAGACAGCTCCTCCATCCCGCGCAATCCACACCACCACCAGCCCCCCTCCAGGTAGCTCATGTTCCAAAGACGATACCCCCGAGAGGTTACATGACACCGAAGATGCCGCCATCATCCTATCTGGTAAAACCAGATATAGGGTTTCCCATGGACACAGCTCTTCTCCAAAACAATGCCCTCAAGAGGGAGAATGGCGCAATGTGTCATCATCGTCCGATCCAGATACCAGATCTAGGGTTTCCCCTCGAGTAGTAGGCAGTAGCCGCGGAGGCTACACAACAACGATGCCTTCAACAAGGAGATGACATCGGAAGACACCACCATCGTCGGCTCTCACCATCGGAGCCCGGCTCTCACCGGCCAGCCACCTAAATTCTAACCCGCGCGCCACAGCCGCAGTAGAGGGAGTCCGCCACCGCCTCGCCGTAGATCAGCCCGGAGAAGATCCGGCCAGAGAAGACCCCGCCATCCGGAGCCGCCCCGCCGATCTGCCTAGAGGAGGCCAGGGGCCCTCCGTCACGCTGCCGCCATAGCAGTGACGATGTGCTGCCGGACGCAACAGTGGCATGCCCAGACACCGGACGCCAACCCGCGCCGGCCTCCTTGGTCGAAGGGACGGGAGAATCCCCGCCGCCGCCAGCAGGGATCGACCAGGCAAAGCCTGGCTGGTCAGCATCGGCGAGGGAGGAGGGCGAGGACGAGGGAGGCTGGCGGCGGCGAAGCTAGGTTTTCCCCCTCGGCCGCCGCGCGGGGGCGGACGCGAGAGGGACGAGGGACTAATACCAATTGTTTTCTGAATTGGTTTTTTGTTACTCGGATACCAATTTTCGTCCCTAAGATCGGGCTCCAAGAGGACGAGAGAAAGATTGAGATGAAACACACAAGGTTTTGTTAAGTTCTGTTGCTTTTCTGTACTGCCTTTTATTCAGAGAAAACGAATACGTGTCGTGGCGAGCCCTGATTAGGTGGTGTGCCATCTCACAACCTGAAGCATGATCCATGAAGATCCTACAGACACGCTTACAAATCGCACCAAGAGCAACAGAACTGCTAACTGAAGCCAAACTGAAAAACGACCAACAGACCTAGTCCTTAACTGGCGAAACTGAATCCTAACACTTCTAGTCTGACGAAAAACATCGATGCAGTAGCTAGCTTATCCAACAGTGCATGCCAATTCTGATAGTGTGTTGGTGCAGTTCTTGCTAATAGTGTTTCTTTTTCTACTTCATAGAAGGGGAAAGAAAATACCCTCATTTCGTATTAGAAGACTTTTGTTGTGTCAAGTAATTGACAACTGCAATATGTCTACAGTTTGTTCGTGTACTGATCTTGCTTCAAAAGTGCATCCTAAGTTAATTTGTATGGATAATACCACTAATTCAAGATTATATATAACTTGTTAAGATGTACTAAACTGGCAAAAAAAACTGACAGTATGAGTAGTAGTTTAACAGCAAGTCTTGGTAGTAATCCAAAAAAGATTCTTATAATGGTAGTGGAGTCTAATATATTGCTCAAAGATCTCCTGTATCCTGTATGGGTGTTTTATCTGCTTGATGCTTCCAAAGTGGCTCTTTGAATAATCATAGATACCCATTATGCAGGAGATGTAAGGATTGGACACGAAAAATACATAATGGATTCGCACTGATCTGTACACCATGGATCTTGTCGGTTCCGTTGAACTGCATGCATCAAAGCGCATGGTTGTGATGATGACATCTGTTTGTTACTCCTTAGTAACTTGATTGGATCAAGCAACTAGTTGCCGTTAACTTATTTCCCCCTTCCTCGAAGCTTTTTCCCTCCCTTGCTCGGCGTAAAAGAAACTGAAAACAAATCAATCCATGCCTTTAATTTTAGTTTGATGTTACGGTATGATTTCAAGTCAACTTGTGTGCATTAACTGCCTCATGCATGGATAAACTTAAAATACAGATTTTTTTTTCCCTCAAATGGATGTTGCGCGATAAAAAGGATAAAGTACTGCAATACAAAGTATTTATGACGTTGTTTCTCATGATGCAAACGAAATTTCAGTTATAGGTTTTTTAGCATGCTTGATTATTTCATCACCTTTCCAATGAAAAGACTGAACTGCAACCGTGATCCACACCCATGCTTAATACTCTCTCTGTATCGAAATATAACATGTTTCCTCATTTCCTAGACAACATCTATCTAGACAAGTTTTAGTGTAAGATGCACATGTAATCATGTATGTATACACAAAAACATGTCTAGATACGTTTTCTCTAGAAAACGCTAAAACATCTTATATTTTGATACAGACTGAGTATATGATTGCCACGGATTAGTTCTAGCTAGTTAATTGTTGTAGTTAATTTCTCTAACTGTCGGTGCTTTAGTTTTACCTCTCCAATGCGATCAGTTTATATAATCAATGATCCCTGGCTAACCATGTGAGGTCACGAGAACAGCCTGGGTAATCTCATGTCTCTAATCTCCTCATGGGTCACGAGATGGCATATAGTATTCCATTATGACGTGGATACACAAGATAGGTTTACCAATTGTGCCCAGATCCACCAACTCCTGGGATGCCCTAGCTAGTTCCATCGATGCTAATATGCTATATATACCCCTCATCGTCTTGTGTTCAACCACACAGTCACACACACAACCACACAAACACACCCACATACATACACTAGCTACCATTAGTTTTCCTCCCATCCCATGGCCAACTTTGAGGTCACCCATTACGAAGGTGCGCTCGTGGAGGACACTAGGATCTTTGTTGACAAGTTGTACCTGCGTCAGCTCTATGCCGGCCCCAACCCAAACCAGACACCGATCATAGAAGGGGAAGCTGGTAGTGAGTACGGGAGGACCCTCGTCAACAACTGGGCAATCTACGATAGCTTGGCTCCAGACGCAGAGCTAGTTGCCCATGGAAGAGGCATTCATGTCAATGCTGTTGACTGGTACAACTCATTCATCATGGTGTTCGACAACGAAAGGTAATTTATTAGAGTAATTTTGTATTGGTTTTTGGGTACTTCACCTTCCTAGTTTTGTGCTCTTATAGAGCACGGGATTGTTTTAGCATATGAATGATATGTGTACGCCTACACGCAGGTTCAAGGGGTCCACATTTGAAGTGATGGGAGCAACCGTTGGGGGAAAAGGTGAATGGGCTATTGTTGGCGGGACTGGTGAGTTCCGGATGGCGCGTGGTGTTATTGACAGGACCTTCTTCGATAGAACAGCCGATGGAGAAATAATGGAGCTTACAATCGAGGCATTCTACCGCGCAAAGGTGAGGATTGTATCGAACATGGTGTTCTAGCATGTTCTAAATGTTCAAGTTTCACAAGAATATTAGACCAGCTTATTATTTATTACTATATATCAGTTTAGTTCCTAAGATGGTTGCTGAGGTTGCTCCATTGCTTGCACAAATGCAGAGCGCGAAGACGGAGTAAAGCCACAACGTCTAAGTCTACCCGGTGCTTCGGTTGATGGAGCATTTAAACAAGATGGTCACCAGCTGGTCTCGGTACCGGTGTTTTAGTTCCCATGTTCCAGCATAAATAAGATGACTAGGATCCTCCATGCATGCATGTTATGGTGTGATTCTGGACCCTTGTACCTCGAGTCCTTTGTTTTCACCAATTAGGTTCTTCTTGCTGATAAGGCCAATTATTTTCTATGAAGAATAAAGTTATTACCACTTGTTGTGTTTGTAATGGAACTGATTCAGTTAAAGATTGCTTATTATGGACTCTTATGTTCGGGTTGTACATTTTTCATTCACGCACTTAGTTGCTTTTAGCAAGATCTTGCTATTCAACAATAGTGTGAGCAGCAAAGATACTTCATCGTTCGCTAGTTTCCGCGCTCCTTGAAGTACGTCAAAAGAGTAATGGAAGAGCATCTCTTATAATGAGACGTGTGCATACTGCATCATGTAAAACTCAGGTGTGACCATATTTTGTTGGCACAAAGTCTGCATAAGAAAAACAAGTGCAAAAATCTAATCTTTAGAGGAAATGCGTAGAAAAAAAAAAGGTTGGGAGTTCAAAACAACGGGAGATTCCAAGAGGAATTGGAAAAGGTAGAGTATCGATTTCAGAAAAATGGAAATTTAAATAACATACAAGATTAAAAAATGTAGGAAACGTTTACAAAAACATGAATAAGCACTAATGGAAGAAGTCCACAGAACCCCTTGACACACGGCCAACTTTATAACAACTTTCATACATGTTAGAAAATATTCCACGTATTGTAATAAATTGTTGCGTAAAATAAATGTAGCGTACGAGTTCTCGTAAGTTCAGGAAAAAATTACACGCATGTCAACGTCAAATCCACGGTTCTTTACGTCAACTGAGGTGAATAAGAAAAAAAAATTAAGAGAAAAATATATTTTTTGATGGTGAGGTGTATGGGAATTAGCAAAGCCAGAGAAAAAATTAACTAAAAGTTTGGCTAAGCCATAATTTTGATAAGCCAGCACAGGCCTAAATCAAACGCACCCATTGGGCCTTACATAGAATCGCATGAAAAACCTTGGTAGGCTTTGACGGTGTCCCCTCCTATCTGCATCTGCTCCACCGCCTCCGCGGAGTCCGCCGGCCGTTGCTGCCTCGCCCCGCCCTAATCTCGCGATTCCGTTCGTCCCAAATAAAATTCCTCTGCTACTCGCGGCGAGGGAGGTGGGAAGATGGCAACGCCCAACGGCTGTGCGGATCCGACCGCCGCCGCCGCCAGCGGCGACGGCGGGCCGTACATCCCCGCGGAGCTGATCCCCGACATCGCGAAGCACCTGACGAGCCTGAACGACTTCTTCGGCCTCCGCCTCTGCTGCCGCGCCTACCGCGCGGCCCTGCCGCTGTGCCGGGGCCTCCTCGCCGCCCAGCCGCCGTGCCTCCTCGTGCCCCACTCCGCCTCCCCCTCGCTGCCCCTCTTCCACCTCCTCGAGCCCGGCAACCCCTCCTTCTCGCTGGCCCTCTTCAACCTGCCCCAGCGCCGCCTCCACCGCTTCCGCGCCCGCCTCCCCTTCTCCCGTTCCGGCGGCGTCCTCACCTCCGACGGCGCCACGGTCGCCGCCGTCGACGACGCCACCGGCGAGATCATCCTCACCCACCTGCTCTCCGGCGCGCAGGCCCGCATCCCCAAGCCCCCGCTACCGCACGGCCGCGTCATCCTCACCGGCGGCTGCGTCTTCGCCCCTGCCGCGGGCCGCACGGAGATCCAGTACTGCAGCCCTTGGAACGCCCAGTGGAGCGTCGCGTCGTACGGCGGCGGCCTCGAGATCCAGGACTGGCGCATCGTCAATGGCGCCCTCTATGGGCTCCTCCCCACGGCCGGGCTGGTGATGGCTTCGCTTCCCAAGAACAATTCCATGGAGCTGTGGCAGCTTGGGGGCGAACTAGATATAGATGTCATACAGGCTATCCGGGACAGCAGAGGTGGTGGCATGCTGCTGGGGGACTGCGGCGGGGACCTCCTGATCATCTTCAAGGTGGGATCAATCGACCCTGCTTATAAGATTTTCCGTTGGGACGCCAATGATGCAAAGTGGGCGACGGCAACGAGCCTCGGAGGACGGACGCTGTTCCTTGGCTTCGACGATTTCGCCGGGTGCATTGGTCCAGATGTTCTAGGGATCCGTGGGGACTGCGTGTACGGATCATTGCCATGGTCTGGGGGGTGGAGCGAGTATTCTCTGATCGATGGGACCTGTAAATGCGTCACCGCCAAGTATCCAGGTGAACCAGGGGTTGGTTTCCGGAGGCCGCAGGTGTGGGTACTTCCAAGCTTGTTCTGCAGCTGAGGTTAGCGCACAAAGGTAACAATTGTTCCCCTGTTTAAAGGTTTTCATCACAACCTGCAAAACATGTAGGATGAGCTGCCATAGTTTAAATTATTTCCATCCTTTAGATTCCGTGCATATTTTGAATTGTATGAATAGTTTTGCTGTGAAGATTATCCCAAGTTTGTGATTTGAAGGCACAGCGGGCAAAGTTCAGTGCAAATGTAACAGTGCCTGAGTTTTGTCATGTGTACTTTCAGAGGGAAAAGCTAGATAAATTTACCACCTGATATTAGCAATTCTACATAATCCATTAACAAAGCATAATTATGTATTTGTAGCATATCAGATTGCTGATTTGGAACATATAATATAATTAGTGTAAGAAACAACATTCATGCACAGCATATGTCAAGACATAGGATGATTTAAGCTGCAATGCAGCCTACCATGCTCTATATTTGAAGCTACAATGGCTACTAGTCCCTCCGTTCTAAAATACTTGACTCCTAAATGAGTGTATCTAGACAAGTTTTTTGTCTAGATATACTCACTTGGGAATCAACTATTTCAGAACGGAGGGAGTACATGTCTTCCATGTATTGAGTTCACCTGTAGTGGTCATCTTTCAATTTATTAACAAAGCATAATTATGTAATGCTAGCATATCAGATTGGCAATTTCGAACATACAGTTAGTGTAAAAAATAAGTAAACAATATTGTTGCTGATGCACTGCATATGGCAGGACATAGGATGGTGGATACAATGCAGCTTACCATGCTCTATGTTTGAAGGTTGTCTGACTGACTGATTGTTTCATGCCCATATCAATTTTTTTCCTTTTTGAATTCTGCATTCATTTAATATTGATGACAGAGCTATACGTCCCTTTTGGTACAATAGCAACTAGTACATCTCTCCACTGTATTGAGTACACCTGTAGGGGGTCATCGGCTTTCATTTCACCTTATACCGCATACCCTAAACAGGTCCTATTTTATTTCTACTATTTACCTGGGGTGTGGAGGGTTTTCCAATGGCCTAAACGCAACAGCTTTATATTCATCTTAGTGCTTAATGTTGTTTCCTGGATGAAATTAAAATGTTTTTATCTATATTCTTAGAATTTATGCAATCTTTTTCTGCTGTTGCAGGAACCTGATTTGGATGAAGTGCCCTTGCAGTGAGCTCAGTTTTTCTGTTTCCTCATTATATTGGAGAAATAAGTGGACGAGAGGCTTCTCGGTGCAGTCTGGTGTTTAGCTGTTAGCTGTAGCCGATGTAGACAGTACCCATTTGTGAAGCCGAATTGGAGTTCTTGCATGTTGCCGTGCTTGGCTGTAATGCAACGAAGAGTTGAGATTGTTGGAAATTATTATATTCACAACTTCTACTCTAGGTATAATTTTGCCTCGCTTCCAAGGATAAAGATAACAGTATCACTGTACTGTAATGTTTGTGGTGCTATCTTAGATTATTTGTTGCATCCTCGTTATGTTTTATACGTACTGTACTTTATATTTAAGCAAGCTCAAGATCATATTCTTTACATTAGCCAATTATAGCGGTGGAAAAAAAAGATGACAGTCTTTCAAATATCGGACGTACGATGTTAGCTAGGCCTTTGACTGAAATGCGTGTCTGATTGCAAACCAAGGTAACGGTGGATCCTAGTGAGCGTCGTTTTGAGCTCGTGACCAACTGGCACTTGTGTGTCCAGCCAAAAGGAGAACTCTTTGCTCAAGTGTAGTCCTTTTTTGTGCACCTGGAGGCGGTGTTGCGATACTAATCAGTGGTGATAGGAACACTTTGGTCATGATGATCTTAATCACTTATGCTGGCTGTTAGTGATATGCCAACTTGGGGATGATGATGGTTACGGCTTTTGTTGGAATGTTGCAATGCCTCCCCTCTTATTATTTTAGTGATGAAGGCAAACTAGCTAGACAAACAGCCTCTCATTAGGGAGGATGATGGTAGATAGACAATCTTTTGGCTTTTTCAATGTTTCTGCCAATGATTTAGGATGATGGTAGATAGATTCTTTTTTGCTAGTTGGATACTTAGACAGTTAATATTTATTCAATGACGAGCACTAGCTATAACACACACCAAAAGTAGACACGGGACGATATAGGTAGGACACTATCACTTACTACTACGTGTGTACAACTAGTAATTGTGAAGCTTAAAGTATTTGGAGTACTCCCATGGTTTCAATGTTAACTGATTTGCATGGTCTCACAACAAACATACTACCTTAATTACAATTTAAGGAAATGATGGTCCTAATACCTCTAGAGTGCACTATATATAATTTGGGTAAAAATTAGGGCTTAGAACGACTTTCTATTTTTAGTGGGAAGGGGGTATATATTGATCATTGTCCAACAGTCATAACAGAGGCATTCTAAAAGATATGTCGCCTTTCTAGGATGGAAGCAACGGAAATAAGAGCCCAAGAAACCAAGATAGGAAAGCCAGGGCAGCGCTGAGGGAAAAGCCTGGTGTGTTGCCCCCATCACCGTACGCATCGTCGATTGGACCAGTTGTGAGCACCGCTATCAGCTGGTCAACATAGAGCAACAATGAAAGTTATTCCAACGATAGGATAGGACATGAATACCAACAGAAACTAATCATTGTCATCCCTTACCTGCGGCACGACAACGGCAATGGTAATGGCACCAATAGTGTGTCCATTGCTGTCGCCACCCTCTGCAACAGATATTTGAAAAGCAAGTGCCATTGGCAAAAATTGCGTTATGGCCGCTGAAACTCCCATAAGTGCAAAGATGCCGAGCGCGAGGGCCTCAAGAGTTGGGTCGGGTTCGACGAGGCTATTACTCGAGGGTGCGTTCGTAGATAAGTGGCTGATGATGACAGTTGCCAACATGAGGAGAAACAGGAGAAAGTTGCTCAAGGACCAGACAAATGTTGAAGTTAGCTTCTGGCAAAACTTTGGGATGAAGATGGTAGTGACCGCGCGGACAATGACACAGAGTATCATGAAACTGCAACCCTTGCGGAAACCGTTGGTGTACATTTGTACTTCTTCCATCGACCCCGTCGGGTTGCCATGGTAAATCTCACGGCCCATCCAGTCGGTGTTGTAAATAAAGAAGGGGTACAACGCCAGCTGGACAGTTGATCCATGCGTGCATATGCATGTCAGATTAAGCTCTTCCTGTTACATATATCAATAATGAACAATGACATGGCACATGGAAATACTACTTACCCATGAAACCCCCGTCAGAATGAATAATTTGGTGGTGCATGAAGACATCTTCTTCAAACAGTTGAATGGATTGCTGGAAGGATGAATAGTGGATGTGACAACGGGCTTGGTCTCAATTGGTTGCTCGTCGGCGAAGGTCATGGTGAGTGACATGCCGATAACAATGAGAACCTGGCCAAAAAATACATGCATGCCAATAAATTTTACGACTGTTATGTATATTTGTAGTATTTCATGCCATGGAATCAATGATATATACTATGACCGGCCGGCCAGCCAGAATTAATAGTACACACCAAACTTGTAAAGAAAGCACCCTTAATGCCTACGCAAACGCCACAGCAAGCTTCAGTCTTTAGCCAAGGGAACCACCTACATATAAAAAATTCTATGCATTGACATTAGTAGCAATGCATGTGACCATGTATATATAGCTGACAGACTTACTCTGGCCATTTTCCAGTCGCACCAGCTGCACAGCCGAGAATGACTCCCAAACCCCCCCAAAGGGAGAAAATCATATAGCCGAATTGGGGGCCATGCTTATTACCAACTGCGTTGTAAAAGAAAACAAAGGTATTTTCAATTAGTAGTACATTTACGTGTGCCGTGCATTTTATGTATTTCTCACCAGATAGATCATCCATCATAGCACGAGTTACTCCTCGGATTGTGTTGTTGGCAAAATCAAGGAGCCAGAAGCCAGCGATGAGCACAGCGGAAGCACCTTTGCGGAAACTAAAGGCGCTGCAAGGGGGAACAGATGCACAATAAAGTCAAATGCACTAGCTACATGTATGCATGCTAGATATCTTGACCCATATATGAAAAACCAATGATCTTTACCCGCATTTTTCTTTGGGGTCTCCAAGGTAGTGCCCAATGTCTGATGAGAAAGCAATGACCATGACCTATATATATGTTGGTTAGTCCAAATTAGGCATGGCAGAGAAAATCGTTTTGCTATAGATTGATTTTGTTTTCACGAACCTACCGAAATGCAGATGAGGAGGCATCCAACGAGGATGAACGGCCTCCTGCGTCCCATCCTCATCGTGCATCGATCACTGTAGTAATTGAGCATGGGATTTACCTAGTGGCACATCAAATCGCTAGAAATATTATTTCACAGGCTTGATTGCATGCAGTGATCTCAATTCTCATGCGAAATATGCAGGTTCTTGTGTCTTCAAGTCCCAAACGGAGTGTTATCTGAACAAAAATAAATGAATGAAGTAATAGGCTTACCAAAATGCCAGCCAAAGGTCCAGAGCTACAGACAAGGGAAGCAAACATGTGTGAAACTCCAAGAAGCTGCAGGCCACGGTGATTATATATATCAGCCAAGAAAGCACATGACAGCTCCAAGTAGAAAGGAAGAAAAGTAGACCTGAGCATACGGTGTGAGGATAGAGATCTGCAGCCCCCAGCCATAGTGGATTGCCCCGGAGACGCTGGATGCTAGGATTAGCCGGAGGGTGCTGTCAGCATTGTTGTCACAAGACTTGACCGAATGCTTGGCGGACACGATCCTCTTGATGGCCAGCTCCAGTGGCTTTTGAGCACCACGGTCGTCATCCTCCATTGTGTTTACCTCGATCGAAAAGGGGCATATGTAGATATAGATTTTCTAAAGAATCAAAGGGAGATGGAAAACTTGGGATGAATGGCAAGGTTTTTCGACACCTATAATGGACACATGGGACGGTTAACTTCTTTTCCGGGGTTAAATATGGTTAAAAACTTACGCACCATAGAACTGGCAGCTAAGTTTGTTTGAAAAAGCACATGGTCGGCAGCTCACACCTTCCCAAAATAGAAAGCCTGCGGTCTACCTTACCTTCACGAGTAATTTCTTGCATGTGGTCTCTGATGGTTGAGAGACAACTGCGCGGTGGGGACGACATAGGCGCAAAAAAATGAAGGTGGCGTGCTCGTCGATCGGTGCCCTCACAACAGAAAATTGTGCGGCAGCCACAACGAAAATAATCATGGCGCCACGACAGTGGCTGTGAGGCCCTACTTTTCCTATTCCTCTTCAATTCATTTCACTATACTTCTATAATATTTTAGGATTCTGGATTTGCTAGAAATTTATAGCGCAAATTGCAATTTCTTGGGTTTCTGGATTTTCTGGCGATTTGCAGTTTCTGGTTCTTACTTTCTTCTTTGGAAGGGATCTTGGGTGGTGCTAGATTTGTTTTTATAATTCTTTCTACACATTATGTATCTCTTAATTATATACTAATCAAGTTGAGTACAATTTGGTATAGTGCTTGCACCAAATTAGGAATCCAGTTGAATTATCCTAAGCAAGTGTAGTTGTTTTTCTACTTAAAAGCACAATTATAAAATGTAATTAGGTTAACTGTGTATGACTAGTTTAGTAAGCGCGGTTTGCCGAGAAAAAGTGCCTGTTTGTACACATTGGTCAATTGGAAAGCGATTTTTTCATCAATAAAGAAGCGATATCTCATAGATATTTTATAAACATAAATAACCTCACCAGCAGAAAATAATGTGAATAGCTTTGTCCATGAAAACTAAAGTAGCCTCAGGAATCTAACGGACTCTGGTAAATTATGTAATTATGCAATGAGGAAATCAAGAGAACATAGTAGGGCCAACATCAAATTATTTGCTGCATACTCAATTAATTTTTGGAATAGCAGAATGAGTTTCAGATCATATATTCTAGGTGTGAACGCTGAACTTTCTGATCCACATCATGAAAAATTGATTTACAAGCTGGAACATAAGGGAAGCTTTTAAAAAAAATATAGATTATAGCACTAAGCATTGTGTTTAACAAACTACAGATCATATATAACTTAAAATAAACAACTCAAATCAATTTAACCTTTAAGCCCCAAATCAGAATCTCTTTAGTAACACCAAATATTTTTATCATGGGTGGACGCCTTATGATAGCTCCAGGAAGAGGTTGCAACAAAAAAAATAAAGATATCTGGTTTTGGATAGTAAAGCACATGTCCTGGAAACTCTAAACTATATTACAAATGAATGGAGTAGGCGGTTAACCGTGTTAATAGTCTCAAACTAGTATTGGTTTATAGAGGATCACAGTTGCTCCGTGGACATCATCCTGCTAGCCGTCGCAGTTGCCGCTTGGATCCGGCCTAGACGTGCACATTTGATGTCTAAAGTTGGTCAGGATTGAGTCGGGTAGGAGAGAGAGGAAGAGAAAGGAGGGAGAAGGTTGCAACTTGCAACAGTGGCCATGCTCGTTCAGAAACGACAGCCCATTTGCGGATTTAACCATCAGTTACCAGAACACGAATGACAGAATAGCATAACACAGCCAGAAGGCGCGCAAATGACAATGTACAAGGACAAAATATCTCTTTGAAATGATAAAAGGATTCGGTAAAATATCTCTGTATTCAGAATGCTCGTGTGAGCCACCACATCTCAATTAGGAGGCAAACGAACTCCGTTCCGGTTACATAGCGGGGCACTTGCTAGTAGTAACATGCGGCCAGTGAGTTTGTTTACCGAATCACAACCGCTGCATTCCTCACGGCCAGATATCTCTGTACATATTCATCGGGAAGCATTCTGATCTGCTTGAACACCTCTGGATCGGCGTAGCGCAGCTTGGTCCTGGGATCCACGTACGGTGCCTGCATCAAGATATAATGATCAGACTTGCACACGGTACTACATAATGGACGACCAAAACGCTTTGTCAGATAATGCATCGGCCAGCGCCGCTGAAAATCTACAACAAGCGATGGCATGTGTGTGGCCGTAGATAGGTCATACACAATACAACAGCAACTTGAACGGGCTTTAACTGGTTGATGAGATGCATCCTCTTTAGTTGTACTTATTACTAGGAACACAACTGTAGCAACATAGATTTTCTTTTTTAGTTATATACTTTTTTTTTCTGTTTTTATGCAAACGCCCACATCACCTAAATCACAATCTTCGAGCAAAATCCAGGCTAGGGGCGCTTTCTCTGTCAGACCATTCTAAATCGCTCATTTATTTAGGACAGCTCAGCTCAGCTCAGCGTGGGCACAAAATGTGAACTAGATATAGATGACAGCAGGGTAATGCTCAAGTTGTGCATGCATCAGCATTACTAACAGAAAACACTTGCAGAAACGCAGTGAAGCTTGTGACACTTGCGTGGTACAGAGCAGTACCAAGTTAACTCAACATGCTATGCATAAAGGCCGCAAGAGAGACAAAAGAATTGTAAAAGGAGCACTATAGCAAAAAAATATTGGTTTTTGTTCACTTGCCTGTTCTAAAATATCAATCAGCAAGCCAAAACAGCTTATCAAGTTTTCACCTCTAAAAGCTACTGTATATGTAGTTCACTTAGGTGCACATTTTATGGGGACTATGTTATATCATTCATATCGATTGCAGGATATTTATCTCTTATTTGTTCATGCAGGCCCAGTTCATTCATATAGGAATCTGTTAGAGCAGCAGAGTTTAACTACATGTGTGTAGGGCTGTTCATGCAGGCCTAGTTCATTCATACCCAATTGTGCAATTCTCCAGAAGTGGTATACATAAGTACTAGTAAGTTACTTGACCCCCGGGTTAGTCAACACGTGAAACCCACAGTTGAACACCACCACATATGTCGCGGCAGCGGAAATATCAGAAACACACAAAAATTAGGTTTCTAGGGAAATCTTTTGACAGCATTTTCAAAATGAGCCACAAATCAAGCAGTCATGCAATCTAAAATTTGATCCCGAACCAATCCTACTGAATTTTGCAATGCCAACAAGTTCAGTCACAAAACATTCATATGCAGTATACATTCCATGAAATAGAATAATCAAGAACCTCCTAGTGTTTCCCCTTAAAAGGTTGTAATGATATTATATTAGCCTGGAATCATACTGGCCCTGAAACATGGATAAATATACACGCGCAAAATTTAAAATTGGAGTAAGCCAGCTAGAACAATGCTGACTTAGATCTTTCGATGGGTCATATATACTGCCAGACATTTTTCACAATATTTGGCAGTATTTTTACAGTGCTTACAAGTCACCAA
This sequence comes from Alopecurus myosuroides, assembly GCA_028641055.1. Lineage (NCBI taxonomy): Eukaryota > Viridiplantae > Streptophyta > Magnoliopsida > Poales > Poaceae > Alopecurus > Alopecurus myosuroides. The sequence goes on from CM054059.1 coordinate 500,627,584, forward strand.
ATATGGTCAAGTTTCAGAAAATCAGACATTAAACTTACTACTGTTTATCTGGTTCCAAATTATGCAAAAACTAATCATGCAGTATCAAATGATAGGTTACACACATTAAGTTGGACATTTTAGTAGTAAACATAGAACACAACATTATGATCTATCTCAAATCTAAATACCTTCAATTTTCAAATCCTATCGTTTAGGAAAATTCCAGGAAATCAATAGGGGGAGTTCAGTACTGGGGTGAAACTTACCTCAAAACCTGTTACGTCGCAGTATCTCTTTGGTGGATAAATGGATGGAGGTGACTGAATATTTAGATCTGCATTAAACACCATACTGTAAATATTGTATTGGCCACAATTTGCTCTAAATACTACACATGTGGACTAATTGGACAAACCAGTAACATGATTTGTACTAATCTAGTTCAATGTTTGCGACAAGTAAAACGGGACGGAGGGAGTACCATATAGCTCCAATTTTCAATCTCTAGCCAGCACAAATTTATAGGCCAGAAGCGGATCATCAATTTAGTCTCAGAACAACTCAACTAACTAAAAACCGCACGTGTCTGCTAACCAGGAAGCGCAGCAGAGGAAGTAAAATCTACAATTTCACTTGATTTGCAGATCAAATCTCAGACAACTGAGCAATAAGCAGCAGAAAGGGTACGAAGGCGGCTCACAGTTGGGGCGGTCAGGGGAAAGCGAGGAGGCGTCGGCGGCCTGGAGGAGGTAGCGGAGGTGCTTCCACTGGCGGCCACGGGACTGGCCCTTGGGGTACTTGTCCGCCATCTGCACCTTCTTGAACGCCATCGTCGGTGCCAGCAGCATCTCTGTCTTCTGTATCTCCGACTCCATAGTCCTCCTCCCGCTTCGAATCCAAGACTAGGATGGGATCCGGCTCGCGGCGCCTCCCTCGATGGGCGTTTAGGGTTTGAGACGATGCGGCCTAGCGGACAGCGCTTGCTTCAGCCACCGGAGCTCAGAGAAGGGAGGCCGCGGCGGCGAGACCCTTAGAGAAGTAACGTGGGTGTGGCCAACGTCTGAGAAGGACGGTTGGACGCTGGCCGGGGGGCGAAATTGGCAGTCCGGTCGCCGGAGATGCAGGCGGCGCTCGCTCTATTCCTCCCTGTGGCGGACCCTCTGTTCCTCTGACGCCATTAATCAGTCGATCGACGGGAAGGGCGATTCAGTCCCGGCCCGTGGGCTGAAAACGAAAATCCGCTAAAAAAAAAAAGACAGCGCTGGGCGTCGCTCGGGGGGATAGAAAATTTTCATCCCGGGTCCCCAAGCCGACACGTGTCCACTTTTTTTTGCCTAAATCTCGTATTTTCTCTGTGTAGCAAAAAAACACCCCGCTTTTGCTCCTATGTAGCAAAAAACGTTTCGCCCAAAAAAGAACAGGAAAAGACAATCTCGTCGGAGACTCGCCGGAGTTACTGTAGCAAATTTTTTTGCTACAATAGCAAAAAGTCAAATTTCACCGGAGACTTTTGCTCGCCAGAGGAATAGCAGAGCAAAAAATTTATTCTAAAAAAGCAAAAACATAATGTTATTGTAGCAAAAAAATTCTTCTATTAGAGCAAATAATCGGACCTCGCCGGAATTGTAGTAGCAAAAAATTTGTACAAAAAAATTACACAAAAGTAGCAAAAAAAATTGGTCTTCGGGAGCATCACCCGCCGCCGATTGTAGCATGTTCCTCTGCAGCGATTCCGAGGGCGGGGCTCGCCGGCGTCGTGGAGCTCTTCCTCTGCAGCGCGTCGAGGTCGACCGCCTCACCACGCCGTGGAGGCGCTCGAGCAGCTCGCTGTACCCACGCCGTGGAGGCATGGTCGGCGACGGGCGAGCTTGGAGGCGCGTAGGATCTGCGGCGGGCGAGCTTGGTGACGCGGTCGGCCTGCTCCAGTGTTCCGCCGCCGGCGTGGCCTCCAACACCGCACCGCTGACCTGCCTCATCCGCTGGTCGGCGGAGGAGTAGGGAGGCAGCCACCATGGGGGGGGGGTCTTGAGTGCGCCCATCAAGGAGTAGGGAAGCGGCCTTCCCGTGGTCCGGTCTGACCAAAGGAGGGAAGGGGGCGCACGGCGGCCGAGCTAAATCTCGCGAGGAAGGGGGCGTTCGTGTCCATGCCCGGTTTGTTTCGATTTGCGTTGGGGAAGAGAGAGAAAAAGGAAGAGATAAGAAACGAGTGGAGGAGAATAGACGGATGCGGTGTAGGCCTCACACCGGGCAGTTGTTTCCGCGCGCGTCGGGCCGGCCACGCGTCACACGCGCGATGCGGGGGACGCGAGGGACGCGATCCCCCGCATGATTAACGGCGTTTCCCTAAAAAAAAGGAGGTATTTTGTCAAGGTTTTTATTTATTTATTATATACTAGTAAAGGTATTTTGTCAAGGTGGTAAAGTACTTGTGGTATTTTGTCAAATGGCAATGTAGTGTGATATTTTCCAATGGAAGCATATTTAGATTTAGTCCAAGAGTCAATACTATTTCTAGGCAAAGATAGCAACCATTCTTTAGCTCTTCCTCTCAAAGAGAAAGGAAATCATTTCAATTTAATAATATCTCTATATACATCTTTATATTTTTGCATCTCACATAATTCAACAAAATTATTAAGATGGGCAGAAGCATCATCAGTACTAACACCAGAAAATTGCTCTCTCATAACAAGATTTAACAGGGCAGGCTGTATCTCATAAAAATCAGCAATAGGAGCAGGTGGAGAAATAGGTGTGCTAATGAAATCATTGTTGTTTGTGCTAGTGAAGTCACACAGCTTAGTGTTCTCAGGAGTACTCATTTTAGCAAGATTAGAAACAGGATAAAAAAGATAACTATAATAAGACCCAATTTTTGTGTGTTTCTTATAAAGAGAAGCCAACGAGACAAAATGAAATAAACTAAGCAAAACAAATACAAAGTAAAGAGATTGGAAGTGAGAGACTCCCCTTGCGGAAATCCTCTTTCTCCCTGGCAACGACGCAAGAAAATATGCTTGATGGTGCAGATCTTGCACTTGTTGGGAGACCCCAAGAGGAAGGGATGAAGAGCACAACAACAAGTTTTTCCTCGGAAAGAAACCAAGTTTGAATTGACCACTAGGAGAAAGAAATCACTTTTGAAGGTTGATGGAGCTGAGGTGGCAGGGCACACTACCGGTTCAGAAGCAACGTGGAACTTACACAACACAATCAAATCACTTTGCCCCAACGAAGCAGTATGGTTGTCAATCTCACCGGTTTTGCTGAACACAAAGAGGTTAAATGTACCGTGTGGAAAATAATATTTGTTCGCAGTAGATGAAAGAGAACAGTGATGGCAGTAGTAAAAGAGTAGCAGTAGTACGAAAACAGATATTGCAGTGATTGTATTATCAGTATGAGGAAAAAGGACCGGGGTCCATTGTTCACTAGAGGTGTCTCTCCCAAGAAAGATAGATAGATAGCATGTGTGGTAAACAAATTACAGCTGGGCAATTGACAGATATAAAGGCTGCACCATAGTGCATATGCATGACTTGATGATTACTATGTGATTCGTGCGGGCATTACAACAAGATAAATAGACCGTCATCCAACTACATCTATGATTAATAATCCACCCTCAGAATGTCATCCAAGCAAACCTTGGGTATTAAGTTGCAAGCAACAGATAATCGCAGTAAGCAAAGTGTGTAATGCAAACAATGTAAGTATCGTTGTTTTCTCCCTAATGGCAACGCCACATCCTCCATCCGTCACGTTTCTGTCACTCGAGCACAGATGCAAAGGAGGCATGAACCCACTATCGAGCATAAATACTCCCTCTTGGAGTCACTAGCATCTACTTGGCCAGAGCATCTTGTCGTGGTGGTGAACTGACAGATGCCATAGGATGGCTTAAGTTTAGGGCCGCAATTGATGTTTACGCACGCTTCTATTCTTGTAGACAGTGTTGGGCCTCCAAGTGCAGAGGTTTGTAGAACATCAGCAAGTTTCCCTTAAGTGGATCACCCAAGGTTTATCGAACTTAGGGGGTAGAGGTCAAAGATATCCCTCTCAAGCAACCATGCAATTAAGATACAAGAAGTCTCTTGTGTCCCCAACACACCTAATACAATTGTCAGTTGTATAGGTGCACTAGTTCGGCGAAGAGAGAGTAAAATGCAAGTAATATGGATGATAATAAGTGATAATAGCAATCTGAAATAATTATGGCAGCAAGCAAACATGTAGCAGAACAGGCGGAAAACGGTGTTTCAATGCTTGGAAATAAGGCCTAGGTATCCTAGTTTCACTAGTGGACACTCTCAACAATGATCACATAAATGAATAACTAGATATCTTCTCTTCACTATGCTACTCTTAACCCTCTCCGGTTGGATAACGAACACTAATCATTGCGTAGGGCTGTAACAGCACTCCTCAAGTTTGTATTCCCATGTCTAGTTAACCCCACGCTGTCACTATGAGCACCCTAGATGGTACTAAGCAAACTCCATAATTCATAGAGGAGACACACACGACGTGCACACTGTCACCTTCACACCGTGATCAAAGTGACTCCAAAGTTCATATTAATAAAGCACTTGAGTAGCAAAAGATGAAGAGTAACATCTACGAATTCAAATAGATTACAGAGCTCATGATCACATATAGATCACACCATGGGAGAGAGAGATGAACCACATAGCTACCGGTAGAGCCCTCAGCCTCGGGGGAGAACTACTCCCTCCTCATCATAGGAGACAACAACGGCGATGGAGATGGCGGTGGAGTCGATGGAGATGGCTTCCGGGGGCAATTCCCCGTCCCGGCAGGGTGCCAGAACAGAAATATGTCCCCCGAAACTTGTCGGCGGCGGTGGCGGAGCTACAGATGTATTTTGTGGAAAAGGTCGATTCTTCTAGGGTTTATGCCTCGGGGAGTATATATGGGCGAAAGGGCGATGTCGGGAGGTGGCCAGGGGGGCCACACCCCTAGGTGGCGCGGCCAGAGGGTGGTGGTGTCACCCTATGGTGTGGCCACCCTGTGGCCCCCCTCCGGGGCTCTTCGGGACTTCTGGATCCTTCCGGGACTTTTAGGACTTCTGGCTTTCGAATTTTCCAATTCCGAGAATATTTCCAGAACAACTTTTTTGAAACTAAAAACAACAGAAAACAGGGAACTGGCTCTATGGCATCTTGTTAATAGATTAGTCCCGGAAAACATAAGAAAACGTAGGAAAACATACGGAAAATATGTAGCAATTGGCATAATATCAACATGAAACATCAGAAATTATAGATACGTTGGAGACGTATCACAATCACCATTAACTCGGCCAGCCGAGATCCAGCTGATGCGCACTCTAGAGAGCGCATGTAATCACCCGAGATGGTGATGATGCCATTGGGACCGGGAAGCTTAATCTTCAAATAGGCCGCATGGGTTGAGGCCATGAACTTGGACAGAGCTGGCCTGCCGAGAAGAGCATGATAAGGGCTATGCACTCTATTCAACAGTTATCTCGGGTGCCAAAAAGCACATCTATCCACGCCCTGCCTAAAGGAGCGCAGGATACTCCCGGCACAATACCATGGAAGGTAGTCCGGCTGGGCTGCAGCATGTTCTCGGTAAAACCGAGTTTCTGCATACTATCTCGGTACAAAATGTTGATGCTACTTCCATTGTACTTCAGTACCTTGGTGAACTTGACATTGATCTCGGGCCCAGTGAAGGTTGGGTCCAGTACCAAAGCATAGCTGCCTGGGTTAGGCATGATCCTGGGATGATCCGCCTGATACAAGACGATCTCTTGATCGCACCAGTACATTTATTCAGGCACTGCCGGCATCACCGCGTTCACCTCCATATCGCGCCTTCGAAGGCTCTACTTGTCTTCGGTCTCGGTGGTGAACACCATGTAGCTCTGGTGGTGCTCCTGGTAAACATTCCGGCCTCTGTCGCCAGCGTTGTTATTGTTGTTGTTGTTGTTCCGGTTGAAATTGTTGTTGAGATTGTTGTTGTTGTAGTTGTTGTTGAGGGTGTTGTTGTTGTTGGCCCCCTGCACCACTTGGTGCACGTTCTCCCTTCTCCGGTTCTCTGCAGGCCTTGGAGCTACTGCCCGGATAGGCTAGATGTTTGAACCCGGAGCTGGTAGAGGTGGAGGAGGAGGCAGCTAGCCCACAGCTTCACTCATAATCCGGTCCCACCAACTGCACTGCCTGGAAGTATGGTTTGTCGTCCTACTCGGATGCCGAGTGTGGTAGCTGCATGGCCCATCTCTCATCATCTCAAAGGTAAACCTCTGCGGTACATCTCCGGACTGCTTCAGGTCCCTCCATTGCTTCTTGTAGTTCTGGTTTTGCCCATACTGGGGCCTAGTGTGTCTTTTGCCTTTGGCTGCTGCCTGCACCAGGTTGATCCGGATCAATCGCTCCTACATGCTCTGAACCATAGCGGATATTTGGCCTGTCATCTCGTGTGACGCCCCGAGATCGGGCACTGTGCAGATTTCAGCATTCCCACCCAAATCCACATAATAACCGATTCCAGGTTGCCACTTGTGATAACATTACAACAGTTCACGAATAATCCACAACAACAGAAAGATATATACAAGAGGACTCAAACGAGTCAAGGATACAACTGATACAATACAAAGATCCAAATGACAGCGGAAGAAACAACATAGCGTCCGACTACGGACAAGATACAAATTGGACTAAGAGTCCTGAAGATAACCGAGAGCGTCCAATCCCTGCCCAGGCCAAGCCGGAGGGATTCCCAAGCTAACGTCGTCAGAACTTCAAACCTGTTGACTGCAATGTTGAATATGCAGCCACGAAAAAGGATTCGTGGGTCAGTACGGTTAAGTACTGGCAAGTGGATAAACCATACTCACAAGATACCGGCGTAACCAGTCATCACAAGATACAAATACTTTGGGTTCAACGGAAGGAAGGGGTTATTGCAAAGAAGCGGCAGCGGGCTGCACTAACCAACTACAGAAACACACTACAACTTCCGGCTAACAGAAAGAAGATAAGATAGCGTATCGTAACCAACTACAACTAACTTCAAACAAACCCATCCTGGATCTCGCCCCTTATCCGAAGAAGCAATCCGAGGATAACTCACACAGTTGGATTAATGATGGTTCAAGTTATTGTGTCGATAAACCTATTACTAGTCATATTATTATAGTTAGGTGTAAGTTGTCTGAGTACTTGTTAGCCAGTACTTTCACCAAGTAATCCATAACCGCGGAAAACACGGCTTCTCGAGAAGATTTATCCCTGCAGGGGGTGCTCCAGTACCCGTACACACTCAAGCCACCAACTAAAACTCAGGTTGGCTCGACACGACCCAAACCATCTCTACAACCCATCCTAGGAGCCACGGAGCTATAAGGTCCCGGCCAGTCCGCCTAACCTAAGCGCAAGGGTGAAAACCACACCCCCCGGCACCACATGCCTCGCCCTATATGCATCATCATCATCATAACCATCACCAGTAACCATGGGGGGCCCTCCCATTATGCAAAGGAGCAAATGGAACACCCGAACTAAGTGTGGCTCTTCGGACAAGCTGCAAATCAGGTCTAAGTCGAGGGGGGTCCCATACTACCTCCCGGATGCGGTGAGCACGCTCATCATGGATCAGTAGACAAGACTCTTTTCCTAATTAAGTTCGACACTAGCAGGCCTCAAAACCCTAACCCGGGCCTCCTGCCGGTGCCTTATCATCAAATTATTATTACCCAAAACATTAACATGTTGTTGATTGAATTGAAACCCAACTAATCAAACTAAACAGGTGATAAGACGGACAACAAGACTTGAGCGCAAACAACACTAAGCATGCAACTACGACACGAGGGCCAACAAGGTAAACAAACAACAGTTAATAGGAAGTGGAAGGAAGGCTATATCATGGCTGCAAGGTAAACATATAATAGGATCGAGACACAAGCATCGAATCAACAGGCTAGAATAAGAACAACGGAAAGAATCGGTAACGAGTGATGAAAGGCAGCCATTTGGCAGCAAGTGAGTATACTTGCCTGAGATCCAGCAAGTAGAGGTACATCCGCAGAACTTGTCGTTGCTCACATCATCTCAACGTCCTATCCGCGAAGAAGCAACGAACTAAAAGAAACACCGGATGCAACAATTACTACTACGGCAAAAGATCCAGCATGATCCTAGTTTATATGCATGACATGGCAAGATGCAACAGGGGAAACAATTTAAGCAATTTAATCGGAAACGGAGTCCGGAGAAATAGGGATTGGTTCAATTTGTTTATCTAACCATCAATTTAAATGTTGTTTAGCATGGAAAACAATAGATAGGTGAGTTAGGCAATTTAAATGGAATGGGGCAACAGTTGGAGTTAATTAGCCCACACATTCCATATGTTGTCATATAGATGAACATGCATAACAAAAGCTAAAATGCACAAGGCAAGATGCAAACAGGAATATGAATGGCATGAACATGTTAATGACATGAAACTGATTGGAAAACATATTTTATTGGTTGAGAAACAATTTTAAATGATTTAATTGAGCACATTACCAATTTAAATGCATTAAATGAGAGGTGAAACAATTATTCAATTTAGATGTTGCAAACCAGAAAACAAAGTTGATATTCAAGTGTGGCATTTGATTTTGGATGGAAAACATGTTTTGAGTATTTAATTTGGAGCAACCATTTGAAAGTTATTAATTATGCCATTTAGTTTGTCATTTTTAAGGATTATTAAATAACCTTAATTTTAATTGTCCAAATTGCAAAACAAAGATGATAATCAGAAAGGTGGTTTCATTTTGAGTGGAAAACATATTTTGTTGTTGAAATTGGAATTTAATTGAGCAAGTTATGAATTTTGCAATTTAAAAGATTTAATTAAAGCATTGAATTATTGCACCACTTTTAATTAGGAAAAACATTAAACAAATTGCATTGAAAAGGTTGAAAACATGTAGCAAATGTTTCATTGAACATTTTGAGCTATCAAACATAATTTTTGGGTTATTATTGAATTTATTATGCCAATTTTCATAATCATTCTTATTCTGCCATTTTTAGTAAACAGAGGAAAACATGTTCAAAATTAACTCAATTGTGCCCAAATAAAATACCAATGTGTAGAGTTTGTTAATAAAAAATTTTAGAGTCCAAGTTTGCTTAAATTGGATGAGCAGAACTAAAGTTATGAAATTCCAAAGTTTCCAATTTTTATTGTATTTTCAGTAATTAATTATTTAGTGCCAAAATTGTTACAGAAATATATTGCAAACTTGGCATTAATAGAAAGAGAACAGAATTATGAAGCCACAGGATTTTGAATCATTCAAATTGGAGTTATATTCGATTTGATATTGATTTTAGAAGTAATGGCTCAGATCTAGGTTTCTGAAATTCGGGCAGAAAAGAAAGAAAACAGAAATAAATGGGGTGGGGGCTTGGGGGATCGAACCCAGCACCTGTGGGCGCGCGCAAGGGAGCAGAGCCACTGGGCTGCTGTCACATTTGTGATAGGTTACAGGCCCGCTTGATTTTGTAGTAGATCAGCGGGGTGTCCTACAACCTGACGAACTGAACCCAATCTGCACGCAACGAACACAGAGACTACGCCCAGAGGCGCTCCTACGGCGACCACGGTGGTGCTGCGCGATGGCAGACACCCAGAGCAAGTGGGGAAGTGCGGGGGTTGGTCCCTAGGGACGAGATCTCACCCAAGGTGCGGCCTTGGCTCGGTGGAGAGGAGGTAGAAGCGGCGGCGGCGACGAGCGTGAAAGGAGACGTCGTGGAAGACGAGGACGGAGCGGCCGTCACGGTGGCTTCCCGAGCCGACCGAGGGCAACGGTGCGCAGCTGGGACCGCCGGGATTCCATTCCCGCTGACGGTGAGGCGAGGCGGTGACCATGGCGGCCGCGCCAAGAGCTCCATCTCCGGATAGCCATGGAGGTTGGAGGTGAAAAAACCAGAGAAAGATCGAGGGGGGCGGCGGCTGGATGGAGGGGGAGGGAGCTAGGGTTTCGCCTCGGTGGAGATTAAAAGGAGGAGGAGGGGAGGAACGTGGGTGGTGGTGGCATCGGTGTGATCGATAGTGACAGGGGGTCACGCCACGCCTCCTGCGTGCGTTCCTGTACGGAAGAGGAAGAAGAAGGCTGGCTTGGTTTGATGGGCTGGGTTGGCTTTGGGCCAGGCCAGCTGGCTGTTGGGCTGCTCTCTCTCTTCTCTCAAAAGATGTTTTTTTTTTCTCTTTTAAGAAATTGTTTGGACAGTATTAAAAACAGATTGATGCAACAAATTAATTACAAAATTTTTGGAAAACAAGATTGGGTGACTTTTAAATAGTTTGGAAGTTTTAAAAGGCATGATGAGGCATGATGTTATAAGATGCACTAAAACAAAAAAACAAACAATTCTAATTGGGAAAACCCCGGGTGTTACAGCTCGCCTCTTGTTCCGAAAGTCCTGGCGATCATTCCACCTGGAGGATCCGAGACCGTCATTGTGGCGATTTCTCCCACTCGGATCCACCAAGTCTAGTAATGGTTGTGTCGGATCTCCGAGTGCATACATGTTGGCGATCTTGATTGTCTAGGTCAATGTACTCGGCATCTCCCTTTGAAATTTTGGCCACAACATGCTGCCATGTCGGCAACCTTGAGCGAACCAGGCAATGGCCTGTGACTCATTCACACCTTCATAGGTGTTCCTCAATGTGCTCCACCGAGTAAGATACTCTCGGTCAGTTTCCTCCTCTCTCTGCTTGCACACAGAGAGTTGTTGCAGACGGTTTGGCCTCTTGTAGGTGCTGGTGAAATTGTTGATGAAGGCTTCCGAGAAGTCAAGCCAGCAGTTAATGTTGTCTCTAGGCAAGTTGTTCAGCCAGATCCGAGCTGGACCCTCCAACATCTATGGCACATACCTCACCGCCCACTGGCGGTTACCACCAGCAATGTGCACGGCAGTGACGTAATCACTCAACCAGTCCTCCGGCTTGGTGTTGCCGTCATAGGTTTTTGTTCCCCTCGCCAGCTGGAACTTGGACACAGCCGGCTCATTCATGATCCTGGGACCGAAACAGAGCGGTCCCAGAGGGCCTTGCTCCTCCATCTCCTCTGACAGGTAAATCCTATCAATCTTGTACCTTGCATCACTCGGCTGCAGCACTCGGGCCCCAACCAAGCTTCAATACCTCCAGCATCAGCATAGCGATCATTTTTCTGGTACCCGGCTTGCTCCATTGCCGAGTAACCATCATTGTACCGGTCTTGACGTATAGCACCGTGTTGACCACAGAGCAACTCCTTGTGGATGAACAGCAGGTCCGGCACCGGGTTGAGGCTGAACTGGGTTGGCTACCGGGTGCCGAGATGGATCATCTTGGTTGCGTCCTTGTCCTCCTTGCTGAACTCGGGCAGCATCATGACCATCTGCAGCAACATGTTTTTGCCCGGGCTGCCGCTCTACAGCTAACTGTTTTCTGGCGACAGCCGGGTCATACACTTGGATCTGTTTATGTCTCCCGGAGTTCACACTCCGAGATCCTCTAGCAGCGGTTTGAGGGGAGGAGGCCTGGCCTCAAGATCTCCCCCCCCCCATGCGATTGTACCACATAAGATGCACCGGCTCCCGGATTCGCCTTTCGGAAAGCCTCATTTTTCCTGCCTGCCTCAAGAACAAGCTCATTAAGCCGGTCCTACTGCCTAGCGTGAGCTTCACCGGTTAGATGTGGCAACTCGACACCAACTGCCTCTGTCGCCCTAAGGTTCTTAGCATGAGAACTATATTTGAGCCTACCGACAGAATTAACACTAGCAGTTCTACCATCTCTGGCCAACTCGGCACCGAGATTACGACTTCGGTTCCGCATAATCCCTAACCGACTAGGATCATTACCAACAGGAGTAAGACCATGTGCTACATTGAACTCGTTCATGTCGAGAATGAACTCTTGCCTAATTTTGGACATCTCTCTGGAATCGAGCAGGATGGCCTGGCGCTGCTCCTCGAGTTGCTTTCGCACCGCAGCCGGATCTGAATCCGCAGCCACGGGTACGCTCAGCTTGTCGATGACCTCAGCTAAGGGTGCGGGTCTTGAAGTCGGTGCAGCAGGAGCCTTGAAGCCCGGTTGGTTCTCAGGCCTTTCCATTGGCTTGTGGCCCGGCCGAGCCGACTTGCGAGCAGCATCAGCGACACTGGTCGCGCTCTTCCCGGCTGCAGGAGTTGGACCGGTCATCATCACCTCCACGCTGCCCGCAGAGCCACCGATAGGCTGCCCGCGGACGGCGAGAACGGCAGGAAGATTAGCAGCAACGAGCACCACCTCGGGGTACTCGCGGATCACGGTGGTGGTGACATACACCAAGTGCGCGCCGAAACCGATGACAGAGACGCCAACGGGCACGGGCCTGCCGCCAAAATCACCGGCGTTGTCGGTGACAAAGTCGAAGGAGCCGAATCTGTGGACAAGGCCACAAACCACGCGCTCTCCCGAAGGAAGAAGAGGTCCCGTCCGGATAGAAACCCCAGCCAGCGTCGCTGCTGGCCCCAGGGCGCCGACTGTCATGGTGGTGAACTGACATATGCCATAGGATGGCTTAAGTTTGGGCCGATGGACACTGTGGGTATTTGGGGAGGGATCGCACGCCTAGATGGCGCGCTCACTACACTGCAACCAACAAGATATACCCAGGTTCGGGGCCCTCGTGTGGAGGTAACACCCCTGTCGGATATATACTGAATAGGGGTATATCAGATGGTAGTCAAAAGTGCCGGATTACCAGGGTGGCCCAAGTGGTAGTGGGCTATGGTCCATTGGGCGGCCCAGTAAGCTGACGCGCAGAAGCCGGATTCTAGAAGAACCCGGATCACGGCCCACGTGATCTGGCTTGGAGTAGAAGGCGGATTCCTTACTTTCCAAGTTAATAGTTACCATAGTCTTCTAGGTTTGTTATTCTGTAAGCCCTAGCCCGGCTATTATATAAAGCCGGACGGGAGATACGATAGAGAAGAAAAAAGAGACTAACTCGCCGGGAAGTTGATCCTCAGCGAATAGCCAAACAGAACCTCACATTGTAATTGTATACACATGCTTTAGCCCTGATTAGTGAGATTGCAGGAGTAGGAACATCGTATTATTACGACGTACCGAACCTGGGTAAATCCTGTGTCTTCGTCTTCAACGCGATACCGTTTCCCCATGTATCTACCCGTAGTCTCATGGCACCCCCGTCTATGAAAACTACTACGATGTCTCGACAGTTGGCGCCCACCGTGGGGCAAACGACGTCAGGCGTTAAGTTCCGATCTGGGATACTCGGCGGAATCGGCAGGTCCATAACTGTCGGAAGCCTGGAGTTCGACGATGACGTCGGACGCTTCCTTGACAATGGATCTTACATACCGGCGCAAAAACATCTGGTAAGTGCCTGCGTGTTACCGATCGGATCTGCTAATATCTTTATCGGACTAACTGCAGAGGCCATGGGGTTTTGCGGTGGAAGCAAATTTTTCCCACCCGCCCTATACCCAGTCGAAGATGACTATGATACCGGATTCTGCTCAGATCACCGACATGAAAGTGATACACACTTTATCGGTATGGTGCAATCTGAGGTCGCCAAAAACACGGACGACGGAAATCCCGTGCAGGAGGCAGACAACAGCACGCCCACCACAGAGGTGGAAGATCCGACATCCGTCAACATGACGATCAACTCGGAAGCTGACTCAGTGCTAGCCGCCATTGAGGCGAGATTAGAGTCAGAAACCGGATCAGATGATTTTGATTCCGAAGACGAAGACATGGACGCCTTCGAAAGAAAAGTTAAATCTTTTCAGGAGGGATTCCATGAAGTACTAATGGCGAAACCGGCTGAAAACACGGACGCCGGCAGTCAGGAAAGCCCTAAAACCCCTCCGCCAGAGGAAGAGAGAGAAGATGGAGAAACTTCTCCGATATTTCCCAACGTCAAGGAATTGACAGAGGATGAACCTGCTAAAAAAACCTCCCTCTTCCAAGAAAAAGCACAAGGCCGCTAAAAAACTCCAATACAAACTCCGGAAGAAGAAATTGGCTGATCCAGCTGATGAAAGCCCGGAAGTAGGAGATGCAAGCGGAATAAAACTTGCGGAGAAGAAAACAAAAGAAATCCGTGTTCCGCTAATGACAGAGCAAGAAGAACAGGAATTGTTACAAACACCAGTGGGATTGCATGAACCCCCTGAAGTGCTAGAGGCCAGGAGACAAGCTCTCCAACGGCAACAGCAACATCTATTCAGAACTCGTGAACACCTCCAAAAAACCCAGGATGACATCAAGCTCATGAAGGAAGAAATCGAGGAGTACGAGAAAAAGAATAGATCTGTCAGTAAACCTACAAGGTTACCCGAAATCGTAAGACCGGAAGTACTGCCGCCAAAATAAAGGTTTCACAACCCATCTTGGCAAAAGCAGGTAAACGGCAAAGATGCCAGAGGCGAACCAATATACAAAACCGCAGCAGAAAACGCGGATGCAGCGTTTGCCATCCTCAACAATGACATGTACTCCAACGGTGAAAAACTCCAAGGGGTGTATGCTTTCCTAGGAAAAGCATTGCAACAACAACAGCGGGGCCAAGAGCGATCAGGGAAGTTGCACGACGACTCCACCCTATGCAAAACAGCTACTTGCGCCGCTGGAACACCTGGACCGGAAGAACCTGGAGATTCCGACAATTCAAAGGATAAGAAAGCGGATTCGAGAAAAGATAAGAAAAATCCCGACAATAGGGATGAGGCGTCTAGAACCGGATCTCATCTCCCGAAAGGTGGACGCAAACCCCACGATCGGGAAGAAAAACACCGGAATGATGTCAAAGCAATGCCACCTCCGAGACACCCTGCTGAAAAAGCCGGAAGACATGATGTACCTCACAGGCGTGAGAGATCTCGGACACCTCCCAAGGATAAAGAAAGGCATAGGAGTAGAACTCCGCCTCATCCAAAAGGGCGTGATCTTGAAAGAAATAGAAACGATCCCGGAAAAGCGCGTCCGCGCAACAATGGAAAAGAAAGGAGTAGACCCCCTTCTGTCCATTCAGCCGGTAGATATTCCGCGCACATGGATAGGGCGGAAAAGGATGACCTGTACTTTGGACCTAAGTGTTTCACTGATAGGATCCGAAGAATAACCCTGCATTCTGGCTTCGCCAAGGTCGGTCCAACGTACCAGAAATACACCGGCAGTACAAACCCGGATACCTGGCTCTCAGACTACTATACAGCCGTCCAGATTAACAATGGGACAGACCTGGAAGCTGTAAATTTCTTCCCCTAATGTTACTGGATGGAGCCAGAGATTGGATCAATGGATTGCCATCAAGAACTGTCGACAGCTGGGATGATATGGCTCGAGTATTCACTCAGCATTTCCGGGGAACTTACAAACGCCCGAACAGCATCAACCAGCTGAACCGTTGCACCCAGTTCGAGGATGAACCATACGTGGATTTCATCTCCAGATGGACTATAATGAAGAATAGTTGTTCTGGAGTAACTGACGTACAAGCAATGCATGCTTTCGT
The DNA here is from genome assembly GCA_028641055.1 of Alopecurus myosuroides. Classification (NCBI taxonomy): domain Eukaryota; kingdom Viridiplantae; phylum Streptophyta; class Magnoliopsida; order Poales; family Poaceae; genus Alopecurus; species Alopecurus myosuroides. The sequence continues at coordinate 500,643,143 of CM054059.1, forward strand.
CAATGGCCTAAAACCCGGACTAGTACCGTTCATGGTTGGTTCCAAACAGCACAAACATCTCGGATCTATGCTTACAACCGCCAATGAGCACGCTGCAGCCGAAGACGACATCAGAGCAAGGGGAGGCAATATCGATACACTGATACTGGCCAAGAAAAATCCTCGCCCTGAGAAAAAAGGAACTTCAGATGCAACACCAAAACCCAAAGAGGTTAACATAGCCTTTGGAAGTGAAAAAAGGAACAGATGGAAAGGACGCAGTTCAGAACCAATCAACTACACTAAAGAAGAGTGGGAGAAGATTAAGTCGGAACCCTGCGTCCACCATTCGCAATTCGGGAAACCCACCCATACGAACGCACAATGCCAGCTGAATAAGCACATGAAAGGCAGTGCAAGATCCGGAAACAAGGGGAAGAGTTCCAAAATAAATTCTCTAAACAAAAGCCAAAAGCTGAGAAAGAAGACAGTGAATCGGACACTGACGAAAAAATCCAGGAACAACAGCGGAAAGGCGAACCCAAGTTTCCGAGAGTTGATGGAGAGTGCGCCCTAACTTTCCTGGCAACTCCATCAGCAAAGGTGGCGAAAAGAACACTTCGAGAAATAAACGCGGTTGTTCCGGTAACCCCAAAATTCTTGAAGTATTCGAACACACCAATCACATGGGATCAGTCTGATCATCCCGGAAACATCCCTGAACCCGGCACACAAGCTCTTGTTGTAAGCCCCATCGTCCAGAACACTAGGCTAAAAAGAGTGCTGATGGACGGAGGATCCAGCATCAACATAATATGCCTGGACACGTTGAGACATCTGAAAATCTCCGAGACCCAGCTCAATTACAGCAACATACGCTTCCATGGCATTGTTCCTGGCAGGCAAGCACGATCCCTAGGAGAAATTTCCCTAGATGTCACTTTCGTAGAAAAAGATCACTTCCGTCAGGAAAAAATATCCTTCGAGGTGGTGCCGTTCGAAAGTGTGTATCACGCGATACTCGGACGTCCAGCTTTCGCCAAATTTATGGCAAGATCATGTTATATCTATAACAAGCTGAAGATGCCAGGGCCAAAAGGAGGAGTAATCACCATATCGGGAGACTTCAAACTGGCAAACAAGCTGGAAAAAGAAAACGCCCTTTGTGCTGAGAAGATCATAGCAAAGGAAGAGCTGAAAGAGCTGGCCAAGGAAGTATCGCCGACAGAAATGCCGGTAGGAAAAGAAACCCGGAAGCCAGCAGATAGCTTCAAGGCATCCGAGAATACAAGATAGGTAATCCTAGATCCCAAAGATCCGACAAAATTCGTCGTAGTAGGAACTGGGATGACCGACAAATAGGAAGGCGAGCTCATCAAGTTCCTCCGTGAGAACTGGGATATTTCCGCCTGGTGTCCGGCTGACATGCCAGGCGTACCCAGGGAACTTGCTGAGCATCAACTCAAGGTGATTCCAGGCTCTAAACCCGTCAAACAAGGTCTCCGTCGATTTGACGAAAGAAGACGGAAGGCTATTGGCAAGGAAATTATCCGGCTTTTAGCAGCAGATTTCATCCAGGAAGTAATACACACTGAATGGTCTGCAAATCCGGTACTAGTACCGAAGAAAGACACTACAGCTCTTAGAATGTGTATAGATTACACCGGTTTGAACAAACTGTGTCCCAAAGATAGGTTCGCGTTACCGCGAATCGATCAAATAATAGATGCCACCGCAGGCTCTGAGCTTTTATGATTTTTGGATGCATATTCCGGGTACCATCAAATACGCATGAAAAAGGAAGATCAAATCAAGACTTATTTTATAATCCCGTACGGGACGTATTATTACATAACCATGCCATTTGGCCTGAAGAACGCAGGTGCAACTTACCAGCGTTGCATGCAACGTTGTTTGCATAGTCAGATTGGCAAAAATGTCCACGTGTACGTAGACGATATTGCCGTCGTAACCAAGGAAAAAGACATACTCCTTGAAGATCTGCGAGAAACCTTCAAAAACTTGCGCACTTATAAGATGAAGTTAATCCATCAAAGTGTGTATTCGGGGTTCCCTCAGGAAAACTTCTGGGTTTCATCGTTTCTCACAGAGGAATAGAAGTCAACCCGGAAAAGATCAAAGCAATCTTGAACATCTCCAAACCCACGTGTGTGAAAGATGTCCAAAGATTGACGGGTTCCGCCGCTGTCGTCAGCAGATTTATTAGTCAGCTAGGGGATAAAGCCTTACCACTCTACAAGTTGCTGAAAAAATCCGACAAATTCGAGTGGACAGAAGAGGCCGATGCAGCATTAACCCAGTTAAAGGAAACTTTGATGAAAGCTCCGATTTTGGCATCCCCAAGAGACGAAGAACCTTTGTTATTGTACCTCACGGCTACAAACAGGGTTATTAGTGCAGTAATTGTTGTGGAACGGAAGAAATACGAACAAAGCATACCAGACCAGCATCCGGTATATTACATAAGTGAAGTTTTCTCCGAGTCCAAGCAAAGGTACCCACACTACCAAAAACTGGCATATGGCGTATTTTTCGCATCTAGAAAGTTGCGCCATTACTTCCAAGGACATTCCATAACAGTGGTATGTAAAGCACCACTAGGGGATATAATAAACAATGCGGAGGCAACTGGCCGAGTAGCCAAATGGGGTATCGAGCTAGCAGCCTTCGACATTAAGTATCATCCAAGGACGGCAATAAAATCCCAGGTTCTGGCAGATTTTGTCGCCGACTGGACGGAAGCAATGGAGAAAACACCAATGCCGGAGTCCGAGTACTGGATCATGCATTTTGACGGATCCAAGATGAAGGAGGGCGCTGGAGCTGGTGTAGTCTTAAAATCCCCTAAAGGAGACACAATGGAGTACGTATTACAAATACATTTCAACGCCAGCAATAACGTGGCAGAATACGAAGCTTTGCTTCATGGCTTGCATATTGCAAAAGAAATAAGTGTCAAGCGCATCTTGTGCTACGGCGACTCGGATTTGGTACAGCACGAGCTTAACCAAACCTGGGATGCAAAAAGCCCTATCATGGCCGAATACCGGAGAACGGTGGTCGAGTTCGCCATTTGTTTTTTCGGATTCGAAGTACTCCATGTCAAAAGGGAGGAAAATTGGAACGCGGATGCATTAGCCCGCATGGGGTCAGAAAGGGTAAAAATCCTTCCACCAGGTGTATTCGTCCAGCATTTGTACGAGCCATCCATAAAAGGTGGATATATCGATTACCTCTGGCTTCCGAGTCAATTGAAGTTATGCTCGTCAACCCGGATTGGACAATTACATATTTAAACTTCTTAGTCAACCAGAAGTACCCGGAAGGAGCAGACGAAGTCTTGCAGAGGCAAATTCAGCGTCGATGCAAAGGATACACGGTAATTGATAACTGCCTGTACAAACGTAGTACTTCCGGCATTTTTCTGCGATGTATTTCGCCAGAAGAAGGACGAGAAATTCTGAAAGAAATCCATGCCGGAGATTGCGGACATCATGCTCAATCAAAAAGCATAGTTAAAAAAGCATTCCTTGCCGGGTTTTTCTGGCTAACAGCCAAGACAGATGCGGAGCACATAGTTAATACATGTGCAGGGTGTCAATATTATGCCAAGCAGACCAATATGCCGGCCCAAGCACTCAAAACTATCCCAATTACATGGCCGTTTGCGGTCTGGGGGCTAGATATGATGGGACCTTTCAAAACTGCGTGAGGCGGACTTACACATCTACTTGTAGCTGTGGATAAGTATACCAAATGGGTGGAGGCCAAACCCATCAAAAAGCTTGACGGTGTAACTGCCAGAAATTTCATTATTAACATAGTCATGAGATATGGCGTTCCACACAGCATAATAACCGACAACGGAACAAATTTCTCCATTGGAGAGTTGGCAAAATATTGCCGACAAACGGGAATTCGCCTAGATCTCGCATCGGTGGCACACCCGTAATCCAATGGACAGGTTGAGAGAATGAATAGCTCAATCCTGCAAGGAATACGCCCAAGACTCGAATCTCCTCTTCACAGAGCAGCTGGAGCATGGGTAGAAGAGCTACCTTCCGTGCTTTGGAGTATTCGAACGACGCCAAATAGGTCAACTGGGCAAACCCCGTTTTTCCTAGTTTATGGTGCGGAAGCTATCCTTCCAACGGACATGATCCATGATAGCCCAAGAGTGCGGGATTTCGACGACTCGGATGCCGAAGAAGCACGACAGGATGCCGTCGATCTCTTAGAAGAGGAACGAGAGCTTGTGCTTCAAAGATCCGCAATTTACCAGCAAGGTTTACGATGTTACCATAGTCAGAAAATCAGGCATCGTTCTTTTAAAGAAGGTGACTTAGTGTTGAGATTGGTGCAGCAAAGAAAGCACATGTTGGCCCCAGTATGGGAAGGACCATTTGTAATCAGCAAAGCTATGAAAAATGGGTCATATTATCTTGTAGATATTCGGGACACGGAAGACGATCCCGAGAAGCCGAATCGCAAAAGAAAGAGAAAGATAGATGATGAACTAGGAGAGACAAAGAGGCCCTGGAGCATCCAGCAGTTACGTCCCTTCTATACTTAGTTCAATTTCTATGTAAACATCTTTGAGATCATGAAATAAAGTTGTCGGAATTCTCATATCCATGTTTTTACAAGTTTATTATAGTACAAAACATGATTCCACCTTATCTATTTCCCAATGATCTTACAAAATACTCAATGTTAACCCGAATTGTGCCTGCGTGCTCGGTGTTTAAAAACTGAATGATTTTCAGCCTGCTAACGGCTAAAGGAAACTCGGATTGTGCCTACGTGCCCAAGTTTCAAAAAATTCCTTACTTTTCTCTAAGTATTATCTGATTGTTTATGTGTTGGGTCACTGGAGCTAGTTAGTAAAAATGCCTTTAGTATGATCCATGTTTCCGAGTTTGAACTGATTGGTTTTACCCAGTAATTCGGCATGATGATTCATAGTACTATTGAGCCATTTCAAACACTAAGGACAGTTAAAGCACATAAGCCAGAGAACTTAGAAGACAAAGGAATATTAAAACCCGGAAACCTTGCAAAGAATTTCATAATTAAAACTGCAAAAGGCGGAGTTCTTGTTTATACAAAAGGAATAGAAGCATTACAATATAAATTACATTGTAAAAGTGCAGTAATGCTCCTATTGTCTACTTCCACCATCCAGGATCAGGACAGCCCTTCAAGCATCCGAGTCTTCTTCGCTGTTGTCATTCTCGGGGGCTTCGGGGATCTCCTCTTCCGGATAGGGGATAGAGATGTTCACCATGGAGGCGATCTTGGTGGCATGACCTTTGATTTCATCAAAGATGGTGGTCCGCTCGGTTTCCGTGTATCCTTGAGGGATACCGGACGCCACGCGCCAAGATTTGGCACCAGGGTAATGCATACGCATAAGGCCGAGAGCCATGCGTGCACCACCCCGTGCTCGGAGCGTAAGGTAGACTCCCTGGATTCCGCCACCTCCAGGATAGCTCCCGGAAGTTTTTCAACTTTCGAGAATTCCCCAGTCCTTGTGGGAAGGAACTTGTTGACCACCTGCATTCCAACAGCTCGGATTGCAGTCCACAACTTCCCAAAGGCTCGGATTCTCTCAATCCGAGTGAGATCTGGGTTGTCTCCTGTTTTTTCAGACAAAACAGCCAAAAGGTTAAGTGAAAAAGCAGAGAAAGAAAGCAAGACATAGAAAAAACCGGTAAATGAAATAAACTTACCGAGAATCTTGTCGATTTCGGAGCCTTCCTCCAGGCGCAGGTTTAAGGCATTATCTAAGTCCTGAATAGTGGATTTATCTTTTTCCGCCTGATCAGAAGCCTTGGATTGAGCAATTCCAAGGGCCAAATTACTGGCTTCCAGATCTTGTTGAACCTTCATAAGCTCCTTATGAAGGTCCAAATTCTCCTTACGAAGGCGTACGGCATTGCCGGCATCTTCAGCTACTTCCTTGGCCTTAGCCAAAGCAGCTGGAAAGCAAGGAAAAATTTCCGAGTTTAGAAAAATCTCGAGAAAGTACTTATTGACAATCCGGATAAAAAACTTCAGAGAATAAAGCATACCTGTTGTTTCCGATAGTTGTAGCTGAGATGATGCCAGCTCATTGTTCTTAAACTCAATAATAGATTGAAGGGTTTTCACCTCTTCATTCTTGACGTTAAGTTTATTAAAAAATTCCAGGTTTATTACATCAGCGGTATGCTGAAACACAAAAATGAAAGCCAAAACGCTTAAGTTAGATCAAGCGTAATAAGAAGCATTAAGGGGAAAGTATACTTTCAACTTATTGCTTGGGGGCTAGAGATATTACCTGGCTCATTTCCCGCAAGTTTGACAAAGTCTCGTTGAATTCTTTTGCGTATTCAGAAAAAAGAATTCCAATGTGATGAAGGCCATCTTGTATGACCTGACGAGGTGAAAATATGAAATCATTTCGGATAATTAGCCCGCCCTGTGGCCAAGGACGGATTAGAGGAGCAGGAGCGAAGAATTACCTAGCTTCTGGACGGATATATCCGAGTTCATCAAATGGTTCTTCCTTTATCCGGATATTCCTGTCTAAATTGGGAATAGGCTCGTCTTCCCCAGATGCCTGAGGATTTCTACTCATCTGTGTTTCCGCCCTTTCCCTCGCACCCATGGTAGGTGCAATAGGCTGGCTGGATTGCTGAAATTGATTATCCGGGTTCGTGGTTTTATACCCCTTGCTAGACATAGCTAAGGGAGGAGAAACTGCAACAGAAGAAGGTTCCCTTTTGATAGCAGCAGCTTTATGTTTCTTCAGTTTCTTTGTTTTCAAAGGAGTTGGAGCAAGGCTGAAAAGGGAACACCCGAGAAATAAATATCTCGAAGAACTGGAGAGGAGTGACGATTAAAAAAGCTCCAGCAGAATACCTGGATGTGGCGACGGGAATTCCGTCAATAGTTATCGTTTCCTCAAAAGTCACTTGCCTTTTGCGTTTCCGGCCGCCATAGAAGCTGGCATGTAATTCGTCAAGATTGGCGTCGGAAGCAAGATCAGCTCCCTCAAGTTCGTCAAACTAGGGATGTAGCAACGATGCGTTTAAACTCAGAAAAAGAGGTTAATCCGAGAGGAACCTGAAAGCAAGGAAAGTACCAATACCTTAGGGACTGGATTTTCCTCGTGATATATTGCCAGACTTTCTGCATATTGATCGCATGTGGCGACCAGTTGGTTGACTCGCTTCATGAAATCCTTTTTGGTATAAGATTTATCCGTCCCCCTCATGCTATCTTCTGGCCCTTCATATTCGCAAAGGAGCCGGGAACGAAAGGAAAGAGGTTGAATACGGCGTCCAAACCAACATAAGACAATATCTTTTCCAGTAAAGGGAGGCTGAGAGGAAGTAAGCTTAGCAATACGCCTTTTTATCTTCATCGGATCTTCCGGCAAAGTTTGCACTGCTTCAACTGTCCAACTCTCTTGAGGAGTGGCGGCGGAATTAACGAATGGAGGAACCCCGCTTTCCTTACCAGGAAATGGGATGTCCTGATGATAAAAGAAGGAACCTATCCAAGATTTGACGGGTTCCGACGTTTTTATCTTCGGATACCAATCTTCCCTAAATCTTTGAAGAGTGAAAGAAATAGTTCCGCGGATAGGAGGAATACCTTCTGTGAGGTTACATTTCACTTCGAAGCAATATCGCCAAAAATCTAGACTGGGTGCTATTCCTAAATACCCTTCAAAAAGGGCTTGGAAACTAGCTAGGTAAAGGATGGAGTTTGGAGAAAGATTGTGTGGCTGAACGCCGTAATAATTAAGGACATCCAAGAAAAAGGCAGAAGGCGGTAAACCCATACCTCTCGCGATGTGAGAGGTAAGGAGGACGCGTTCCCCGTTTTTTGGTATGGGCTCGAGCTCACCTTCCGAGTTCCGCCATTTGCCTTTGATTATTAGCCCTTCCCTTTCCATTTGTGGAAGGAGGAGAGGAGGAATATTACTCGGACTCCAGTTGCCGACAAATTCCATTTCTTCATCGACTCCGGCGGCGGCAGACGCGGCGGCCTCCGCGGCTGCAAGCTCGTCGTCAACGAGCGTGATTTTCTCCTCCGTCGTCTCGGGAGCAAACGGCGGAGAGGGCGCGGAGCTCGAACCGGCAAGATCCACGGCGGCGGAAGGATCTCCTCCGTTCGCCGCGGTGCCCGCGGTCTTCACCGGCTCGCCGCCGGCGTGCGTTGGGGAATCCAACATAGGATCCATCGTGTTGATGATATCCTCGATGTCTTGCGTGACGTGGCGGGCGGGCGAAGACGACGGAGATGCCATTAGGTGGCGGCGCTGGCTCGCCTCCGGTGAGGTTTTAGGCGCGGTGTGCGTTCGGAAATCTCTCTCTGCTGGAAGCTTGGGCGCTGTAATGGCGTTCTAAGTGGGTGCGGAAGGTTTTCCGGGAGGACGAAGAAGGCTATTTATAGCCGGAAATCCGTCACGATACGTGCTAACGGCTCTTTTAACCGTTGGATGATCAACGCGTGTCACTCGCCGGAAAATCCAGGAAATGAATCGACAGGGTGATTATGGTTATCTCCTCGTTTCCCACGAGAATCTGTCAGAGATACATTTCTGGGTTTCCCGCTTGAAACCCAAACGTCCCTTACGTCAGCATGATTAAAGCGCTGACGTAGGAGGTTCCTTCTCCGCGAAGGATCATGTGAGAAAAGCCGGATTTTCAGAATTCCGAGTTTTACGTTATCGTCTCTTTTTTAATAAGAATAAGAAGAATCAAGACTGCTGGCCAATATTTCTCGGACAATATGCATTTGGCGAAAGACGGCGAATCAGAGTTTTAATCCTTCTTGGGGGCTACTGTCGGATATATACTGAATAGGGGTATATCAGATGGTAGTCAAAAGTGCCGGATTACCAGGGTGGCCCAAGTGGTAGTGGGCTATGGTCCATTGGGCGGCCCAGTAAGCTGACGCGCAGAAGCCGGATTCTAGAAGAACCCGGATCACGGCCCACGTGATCTGGCTTGGAGTAGAAGGCGGATTCTTTACTTTCCAAGTTAATAGTTACCGTAGTCTTCTAGGTTTCTTATTCTGTAAGCCCTAGCCCGGCTATTATATAAAGCCGGACGGGAGATACGATAGAAAAGAAAAAAGAGACTAACTCGCCGGGAAGTTGATCCTCAGCGAATAGCCAAACAGAACCTCACATTGTAATTGTATACACAGGCTCTAGCCCTGATTAGTGAGATTGCAGGAGTAGGAACGTCGTATTATTACGACGTACCGAACCTGGGTAAATCCTGTGTCTTCGTCTTCAACGCGATCCCGTTTCCCCACGTCTCTACCCGTAGTCTCATGGCACCCCCGTCTATGAAAACTACTACGATGTCTCGACAACCCCTACTCCTGCTTCTCTCTATATATGTGGTAACCGAGTACAAGTGTTCCTCAAGCTCAAGGAGCTAGAGGAATAAGAAGGTCTACTTCCCTCTCTCTCTAAACAAACTAGCAGTAATTCTCCTCTCAAGTGTCTAACCCTCACGCAGGAGGCGTGTGATCACCTTATATACTGGTGGCCACCAACCAAGCGTACAGGTTAGGTGTAGAATACACTGTGTTGTAGCACACGCTCACGTAATCTAGCTGACAAATGCCGAAAGTCTTCTGCGTCGTGGCCGCTACCATGTCATATCCCCCTTGTCAGAGACAGGACGTGGCCTCACCCATACTTTGCACTGTACCAGCGTATGCATACGCATCATCACGCCTAGTAAGTTGAACCGCACACTCGTACTCTTCCTTATTCTTCGGGATTCCAACTGCATCGTTGACATCCCTTCGAGATAGAGAAGATCTTTGTCTACCCAATTTCTCCAAGTACAACTCAGACAACCCGGGGAAGACCCATTTCTTCACTTGGATCCTTGCTCTTCTTACCGAGATAGCTCCATCTCAGCAATCATCCAACTCGGTACCTTCCAACTCGGTAAACAGTACCTCAGGCACCATTTCATACCAACCTTGCCCCTACTTGGGGGTAGCCCCCGACACATCTACTAAAAACGGAGAGCATGCAAGATCATAAATAACATACACATGGGAAGAACATCATAGATTGGTAATCATTGGACATAACATTCAATATTCATCGGATCCCAGCAAACACAACATGTAGCATTACAATAAGATGATCTTGATCATGTAGGGAAGCTCACAAGATATAAACATGAGGCATAAAGAGGAGAGAACAACCAACTAGCTACTTCTATGGACCCGTAGTCCAAGGATGAACTACTCACGCATCATTCTGGAGGCGGGCATGGTGGTGTAGAGCCCTCCGGTGATGATTCCCCCTCCCGGCAGGATGCCGGGGAGAACACCAGAACACTCTCGAACTAGGGTTGACGATGACGGCGGCTGTGGATGTTTTTCATGGAAAAGGCTCCGGTGTTTAGGGTTAACCCTTCGAGAAGACTAAATAGGCGAGAGGGCAACGTCGGTGGGCGAGCAGGGGTGCCACACCACCCACCCATGGTGTGGGGCCCCTGTGCCCCCCCTCCGGGTCTCCTCTGGACTCCGTGTGCGCGACAACTTTCTAAGACTTCCGGGCTTCGAATCGTCCAATTCCGATAATATTCCAGAACAACCTTTCTAAAACTAAAAACAGCAAAAAAAAACATGAACTGGCTTTGTGGCATCTTGTCAATAGGTTAGTCTCAGGAAATCGATAAAATGGCATAAAGTGTGAAGGAAACATGTAGCATATGGCATGAAAACAACATGGAACATCAGAAAAATTATGGATACGTTTATGACGTATCAAAACTCTACCGGCTGGCCGGTCTCAAGGGTGTACATCGTGGGTGATGAAGACGAAGGCGAAGATCCAACACACGAACAGGAAAAAGTAATAGACACTGGGTGTGGGCAGAGTAAAACTTTATTGATCTCTTCTTTGTTTAGAATATGTACAATGCTTCGTTATATAAACGGGGATGGGGTAGAGGGATAAGAATCCACTTATCGTGGAGTTGGACCAGGCAAACATGGACTCGGCAGCACCACTGATGTAGGCTACCCGTCATGTCAGACTTTGGTTCAGTAACACTCCCCCTTGGGTTTTATCCGTATAGCCATGCCTCAAAACTCCAAAAAACCCAGTGGGAATAATATGGAGAAAAAGCACATGGTATACTTTTTCTATGTTGCACGAATTGCCTCATTAAAAACCTTATGTGAGAAACTTCATAAAAACTCACTAAAGGGAAAAAGAGTACAACTCACTTAACTATTAAGTCAAGTACTCAATCATCGGGATCTAGATTTTAGTGATGATTTTGTGAAGATTCTCCCCCTGAACCTTACATCTCACTAAGGCTCATCGAACAAATTTCACGAACACATCTCTTGAAAGAAAATGTCGGTAACGATTTAGTGAACAAATCAGCAAGATTTTCACATGACTTAGTATGCAAGATCTTTACTTCGTTCAACTTCTGCAACTCGTGTGCGTAGAAGAACTTGGGGTTGATATGCTTCGTGAGATTACTCTTCACATAACCCGTCTCGACTTGTGCAACACAAGCGGCATTATCTTCATAGATAATAGTGGGGGTTTGGACGGTGTTCAGCCCGCATGACAGCTGGATGTGGCCGATCACCCGTCGAAGCCATACACACTCACGTGATGCTTCATATAGTGCTATGATTTCTGAGTGGTTCGTCAAAGTTGACACTCGGCTTTGCTTGGCGATTTCCAGGAAATAGCGGTTCCACCACAAAGGAAAACATATCCAGTCTGAGACTTGGATGTGTGCGGGTTGATGGCGTGTAGACACACGTTCGTTGGGAGACCCCAAGAGGAAGGTATGAATGGTACAACAGCTAGTTTTCCATCAGTAAGAAACCAAGGTTTAATCAGACCAGTTGGAGAAAGAAATCACTTCTGAAGGTTGTTGACAGCTGATGTTGGCAGGGCACACTACAAGGCTCAGCAGCAACGTGGAATCTGCACACAACATAACCAAGATACTTTGCCCCAACAAAACAGTGAGGTTGTCAATCTCACAGGTTTTGCTGAACACAAAGGATTAGACGCATAGTGTGAAAAAATGATGTTTTTTTGTAGTGAATGAAAAGAGAACAGTGTTTGCAATAAAAGAGAACAATGCTTACAGTAAAAGAGAACCGTGCTTGCAGTAGGTTGTATTATCAGTGTAAAAGAATGGACCGGGGTCCACAGTCCACTAGTGGTGTCTCTTCGAAACCGATAAATAACATGTTGGGTAAACAAATTACAGCTCGGCAATTGATAGAGATAGAGGCTGCACTGTAGTGTATATGCAAGACACGATGATTACTATGAGATTTATTTGGGCATTACAACATGATGCATAGACCGTAATCCAACTTCATCTATGACTAATAATCCACCCTCAGAGCGTAATCCAAGCAGACTTTGGGTATTAAGTTGCAAGCAACAGATTATTGCATTAAGTAAAGTGTGTAACGTAAACAATATAATTATCCTTAGACAAAGCATTGTTGTTTTATCCCTAGTGCCAACAGCACATCCACAATCTTAGAAGCTATTGTCACTCTCCTAGATAACTGGAGGCATGAACCCACTATCGAGCATAAATACTCCCTCTTGGAGTTACAAGCATCAACTTGGCCAAAGCATCTACTAGTAACGGAGAGCATGCAAGAACATAAATAACATAAACATGATAGATTCATAATCAACTTGACATAGCATTCAATATTTATCGGATCCCAGCAAACACAACATGTAGCATTACAATAAGATGATCTTGAGATCATGTTAGGCAGCTCACAAGATCTAAATATGATGTCACAAAAGGACGAGAAGACAGCCATCTAGCTGCTGTTATGGACCCGTAGTACAAGGATGAACTACTCGCCGGAGGCAGGCATGGTGATGTAGAGCCCTCCGGTGATGATTTCTACCTTGCCAGGGAGAGCTTCAGAACCCTCCTGAACTAGGGTTGACGACGGCGGCGGCTATAAAACTTTTCGTGGATAGAGGCTCGGGTCTTTAGGGTTTTCCCAAGGAGGAGCTTATATAGGCGAAAGGACGATGTCGGTGGGTGCCCGTGGGGCCCACAACACGTGGTGGCGCGACCAAGGTGGGGCTGCGCCACCCTATGGTGTGGCTGCCTCGGAGCCCCCCTCCAGGTCTCCTCCGGACTCCGGGTACGTGACAGAAAAATAGGACCCTAGGATTTTTTTCGTCCAATTCCAAGAATATTTCCAGAACAACTTTTCTGAAACCAAAAACAGCAGAAAACATGAACTCGCGCTATGGTGTCTTGTCAATAGGTTAGTCCCAGGAAATCCACAAAAATGATATATAGTGTTTAGAAAACTTGTAGAAAATGTCATAATATCAATCATGAAACATCAAAAATTATATATATGTTGGAGACGTATCTAGCATCCCCAAGCTTAGTTCTACTCATCCTCGAGTAGGTAAAACGATAAAAACAAAATAATTTCTGAGGTGAGATGCTACCAACAAAATCTTGATCATCATTATTGTAAAATCATTGTAATGTTGAGATCAAAGTACTCTAAACATAGGCATGATAGATATAATTCTAACAATGAAACTTAGCAACCATGTTGCAACATTAAAAGTAACACAAACAAAAGATCATGAATAATAATGCACTTGAAAGTTACACGTTTGTTTCAAGCATAAAGAAAACATAGTAATGTGGTATTCCGCTTGTCCTTAAAGTGATAGCAAAACATAAATTCCAGGACACCTTCAAAGTTCAGGTGGAGACTAGATACAAGAAATTTAAGAACAAGTAATAAGATAACCACGAATGAATCAATAATAATATTTGGGACTGATGCACATTATACTCAGAATGACAATTATGCTCTCTTAATTGTGTATAAAGTTAGAAGATGAAGACTCGACATAAAAGTAAAACAAAGGCCCTTTGCAGAGGGAAGCAGCGATTAACTCATGTGCTAGAGATTTTTATTTGATTAAAATAGGGGTATTGAAAACAATTTTGAGAGAGGAGTATGTCTATGTCAACGAATGGTAATGAAAAACTTATGATGACTCATGCCAAGCAAAGTTTTTAGATTTTTTAGAGCGGTTTCTGTTGTTTATTTAGTTTGGCACTTCCCCCCGCCAGGCTTTTCACAAACTAGGGCTAGCCGTATCCACGGGTACCCACCAACTTTCATCAAACCATGGGGAAGTGCCTTTTTGGTTATATTAATTGGCACCAGCTCTCTGCCAATTTAGATGAGCACAAATTTCATACTCGTTGGGTGAAAGAGGGAGAAGAACTTTGCTTGACATAAACCACAATAAACTTTAAACTACTTCCTCGTGAGCTAAAACAGAGCACAAAACAGGTATAATTTTGAAGGTTTTAAAGGTAGCACATGAGAAATGTACTTGGAGTGGAGGTTAAATATCACATATAGGTAGGTATGGTGGACACATTTGGCAAACGTTGGTTTTTTGGGAGTTGGATGCATGAGTAGAGCTCATACTCAGTACAGGTGAAGGCTAGCAAGAGACTGGGAGCGACAAATTAAGAGAGCAATAATGGCCATAATCATGCATAGCAACAAAAACATTATTAATCAAAGCATAAATGATATTACAATTCAAAAACTAAATTATCATAGAGGCTAGAGGCGACTGGTTTATATTCATAACATGGTGTAAGCATGCGCCAAGTCAACCAAATAAAGGATTCGAAGGAGAATACCACAATATTATGCTTCGATATGATAAAAACAACTCATGATTCTTTCAATGGCACATTAAGCACTCTCAGATATTTGAGACAAGTCATGCTACATCAATAATTACTAAGCATAAAATTAAAATAATATCTAACATGACATGATAAAGTCTAAGCCACAGTCTAAACAAGCTTGTTTTTCACCGTTATATGCATAAAATATATTTTTTGGCTTTCCAACACCAATCACTTTATTTAAACAAAAACTCTCCAAATAATTTATCAATGAAACAAGAGAGTACTACTCTACTAGAACTAACAGCTCTGAATAAGAGATGCATGAAAAATAGGAGCTAGCAGGATGGCAGTAGCTAGATGAAAAACGAAGAATACTTGTATTCATATAAAAAAGCGGAGCATGTCTCTCTCCCATAGAAGAATGTTGCATTCCAACCAAATTTATTATAGAAAATAAAATAAAAGAAAAACAAACAGACGCTCCAAGTAAAATACATATGATGTGACCGAATAAAAATATAGCTTCACTAGAAGTGACCTGATAAGTTGCTGATGAAGAAGGGGATGCCTTGGGCATCTCCAAGCTTAGACGCCTGAGTCTTCTTGGAATTTTCTGGGATAATGCACGGGGGCATTCCCAAGCTTAGGATTTTCATTCTTTTTATCACACTATATCATCCTCTTCTCTTGGCCCTTGAAAACTTCCTTCCACCAAACTCAAAGTAATTCTCATTAGAGGGTTAGCGCATAATCAAAACTCACATGTTCTCCATTGACACAAGAATCACTAATATTTTCTAAACATTAGCTACAGCCACTGATGTTTTGTGGAGCAAAGATATCCACTTAACATAGTAAAAGAGGGAATGCAAATTAAAAGGCAGATTCTGTCAAAACTAGAACAGTCTATAAAGACAAAAAAAAAATCGACGCACTTACGTTGCTCGGATCAGAAAACTCCAAACTAAGAAAAGTTGCATAAATATATAAGGATCATGCACAAAAGTGTTTCAGGATGTTTCGATTTTTCTGGAAATTATGGCGAATTAAACAGTGGACAAAAAAATTACTGTGCAAAAATCCAAATCTAGCATCAACCTTTCACTATAGACTTTACTTGACACAACAATTCGAAAAAGTAAAGATACAAAGTAGTTGATATAGAAGTAAACAACAACTTGACTCAAAGAAAACAGAAGAAAACATTGCAAAAATAAAACAAGGGTTATCTCCCAAGAAGTGATTTTCTTTAACACCTTTCAGCTAGGCCCAGAAAACAAGAATCAAGTATTTTTCAAGTGAATAAGCATCCAAGTCAATAATTTCTTTTAAAACACAGCTTGTAACAATTGGTACTTTAGGTACCCCTGAAGATGATTCAACATGTAAAAATTGGTACTTTAGGTACCCCGCAAAAGTTGTCTCCCTCTTAAATTTAAGAGAAGAAAAAGTTCAACTTCAAGTTTCCATAGCCTCCTCTACTTTACCAATTCTGAAGCTTTGATTATCATGGGTATTACTAGCCTCTAAAACAGTAATTCTCTCATCGATACTCACTATGGATTCATTAACTTTGCTAGCATTATAAAGGGAATTTGGCAAATTTTTCTCCTGAGAGTTCGGCTTTTTTATAACATCTTCTGAAGTGATCTTAGTTTTAACAACTTTAGTAGGTGGTGTTCCTACTAAACTTTCAATTAAATTACAGGCTTCCAAAGCACGAGTTCCTAGAAAATTACCACCTGTAAGAGTGTCTACAACATACCTATACCAGCTAGTAATACCAACATAAAAATTCCTAAGAAGGATCAAGGTAAAATATTTTTTAGTACATCTATGATGAGCATCACTTATTCTATACCAAGCATCTTTCAAACTTTCTCCCCCTTGTTTCCTAAAAGAACAAACCTCAACTTCAGGAATACACATTTTAGCAAGATTAAAAACATGATTTAAAAAAAAGAACTAAGCAAACAAGACAAAATAAAATAAACTAAGAAAAACAATAACAAACTAAAAAAGATTGGAGGTGAGAGACTCCCCTTGCATAAATCTTCTTCCTCCCGGGCAACGACGCCAGAAAAAGAGACGAGAGGCTTCTTGATTGTGATGACTTTGAAATGCCAGGACACCTTCAAAGTTCAAGAGGAAGACTAGAACAAATAATTTAAGAACAAATGATATCACATCATGAAGTAATTATTGATGCTTATGGGATAAATGCACATAGAACTCAGAATGGAAAAAATGCTCTCTCAACTGTGCATAAAGTTAGAAGATGGATACTCAACATATAAGTAAAAGAAAGGCCCTTCGCATAGGGAAGCAAAGACCACTCATGTGCTAGAGCTTTTTATTTTATAAATCAGAGGTATTAAAAGTTTGACATTTGTGGAGGAATGTCTATATTCTGGGAGATGTATGCTAATGTCAACGAATGGTAAACAGAAAATATAGTACGTCACAAGCCAACTGGATTCACAAGAGCGGCTCCCATGGTGAAGGACACAACTGGTGTAGAAGGTCATCCCTCTTTCTCTTTTGTTTACACAATTATGCTTTGACTGATAATTCAAGGGCAAAAATAGTGAAGAGAAATTTTACGCATTAATTTGGGGCTGGGCACCCTGCTGCCAGCTCTTCTATCATTTGGATAAGCGGATGAAGCCACTAGTCCAGGGTGTGAAATCCAATCAACAAGTGAGATAAAGATTCTCTATTTACGTCCTCATGAGCAAAAACAGGAACATAAAGCAGGAGTTATTTTGAAGGTTTTAAAGGTAACACATGAGCAATTTACTTTGGAATGGAAGTTAAATACCACATGTAGGTAGGTATGGTGGACACATTTGGCAAACTTTGGTTTTTGGGAGTTTTATGCACGAGTAGAGCTCATACTCAGCACAGGTGGAGGCTAGCAAAAGACTGGGAGCGACAAATCAAGAGAGCATAGGAGCCATAATCATGCATATCGACATAAGCATCATTAATTAAACATAAGCAGTATCACAAGTTCAAAAACTAAGTGGTCATGGAGGCTATTTGTGACTGGTTTGTAGTCATAAACATGGTGTGAGCATGCGCCAAGTCAACCAAATAAAACATTCGAAAGAGAATACCATATATTGATGCTTTACTATGACAAGAACAACTCATGAATCTTTCAAGACATATTAAACACTCTCAGCTATTTGAGGCTAATCATGCTACTCAATAACCACAAGGCTTTAAAACAAAAATAACATTTAGCATGGCAAGAAAAAGTTCTAGCCACATTTTATACAAGCTTCTACTAATACTGTTATAAATTCTATTTCAAGCAGCAGTTTCTCTTTCTCCCAACAAGGACCATACAAAACATGCTTTAACAAAAATACTCTTTATGAAACAGCAAGAAAACATGAGAGTACTCAAATAATACTACTAAAACTAACAGCTCTAATAAGAGATGCATGCAAAACATGAGCTGAATAAATGCAGCGGCTAGACAGAGATTAAGAATACAACGTATTCTCATGAAAAACCGGAGCGTGTCACTCTTCAATAAAAGAATGCTGGGGTCCAACCAAGCTTATTAAAAAAAGTAAAAGCAAACAGAAAGCAAAAGCAAAAAAAAAACTGAAAACTGAAATAAAAGACGCTCCAAGTAAAGAACATAAGATGCGACCGAATAAAAATATAGTTTCACTAGAAGTGACCTGATAATTTGTTGATTAAAAAGGGGATGCCTTGGGAATCCTAAGCTTAGACTCTTGAGTCTTCTTGGAATTTGCTTGGATGTAACACCGGGACATCCCCAGGCTTAGGATTTTCACTCTTCTTAATCACATCATATCATTCTCTTCTCTTGACCCTTGAAAACTTCCTTCACATCAAAATTCTCACAATCTTCATTAGCAACGTTAGTGCAATTGAAATAATAAATCCACATGGTTCAGTTTCAACACAATTATAACACTCAGAAACACATTATCTACTGTCACAACTTCTTTAAAAACTCTTTTTCTCAAAAGAACACCAAAAGAAAGAGATTAAGATGCAAATGCGATAAATGACAGAAATCTGTCAAAAACAGAATAGCGGGTAAAGATCGATTTTTTTAAAAATCTTCTGTTGCTCAAATCAAAAAGTGTTATTCTAAGAGAAGTTGCGTATATAACTCAGGATTAAGCAAAAAAAAAGCTCAGGTCATTTTCAATTTTCTGTGATTTTTTACGGAATTGACAGTGGACAGCAGAAATCTGTTTCATGCGCAGAAATCCGAAATATGGTGTCAACTTTCCACTAGTGGCTTTACTTGGCTCAACAAAAACTCAAAATAAAAGATACAGCGGGGTTTCTAAGAAAATAGACAACACCCAGGTGCAAGCACACCAAAGAAAACAAAGGAAAACTGAAAGAAAACAGAGAAATAAAACGGGTTGTCTCCTGGTAGCGCTTTTCTTTAAAGCCTTTCAGCTAGGCATAGAAAAATCAACTCAAGTATTTTCAAGTGAAGAATTCAAATAAAGATTTGGCAATTCTTTAATAGTGCATTGTATTTTATCTAAGTGGGTTTCAGAGGCTCCTCTCTTAGTACTTTTAGGCTTACTATTTTCATCAAATAAGTTCTTAGGAACAATCCAATCAAAATTATTTTCTTGGGCTTCATGCATAGCTACTAATTTAAAGGGGATTGGTATTTTATCCTCGTTTTCATTATTAGATTCAGTTTTTTCTAGAGCACCAACAATGTCTACACGTGAGCCAAGCATATTAAAACGATCAAAACTTGTCTAGCTTCTATAGCGACATCCCCAAATTCTTTAAGCATAGTTCTAAAATGAAGTTTCTTTTCTCAACATGTTCAATGTTATTCAAGTTGAGGAACATATGTTGCATTATGGGATGGAGGTTAACAAACCTAGCTTCTAGCATGTTAACTAAAGAAGTTGCAGCAGTCTCGTAATTTGGAGCAAGTTCTACTGTGGATTTTTACTCGAAGTTATCATGCTTACTAACATGATCAAAGAATTCTTTAACAGTGTACTTTCCAAGTATAGAACCACTTCCTACCGGAAAATATTTCAAGGTAAACTTAGGAAACAACATGATGAGAAATAACAACGTAGAGACAAAAATAAAAACTATGAAGTAAACTAATTTTTTGTGTTTTTTGATATAGAGAAACAAACTAATTTTTTTGTGTTTTTGATATAGAGAAATAAAAACAAGACAAAAATAAAAACAAGACAATAAACAAAATAAAGAGATTGAGAGTGAGAGACTCCCCTTGCCAGAAGACTTCCTTCTCCCCGGCAACGGCACCCGAAAATATCCTTGATGCTCGTGATACACACAGTTGTTGGGAGACCCCAAGAGGAGGGTATGATGAGCACAGAGATAGGTATTTTCTCTTAGTTAGGAACCAAGGTTATCAATCCAGTAGGAGAAAGAGGACCTTCGGAAGGTTGATGCCACTGATGGTGGTGCTGGCGCTTCACCGGTGTCAGCAACAACGTGGAACCTGCACACAACACAACCAAAATACTTTGCCCCAAAGGTACAGTGAGGTTGTCAATCTCACCGGTCTTGCGGAAAACAAAGATTAGACGTATAGTGTGGAAAACAGTGTGTGCTTGTATAAAGTAAAGAAATCAGGAAATTGTTGTGGTTTGTTTAACAGTGTGGAAAAATGGACCGGGGTTCATAGTTTCACTAGTGGTGTCTCTCCATAAAAGATAGCATGCTGGGTGAACAAATTACAGCTGGGCAATTGACAAATAGAGGTTGCACCGTAGTGCACAATATGACATGAAGATTACTATGATATTGAGTGCGGGCATTACAACAAGATACATAGACCGACATCCATCTGCATCTATGACTAATAATCCACCCTCAGGTTATCATCCAAACCCCCTCAGGTATTAAGTTGCAAGCAACAAGTAATCGCATTAAAAAAAGTGTGTAATGTAAGCGATGATTACGCACGCGGGCACTCTCACCGTTGTTTTCTCCCTAATGGCAACATCACATCCTCCCCCTTCACGTTTCTATCACTCGAGCAAGGCAACAAGGAGGCATGAACCCACTATCGAGCATAAATACTCCCTCTTGGAGTCACTAGCAACTACTTGGCCAGAATAACCACTAGCAACGGAGAGCATGCAAGATCACAAATAAAATATGCACATAAAGACTATAATAAACTTGGCATAAGGTTAATATTCATCGGATCCTAGCAAACACAGCATAGAGAATTACATAAGATCAATCTCGATCATGATAGGAAGCTCACGAGATCTAAACATGGAGGTATATGAGGAGAAGACAACCATCTAGCTACAGCTACGAACCCGTAGTCCAACGATGAACTACTCACGCATCACTCCGGAGGCAGGCATGGTGATGAAGAAGCCTCCGGTGATGATCTCCTCTCCGACAAGGTGCCGGAAACAGCTTCAGAACCCCCCTGATCTGGCGTTGACAGTGACGGCGGCTGCGGCACTTTTTCGGGGATTTTGATCAGGTGCCTAGGGTTTTCCATCCGGGGGGCTTAAATAGGCGAAAGGGCGAAAGCGGTGGAGGCCGGGGGGGGGGGGACTCACACCCATAGCTGGCGCGGCCAGGGGGCCGCGCCACCCTATGGTGTGGCCCCCTGCTGCCTCTCTTCGGCTCCTCTTCTGTCTTCTGGATGCTTCCGGGGAAAATAGGACTTCCGGGCTTCGAATTTCCAATTCCGAGAATATTTCCAGAACAAATTTTCTAAAACTAAAAAACAACAGAAAATAGAGAACTGGCTCTGTGGCATCTTGTTAATAGGTTAGTCCGTAAAATCGATAAAAATGACATAAAGAAGGGAGAAAACATGTAGCAATTGGCGTAATATGATCATGGAGCATCAGAAATTAGGGATACGTTAATGACGTATCAGGTACTGCTATGGACCCGTAGTCCAAGGATGAACTACTCACGCATCACTCCGGAGGCAGGCATAGTGATGTAGAGCCCTCTGGTGATGGTTTCCCCTCCCGGCAGGGTGGCGGGGAAAGCTTTAGAACCCTCCCGAACTAGGGTTGACGACGGCAGCGGCTACGTAACTTTTCATGGATGGAGGCTCGGATCTTAAAGGGTTTCCCGGGGAGGAGCTTATATAAGAGAAAGGGCGATGTCGGTGGGCGCCTGAGGGGCGCATGATGGTGCAGGTCTTGCACTCGTTGGGAGACCCCAAGAGGAAGGTTTGATTAGCACAGCTGCAGTTTCCCTCAGAAAAGAAACCGAGGTTAAATTGACCTGCAGCAGAAAGAAGCAACTTCCGAAGGCTGGTGTGGCTGAGGTGGCAGGGCACACTACCGGTTCAGCAGCAACGTGGAACCTACACAACACAATCAATTCACTTTGCCCCAACGAAGCAGTGAGGTTGTCAATCTCACCAGTTTTGCTGAACACAAAGAGGTTAAATGTATGGTGTGGAAAACAATAGGAGAACAATATGAAAACAACAGTAGCAGTGTGAAAACAGTGGAAGCAGTGGTTTTATTATCGGTATGAGAAAATGGACCAGGGTCCACAGTTCGCTAGAGGTGTCTCTCCATAAAAGATAGCTAACATGCGTGGTGAACAAATTACAGCTATGCAATGGATACATAATGAAACATGCATGACATGATGATTACAATGAGATTCATGCGGGCATTACAACAAGATACATAGACCGTCATCCAACTGCACCTATGACTAATAATCCACCCTTCGAATATCATTCGAACAAACGCTGGGTATTAAGTTGCAAGATAATCGCAGTAAGAAAAGTGTGCAATGTAAACAATGTAAACAAAGTAAACATCGTTGTTTTCTCCCTAATGGCAATAACACATCCTCCATCTGTCATGTTTCTGTCACTCGAGCACAGGTGCAAAGGAGGTATGAACCCACTATCGAGCATAAATACTCCCTCTTGGAGTCACTAGCATCTACTTGGCCAGAGCATCTGATGGTGCAGATCTTGCACTCATTGGGAGACCCCAAGAGAAAGGTTTGATGAGCAGAGCGGAAAGTTTCCCTCAGAAAAGAAACCAAGGTTGAATCGACCAGTAGGAGTAAGAAGTAACTTCCAAAGGTTGATGCAGCTGAGGTGGCAGGGTGCACTACCAGTTTAGCGGCAACACGGAACCTACACAACACAATCAGTTCACTTTGCCCCAACAAAGCAGTGAGGTTGTCAATCTCACCAGTTTTGCTGAACACAAAGAGGTTAAATGTATGTTGTGGAAAATAGTATGAGAACAATATGAAAACAGCAGTAATAGTGTGAAAACAGTGGAAGCAGTGTGAAAACCGTGGAAGCTGTGTGTGTATTATCAGTACGAGAAAATGGACCGGGGTCCACTGTTCACTAGAGGTGTATGTCCACAAAAGATAGCTAACATGCGTGGTGAACAAATTACAGTTGGGCAATTGATAGATAATGAAACATGCATGACACAAATATTACTATGAGATTCATCTGGGCATTACAACAAGATACATAGATCGTCATCCAACTACATCTATGACTAATAATCCACCCTCCGAATATCATCCGAACAAACGTTGGGTATTAAGTTCCAAGCAACAGATTATCGCAATTAACAAAGTGTGTAATGTAAACAATGTAAACGAAGTAAACATTGTTTTTTTCTCCCTAATGGCAACAACACATCCTCCATTCATCACGTTTCTGTCACTCGAGCACAGATGCAAAGGAGGCATGAACCCACTATCGAGCATAAATACTCCCTCCTGGAGTCACTAGCATCTACTTGGCCAGAGCATCTACTAACAACTGAGAGCATGCAAGATCCTAAATAACATACACATAAACACAACATGATAGATTTATAATCAAGAGACACAACATTCAATAATCATCGAATCCCAGCAAACACAATATGTAGCATTACAATAAGATGATCTCGATTATGTGCGGCAACTCACAAGATCTAAACATGAGGCATAAAGAGGAGAGGACAACCATCTAGCTACTGCTATGGACCTGTAGTCCAAGGATGAACTACGCATCACTCCGGAGGCGGGCATGGTGGTGTAGACCCCTCCGGTGATGATTTTCCCTCCCGGCAGGGTGCCGGGGAGAACTTCAGAACCCTCCCGATCTCGGGTTGACGATGATGACGGCCTCATGTGTTTTTCATAGAAAAGTGGTATATTTTTAGGGTTCACGCATCAGGGAGAATATATGGGCGAAAGGGCGATGGCGGTGGGCGCGCGAGGGGCCCACACCACCCCAAGCGCGGCCAGGGAGGGGCGCGCCTCCCTATGGTGTGGCCCCCCTTCGGGACTCTTCGGGACTCCGTGGAACCTTCGGGAATTCTAAGACTTCCGGGCTTCAAATTTTCCAACTCCGAGAATATTTCTAGAACAAGTTTTCTGAAACTTAAAACAACAGAAAACAGGAACTGTCTCTGTGGCATCTTGTCAATAGGTTAGTCCCGAGAAATCGATAAAAATGACATAAGGTGTAAGGAGAACATGTAGCATATGGCATGAAAACAACATGGAACATCAGAAATTAAGGATACGTTTGTGACAGGTAAATCCTATCAATCTTGTACCTTGCATCACTCGGCTGCAGCACTCGGGCCCCAACCAAGCTTCAATACCTCCAGCATCAGCATAGCGATCATTTTTCTGGTACCCGGCTTGCTCCATTGCCGAGTAACCATCATTGTACCGGTCTTGACGTATAGCACCGTGTTGACCACAGAGCAACTCCTTGTGGATGAACAGCAGGTCCGGCACCGGGTTGAGGCTGAACTGGGTTGGCTACCGGGTGCCGAGATGGATCATCTTGGTTGCGTCCTTGTCCTCCTTGCTGAACTCGGGCAGCATCATGACCATCTGCAGCAACATGTTTTTGCCCGGGCTGCCGCTCTACAGCTAACTGTTTTCTGGCGACAGCCGGGTCATACACTTGGATCTGTTTATGTCTCCCGGAGTTCACACTCCGAGATCCTCTAGCAGCGGTTTGAGGGGAGGAGGCCTGGCCTCAAGATCTCCCCCCCCCCCATGCGATTGTACCACATAAGATGCACCGGCTCCCGGATTCGCCTTTCGGAAAGCCTCATTTTTCCTGCCTGCCTCAAGAACAAGCTCATTAAGCCGGTCCTACTGCCTAGCGTGAGCTTCACCGGTTAGATGTGGCAACTCGACACCAACTGCCTCTGTCGCCCTAAGGTTCTTAGCATGAGAACTATATTTGAGCCTACCGACAGAATTAACACTAGCAGTTCTACCATCTCTGGCCAACTCGGCACCGAGATTACGACTTCGGTTCCGCATAATCCCTAACCGACTAGGATCATTACCAACAGGAGTAAGACCATGTGCTACATTGAACTCGTTCATGTCGAGAATGAACTCTTGCCTAATTTTGGACATCTCTCTGGAATCGAGCAGGATGGCCTGGCGCTGCTCCTCGAGTTGCTTTCGCACCGCAGCCGGATCTGCATCCGCAGCCACGGGTACGCTCAGCTTGTCGATGACCTCAGCTAAGGGTGCGGGTCTTGAAGTCGGTGCAGCAGGAGCCTTGAAGCCCGGTTGGTTCTCAGGCCTTTCCATTGGCTTGTGGCCCGGCCGAGCCGACTTGCGAGCAGCATCAGCGACACTGGTCGCGCTCTTCCCGGCTGCAGGAGTTGGACCGGTCATCATCACCTCCACGCTGCCCGCATAGCCACCGATAGGCTGCCCGCGGACGGCGAGAACGGCAGGAAGATTAGCAGCAACGAGCACCACCTCGGGGTACTCGCGGATCACGGTGGTGGTGACGTACACCAAGTGCGCGCCGAAACCGATGACAGAGACGCCAACGGGCACGGGCCTGCCGCCAAAATCACCGGCGTTGTCGGTGACAAAGTCGAAGGAGCCGAATCTGTGGACAAGGCCACAAACCACGCGCTCTCCCGAAGGAAGAAGAGGTCCCGTCCGGATAGAAACCCCAGCCAGCGTCGCTGCTGGCCCCAGGGCGCCGACTGTCATGGTGGTGAACTGACATATGCCATAGGATGGCTTAAGTTTGGGCCGATGGACACTGTGGGTATTTGGGGAGGGATCGCACGCCTAGATGGCGCGCTCACTACACTGCAACCAACAAGATATACCCAGGTTCGGGGCCCTCGTGTGGAGGTAACACCCCTGTCGGATATATACTGAATAGGGGTATATCAGATGGTAGTCAAAAGTGCCGGATTACCAGGGTGGCCCAAGTGGTAGTGGGCTATGGTCCATTGGGCGGCCCAGTAAGCTGACGCGCAGAAGCCGGATTCTAGAAGAACCCGGATCACGGCCCACGTGATCTGGCTTGGAGTAGAAGGCGGATTCCTTACTTTCCAAGTTAATAGTTACCATAGTCTTCTAGGTTTGTTATTCTGTAAGCCCTAGCCCGGCTATTATATAAAGCCGGACGGGAGATACGATAGAGAAGAAAAAAGAGACTAACTCGCCGGGAAGTTGATCCTCAGCGAATAGCCAAACAGAACCTCACATTGTAATTGTATACACATGCTTTAGCCCTGATTAGTGAGATTGCAGGAGTAGGAACATCGTATTATTACGACGTACCGAACCTGGGTAAATCCTGTGTCTTCGTCTTCAACGCGATACCGTTTCCCCATGTATCTACCCGTAGTCTCATGGCACCCCCGTCTATGAAAACTACTACGATGTCTCGACAGTTGGCGCCCACCGTGGGGCAAACGACGTCAGGCGTTAAGTTCCGATCTGGGATACTCGGCGGAATCGGCAGGTCCATAACTGTCGGAAGCCTGGAGTTCGACGATGACGTCGGACGCTTCCTTGACAATGGATCTTACATACCGGCGCAAAAACATCTGGTAAGTGCCTGCGTGTTACCGATCGGATCTGCTAATATCTTTATCGGACTAACTGCAGAGGCCATGGGGTTTTGCGGTGGAAGCAAATTTTTCCCACCCGCCCTATACCCAGTCGAAGATGACTATGATACCGGATTCTGCTCAGATCACCGACATGAAAGTGATACACACTTTATCGGTATGGTGCAATCTGAGGTCGCCAAAAACACGGACGACGGAAATCCCGTGCAGGAGGCAGACAACAGCACGCCCACCACAGAGGTGGAAGATCCGACATCCGTCAACATGACGATCAACTCGGAAGCTGACTCAGTGCTAGCCGCCATTGAGGCGAGATTAGAGTCAGAAACCGGATCAGATGATTTTGATTCCGAAGACGAAGACATGGACGCCTTCGAAAGAAAAGTTAAATCTTTTCAGGAGGGATTCCATGAAGTACTAATGGCGAAACCGGCTGAAAACACGGACGCCGGCAGTCAGGAAAGCCCTAAAACCCCTCCGCCAGAGGAAGAGAGAGAAGATGGAGAAACTTCTCCGATATTTCCCAACGTCAAGGAATTGACAGAGGATGAACCTGCTAAAAAAACCTCCCTCTTCCAAGAAAAAGCACAAGGCCGCTAAAAAACTCCAATACAAACTCCGGAAGAAGAAATTGGCTGATCCAGCTGATGAAAGCCCGGAAGTAGGAGATGCAAGCGGAATAAAACTTGCGGAGAAGAAAACAAAAGAAATCCGTGTTCCGCTAATGACAGAGCAAGAAGAACAGGAATTGTTACAAACACCAGTGGGATTGCATGAACCCCCTGAAGTGCTAGAGGCCAGGAGACAAGCTCTCCAACGGCAACAGCAACATCTATTCAGAACTCGTGAACACCTCCAAAAAACCCAGGATGACATCAAGCTCATGAAGGAAGAAATCGAGGAGTACGAGAAAAAGAATAGATCTGTCAGTAAACCTACAAGGTTACCCGAAATCGTAAGACCGGAAGTACTGCCGCCAAAATAAAGGTTTCACAACCCATCTTGGCAAAAGCAGGTAAACGGCAAAGATGCCAGAGGCGAACCAATATACAAAACCGCAGCAGAAAACGCGGATGCAGCGTTTGCCATCCTCAACAATGACATGTACTCCAACGGTGAAAAACTCCAAGGGGTGTATGCTTTCCTAGGAAAAGCATTGCAACAACAACAGCGGGGCCAAGAGCGATCAGGGAAGTTGCACGACGACTCCACCCTATGCAAAACAGCTACTTGCGCCGCTGGAACACCTGGACTGGAAGAACCTGGAGATTCCGACAATTCAAAGGATAAGAAAGCGGATTCGAGAAAAGATAAGAAAAATCCCGACAATAGGGATGAGGCGTCTAGAACCGGATCTCATCTCCCGAAAGGTGGACGCAAACCCCACGATCGGGAAGAAAAACACCGGAATGATGTCAAAGCAATGCCACCTCCGAGACACCCTGCTGAAAAAGCCGGAAGACATGATGTACCTCACAGGCGTGAGAGATCTCGGACACCTCCCAAGGATAAAGAAAGGCATAGGAGTAGAACTCCGCCTCATCCAAAAGGGCGTGATCTTGAAAGAAATAGAAACGATCCCGGAAAAGCGCGTCCGCGCAACAATGGAAAAGAAAGGAGTAGACCCCCTTCTGTCCATTCAGCCGGTAGATATTCCGCGCACATGGATAGGGCGGAAAAGGATGACCTGTACTTTGGACCTAAGTGTTTCACTGATAGGATCCAAAGAATAACCCTGCATTCTGGCTTCGCCAAGGTCGGTCCAACGTACCAGAAATACACCGGCAGTACAAACCCGGATACCTGGCTCTCAGACTACTATACAGCCGTCCAGATTAACAATGGGACAGACCTGGAAGCTGTAAATTTCTTCCCCTAATGTTACTGGATGGAGCCAGAGATTGGATCAATGGATTGCCATCAAGAACTGTCGACAGCTGGGATGATATGGCTCGAGTATTCACTCAGCATTTCCGGGGAACTTACAAACGCCCGAACAGCATCAACCAGCTGAACCGTTGCACCCAGTTCGAGGATGAACCATACGTGGATTTCATCTCCAGATGGACTATAATGAAGAATAGTTGTTCTGGAGTAACTGACGTACAAGCAATGCATGCTTTCGTCAATGGCCTAAAACCCGGACTAGTACCGTTCATGGTTGGTTCCAAACAGCACAAAGATCTCGGATCTATGCTTACAACCGCCAATGAGCACGCTGCAGCCGAAGACGACATCAGAGCAAGGGGAGGCAATATCGATACACTGATACTGGCCAAGAAAAATCCTCGCCCTGAGAAAAAAGGAACTTCAGATGCAACACCAAAACCCAAAGAGGTTAACATAGCCTTTGGAAGTGAAAAAAGGAACAGATGGAAAGGACGCAGTTCAGAACCAATCAACTACACTAAAGAAGAGTGGGAGAAGATTAAGTCGGAACCCTGCGTCCACCATTCGCAATTCGGGAAACCCACCCATACGAACGCACAATGCCAGCTGAATAAGCACATGAAAGGCAGTGCAAGATCCGGAAACAAGGGGAAGAGTTCCAAAAGAAATTCTCTAAACAAAAGCCAAAAGCTGAGAAAGAAGACAGTGAATCGGACACTGACGAAAAAATCCAGGAACAACAACGGAAAGGCGAACCCAAGTTTCCGAGAGTTGATGGAGAGTGCGCCCTAACTTTCCTGGCAACTCCATCAGCAAAGGTGGCGAAAAGAACACTTCGAGAAATAAACGCGGTTGTTCCGGTAACCCCAAAATTCTTGAAGTATTCGAACACACCAATCACATGGGATCAGTCTGATCATCCCGGAAACATCCCTGAACCCGGCACACAAGCTCTTGTTGTAAGCCCCATCGTCCAGAACACTAGGCTAAAAAGAGTGCTGATGGACGGAGGATCCAGCATCAACATAATATGCCTGGACACGTTGAGACATCTGAAAATCTCCGAGACCCAGCTCAATTACAGCAACATACGCTTCCATGGCATTGTTCCTGGCAGGCAAGCACGATCCCTAGGAGAAATTTCCCTAGATGTCACTTTCGTAGAAAAAGATCACTTCCGTCAGGAAAAAATATCCTTCGAGGTGGTGCCGTTCGAAAGTGTGTATCACGCGATACTCGGACGTCCAGCCTTCGCCAAATTTATGGCAAGATCATGTTATATCTATAACAAGCTGAAGATGCCAGGGCCAAAAGGAGGAGTAATCACCATATCGGGAGACTTCAAACTGGCAAACAAGCTGGAAAAAGAAAACGCCCTTTGTGCTGAGAAGATCATAGCAAAGGAAGAGCTGAAAGAGCTGGCCAAGGAAGTATCGCCGACAGAAATGCCGGTAGGAAAAGAAACCCGGAAGCCAGCAGATAGCTTCAAGGCATCCGAGAATACAAGATAGGTAATCCTAGATCCCAAAGATCCGACAAAATTCGTCGTAGTAGGAACTGGGATGACCGACAAATAGGAAGGCGAGCTCATCAAGTTCCTCCGTGAGAACTGGGATATTTCCGCCTGGTGTCCGGCTGACATGCCAGGCGTACCCAGGGAACTTGCTGAGCATCAACTCAAGGTGATTCCAGGCTCTAAACCCGTCAAACAAGGTCTCCGTCGATTTGACGAAAGAAGACGGAAGGCTATTGGCAAGGAAATTATCCGGCTTTTAGCAGCAGATTTCATCCAGGAAGTAATACACACTGAATGGTCTGCAAATCCGGTACTAGTACCGAAGAAAGACACTACTGCTCTTAGAATGTGTATAGATTACACCGGTTTGAACAAACTGTGTCCCAAAGATAGGTTCGCGTTACCGCGAATCGATCAAATAATAGATGCCACCGCAGGCTCTGAGCTTTTATGATTTTTGGATGCATATTCCGGGTACCATCAAATACGCATGAAAAAGGAAGATCAAATCAAGACTTATTTTATAATCCCGTACGGGACGTATTATTACATAACCATGCCATTTGGCCTGAAGAACGCAGGTGCAACTTACCAGCGTTGCATGCAACGTTGTTTGCATAGTCAGATTGGCAAAAATGTCCACGTGTACGTAGACGATATTGCCGTCGTAACCAAGGAAAAAGACATACTCCTTGAAGATCTGCGAGAAACCTTCAAAAACTTGCGCACTTATAAGATGAAGTTAATCCATCAAAGTGTGTATTCGGGGTTCCCTCAGGAAAACTTCTGGGTTTCATCGTTTCTCACAGAGGAATAGAAGTCAACCCGGAAAAGATCAAAGCAATCTTGAACATCTCCAAACCCACGTGTGTGAAAGATGTCCAAAGATTGACGGGTTCCGCCGCTGTCGTCAGCAGATTTATTAGTCAGCTAGGGGATAAAGCCTTACCACTCTACAAGTTGCTGAAAAAATCCGACAAATTCGAGTGGACAGAAGAGGCCGATGCAGCATTAACCCAGTTAAAGGAAACTTTGATGAAAGCTCCGATTTTGGCATCCCCAAGAGACGAAGAACCTTTGTTATTGTACCTCACGGCTACAAACAGGGTTATTAGTGCAGTAATTGTTGTGGAACGGAAGAAATACGAACAAAGCATACCAGACCAGCATCCGGTATATTACATAAGTGAAGTTTTCTCCGAGTCCAAGCAAAGGTACCCACACTACCAAAAATTGGCATATGGCGTATTTTTCGCATCTAGAAAGTTGCGCCATTACTTCCAAGGACATTCCATAACAGTGGTATGTAAAGCACCACTAGGGGATATAATAAACAATGCGGAGGCAACTGGCCGAGTAGCCAAATGGGGTATCGAGCTAGCAGCCTTCGACATTAAGTATCATCCAAGGACGGCAATAAAATCCCAGGTTCTGGCAGATTTTGTCGCCGACTGGACGGAAGCAATGGAGAAAACACCAATGCCGGAGTCCGAGTACTGGATCATGCATTTTGACGGATCCAAGATGAAGGAGGGCGCTGGAGCTGGTGTAGTCTTAAAATCCCCTAAAGGAGACACAATGGAGTACGTATTACAAATACATTTCAACGCCAGCAATAACGTGGCAGAATACGAAGCTTTGCTTCATGGCTTGCATATTGCAAAAGAAATAAGTGTCAAGCGCATCTTGTGCTACGGCGACTCGGATTTGGTACAGCACGAGCTTAACCAAACATGGGATGCAAAAAGCCCTATCATGGCCGAATACCGGAGAACGGTGGTCGAGTTCGCCATTTGTTTTTTCGGATTCGAAGTACTCCATGTCAAAAGGGAGGAAAATTGGAACGCGGATGCATTAGCCCGCATGGGGTCAGAAAGGGTAAAAATCCTTCCACCAGGTGTATTCGTCCAGCATTTGTACGAGCCATCCATAAAAGGTGGATATATCGATTACCTCTGGCTTCCGAGTCAATTGAAGTTATGCTCGTCAACCCGGATTGGACAATTACATATTTAAACTTCTTAGTCAACCAGAAGTACCCGGAAGGAGCAGACGAAGTCTTGCAGAGGCAAATTCAGCGTCGATGCAAAGGATACACGGTAATTGATAACTGCCTGTACAAACGTAGTACTTCCGGCATTTTTCTGCGATGTATTTCGCCAGAAGAAGGACGAGAAATTCTGAAAGAAATCCATGCCGGAGATTGCGGACATCATGCTCAATCAAAAAGCATAGTTAAAAAAGCATTCCTTGCCGGGTTTTTCTGGCTAACAGCCAAGACAGATGCGGAGCACATAGTTAATACATGTGCAGGGTGTCAATATTATGCCAAGCAGACCAATATGCCGGCCCAAGCACTCAAAACTATCCCAATTACATGGCCGTTTGCGGTCTGGGGGCTAGATATGATGGGACCGTTCAAAACTGCGTGAGGCGGACTTACACATCTACTTGTAGCTGTGGATAAGTATACCAAATGGGTGGAGGCCAAACCCATCAAAAAGCTTGACGGTGTAACTGCCAGAAATTTCATTATTAACATAGTCATGAGATATGGCGTTCCACACAGCATAATAACCGACAACGGAACAAATTTCTCCATTGGAGAGTTGGCAAAATATTGCCGACAAACGGGAATTCGCCTAGATCTCGCATCGGTGGCACACCCGTAATCCAATGGACAGGTTGAGAGAATGAATAGCTCAATCCTGCAAGGAATACGCCCAAGACTCGAATCTCCTCTTCACAGAGCAGCTGGAGCATGGGTAGAAGAGCTACCTTCCGTGCTTTGGAGTATTCGAACGACGCCAAATAGGTCAACTGGGCAAACCCCGTTTTTCCTAGTTTATGGTGCGGAAGCTATCCTTCCAACGGACATGATCCATGATAGCCCAAGAGTGCGGGATTTCGACGACTCGGATGCCGAAGAAGCACGACAGGATGCCGTCGATCTCTTAGAAGAGGAACGAGAGCTTGTGCTTCAAAGATCCGCAATTTACCAGCAAGGTTTACGATGTTACCATAGTCAGAAAATCAGGCATCGTTCTTTTAAAGAAGGTGACTTAGTGTTGAGATTGGTGCAGCAAAGAAAGCACATGTTGGCCCCAGTATGGGAAGGACCATTTGTAATCAGCAAAGCTATGAAAAATGGGTCATATTATCTTGTAGATATTCGGGACACGGAAGACGATCCCGAGAAGCCGAATCGCAAAAGAAAGAGAAAGATAGATGATGAACTAGGAGAGACAAAGAGGCCTTGGAGCATCCAGCAGTTACGTCCCTTCTATACTTAGTTCAATTTCTATGTAAACATCTTTGAGATCATGAAATAAAGTTGTCGGAATTCTCATATCCATGTTTTTACAAGTTTATTATAGTACAAAACATGATTCCACCTTATCTATTTCCCAATGATCTTACAAAATACTCAATGTTAACCCGAATTGTGCCTGCGTGCTCGGTGTTTAAAAACTGAATGATTTTCAGCCTGCTAACGGCTAAAGGAAACTCGGATTGTGCCTACGTGCCCAAGTTTCAAAAAATTCCTTACTTTTCTCTAAGTATTATCTGATTGTTTATGTGTTGGGTCACTGGAGCTAGTTAGTAAAAATGCCTTTAGTATGATCCATGTTTCCGAGTTTGAACTGATTGGTTTTACCCAGTAATTCGGCATGATGATTCATAGTACTATTGAGCCATTTCAAACACTAATGACAGTTAAAGCACATAAGCCAGAGAACTTAGAAGACAAAGGAATATTAAAACCCGGAAACCTTGCAAAGAATTTCATAATTAAAACTGCAAAAGGCGGAGTTCTTGTTTATACAAAAGGAATAGAAGCATTACAATATAAATTACATTGTAAAAGTGCAGTAATGCTCCTATTGTCTACTTCCACCATCCAGGATCAGGACAGCCCTTCAAGCATCCGAGTCTTCTTCGCTGTTGTCATTCTCGGGGGCTTCGGGGATCTCCTCTTCCGGATAGGGGATAGAGATGTTCACCATGGAGGCGATCTTGGTGGCATGACCTTTGATTTCATCAAAGATGGTGGTCCGCTGGGTTTCCGTGTATCCTTGAGGGATACCGGACGCCACGCGCCAAGATTTGGCACCAGGGTAATGCATACGCATAAGGCCGAGAGCCATGCGTGCACCACCCCGTGCTCGGAGCGTAAGGTAGACTCCTTGGATTCCGCCACCTCCAGGATAGCTCCCGGAAGTTTTTCAACTTTCGAGAATTCCCCAGTCCTTGTGGGAAGGAACTTGTTGACCACCTGCATTCCAACAGCTCGGATTGCAGTCCACAACTTCCCAAAGGCTCGGATTCTCTCAATCCGAGTGAGATCTGGGTTGTCTCCTGTTTTTTCAGACAAAACAGCCAAAAGGTTAAGTGAAAAAGCAGAGAAAGAAAGCAAGACATAGAAAAAACCGGTAAATGAAATAAACTTACCGAGAATCTTGTCGATTTCGGAGCCTTCCTCCAGGCGCAGGTTTAAGGCATTATCTAAGTCCTGAATAGTGGATTTATCTTTTTCCGCCTGATCAGAAGCCTTGGATTGAGCAATTCCAAGGGCCAAATTACTGGCTTCCAGATCTTGTTGAACCTTCATAAGCTCCTTATGAAGGTCCAAATTCTCCTTACGAAGGCGTACGGCATTGCCGGCATCTTCAGCTACTTCCTTGGCCTTAGCCAAAGCAGCTGGAAAGCAAGGAAAAATTTCCGAGTTTAGAAAAATCTCGAGAAAGTACTTATTGACAATCCGGATAAAAAACTTCAGAGAATAAAGCATACCTGTTGTTTCCGATAGTTGTAGCTGAGATGATGCCAGCTCATTGTTCTTAAACTCAATAATAGATTGAAGGGTTTTCACCTCTTCATTCTTGACGTTAAGTTTATTAAAAAATTCCAGGTTTATTACATCAGCGGTATGCTGAAACACAAAAATGAAAGCCAAAACGCTTAAGTTAGATCAAGCGTAATAAGACGCATTAAGGGGAAAGTATACTTTCAACTTATTGCTTGGGGGATAGAGATATTACCTGGCTCATTTCCCGCAAGTTTGACAAAGTCTCGTTGAATTCTTTTGCGTATTCAGAAAAAAGAATTCCAATGTGATGAAGGCCATCTTGTATGACCTGACGAGGTGAAAATATGAAATCATTTCGGATAATTAGCCCGCCCTGTGGCCAAGGACGGATTAGAGGAGCAGGAGCGAAGAATTACCTAGCTTCTGGACGGATATATCCGAGTTCATCAAATGGTTCTTCCTTTATCCGGATATTCCTGTCTAAATTGGGAATAGGCTCGTCTTCCCCAGATGCCTGAGGATTTCTACTCATCTGTGTTTCCGCCCTTTCCCTCGCACCCATGGTAGGTGCAATAGGCTGGCTGGATTGCTGAAATTGATTATCCGGGTTCGTGGTTTTATACCCCTTGCTAGACATAGCTAAGGGAGGAGAAACTGCAACAGAAGAAGGTTCCCTTTTGATAGCAGCAGCTTTATGTTTCTTCAGTTTCTTTGTTTTCAAAGGAGTTGGAGCAAGGCTGAAAAGGGAACACCCGAGAAATAAATATCTCGAAGAACTGGAGAGGAGTGACGATTAAAAAAGCTCCAGCAGAATACCTGGATGTGGCGACGGGAATTCCGTCAATAGTTATCGTTTCCTCAAAAGTCACTTGCCTTTTGCGTTTCCGGCCGCCATAGAAGCTGGCATGTAATTCGTCAAGATTGGCGTCGGAAGCAAGATCAGCTCCCTCAAGTTCGTCAAACTAGGGATGTAGCAACGATGCGTTTAAACTCAGAAAAAGAGGTTAATCCGAGAGGAACCCGAAAGCAAGGAAAGTACCAATACCTTAGGGGCTGGATTTTCCTCGTGATATATTGCCAGACTTTCTGCATATTGATCGCAGGTGGCGACCAGTTGGTTGACTCGCTTCATGAAATCCTTTTTGGTATAAGATTTATCCGTCCCCCTCATGCTATCTTCTGGCCCTTCATATTCGCAAAGGAGCCGGGAACGAAAGGAAAGAGGTTGAATACGGCGTCCAAACCAACATAAGACAATATCTTTTCCAGTAAAGGGAGGCTGAGAGGAAGTAAGCTTAGCAATACGCCTTTTTATCTTCATCGGATCTTCCGGCAAAGTTTGCACTGCTTCAACTGTCCAACTCTCTTGAGGAGTGGCGGCGGAATTAACGAATGGAGGAACCCCGCTTTCCTTACCAGGAAATGGGATGTCCTGATGATAAAAGAAGGAACCTATCCAAGATTTGACGGGTTCCGACGTTTTTATCTTCGGATACCAATCTTCCCTAAATCTTTGAAGAGTGAAAGAAATAGTTCCGCGGATAGGAGGAATACCTTCTGTGAGGTTACGTTTCACTTCGAAGCAATATCGCCAAAAATCTAGACTGGGTGCTATTCCTAAATACCCTTCAAAAAGGGCTTGGAAACTAGCTAGGTAAAGGATGGAGTTTGGAGAAAGATTGTGTGGCTGAACACCGTAATAATTAAGGACATCCAAGAAAAAGGCAGAAGGCGGTAAACCCATACCTCTCGCGATGTGAGAGGTAAGGAGGACGCGTTCCCCGTTTTTTGGTATGGGCTCGAGCTCACCTTCCGAGTTCCGCCATTTGCCTTTGATTATTAGCCCTTCCCTTTCCATTTGTGGAAGGAGGAGAGGAGGAATATTACTCGGACTCCAGTTGCCGACAAATTCCATTTCTTCATCGACTCCGGCGGCGGCAGACGCGGCGGCCTCCGCGGCTGCAAGCTCGTCGTCAACGAGCGTGATTTTCTCCTCCGTCGTCTCGGGAGCAAACGGCAGAGAGGGCGCGGAGCTCGAACCGGCAAGATCCACGGCGGCGGAAGGATCTCCTCCGTTCGCCGCGGTGCCCGCGGTCTTCACCGGCTCGCCGCCGGCGTGCGTTGGGGAATCCAACATAGGATCCATCGTGTTGATGATATCCTCGATGTCTTGCGTGACGTTGCGGGCGGGCGAAGACGACGGAGATGCCATTAGGTGGCGGCGCTGGCTCGCCTCCGGTGAGGTTTTGGGCGCGGTGTGCGTTCGGAAATCTCTCTCTGCTGGAAGCTTGGGCGCTGTAATGGCGTTCTAAGTGGGTGCGGAAGGTTTTCCGGGAGGACGAAGAAGGCTATTTATAGCCGGAAATCCGTCACGATACGTGCTAACGGCTCTTTTAACCGTTGGATGATCAACGCGTGTCACTCGCCGGAAAATCCGGGAAATGAATCGACAGGGTGATTATGGTTATCTCCTCGTTTCCCACGAGAATCTGTCAGAGATACATTTCTGGGTTTCCCGCTTGAAACCCAAACGTCCCTTACGTCAGCATGATTAAAGCGCTGACGTAGGAGGTTCCTTCTCCACGAAGGATCATGTGAGAAAAGCCGGATTTTCAGAATTCCGAGTTTTACGTTATCATCTCTTTTTTAAGAAGAATAAGAAGAATCAAGACTGCTGGCCAATATTTCTCGGACAATATGCATTTGGCGAAAGACGGCGAATCAGAGTTTTAATCCTTCTTGGGGGCTACTGTCGGATATATACTGAATAGGGGTATATCATATGGTAGTCAAAAGTGCCGGATTACCAGGGTGGCCCAAGTGGTAGTGGGCTATGGTCCATTGGGCGGCCCAGTAAGCTGACGCGCAGAAGCCGGATTCTAGAAGAACCCGGATCACGGCCCACGTGATCTGGCTTGGAGTAGAAGGCGGATTCCTTACTTTCCAAGTTAATAGTTACCGTAGTCTTCTAGGTTTCTTATTCTGTAAGCCCTAGCCCGGCTATTATATAAAGCCGGACGGGAGATACGATAGAAAAGAAAAAAGAGACTAACTCGCCGGGAAGTTGATCCTCAGCGAATAGCCAAACAGAACCTCACATTGTAATTGTATACACAGGCTCTAGCCCTGATTAGTGAGATTGCAGGAGTAGGAACGTCGTATTATTACGACGTACCGAACCTGGGTAAATCCTGTGTCTTCGTCTTCAACGCGATCCCGTTTCCCCACGTCTCTACCCGTAGTCTCATGGCACCCCCGTCTATGAAAACTACTACGATGTCTCGACAACCCCTACTCCTGCCTCTCTCTGTATATGTGGTAACCGAGTACAAGTATTCCTCAAGCTCAAGGAGCTAGAGGAATAAGAAGGTCTACTTCTCTCTCTCTCTAAGCAAACTAGCAGCAATTCTCCTCTCAAGTGTCTAACCCTCACGCAGGAGGGGTGTGATCACCTTATATACTGGTGGCCACCAACCAATCGTACAGGTTAGGTGTAGAATACACTGTGTCGTAGCACACGCTCACGTAATCTCGCTGACAAACGCCGAAAGTCTTCTGCGTCGTGGCCGCTACCATGTCATATCCCCCTTGTCAGAGACAGGACGTGGCCTCGCCCATACTTTGCATTGTACCAGCGTATGCATACGCATCATCACGCCTAGTAAGTTGAACCGCACACTCGTACTCTTCCTTATTCTTCGGGATTCCAACTGCTCCGTTGACATCCCTCCGAGATTGAGAAGATCTTTGTCTACCCAGTTTCTCCAAGTACAACTCAGACAACCCGGGGAAGACCCATTTCTTCACTTGGATCCTTGCTCTTCTTACCGATATAGCTCCATCTCGTCAGTCATCCAACTCGGTACCTTCCAACTCGGTAAACAGTACCTCAGGCACCATTTCATACCAACCTTGCCCCTACTTGGGGGTATCCCCCCGACACATCTACTAAAAACAGAGAGCATGCAATATCATAAATAACATACACATGGAAAGAACATCATAGATTGATAATCATTGGACATAACATTCAATATTCATCGGATCCCAGCAAACACAACATGTAGTATTACAATAAGATGATCTTGATCATGTAGGGCAGCTCACAAGATATAAACATGAGGCATAAAGAGGAGAGAACAACCAACTAGCTACTTCTATGGACCCGTAGTCGAAGGATGAACTACTCACGCATCATTCCGGAGGCGGGCATGGTGGTGTACAGCCCTCCGGTGATGATTCCCCCTCCCGTCAGGGTGCCGGGGAGAACACCAGAACCCTCTCGAACTAGGGTTGACGATGACGGCGGTTGTGGATGTTTTTCATGGAAAAGGCTCCGGTGTTTAGGGTTAACCCTTCGAGGAGACTAAATAGGCG
Source organism: Alopecurus myosuroides (assembly GCA_028641055.1). Classification (NCBI taxonomy): domain Eukaryota; kingdom Viridiplantae; phylum Streptophyta; class Magnoliopsida; order Poales; family Poaceae; genus Alopecurus; species Alopecurus myosuroides. The sequence goes on from CM054059.1 coordinate 500,682,368, forward strand.
AGAGGGCAACGTAGGTGCGCGAGCAGGGGTGCCACACCACCCGTGGGCGCGGCCAGGGGCGCGCCCACCCATGGTGTGGGGACCCTATGGCCCCCTCCGGGTCTCCTCTTGACTCCGTGTGCGCGACAACTTTCTAAGACTTCCGGGCTTAGAATCGTCCAATTCCGAGAATATTTCCAGAACAACCTTTCTGAAACTAAAAACAGCAAAAAACATGAACTGGCTCTGTGGCATCTTGTCAATAGGTTAGTCTCAGGAAATCGATAAAATGGCATAAAGTGTAAAGGAAACATGTAGCATATGGCATGAAAACAACATGGAACATCAGAAATTATGGATACGTTTATGACGTATCAAAACTCTGTCGGCTGGCCGGTCTCGAGGGTGTATATCGTGGGTGATGAAGACGAAGGCGAAGATCCAACACACGAACAGGAAAAAGTAATAGACACTAGGTGTGGGCAGAGTAAAACTTTATTGATCTCTTCTTTGTTTAGACTATGTACAATGCTTCGTTATATAAACGGGGATGGGGTAGAGGGATAAGAATCCACTTATCGTGGAGTTGGACCAGGCAAACATGGACTCAGTAGCACCACTGACGTAGGCTACCCGTCATGTCAGACTTTGGTTCCGTAACACTCCCCCTTGGGTTTTATCCGTATAGCCATGCCTCAAAACTCCAAAAAAATCCAGTGGGGAAAATATGGAGAAAAAGCACATGGTATACTTTTTCTATGTTGCACGAATTGCCTCATTAAGAACCTTATGTGAGAAACTTCATAAAAACTCACTAAAGGGAAAAAGAGTACAACTCACTTAACTATTAAGTCAAGTACTCAATCATCGGGATCGAGATTTTAGTGATGATTTTGTGAAGATTCTCCCCCTGAACCTTACATCTCACTAAGGCTCATCATACAAATTTCACGAACACATCTCTCGAAAGAAAATGTCGGTAACGATTTAGTGAACAAATCAACAAGATTTTCACACGACTTAGTATGCAAGATCCTTGCTTCGCTCAACTTCTGCAACTCATGTGCGTAGAAGAACTTGGGGTTGATATGCTTCGTGAGATTACTCTTCACATAACACGTCTCGACTTGTGCAACACAAGCGGCATTATCTTCATAGATAATAGTTGGGGTTTGGACGGTGTTCAGCCCGCATGACAGCTGGATGTGGCCGATCGCCCGTCGAAGCCATACACACTCACGTGATGCTTCATATAGTGCTATGATTTCTGAGTGGTTCGTCAAAGTTGACACTCGGCTTTGCTTGGCGATTTCCATGAAATAGCAGTTCCACCACAAAGGAAAACATATCCAGTCTGAGACTTGGATGTGTGCGGGTTGATGGCTTGTAGACACACGTTCGTTGGGAGACCCCAAGAGGAAGGTATGAATGGTACAACAGGTAGTTTTCCATCAGTAAGAAATCAAGGTTTAATCAGACCAGTTGGAGAAAGAAATCACTTCTGAAGGTTGTTGACAGCTGATGTTGGCAGGGCACACTACAAGGCTCAGCAACAACGTGGAATCTGCACACAACACAACCAAGATACTTTGCCCCAACAAAACAGTGAGGTTGTCAATCTCACAGGTTTTGCTGAACACAAAAGATTAGACTCATAGTGTGAAAAATGATGTTTTTTTGCAGTGAATGAAAATAGAATAGTGTTTGCAATAAAAGTGAATAGTGCTTACAGTAAAAGAGAACCGTGCTTGCAGTAGGTTATATTATCAGTGTAAAAGAATGGACCGGGGTCCACAGTCCACTAGTGGTGTCTCTTCGAAACCGATAAATAACATGTTGGGTAAACAAATTACAACTCGGCAATTGACAGAGATAGAGGCTGCACTGTAGTGTATATGCAAGACACGATGATTACTATGAGATTTATTTGGGCATTACAACATGATACATAGACCGTAATCCAACTTCATCTATGACTAATAATCCACCCTCAGAGCGTAATCCAAGCAGACTTTGGGTATTAAGTTGCAAGCAACAGATTATTGCATTAAGTAAAGTGTGTAATGTAAACAATAGAATTATCCTTAGACAAAGCATTGTTGTTTTATCCCTAGTGGCAACAGCACATCCACAATCTTAGAAGCTATTGTCACTCTCCCAGATAACTGGAGGCATGAACCCACTTTCGAGCATAAATGCTCCCTCTTTGAGTTACAAGCATCAACTTGGCCAAAGCATCTACTAGTAACGGAGAGCATGCAAGAACATAAATAACATAAACATGATAGATTCATAATCATTTTGACATAGCATTCAATATTTATCGGATCCCAGCAAACACAACATGTAGCATTACAATAAGATGATGTTGAGATCATGTTAGGCAGCTCACAAGATCTAAATATGATGGCACAAAAGGAGGAGAGGACAGCCATCTAGCTACTGTTATGGACCCGTAGTACAAGGATGAACTACTCACCATAGGCAGGCATGGTGATGTAGAGCCCTCCGGTGATGATTTCTACCTTGCCGGGGAGAGCTTCAGAACCCTCCCGAACTAGGGTTGACGACGGCGGCGGCTATAAAACTTTTCGTGGATGGAGGCTCGGGTCTTTAGGGTTTTCCCGAGGAGGAGCTTATATAGGCGAAAGGACGATGTCGGTGGGTGCCCGTGGGGCCCATAGCACGTGGTGGCGCGACCAAGGTGGTGCCGCGCCACCCTATGGTGTGGCTGCCTCGGAGCCCCCCTCCAGGTCTCCTCCGGACTCCGGTTCCGTGACAGAAAAATAGGACCCTAGGATTTTTTTCGTCCAATTCCAAGAATATTTCCAGAACAACTTTTCTGAAACCAAAAACAGCAGAAAACATGAACTCGTGCTATGGCGTCTTGTCAATAGGTTAGTCCCAGGAAATCCATAAAAATGATATATATAGTGTTTAGAAAACTTGAAGAAAATGTCATAATATCAATCATGAAACATCAGAAATTATAGATATGTTGGAGACGTATCTAGCATCCCCAAGCTTAGTTCTACTCGTCCTCGAGTATGTAAAACGATAAAAACAAAATAATTTCTGAGGTGAGATGCTACCAACACAATCTTGATCATCATTATTGTAAAAGCATTGTAATTTTGAGATCAAAGTACTCTAAACATAGGCATGATAGATATAATTCTAACAATGAAACTTAGCAACCATGTTGCAACATTAAAAGTAACACAAACAAAATATCATGAATAATAATGCACTTGAAAGTTACACGTTTGTTTCAAGCATAAAGAAAACATAGTAAAGTGGTATTCCGCTTGTCCTTAAAGTGATAGCAAAACATAAATGCCAGGACACCTTCAAAGTTCAGGTGGAGACTAGATACAAGAAATTTAAGAACAAGTAATAAGATAACCATGAATGAATCAATAATAATATTTGGGACTGATGCACATTATACTCAGAATGACAATTATGCTCTCTTAATTGTGCATAAAGTTAGAAGATGAAGACTCGACATAAAAGTAAAACAAAGGCCCTTTGCAGAGGGAAGCAGGGATTAACTCATGTGATAGAGCTTTTTATTTGATTAAAACATGGGTATTGAAAACAATTTTGAGAGAGGTGTATGTCTATGTCAACGAATGGTAATGAAAAACTTATCATGACTCATGCCAAGCAAAGTTTTTAGATTTTCTAGTTTTTGTTGTTTATTTAGTTTGGCACTTCCCCCCACCATGCTTTTCACAAACTAGGGCTAGCCGTATCCACGGGTACCCACCAACTTTCATCAAACCATGGGGAAGTGCCTTTTTGGTTATATTAATTGGCACCAGCTCTCTGCAAATTTAGATGAGCACAAATTTCATACTCGTTGGGTGAAAGAGGGAGAAGAACTTTGCTTGACATAAAACACAATAAACTTTAAACTACTTCCTCGTGAGCAAAAACAGAGCACAAAACATGTATAATTTTGAAGGTTTTAAAGGTAGCACATGAGAAATGTACTTGGAGTGGCGGTTAAATATCACATATAGGTAGGTATGGTGGACACATTTGGCAAACGTTGGTTTTTTGGGAGTTGGATGCATGAGTAGAGCTCATACTCAGTATAGGTGAAGGCTAGCAAGAGACTGGGAGCGACAAATTAAGAGAGCAGTAATGGCCATAATCATGCATAGCAACAAAAACATCATTAATCAAAGCATAAATGATATTACAATTCAAAAACTAAATGATCATAGACGCTAGAGGCGACTGGTTTGTATTCATAACATGGTGTAAGCATGCGCCAAGTCAACCAAATAAAGGATCCGAAGGAGAATACCACAATATTATGCTTTGATATGATAAAAACAACTCATGATTCTTTCAATGGCACATTAAGCACTCTCAGATATTTGATACAAGTCATGCTACATCAATAATTACTAAGCATAAAATTAAAATAATATCTAACATGACATGATAAAGTCTAAGCCACAGTCTAAACAAGCTTGTTTTTCACCGTTATATGCATAAAATATTTTTTTTTGCTTTCCAACACCAATCACTTTATTTAAACAAAAAATCTCCAAATAATTTATCAATGAAACAAGAGAGTGCTACTCTACTAGAACTTACAGCTCTGAATAAGAGATGCATGAAAAACAGGAGCTAATAGGATGGCAGTAGCTAGATGGAAAACGAAGAATACTTGTATTCATATAAAAAAAGCGGAGCGTGTCTCTCTCCCACACAAGAATGTTGCGTTCCAACCAAATTTATTACAGAAAATAAAAGAAAACAAAAACAAACAGACGCTCCAAGTAAAATACATATGATGTGACCGAATAAAAATATAGTTTCACTAGAAGTGACCTGATAAGTTGCTGATGAAGAAGGGGATGCCTTGGGCATCCCCAAGCTTAGACGCTTGAGTCTTCTTGCAATTTTCTGGGATGATGCACGGGGGCATTCCCAAGCTTAGGCTTTTAACGCTTTTTATCACACTATATCATCCTCTTCTCTTGGCCCTTGAAAACTTCCTTCACACCAAACTCAAAGTAATTCTCATTAGAGGGTTAGTGCATAATCAAAACTCACATGTTCTCCATTGACACAAGCATTACTAATACTTTCTAAACATTAGCTACATCCACTGATGTTTTGTGGAGCAAAGATATCCACTTAACATAGTAAAAGAGGGAATGCAAATTAAAAGGTAGATTCTGTCAAAATCAAAACAGTCTGTAAAGACAAAAAAATTCGACGAACTTACGTTGCTCAGATCAGAAACTCGAAACTAAGAAAAGTTGCATAAATATATAAGGATCATACACAAAAGTGTTTCAGGATGTTTTGATTTTTCTGGAAATTATGTCGAATTAAACGGTGGACAAAAAAATTAATGTGCAAAAATCCAAATCTAGCATCAACCTTTCACTAGAGACTTTACTTGGCACAACAATTCGAAAAAGTAAAGATACAAAGGAGTTGATACAGAAGTAAACAACAACTTGTCTCAAAGAAAACAGAAGAAAACATTGCAAAAATTAAACAAGGGTTATCTCCCAAGAAGTGATTTTCTTTAACGTCTTTCAGCTAGGCCCAGAAAACAAGAATCAAGTATTTTCAAGTGAAGAAGCATCCAAGTCAATAATTTCTTTTAAAACACAGCTTGTAACAATTGGTACTTTAGGTACCCCTGAAGATGATTCAACATGTAAATCACTCTTAATTTCACTAAAAGTTTATCAATTTTAATCTCAATATGTGGTTTTAGTTTAGAAACCTTGGGAACATACATGAATTTTTGCTCTTTTTCCGCAAAAGTTTTCTCCCTCTTAAATTTAAGAGAAGAAAAAGTTGAACTTAAAGTTTCCATAGCTTTACTTTACCAATTCTGAAGTTTTGATTATCATGGGTATTACTAGCCTCTAAAACAGTCATTCTCTCATCAATACTCACTATGGATTCATTAACTTTGCTAGCATTATCAAGGAAATTTGGCAAATTTTTCTCCTGAGAGTTCGGCTTTTTTATAACATCTTCTGAAGTGATCTCAGTTTTAACAACTTTAGTAGGTGGTGTTCCTACTAAACTTTCAATTAAATTACAGGCTTCCAAAGCACGAGTTCCTAGAAAACTACCACATGTAAGAGTCTCTACAACATACCTATACCAGCTAGTAATACCAACATAAAAATTCCTAAGAAGGATCAAGGTAAAATATTTTTTAGTACATCTATGATGAGCATCACTTATTCTATACCAAGCATCTTTGAAACTTTCTCCCCCTTGTTTCCTAAAAGAACAAACCTCAACTTCAGGAATACACATTTTAGCAAGATTAAAAACATGATTTAAAAAAAATAAGAACTAAGCAAACAAGACAAAATAAAATAAACTAAGCAAAACAATAACAAACTAAAAAAGATTGGAGGTGAGAGACTCCCCTTGCAGAAATCCTCTTCCTCCCGGGCAACGGCGCCAGAAAAAGAGATGAGAGGCTTCTTGCTTGTGATGACTTTGAAATGCCAGGACACCTTCAAAGTACAGGAGGAAGACTAGAACAAATAATTTAAGAACAAATTATATCACATCATGAAGTAATTATTGATTCTTATGGGATAAATGCACATAGAACTCAGAATGGCAAAAATGCTCTCTCAACTGTGCATAAAGTTAAAAGATGGATACTCAACATAAAAGTAAAAGAAAGGCCCTTCGCAGAGGGAAGAAGGGATCACTCATGTGCTAGAGCTTTTTATTTTAAAAATCAGAGGTATTAAAAGTTTGACATTTGTGGAGGAATGTCTATATTTTGGGAGATGTATGCTAATGTCAACGAATGATAAACAGAAAATGCAGTACGTCACAAGCCAACTGGATTCACAAGAGCGGCTCCCATGGTGAAGGACACAACTGGTGTAGAAGGTCATCCCTCTTTCTCTTTTGTTTACACAATTATGCTTTCACTGATAAATCAGGGGCAAAAATAGTGAAGAGAAATTGTATGCATTAATTTGGGGTTGGGCACCCTGCTGCCAGCTCTTCTATCATTTGGATAAGCGGATGAAGCCACTAGTCCAGGGTGTGAAATCCAATCAACAAGTGAGATAAAGATTCTCTATTTACGTCCTCATGAGCGAAAACAGGAACATAAAGCAGGAGTTATTTTGAAGGTTTTAAAGGTAACACATGAGCAATTTACTTTGGAATGGAAGTTACATACCACATGTAAGTAGGTATGGTGGACACAATGGTAAAAACTTTGGTTTAAGGGAGTTTGGATGCACGAGTAGAGCTCATACTCAGCATAGGTGGAGGCTAGCAAAAGACTAGGAGCGACAAATCAAGAGAGCATAAGAGCCATAATCATGCATAGCGACATAAGCATCATTAATTAAAACATAAGCAGTATCACAAGTTCAAAAACTAAGTGGTCATGGAGGCTATTTGTGACTGGTTTGTAGTCATAAACATGGTGTGAGCATGCGCCAAGTCAACCAAATAAAACATTCGAAAGAGAATACCATATATTGATGCTTTACTATGACAAGAACAACTCATGAATCTTTCAAGATATATTAAACACTCTCAGCTATTTGAGGCTAATCATGATACTCAATAACCACAAGGCTTTAAAACTAAAATAACATTTAGCATGGCATGAAAAATTTCTAGCCACAGTCTATACAATCTTCTACTAATACTGTTATAAATTCTATTTGAAGCAGCAGTTTTCTTTCTCCCAACAAGCACCATACAAAACATGCTTTAACAAAAATACTCTTTACGATACAGCAAGAAAACATGAGAGTACTCAAATAATACTACTAAAACTAACTGCTCTAATAAGAGATGCATGCAAAACAGGAGCTGAATAAATGCAGCAGCTAGACAGAGATTAAGAATACAACGTATTCTCATGAAAAAGCGGAGCGTGTCACTCTTCAATAAAAGAATGCTGGGGTCCAACCAAGCTTACAAAAAAAAGTAAAAACAAACTGAAAGCAGAAGCAAAAACAAAATGAAAACTAAAATAAAAGACGCTCCAAGTAAAGCACATAAGATGCGACCGAATAAAAATATAGTTTCACTAGAAGTGACCTGATAATTTCTTGATGAAAAAGGGGATGCCTTGGGAATCCCAAGCTTAGACGCTTGAGTATTCTTGGAATTTGCTTGGATGTACCACCGGAGAATTCCCAATATTAGGATTTTCACTCTTCTTGATCACATCATATCATCCTCTTCTCTTGACCCTTGAAAACTTCCTTCACATCAAAATTCTCACAATCTTCATTAGCAACGTTAGTGCAATTGAAATAACAAATCCACATGGTTCACTTTCAACACAAGTCTAACACTCAAAAACACATTAGCTAATGTCACAACTTCTTTAAAAACTCTTTTTCTCAAAATAACACCAAAAGAAAGAGATTAAGATGCAAATGCGATAAATGGCAGAAATCTGTCAAAAACGGAACAGCAGGTGAAGATCGATTTTTTAAAAATTCTTATGTTGCTCAAATCAAAAAGTGGTATTTTAAGAAAAGTTGCGTATATAACTCAGGATTAAGCACAAAAAAGTTCAGGTCATTTTGAATTTATTCTGATTTTTAACGGAACTCACAGTGGACAGCAGAAATCTGTTTACTGCGCAGAAATCCGAAATATGGTGTCAACTTTCCACTAGTGGCTTTACTTGGCTCAACAAAAACTCAAAATAAAAGATACAGAGGGGTTTGTAAGGAAATATACAATACCCAGGTGCAAGCACACCAAAGAAAACAAAGGAAAACTGAAAGAAAACAGAGAAATAAAACGGGTTGTCTCCCGGTAGCGCTTTTCTTTAAAGCCTTTCAGCTAGGCATAGAAAAATTAACTCAAGTATTTTCAAGTGAAGCATTCAAATCAATATTTGGCAATTCTTTCATAATGCATTGTATTTTATCTAAGTGGGTTTCAGAGGCTCCTCTCTTAGTACTTTTAGGCTTACTATTTTCATCAAATAAGTTCTCAGGGACAATCCAATCAAAATTCTTTTCTTGGGCTTCGTGCAGAGCTACTAATTTAAAGGGGATTGGTATTTTATCCTTGTTTTCATTATTAGATTCAGTTTTTTCTAGAGCACCAACAATGTCTACACATGAGACAAGCATATTAAAACAATCAAAACTTGTCTAGCTTCTATAGCGACATCCCCAAATTCTTTAAGCATAGTTTCTAAAATGAAGTTTCTTTTCTCAACATATTCAATGTTATTCAAGTTGAGGAACATATGTTGCATTATGGGATGGAGGTTAACAAACCTAGCTTATAGCATGTTAACTAAAGAAGTTGCAGCAGTCTCGTAATTGGGAGCAAGTTCTATTGTGGATTTTTACTCGAAGTTATCATGCTTACTAACATGATCAAATAATTCTTTAACAGTGTCCTTTCCAAGTATAGAACCACTTCCTACCGGCAAATATTTCAAGGTAAACTTAGGGAAAAACATGATGAGAAATAACAACGTAGAGACAAGAATAAAAACTATGAAGTCAACTAATTTTTTGTGTTTTTTATATAGAGAAACAAACTAATTTTTTTGTGTTTTTGATATACAGAAATAAAAACAAGACAAAAATAAAAACAAGAAAATAAACAAAATAAAGAGATTGAGAGTGAGAGAATCCCCTTGCCAGAAGACTTCCTTCTCCCCGGCAATGGCACCAGAAAATATCCTTGATGCTCGTGATACACACAGTTGTTGGGAGACCCCAAGAGGAGGGTATGATGAGCACAGCGGTAGGTATTTCCCCTTAGTTAGGAACCAAGGTTATCAATCCACTAGGAGAAATAGGACCTTCGGAAGGTTGATGCCACTGATGGTGGTGCTGGTGCTTCACCGGTGTCAGCAACAACGTGGAACCTGCACACAACACAACCAAAATACTTTGCCCCAAAGGTACAGTGAGGTTGTCAATCTCACCGGTCTTGCTGAAAACAAAGATTAGACGTATAGTGTGGAAAACAGTGTGTGCTTGTAGAAAGTAAAGAAATCAGGAAATTGTTGTGGTTTGTTTAACAGTGTGGAAAAATGGACCGGGGTTCATAGTTTCACTAGTGGTGTCTCTCCATAAAAGATAGCATGCTGGGTGAACAAATTACAGCTGGGCAATTGACAAATAGAGGTTGCTCCGTAGTGCACAATATGACATGAAGATTACTATGATATCTAGTGCGGGCATTACAACAAGATACATAGACCGACATCCATCTGCATCTATGACTAATAATCCACCCTCAGGTTATCATCCAAACCCCCTCAGGTATTAAGTTGCAAGCAACAAGTAATCGCATTAAACAAAGTGTGTAATGTAAGCAATGATTATGCACCGGGCACTCTCACCGTTGTTTTCTCCCTAATGGCAACATAACATCCTCCCCCTTCACGTTTCTATCACTCGAGCAAGGCAACAAGGAGGCATGAACCCACTATCGAGCATAAATACTCCCTCTTGGAGTCACTAGCAACTACTTGGCCAAAATAACCACTAGCAACGGAGAGCATGCAAGATCACAAATAACATATGCAAATAAATACTATAATAAACTTGGCATAAGGTCAATATTCATCGGATCCCAGCAAACACAACATAGAGAATTACATAAGATCAATCTCGATCATGACAGGCAGCTGACGAGATCTAAACATGGAGGCATATGAGGAGAAGACAACCATCTAGCTACAGCTACGAACCCGTAGTCCAAGGATGAACTACTCACGCATCACTCCGGAGGCAGGCATGGTGATGAAGAAGCCTCCGGTGATAATCTCCTCTCCGACAGGGTGCCGGAAACAGCTTCAGAACCCCCCTGGTCTGGGGTTGACAGTGACGGCGGCTCCGGAACTTTTTCGGGGATTTTGATCAGGTGTATAGGGTTTTCCATCCGGGGGCTTAAATAGGCGAAAGGGCGAAGGAGGTGGAGGCCGGGGGGGCACACCCATGCTGGCGTGGCCAGGGGGTCGCGCCACCCTATGGTGTGCCCCCTGCTGCCCCTCTTCGGCTACTCTTTGGTCTTCTGGATGCTTCCGGGGAAAATAGGACTTCCGGGCTTCGAATTTTCCAATTCCGAGAATATTTCCAGAACAACTTTTCTAAAAATAAAAAACAACAGAAAACAAGGAACTGGCTCTGTGGCATCTTGTTAATAGGTTAATCCGGAAAATCGATAAAAATGACATAAAGAAGGGAGAAAACATGTACCAATTGGCACAATATGATCATGGAGCATCAGAAATTAGGGATACGTTAATGACGTATCAGGTACTGCTATGGACCCGTAGTCCAAGGATGAACTACTCACGCATCACTCCGGAGGCAGGCATAGTGATGTAGAGCCCTCTGGTGATGGTTTCCCCTCCCGGCAGGGTGCCGGGGAAAGCTTTAGAACCCTCCCGAACTAGGGTTGACGACGGCAACGGCTACGTAACTTTTCATGGATGGAGGCTCGGATCTTAAAGGGTTTCCCGGGGAGGAGCTTATACAGGCGAAAGGGCGATGTCAGTCGGCGCCTAAGGGGCCCATGATGGTGCAGGTCTTGCACTCGTTGGGAGACCCCAAGAGGAAGGTTTGATGAGCACAGCAGCAGGTTTCCCTCAAAAAAGAAACCAAGGTTAAATTGACCAGTAGCAGAAAGAAGCAACTTCCGAAGGCTGGTGTGGCGGACGTGGCAGGGCACACTACCGGTTTCAGCAGCAATGTGGAACCTACACAACAGAATCAATTCACTTTGCCCCAACGAAGCAGTGAGGTTGTCAATCTCACCAGTTTGGCTGAACACAAAGAGGTTAAACGTATGGTGTGGAAAACAATAGGAGAACAATATGAAAACAGCAGTAGCAGTGTGAAAACAGTGCAAGCAGTGGTTGTATTATCGGTATGAGAAAATGTACCAGGGTCCACAATTCACTAGAGGTGTCTCTCCATAAAAGATAGCTAACATGGGTGGTGAACAAATTACAGCTATGCAATTGATACATAATGAAACATGCATGACATGATGATTACAATGAGATTCATGCGGGCATTACAACAAGATACATAGACCGTCATCCAACTGCATCTATGACTAATAATCCACCCTTCGAATATCATCCGAACAAACATTGGGTATTAAGTTGCAAGATAATCGCAGCCAGAAAAGTGTGGAATGTAAACAAAGTAAACGTCGTTGTTTTCTCTCTAATGGCAACAGCACATCCTCCATCTGTCACGTTTCTGTCACTCGAGCACAGGTGCAAAGGAGGCATGAACCCACTATCGAGCATAAATACTCCCTCTTGGAGTCACTAGCATCTACTTGGCCAGAGCATCTGATGGTGCAAATCTTGCACTCGTTGGGAGACCCCAAGAGAAAGGTTTGATGAGCAGAGCAGCAAGTTTCCCTCAGAAAAGAAACCAAGGTTGAATCGACCAGTAGGAGAAAGAAGTAACTTCCAAAGGTTGATGCAGCTGAGGTGGCAGGGTGCACTACCGGTTTAGCGGCAACGTGGAACCTACACAACACAATCAGTTCACTTTGCCCCAACAAAGCAGTGAGGTTGTCAATCTCACCGGTTTTGCTGAACACAAAGAGGTTAAACGTATGGTGTGGAAAATAGTATGAGAACAATATGAAAACAGCAGTAATAGTGTGAAAACAGTGGAAGCAGTGTGAAAACCGTGTAAGCTGTGTGTGTATTATCAGTACGAGAAAATGGACCGGGGTCCACTGTTCACTAGAGGTGTATGTCCACAAAAGATAGCTAACATGCATGGTGAACAAATTACAGCTGGGCAATTGATAGATAATGAAACATGCATGACACAAAGATTACTATGAGATTCATCCGAGTATTACAACAAGATACATAGATCGTCATCCAACTACATCTATGACTAATAATCCACCCTCCAAATATCATCCGAACAAACGTTGGGTATTAAGTTGCAAGCAACAGATTATCGCAGTTAGCAAAGTGTGTAATGTAAACAATGTAAACGAAGTAAACATTGTTGTTTTCTCCCTAATGGCAACAACACATCCTCCATTCATCATGTTTCTATCACTCGAGCACAGATGCAAAGGAGGCATGAACCCACTATCGAGCATAAATACTCCCTCCTAGAGTCACTAGCATCTACTTCGCCAGAGCATCTACTAACAACGGAGAGCATGCAAGATCATAAATAACATACACATAAAGACAACATGATAGATTGATAATCAAGAGACACAACATTCAATAATCATCGAATCCCAGCAAACACAATATGCAGCATTACAATAAGATGATCTCGATTATGTGCCGCAACTCACAAGATCTAAACATGAGGCATAAAGAGGAGAGGACAACCATCTAGCTACTGCTATGGACCCGTAGTCCAAGGATGAACTACTCACGCATCACGCCGGAGGCGGGCATGGTGGTGTAGACCCCTCCGGTGATGATTTTTCCTCCCGGCAGGGTGCCAGGGAGAACTTCAGAACCCTCCCGATCTCGGGTTGATGACGACGACGGCCTCATGTGTCTTTCATAGAAAAGTGGTACATTTTTAGGGTTCACGCATCAGGGAGAATATATGGGCGAAAGGGCGATGGCGGTGGGCGCCCGAGGGGCCCACACCACCCCCAGGCACGGCCAGGGAGGGGCGCGCCTCCCCATGGTGTGGCCCCCCTGTGGCCCCCCTCCGGGCCTCTTCGGGACTCTGTGGAACCTTCGGGAACTGTAAGACTTCCGGGCTTCGAATTTTCCAATTCCGAGAATATTTCTAGAACAACTTTTCTGAAACTTAAAACAACAGAAGACAGGAACTGTCTCTGTGGCATCTTGTCAATAGGTTAGTCCCGGGAAATCGATAAAAATGACATAAAGTGTAAGGAGAACATGTAGCATATGGCATGAAAACAACATGGAACATCAGAAATTAAGGATACGTTTGTGACGTATCAACCTCCCCAAGCTTAGTTCCTACTCGTCCTCGAGTAGGTAAACGATAAAAAACACATAATTTCTGAGGTGACATGCTACCAACATAAACTTGATCATCTAAATTGTAAAAGCATAAGCATAGCTGAGATCATAGAACTTTAACACAAGCATGATAAATATAATTCTAACAATAAAACATAGTAATCACCTTGCATCATGAAAAGTAACACAAACAAAAGATCATGAATAATAATGCCCTCGAAAGTTATACGTTTGTTTCAAGCATATAGATAACATAGCAAAATGATTTTTTGCTTGTCCTTAAGAGTGGGGCAAAACATAAATGCCAGGACACCTTCAAAGTTTAAGAGAAAGACTAGAACAAATATTTTGAGACCAAACAATAACACATCATGAATCAATTAATAATGTTTCAGGGACAAATGCACATTAAACTCAGAATGGCAACCATGCTCTCTCAACTGTGCATAAAGTTAGAAGATGGAGACTCAACATAAAATTAAAACAAAGTCACTTCGTAGAGGGAAGCAATGATCACTCATGTGCTAGAGCTTTTTATTTTGTTAAACAAAGGTATTGAAAACTTTTTTCTTAGAGAGGTGTATGGTTATTTCAACGAATAGTAAACAGAAAATAAAGTTCGTCACAAGCCAGCTAGACTTCACAAGAGCGGCTCCCATAGAAGAACGCATCTGGGTAGAAGGTTACCCCTCTTTCTCTTTTGTTTACACAATTATGCTTTCACTGATAAACCAGGGGAAAAATAGTCAAGAAAATTTGTTGTATTAATTTGGGCTGGGCACCCTGCTGCTAGCTCTTCTATCAATTTGATAAGCGGATGAAGCCACTAGTCCAGGGCGTGAAAGTCCAATAAACAAGTGAGATAAAGATTCTCTATTTACGTCCTCATGAGCTAAAACAAGAGCACAAAACAGGAGTAATTTTGAAGGTTTTAAAGGTAACACATGAGCAATTTACTTTGGAGTGGCAGTTAAATACCACATGTAGGTAGGTCTGGTGGACACATTTGGCAAACTTTGGTTTTGGGGAGTTTTATGCATGAGTAGAGCTCATACTTAGTACAGGTGGAGGCTAGCAAAAGACTGGGAGCGACAAATCAAGAGAGCAATAATGGCCATAATCATGCATAGCGACAAAAACTTCATTAATCAAAGCATAAGTGGTACTACAAGTTCAAAAACTAAATAATCATAGAGGCTATAAGTGACTGTTTTGTAGTCATAAAAATGGTGTGAGCATGCGCCAAGTAAACCAAATAAAACATTCAAAAGAGAACACCACAAATTTATGCATCAATATGAAAAGAACAACTCGTGATTCTTTCTAAGGCACATTAAATACTCTCGGCTATTTGATAAAAATTATTCTACAAAATAACTACTAGGATTTAGCATTAAAATAACCTCTAGCATGACATGAAAAAGGCTAGCCACGGACTATACAAGCTTCTAATTACACCGTTATAAGCACAAAAACTGTACTACTGCTTTCCAACACCAAGTATTTCATACTAAACATAAACTCTCCAAGAGATGCAACAATGAAAAAAGATAGTACTAACACAAATCTACTAAAACTAACAGCTCTAAATAAGAGATGCAAGAAAAACAGGAGCTAAACATCAATTTTACAGCAGCTAGAAGAAAAACTAAAAATACGAGCATAACGAGTATTCAAACGAAAATCGGAGCGTGTCTCTGTCCCACACAAAGAATGCTAGGTTCCAACTATATTATTTCAGCAAGGAAAACAAAAGAAAACAAACGAAAACAAAATAAAAACAAACAGACGCTCCAAGTAAACTTCATATGATGTGACGGAATAAAAATATAGTTTCACTAGAAGTGACCTGATAAATTGTTGATGAAGAAGGGGATGCCTTGGGCATCCCCAAGCTTAGATGCTTGTGTATTCTTAGAATTTGCTAGGATGAACCACGGGGGCATCCCCAAGCTTTGACCTTGCACTCTTGTTGATCACATTATATCACCATCTTCTCTTGGCCCTTGAAAACTTCCTTCACACCACACTCAAAGTAATTCACATTAGAGGGTTAGTGAAACAATAAAAAATCCATGGGTTCTGCATGGTCACAAGTGCTATTGATACTTTTAAACATTAGCTATAGTCACTGATGTTTCGTGAAGCAAAGAAATCCACTTGACATCGTAAAAGAGCAAATGCAAGAAAAATGCCAGAATCTACCAAAACCAGATTAGTCTGTAACGACGAATTTTTTTGGGGCACTTACGTTGCTCGGATCGAAAAACATAAAGAACGGAAAAAATTGTAATTATCTGAGGAATAAGCACAAAAAGTTTCAGGTGATTTTGATCTTTCTGGAATTTATACGATTTTTTACGGTAGACAGCAGAAATCTGTTTTCTGCGCAGAAATCCAAAACCAACTCCAACTTTCGCTAGAAACTTTACTTGGCACAACTAAAACATGAAAATGAAGATACAAAGGATTTTCTACATAAGTATACAACCCATCGACTCAAAGAAAACAGAGAAAAACAAAGCAAACAATAAAACCATGGGTTATCTCCCAAGAAGTGCTTTTCTTTAATGCCTTACCTAGGCCCAGAAAAGTGGAATCAAGTGTTTTAAAGTGAAGAAGCATCCAAATTGTAATTTGTTTGAATAATAGAATCAAAAGACAACTTCATTATATTTCTAGGAAAGTGTTCCATACCTTCTTGAGTGGGAATTGAAATTTAATATTCTCCTCTTTCATATCAATAACAGCCCGAACAGTTCTAAGAAAAGGTCTTCCCATAACAATTGTAGAAGAAGCATTACATTCAATATTCATAACAACAAAATGAACATGTACAAGGTTATTATTAACCATGATAAGAACATCATCAACTCTCCCCAAAGGTTTCTTTCTAACATTATCAATAAGACTAATATCCAAATAATAGTGCTCCAAAGGTGGCAAATCAATAATATCATAAAGGTTCTTAAGCATTACAGAGATACTAGCGCCAAGATCACATAGAGCATTGCAATAAAAATCATTCACTTTCATTTTAATGATGGGTTCCCAACCATCATCTAGCTTCCTATGGATAGAGGCTTCACACCTTAATTCATCCTCTCTAATTTGCATGAGAGCATTTGTAATGTGTTTTGTGAAAGCCATATTCATAGTACTAGCATTATGACAACTAGCAAGATTTTGTAGGAACTTAATCTCTTCAGTTATGTTGCAATCATAAAAGTCAAGATCATTTTTATCAAAGGTGATGGGACTATTGTCTCCCATGTTTCTAAAAATTTCAGTACTTTTATCATGAACATTTTTAGCAGTTTCAGGAAGTTTTGCATTTTTAATAGCAGAAGTGGGAGTATTGCCAACACCAATTACTTTACCATTCATAGTAGAAGGTTTACTAGCATGAGAAGCTTCAGTTTTACTAGTCGTGGTGATGGTGCAAACATTAGCTATATTATTCTTTCTAGCTATTTCAACTTCTCTTTCCCATCTAGCATGCAATTCAGCTAACATCCTAACATTATCATCAATTCGAATTTGGATGGGATTTGTAGCAGCAAAAGGATTATCATCCATGGTTTCAGTTTTAGCAGTCACTCTACTGGTCAAAGAAGATTGAGCTTAATACATGGATGAAATAGAAGTTTCAGCACGAGCAATTTTAACTTGCAAACTAGATATTTCTCTATTTAAACTCTCAAGTTGATAACTGATATTTTTTAGCATAACAGATTGTTCCTCCATGGTCTTAGTAATTAGTTTATTTTGCTCATATTTCTTTTGTATAAAGTCTTTAGTGGCTCTTTCAACTTCTGAAATTCTTTCATTAGACATCCCAGTTCTATCATTGTTACCACTATTAAAAGGATATGGCCTATAATTGTTGCTACCAAAATTATTCCTATAAGCATTGTTGTTGAAATTATTATTTTTAACGAAGTTAACATCAACATGCTATTCTTGAGCAACCAAATAGGCTAAAGGAACATTGCTTGGATCAATAGGAGCATGGCCATTCATAAGCATAGACATAATAGCATCAAGTCTATCACTCAAAGAGGAGGTTTCTTCAACAGAATTTACCTTCTTACCTTTGTAGAGTGTGCCATTCAGAATAGTTTACCATCATATCATCAAGAAGCTTTGTGGATGCCCCCAAAGTAATGGACATAAAGGTTCCTCCAGGAGCTGAATCTAGAAGGTTTCTTGAAGAAAAATTCAGACTTGCATAAAAGGTTTGGATGATCATCCAAGTAGTCAGTCCATGAGTGGGACAATTCTTTACTAAAGATTTCATTCTTTTCCAAGCTTTAGCAACATGCCCATTATCAAGTTGCTTAAAGTTCATAATGCTACTTCTTAAACATATAATCTTAGTAGGAGGATAATATTTTCCAATGAAAGCATCTTTACACTTAGTCCAAGAATCAATACTATTTCTAGGCAAAGATAGCAACCATTCTTTAGCTCTTTCTCTCAAGGAGAAAGGAAACAGTTTCATTTTAATAATATCTCCATCTAAATCTATAAATTTTTGCATCTCACATAGTTCAACAAAACTATTAAGATGGGCGGCAGCATCATCAGTACTAACACCAGAAAATTGCTCTCTCATAACAAGATTTAACAGGACATGCTTTATCTCATAAAAATAAGCAGTAGGAGCAGGTGGAGCAATAGGTTTGCTAATGAAATCATTGTTGTTGGTGCTAGTAAAGTCACACAACTTAGTGTTCTCAGGGGTAGTCATTTTAGCAAGACCAAAAACAAGATAAAAACAACAACTAGAATAAGAACTAATTTTTTGTGTTTTTGATAAAGAGAAGCAACCAAGACAAAATAAAATAAACTAAGCAAAACAAAAACAAAGTAAAGAGATTGGACGTGAGAGACTTCCCTCGCAGATATTCTCTTCCTCCCCGGTAACGGCGCCAGAAAAAGTGCTTTATGGTGCGTATCTTGCACTCGTTGAAGACCCCAAGAGGAAGGTTTGATGAGCAAAGCAGCAAGTTTCCCTCAGAAAAGAAACCAAGGTTGAATTGAACAGTAGGAGAAAGAAGTAACTTCCGAAGGTTGATGAAGCTGAGGTGACAGGGCGCACTACCGTATTAGCAGCAACGTGGAACCTACACAACACAATCAATTCACTTTGCTCCAACGAAGCAGTGAGGTTGTCAATCTCACCGGTTTTGGTGAACACAAAGAGGGTAAAAATATGGTGTGGAAAATAGTATGAGAACAATATGAAAACAGCAGTAATAGTGTCAATACAGTGGAAGCAGTGTGTGTATTATCAGTATGAGAAAATGGACCGGGGTCCATAGTTCACTAGAGCTGTCTCTCCATAAAAGATAGCTAACATGCGTGGTGAACAAATTACAGCTACGCAATTTATAGATAATGAAACATGCATGACACAAAGATTACTATGAGATTCATTCGGGCATTACAACAAGATACATACATCCTCATCCAACTACATCTATGACTAATAATCCACCCTCCGAATATCATCCGAACAAACGTTGGATATTAAGTTGCAAGCAATAGATTATCGCAGTAAGCAAAGTGTGTAATGTAAACGAATTAAACATCATTGTTTTCTCCCTAATGGAAACAACACATCCTCCATCTGTCACGTTTCTGTCACTCGAGCACAAATGCAAAGGAGGCATGAACCCACTATCGGGCATAAATAATCCCTCTTGGAGTCACTAGCATCTACTTGGCCAGAGCATGTACCAACAACGAAGATCATGCAAGATCATAAATAACATACACATGAATACAACATGATAGGTTGATAATCAAGAGACATAGCATTCAATAATCATAGGATCCCAGCAAACACAACATGTAGCATTACAATAAGATGATCTCGATCATGTGAGGAAGCTCACGAGATCTCAACATGAGGCATAAAGAGGATAGGACAACCATCTATCTACTTCTATGGACCTGTAGTCCAAGGATGAACTACTCACGCATCATTCCGGCGGCGGGCATGGTGGTGTAGACCCCTTCGGTGATGATTTTCCCTCCTGGCAGGGTGCCGGGGAGAACTCGAGAACCCTCCCGATATCGGGTTGACGATGACGGGGGACTCAGGTGTTTTTCGTGGAAAAGTGGTATATTTTTAGGGTTCATGCATCGGGGAGAATATATGAGCGAAAGGGCGATGGCGGTGGGCGCCCGAGGGGCCCACACCACCCCTAGGCGCGGCCAGGGGCGCGCCGCCATCTGGTGTGGCCCCTCTCCGGGCCTCTTCGGGACTTCGTGGAACCTTCGGGAATTCTAAAACTTCCGGGCTTCGAATTTTCCAATTCCGATAATATTTCTAGAACAACTTTTCTGAAACTAAAAACAGCAGAAAACCGGAACTGGCTCTGTGGCATCTTGTCACTAGGTTGGTCTCGGGAAATCGATAAAAATGACATAAAGTGTAAGGAAAATATGTAGCATATGGCATGAAAACAACATGGAACATCAGAAATTAAGGATACATTTATGACGTATCAGCATCTACTAACAACGGAGAGCATGCAAGATCATAAATAACATACACATGAAGACAACATGATAGATTGATAATCAAGAGACATAGCATTCAATAATCATCGGATCCTAGCAAACACAACATGTAGCATTACAATAACATGATCTCGATCATGTAGGGCAGCTCATGACATCTAAACATGAGGCATAAAGAGGAGAGGACAACCATATAGCTACTGATATGGACCCGTAGTCTAAGGATGAACTACTCACGCATCACTCCGGAGGCGGGCATGGTGTTGTAGAACCCTGTAGTGATGATTTTCCCTCCCGGCAGGGTGCCGGGAGAACTCCAGAACCCTCCCGATCTCGGGTTGACGATGACGGCGGCCTCAGGTGTTTTTCGTGGAAAAGTGGTATCTATTTAGGGTTCACGCATCGGGGAGAATATATAGGCGAAAGGGCGATGGCGGGGGGCGCCCGAGGGGGCCACACCACCACCAGGCGTGGCCAGGGGCGCCGCCCTATGGTGTGGCCCCCCTGTGGCCCCCTCCGGGCCTCTTTGGTACTCCGTGGAACCTTCGGTAATTCTAAGACTTCCGGGCTTCGAATTTTCCAATTCCGAGAATATTTCCAGATCAACTTGTCAATAGGTTAGTCCCGGGAAATCGATAAAAATGACATAAAGTGTGAGGAAAACATGTAGCAAATGGCATGAATACATCATGGAACATCAGAAATTAAGGATACATTTATGACATATCAACATCCCCAAGCTTAGTTCCTACTCGTCCTCGAGTAGGTAAACGATAAAAAAACATAATTTCCGAGGTGACATGCTACCAGCATAAACTTGATCATCTAAATTGTAAAAGCATAAGCATAGTTGATATCATAGTATTTTAAACACAAGCATGATAGTTATAATTCTAACAATAAAACATAGCAATCACCTTGCATCACGAAAAGTAACACAAACAAAAGATCATGAATAATAATGCACTCAAAAGTTATACGTTTGTTTCAAGCATAGAGAAAACATAGAAAAGTGATATTTCACTTGTCCCTAAGAGTGGGGCAAAACATAAATTCCAGGACACCTTCAAAGTTCAAGAGGAAAATTAGAACAAATAATTTGAGAACAAATAATAGCACATCATGAATCAATTAATAATGTTTCTCACACAAATGCACATTAAACTCAGAATGACAACTATGCTCTCTCAACTATGCATAAAGTTAGAAGATGGAGACTCAAAATAAAAGTAAAAGAAAGGCCCTTCATAGAGGGAATCAGGGATCACTCATGTGGTAGAGCTTTTTATTTTGTTAAATAGAGGTATTGAAAACATTTTTTTAGAGAGGTGTATGCTTATGTGAACGAATGGTAAACAGAAAATACAGTACGTCATAAGCCAACTAGACTTCACAAGATCGGCTCCCATAGAAGGACGCGTTTGGGTAGAAGGTTATCCCTCTTTCTCTTTTGTTTACACGATTATGCTTTGACTCATAAATCAGGGGCAAAAATAGTGAAGAGATTTTTTTGTATTAATTTGGCGCTAGGCACCCCGCTGCGAGCTCTTCTAATCAATTGGATAAGAGGATGAAGCCACTAGTCCATGGTGTGAAAATACAATCAACAAGTGAGATAAAGATTCTCTATTTACGTACTCATGAGCTAAAACAGGAGTAATTTTGAAGGTTTTAAATGTAACACATGAGCAATTTACTTTGGAGTGGTAGTTAAATACCACATGTAGGTAGGTATGGTGGACACATTTGGCAAACTTTGGTTTTTGGGAGTTTGATGCACGAGTAGATCTCATACTCAGTATAGGTGGAGGCTAGCAAAAGACAGGGGGCGACAAATCAAGAGAGAAATAATGGCCATAATCATGCATAGCGACAAAAACATCATTAATAACAGCATAAGTGGTACTACAAGTTCAAAAACTAAATGATCATGGAGGATATAAGTGACTGGTTTGTAGTCATAAACATGTAGTAAGCATGCGCCAAGTCAACCAAATAAAACATTCAAAGGACAACACCACAAATTTATGCTTCAATATGACAAGAACAACTCATGATTCTTTCAATGGCACATTAAACACTCTCAGCAATTTGAGAAAAATCACGCAACAAAATAACTATTATGCTTTGTAATTAAAATAGAATCTAGCATGACATGAAAATTTCTAGCCGCAGTCTATACCAGCTTCTATTTGCACCGTTATAAGCACAAAATTTGTACTACTGCTTTCCAACACCAAGCATTTTATACTAAACAAAAACTCTCCAAGAGATACAACAATTAAACAAGAGAGTACTAACACAACTATACTAAAACTAACAGCTCTAAATAATAGATGCAATAAAAACATGAGCTAAACAGGGATTTTACAGCAGCTAGAAGAAAAACTAAGAATACGAGCATAACGAGTATTCAACAAAAAAGCAGAGCGTGTATGTCTCCCACACAAGGAATTCTAGGTTCTAACTATATTATTGCAGAAAGGAAAACAAAAGAAAACAAAGGGAAATAAAAGAAAAACAAACAGACGCTCCAAGTAAATTTCATATGATGTGACCGAGTAAAAATATAGTTTCACTAGTAGTGACCTGATAAATTGTTGATGAAGAAGGGGATGCCTTGGGCATCCCCAAGCTTAGACGTTTGAGTCTTCTTAGAATTTGGTGTGATGAACCACGGGGGAATCCCCAAGCTTTGACCTGTAATCTTCTTGATCACATTATATCACCCTCTTCTCTTGAGTATTGAAAACTTCCTTCACACCACACTCAAAGTAATTCGCATTAGAGGGTTAGTGCAACAATAAAAAAAATCCATGGGTTCTGCATGAAACAAGTGCTATTGATACTTATAAACATTAGCTACAACCACTGATGTTTCGTGAAGCAAAGAAATCCACTTGACATAGTAAAAGAGCACATGCAAGAAAAATGACAGAATGTGCCAAAACCAGAACAGCCTGTAAAGATAAACAAAATCGGGGCACTTACGTTGCTCAGATCGAAAAACATAAAGAACGAAAAAAATTTGGAATTAGCTGAGGAATAGGCACAAAAACTTCCAGGTCATTTGGATCTTTCTGGAATTTATATGATTTTTTACGGTGGACAGGAGAAATATTCTCCCTACGCAGAAATCCAAAACCAACTCCAACTTTCGCTAGATACTTTACTTGGCACAACTAATATATGAAAAAAAAGATACAAAGGAGTTGCTAAAGAAGTATACAACCCCTCGACTTAAAGAAAACAGAGAAAAACAAGCAAAAATAAAACCATGGGTTATCTCCCGATAAGTGCTTTTCTTTAACGTCGTTTAGCTAGGCTCGGAAAAGTGGAATCAAGTGTTTTCAAATGAAGAAGCATCCAAATTGTTACGAGGCTTGCGTTTACCTTTCTTACCCTTATTCTTAAGTTTAGGAAACTAATGGTCTGATCATGGGTTTGAAGTGAAAGTCATGGTACCTTTCCCCATATCAATAGTTGCTCCTAGGAGTTTCAGCTGAGATCTTCCAAGGGTAATTTGGCCTCCTCCTACACCTTCAATAACGAGATAATCAGTGGAGACCTTTTTTCCTAGGAGTTTTGTTAACACTCCCTCAGTTATCCCAATGGGAAATATAGTAGTGTTATTAGTGAGATGTATTTCTTCTCCTCCCTAAGAATGTCCCCAAAGACTCAAAGATTCATAAATTTCTTTAGGCATAAGACAAAATTCAGACATAATATCACAACGAGCATGAAAAGTTTCACCATTTATAGAAAACTTCACTATAGGAATTATATTTGAGGCTTCAGAGTTTATTGGGACATAATAAAGGTGTTCATGAATCTGATTATGACCTTCTTTTAAACAAGAAACACGTGACTCAAGAGTATTCAATCTAGCATAAATACTTGCAAAGGCTTTATCACAGCTACTAGGTGAGCTATAGGTTGCACTTAATTTTTTATAGCATTAAAAGCTTTATCTCCATCACAATGAAAGAAATCTCCTCCTACCAAAGTATCCAAAGCATATCTATATCAAAGAACAAGACCAAATTAAAAAACTACAAGGAAACAAGCTTAGAGTCATTTTAGGTTCAATTTTGCAATAGGAATAAAAAAATCTAGACCAAGATTCCTTAAAACTCTCATCACACCCTTGTTTGAAAGTGAAGATCATTTCCCCACATGACATGGTAACAGGAACAAGAGTACTCGTTTTAGCAAGACTAAAAACAGGATAAAAACAACAACTAGGATAAGAACTAATTTTTTGTGTGTTTTTGATAAATAGAAGCAAACAAGACAAAATAAAATAAACTAACCAAAACAATAACAAAGTAAAGAGATTGGAAGTGAGAGACTCTCCTTGCAGAAATTCTCTTCCTCCCCCGCAACGGCGCAAGAAAAGTGCTTGATGGTGCAGGTCTTGCACTCGTTGGGAGACCCCAAGAGGAAGGTTTGATGAGCACACCATCAACTTTCCCTCAGAAAAGAAACCAAGATTGAATCGACCAGTAGGAGAAAGAAGCAACTTCCGAAGGTTGATGCAGCTGAGGTGGCAGGGCGCACTACCGGTTCAGCAATAACGTGGAACCTACACAACACAATCAATTCACTTTGCCCCAACGAAGCAGTGAGGTTGTCAATCTCACCGGTTTTGTTGAACACAAAGAGGTTAAACGTATGGTGTGGAAAACAATATGAGAACAATATGAAAACAACAGTAGTAGTGTGAAAACAGTGGAAGCAGTGGTTGTATTATCAGTATTAGAAAATGGACCAGGGTCCACTGTTCACTAGAGGTGTCTCTCCATAAAAGATAGCTAACATGCGTGGTGAACAAATTACAGTTGGGCAATTGATAGATAATGAAACATGCATGACATGATGATTACTATGATATTCCTACGGGCATTACAACAAGATACATAGACCGTCATCCAACTGCATCTATGACTAATAATCCACCCTCTGAATATCATCCGAACATACGTTGGGTATTAAGTTGCAAGCAACAGATAATCGCAGTTAGCAAAGTGTGTAATGTAAACAATGTAAGAAAAGTAGACATCGTTGTTTTCTCCCTAATGGCAACAACACATCCTCCATTCATCACGTTTCTGTCACTCGAGCATAGACGCAAAGGAGGCATGAACCCACTATCGAGCATAAATACTCCCTCTTGGAGTCACTAGCATCTACTTGGCCAGAGCATCTACTAACAACGAAGAACATGCAAGATCATAAATAACATACACATGAAGGCAACATGATAGATTGATAATCAAGAGACATAACATTCAATAATCATTTGTTCCCATTAAACACAACATGTAGCATTACAATAAGATGATCTCAATCATGTAGGGCAGCTCACGAGATCTAAACATGAGGCATAAAGAGGAGAGAACAATGATGGTGCAGGTCTTGGACTCGTTGGAAATACCAAGAGGAAGGTGTGATGAGCACATCAGCAGTTTTCCCTCAGAAATAGACCAAGGTTTAATCGACCAGTAGGAGGAAGGAGGAACTTAAGAAAGGTTGATGCAGCTTAGATGGCAGGGCGCACTACCAGTTCAGAAGCGACGTGGAACCTACACAACACAATCAAATTACTTTGCCCAACGAAGCAGTGAGGTTGTCAATCTCACCGGTTTTGTTGAAAACAAAAAGGTTAAACATATGTTGTGGAAAACAGTAGGAAAACAGTATGAAAGTAGTAGCAGCAGTATGAAAGCAGTAGATGTGTATCAGTATGAGGAAAATGGGCCGGGGTCCATGATACGTCTCCAAAGTATCTATAATTTCTGATGTTCCATGATAATATTATGCCAATTCCTACATGTTTTCTCCCTTCTTTATAGCATTTGTACACGTTTTCCGGGACTAAGCTATTAACAAGATGCCAAGTGCCAGTTCTCTATTTTCTGTTGTTTTTTATTTCAGAAAAGTTGTTCTGGAAATATTCTCGGAATTGGACCCCACAAAGCCCGAAGTGCCTATTTTCCCCGGAAGCATCCAGAAGACAGAAGAGGAGACGGAGAGGGGCACCAGGGGACCCACACCATGGGGTGGCGCCCCCCCCTTGGCCGCGCCAGGGGGTGGTGTGGGCCCCCCAGGGCTCCACCGCCTCTGCCCTTTCGCCTATTTATCCCCCTCGGATGGAAAACCCTAGATACTTGATAAAAAATCCCTGAAAAGTTCCGCAGCCGCCGTCACCGTCAACCCTAGACCATGGGGTTCTGAAGCTGTCTCCGGTACCCTTCCAGAGAGGAAATCATCACCGGAGGCCTCTACTTCACCATGCCTGCCTCCGGAGTGATGCGTGAGTAGTTCATTCTTGGACTACGGGTCCATAGCAGTAGCTAGATGGTTGTCTCCTCCTCTATGCCTCCATGTTTAGATCTATTGAGCTGCCTAACATGATCAAGATTGATCTTATGTAACTCTATGTGTTGTGTTTGCTGGTATCCGATGAATATTAAACTTATGCCAAGTTGGTTATAGTCTTTATTTGCATATGTTATTTGTGATATTGCATGCTTTTTGTTGCTAGTGGTTGCTCTGGCCAAGTAGTTGTTAGTGACTCCAAGAGGGAGTATTTATGCTCGATAGTGGGTTCATGCCTCCTTTTCGCCTTGCTCGAGTGACAGAAACGTGAAGGGGAAGTATGTGTTGTTGCCACTAGGGAGAAAACAGGGGTGTGAGTTCCCGCATGTACAATCATTGCTTACATTACACACTTTGTTTAATGCAGTTATCTGTTGCTTGCAACTTAATACCTAAGGGGGTTCGGATGATAACCTGAGGGTGGATTATTAGTCATAGATGCAGTTGGATTGCGGTCTATGTATATTGTTGTAATGCCCGCACTAAATACCATAGTAGTCATCATGTCATGAATGTGCACTACGGTGCAACCTTTATTTGTCAATTGCCCAGCTGTAATTTGTTCACCCGGCATGCTATCTTTTATGGAGAGACACCACTAGTGAACCTATGAACCCCGGTCCATTTTCTTACACTGTTAAACAAACCACCACAATTTCCTGCTTCCTTTACTTACTGCAAGCATACACCATTTTCCACACTATACGTCTAACCTTTGTTTTCAGCAAGACCGGTGATATTGACAACCTCACTGTACCGTTGGGACAAAGTATTTTGGTTGTGTTGTGTGCAGGTTCCACGTTGTTGCTGACACCGATGAGACATCACCACCGTTAGTGGCATCAAACTTCCGAATGTCCTCTTTCTCCTACTGGATTGATAACATTGGTTCTTAACTAAGGGGAAAACTCCTACCGCTGTGCTCATCACACCCTCCTCTTGGGGTATCCCAACGAGTGCAAGATCTGCACCATCAAGGACTTTTTCTGGTGCCGTTGCCGGGGAGAAGGAAGTCTTCTGGCAAGGGGAGTCTCTCACTCTCAACCTCTTTATTTTGTTTATTGTCTTGTTTTTATTTTTGTCTTGTTTTGCTTCTCTTTATCAAAAACACAAAAAAAATAGTTTTCTTTATTTCTGTTATTTAGTTGCTTGCTTTTATTTTGCTAAAATGAGTTCCCCTGAGAATACTAAGTTGTGTGACTTCACTAGCACAAACAACAATGATTTTATTTGCACACCTATTGCTCCACCTACTCCTACTGTCGCTTTCTATGAAATTAAACCTTCTTTATTAAATCTTGTTTTGAAAGAGCAATTCTCTGGTGTTAGTACTGATGATGTTGCTGCCACCTTAATAATTTTGTTGAACTATGTGAGATGCAAAAATATAAAGATGTGGATGGAGATATTATTAAACTGAAATTATTCCCTTTCTATTTGAGAGGAAGAGCTAAAGAATGGCTGCTATCTTTGCCTAGAAATAGTATTGATTCATGGACTAAGTGTAAAGATGCTTTCATTGGAAAATATTATCCTCCTGCTAAGATTGTATCCCTGAGAAGTGACATAATGAATTTTAAACAATTTTATAATGAACATGTTGCTAAAGCTTGGAAAAGAATGAAAACTATGGTGAAGAGTTGTCCCACTCATGGACTGGCTGCTTGGATGATTATACAAACCTTTTATGCAGGACTGAATTTCTCCTCAAGGAACCTATTGGATTCAGCTGTTGGAGGTACCTTTATGTCCATCACTTTGGGCAATGCAACAAAGCTTCTTGATGATATGATGATAAATTATTCAAAGTGGCACACTGAGAGAGCTCCACAAGGTAAGAAGGTAAATTCTGTTATGCTATTATGTCTATGCTTGTTAATGGTAAAGCTCAAGTTGATCCAAATAATGTTCCTTTAGCCTCTTTGGTTGCTCAAGAAGAGCACTTTGATGTGAACTTTATTAGAAATAATAATTTTAACAACGATGCTTATAGAAATAATTTTGGTGGAAACAATTATAAGCCCTATCCTCCTAATAATGGTTATGGTAATTCTTATGGCAATTCCTACAATAATAATAAAATCTCTACCTCTTATCTTGAAAACATGCTTAGAGAATTTATTAGCACACAAACTGCTTTTAATAAATCTGTTGAGGAAAAGCTTGGTAAAATAGATGTTCTTGCCTCTAAAGTAGATAGCCTAGCTATTGATGTTGATTTTCTAAAACTGAAGGTTTTGCCACATGATGTTAAAGAAAGTAAAACTTTGAATGCCATCCAAGTTTGAATTGATAATAATGTTAGGTTGATGGCTGAATTACGTGCTAGGTGGGAAAGAGAAGATGAATTGGCTAAAAAGAATAATATTGCTAGAGTTTGCACTATCACCATAACTAGTAAAACTGAAGCTCCGAGTGCTAGTAAATCTCCTACTATCAATGGTAGAGTATTTGGTGTTAACAAAGACTCCACCCCTTCGGTGAAACATGCTAAACTGCCTCAAACTGCTGAAATTGCTTCTGATAAAAGTGCTGAAATTTTTAGAGATGTGGGAGATAATGGTCTCATTACTTTTAATGATAATAATATTGATTTTGATGATTGCAATATCTCTGAAGTTATTATGTTCCTACAAATCTTGCTAGAAGTCTCAATGCTAGTGCCATGAATATGGCCTTCACTAAACATATTACCAATGCTCGCATGAAAGTTAGGGAACAAAAGCTGAAACTTGAGACATCTATCACTAGAAAATTAGATGATGGTTGGGAGCCTATCATTAATATAAAAGTAAATGATTTTGATTGCAATGCTTTGTGTGATCTTGGTGCTAGTATCTCTGTTATGCCTCAAAAGCTTTATGATATGCTTGATCTACCACCGTTGGAACACTTCTATTTGGATGTTCATCTTGCTGATAATGCTAAGAAGAAACCTCTTGGTAGAATTGATGATGTTCTTATTATGGTTAACAATAACCTTGTCCCCGTTGATTTTGTTGTTATGAATGCTTCTTGTCCTATTGTTTTGCGAAGACCTTTTCTTAGAACTGTTGGTGCTGTTATTGATATGAAAGAGGGGAGTATTAAGTACCAATTCCCACTCAAGAAAGGTATGGAACACTTTCCTAGAAAGAGGGTGAAGCTAACTTTTGACTCTATTATGAGAGCAAGTTATGAAATTGATACTTCTTCACTTGAAAATACTTGAGTTGCTTTTTATGCCTAGCTGAAAGGCGTTAAAGAAAAGCGCTACCGGGAGACATCCCGTTTTATTTCTCTGTTTTCAACCCGTTTTCCTTTGTTTTCTTTGCACCTAGGTGTTGTCTATTTCCTTAGAAACCCCTCTGTATATTTTCTTTTGAGTTTTTTTGAGCCTCTAGTAGAATGTTGAGGCTATATTTCGGATTTCTGCGCAGGAAACAGATTTCTGCTGTCCACTGTTTATTCCGTATAAAATCACAGAAAATTCAAAATTACCTGAGTTTTTTTGTGCGTAATCCTGGGCTGTATACGCAACTTTTCTTAGTTGACCACTTTTTGAGTTGAGCAACAGAAGATTTTCGAAAAAAATTATCTTTACGTGTTGTCCTGTTTTGACAGATTTCTGCCAATAATTGCATTTGCATCTTAATCAGTTTCTTTTGGTGTTCTTTTGAGAAAAAGAGTTTTAAAAGAAGTTGTGACAGTAGCTAAAGTGTTTTTGAGTGTTATACATATGTTGAAACTGAACCATGTGAATTTATTATTTCGATTGCATTAACGTTGCTAATGAAGATTGTGAGAAGTTTGGTGTGAAGGAAGTTTTCAAGGGTCAAGAGAATAGGATGATATGAGTGATCAAGAAGAGTGAAAAGCCTAATCTTGGGGATGCCCCGGTGGTACATCCCAGCAAATTCCAAGAATACTCAAGCGTCTAAGCTTGGGGATGCCCAAGGCATCCCCTTCTTCATCGACAAATTATCAGGTCACTTCTAGTGAAACTATATTTTTATTCGTTCACATCTTATGTGCTTTACTTGGAGCGCCTTTTATTTTTTGCTTTTGGTTTGTTTTTATTTTTTCTTTCAGTTTGTTTTTATTTTTGCGATAATCTTGGTTGGTGATGTCTACGCACGCTTCTATTCTTGTAGACAGTGTTGGGCCTCCAAGTGCAGAGGTTTGTAGAACAACATCAAGTTTCCCTTAAGTGAATTACCCAAGGTTTATCGAACTCAGTGAGGTAGAGGTCAAAGATATCCCTCTCAAGCAACTCAGCAATCAAGATACAAGAAGTCTCTTGTGTCCCCAACACACCCAATATACTTGTCAGGTATATAGGTGCACTAGTTCAGCGAAGAGAGAGTAAAATGCAAGTAATATGGATGACAATAAGTGATAATAGCAATCTGAAATAAAAATGGCAGAAAGAAAGCATGTAGCAGTACAGGCGGAAAACGGTGTTTCAATGCTTGGAAATAAGGCCTATGGCTCCTACTTTCACCAGTGGACACTCTCAACAATGAAAACATAATTGAATGCATAAATATCATCTCTTCACTGTGCTACTCCGAACCACTCTCCGGTTGAATAACGAACACTAATCATTGCGTAGGGCTTAAACAACACTCCTCAAGTTTATATTCCCTCTCTAGGGCACCCCAATATCACTACGAGTGCCATAGATTAGTAAACAAACGCCAATAATTTCATAGGTTCACCTTCCAACACAAGATATAAATATCATGCTAAACCACACGGTGCACACACTGTCACCTTTACCCCGTGATCAAAGTGTTTATGGAGATAGCAAAACCACTTGAGTAGCATAACAGATGAAGATCAATCTACATATTCAACTAGATTACAAATATCATGATCACATAAAGATCACACCATGGGAGACAAGATGAACCACATAGCTACCGGCAGAGCCCTCATCCCCGGGGGAAAACTACTCCCTCCTCGTCATAGGAGACAACAACGACGATGGAGATGGCGGTGGAGTCGATGGAGATGGCTTCCGGGGGCACTTCCCCGTCCCGGCAGGGTGCCAGAATAGAGATATTTCCCCCAAAACTTGTCGGCAGTGGCGGCGGAGCTACGGATGTATTTTGCGGAAAAGGTCGATTCTCTTAGGGTTTATGCCTCAGGGAGTATATATGGGCGAAAGGGCGATGCAGGGAGGTGGCCAGGGGGCCCACACCCCTGGGTGGCGCGGCCAGGGGGACCGGCGGCGCCACCCCATGGTGTGGCCACCCTGTGGCCCCCCTTCGGGGCTCTTCGGGACTTCTGGATGCTTCCGGGACTTTTAGGACTTCTGGCTTTCGAATTTTCCTATTATGAGAATATTTTCAGAACAACTTTTCTGAAACTAAAAACAGCAGAAAACAGGGAACTGGCTCTATGGCATCTTGTTAATAGGTTAGTCCCGGAAAACATAAGAAAATGTAGGAAAACATACGGAAAACCTGTAGCAATTGGCATAATATCAACATGCAACATCAGAAATTATAGATACGTTTGAGACGTATCAAGCATCCCCAAGCTTAGTTCCTACTCGTCCTCGAGTAGGTAAACAATAAAGCAAAATAATTTCTGAGGTGACATGATACCACACAATCTTGATCATAATATGTAAAGTAGAGCATGTAAACTAGGATCAAATGAGCTAAATTTGTGGTCTATATTTGATATCAACAAGTAATGCATAAACAAATAAGAAAGAAGTAAAACCTTTAATGAATCAATACTAAAAGACTATCAACCATGCAAAGTTTATTAGAGATGATTTAAGCTTTCAAGAACAACAATACCATGCACGTCAAACTATCTTCACAACCCCTGTTAGGATCAAGTCAAGCTTTCCACACGATGCCATGCTTGAATCTTAAACTATTTGCGCAGTAAAAACAAGCAAGTGTTTTGTGTTGGTCCCTGGAACCGGGATGTTATGGCTAAGAGAACATTATGGGGGGTTTGGAAGGTCAATGGAAGAAAGGCTTACAAAGCTGAAAGTGGTCATTAGGCAATATAAAGTCTTACAACCGAAGCTATGCAAGGAGTAGGGATTGCCACACAACGGATGCACATAGAGCTATAAGTGTATGAAAGCTCTCTAATAGAACTAGTGGGGGTGCATCCAACTTGCTTGCTCACGAAGACCTAGATCTCATTTGAGGAGGCTCATCATTGGAATATACAAGCCAAGTTCTATAATGTAAAGTTCCCCACATAGTTATGAATGAATGATAATATGAAAAATCTCTTCAAACTGAAGTATTGGTGCTAAACATGAAGCACAAGTGTGGTATAAAGGATAGTTATACGCCCCCTCTCTCTTTATTCTCTCTTTGGCCCTTTTTTTGGGGGGGGGGGCTTTTTCATTTTATTTTATTTTTTTATTTATATATCCTCACCGGTAGGGGAAACATCCTATATTACAATGAATCATCACACTTTTAGTACCCATAACTCATAATGGAATATCTCTGATGTATCCAATTGCATGCTCCTGCTAGTGTAGCAGTATGCATAAATAACCATGAAGCTCACCATCAAGTAACATAATGGAGGTGGATGTTGTGCAGCAATATATCTCGGAATGGCTATGGAAATGCCATGATAGGTAGGTATGGTGGCTGTTTTGAGGAAGAATATATGGGCTTATGTGTAGAAGAACAAAGTCCTCCCACGGGATTTGGATGCACTGGCGGAGTTTGCACCAACTCTCAATGTGAGAAAGGGCAATGCACAGTACCGAAGAGGTTAGCAAATAAGGATGGTGGAAGTGCAAGGAAACCGCAACATAGAACTCACAAGTTAAAATATTGCAGCAAGAAAATCATCTTAAAAGGAAAAGCGCAAATCACTCCAAGAGGGTCTGTGGCAGTGACAAGTCACTATTAGCTACCCCGACCGTAGCGCGTAACAAAAGGCCGATCAGAAATGTATCACTCGTAGCAATCATATACCATTGTTTCTATCAGCTGGTACTTTTAGTGTGGCACAACTTCAAGTTTCTTACACCAACCATTAAAAGTTTCTACTTACTAGTCCTTCCCGTTTATCCATTAAGCAAATTAATATCTCAAAACAACAACAATGATTCAAGTGAAGCAGTTTAGTGATCTACAAGACCATGTGAATTTTTCCACCATACCAACTACCACATAAGAATTTCTATTGCCAACAAATCACATATATGAGAACCACCTAACTACAAAAGCTAACAGCTCTGAATAAGAGATGCATGAAAACAAAGGCTAAACGCAGTACTAGCAAAAAGTGAACACTCACAGAACAATAAGAATGAAAACTAGAGTGTTCTAAGCAATGAAAACGGAGCGTGTCTCTCTCCCATAAAAGTATGATAAGAACCAACCATTTATTACAGAAAATGAAACCAATCAAACTGAAAACAAAAATAAAAGACGCTCCAAGTAAAGCACATAAGATGCGACCGAATAAAAATATAGTTTCACTAGAAGTGACATGATAATTTGTTGATGAAGAAGGGGATGCCTTAGGCATCCCCAAGCTTAGACGCTTGAGTCTTCTTGGAATTTGCTTGGATGTACCACCGGGCCATCCCAAATCTTAGGCTTTTCACTCTTCTTGATCACATCATATCATCCTCTTCTCTTGACCCTTGAAAACTTCCTTCGCACCAAAATTCTCACAATCTTCATTAGCAACGTTAGTACAGTTGAAATAATAAATTCACATGGTTCAGTTTCAACACAATTATTAATCTTAAAAATAAATATTATATTGTCACAACTTCTTTCAAAACTCTTTTTCTCAAAAGAACACCAAAAGAAAGAGATTAAGATGCAAATGCGATAAATAGCAGAAATATGTCAAAATAGAACAACAGGTAAAGATCGATTTTTTCAAACATCTTATGTTGCTCAAATAAAACAGTGGTCTTCTAAGAGAATTTTCATATATAACTCAGTATTAAGCACAAAAAATCTCATGTCATTTTGAATTTTCTGTGATTTTTAACGAAATTAACAATGGACAGCGGAAATCTGTTTCCTGCGTAGAAATCCGAAATATAGGCTCACCTTTCCACTAGAGGCTTTACTTGGATCAACAAAAACCCAAAATAAAAGATACATAGGGGTTTCTAAGGAAATAGACAACACCCAGGTGCAAAGCACACCGAAGAAAACGAAACAAAACGGGTTGAAAACAGCGAAATAAAACGGGTTGTCTCCCGGAAGCGCTTTTCTTTAACGTCTTTCGGCTAGGCACAATGATTTTTAAAAGATGCTCACATAAGAATAAGAGTTTAAGAACAAAAACAGAGCATCAATAAGCAAATATAAAACACATTTAAGTCTAACCCACTTCCTATGAAAAATAATCTTATAGAAAAACAAGTCAACGAAGCACAGAGTGACTAGCATAGGAACACAAAATAAGTAAACATCAAAAATTCAACATAAAGAGGGGAAACTTAATATTGTTGAGATGCATAAAACCATGTTTCCCTCTCTCATAATAACTTTCACTAGAATCATGAATAAAATTAACAATATAGATATCACATAAAACATTCTTATCACGAGCCACATGCATAAAAGAATTAATACTCTCCACATAAGCATAGTCATTCTTATTAATAGTAGTGGGAGCAAATTCAACAAAATAGCTATCATTATTACTCTCATCACCATAATCATTAAATATAGGAGGCATATTGTAATCATAATTAATTTATTCCTCAGTAGTAGGTGGACTGAAAATACCATATTCATCATTGTAAACAGGTGGAACTAGAATACCACAATCATTATAATCATCATATATTGGAGGCAAGGTATCATCAAAGAAAATTTCCTCCTCCAAAATTGGGGGACTAAAAATATCATATTCATCAAAACTAGCTTCCCCAAGCTTAGAATTTTCCATAGCATTAGCAATAATGGTGTTTAAAGAGTTCGTACTAATAACATTGCCACTGGCATGCAAATAAAGCTCCATAGGTTTTTTAATTTTCTCTTCAAATGCATCATGTCCTAATTCAAGATAAATATTATAAAGTTCTATCATATTTTTGTTGTTTTCCATTAAGACTACTAGTAAAAATAAAACAAGAAGCGAGTAAAAATAAGCCTAACTAGTGAAAACAAGAAACAAAAAGATATAATTGCAGAATCTAAAGGAAATAACTTCTAGCACTCACACCCGAGGATGTGAGAACCTTTTACCTTACCTCCCCGGCAACGGCGCCAGAAAAGAGCTCCATGTCTACGCACGCTTCTATTCTTGTAGACAATGTTGGGCCTCCAAGTGCAGAGGTTTGTAGAATAGCAGCAAGTTTCCCTTAAGTGGATTACCTAAGGTTTATCGAACTCAGGGAGGTAGAGGTCAAAGATATCCCTCCCAGGCAACCCTGCAATCAAGATACAAGAAGTCTCTTGTGTCCCCAACACACCCAATATAATTGTCAGGTATATAGGTGCACTAGTTTGGCGAAGAGAGGGTAAAATGCAAGTAATATGGATGATAATAAGTGATAATAGCAATCTGAAATAAAAAATGGCAGCAAGAAAACATGTAGCAGAACAGGCGAAAAACGGTGTTTCAATGCTTGGAAATAAGGCCTAGGGCTCCTACTTTCACCAGTGGACACTCTCAACAATGAAAACATAATTGAATGCATAAATATCATCTCTTCACTGTGCTACTCCGAACCACTCTCCGGACGAATAACGAACACTAATCATTGCGTAGGGATTAAACATCACTCCTCAAGTTTATATTCCCTCTCTAGGGCACCCCAATGTCACTACGAGTGCCATAGATTAGTAAACAAACGCCAACAATTTCATAGGTTCACCTTCCAACACAAGATATAAATATCATGCTAAACCACACGGTGCATGCACTGTCACCTTTACCCCATGATCAAAGTGTTTACGGAGATAACAAAACCACTTGAGTAGCATAACAGATGAAGATCAATCTACATATTTAACTAGATTACAAAGCTCATGATCACATAAAGATCACACCATGGGGGAGAGAGATGAACCACATAGCTACCGGTAGAGCCCTCAGCCCCGGGGGAGAACTACTCCCTCCTCATCATGGGAGACAGCAACGCCGATGGAGATGGTGGTGGAGTCGATGGAGATGGCTTCCGGGGGCACTTCCCCGTCCCGGCAGGGTGCCAGAACAGAGATATGTCCCCCGAAAGTTGTCGGCGGCGGCGGAGCTACGGATGTATTTTGCGGAAAAGGTCGATTCTCTTAGGGTTTATGCCACGGGGATTATATATGGGCGAAAGGGAGATGCCGGGAGGTGGCCAGGGGCCCACACCCCTAGGTGGCGCGGACAGGGGGACCCGCGCCACCCCATGGTGTGGCCACCCTGTGGCCCCCCTCCGGGGCTCTTCGGGACTTCTGTATGCTTCCGGGACTTTTAGGACTTCTGGCTTTCGAATTTTCCAATTCCGAGAATATTTCCAGAACAACTTTTCTGAAACTAAAAACAGCAAAAAATAGGGAACTGGCTCTGTGGCATCTTGTTAATAGGTTAGTCCCGGAAAACATAAGAAAACGTAGGAAAACAT
Organism: Alopecurus myosuroides; assembly: GCA_028641055.1. Classification (NCBI taxonomy): domain Eukaryota; kingdom Viridiplantae; phylum Streptophyta; class Magnoliopsida; order Poales; family Poaceae; genus Alopecurus; species Alopecurus myosuroides. Next base: position 500,719,810 of record CM054059.1, read on the forward strand.
ACAGAAAACATGTAGCAATTGGCATAATATCAACATGGAACATCAAAAATTATAGCTACGTTTGAGACGTATCAGTTGGACCCCAGCATTCTTTTATTGGAGAGTGACACGCTCCGTTTTTTCATGGGAATACTTTGTATTCTTAATCTTTGTCTGGCTGTTGCATTTATTCAGCTCTTGTTTTGCATGCATCTCTTATCAGAGCTATTAGTTTTAGCAGTGTTATGTGAGTACTCTCATGTTTGCTTGGTGTATCATAAAGAGTATTTTTGTTAAAACATATCTTGTATGGTGCTTGTTGGGAGAAAGAAAACTACTGCTTAAAGTAGAATTTATAACAGTGCAAGTAGAAGCTCGTATAGACTGTTGGTAGAACTTTTTCATGCCATGCTAAATGTTATTTTAGTTCTAAAGCCTTGTGAAGTTGAGTAGCATGAATAGCCTCAAATAGCTGAGAGTGTTTAATATGTCATTGAAAGATTCATGAGTTGTTCTTGTCATAAGGAAGCATAAATTTATGGTATTCTCTTTCGAATGTTTTGTTTGGTTAACTTGGCGCATGCTCACACCATGTTTATGACTATGAACCAGTCACGGATAGCCTCCATGACCACTTAGTTTTTGAACTATGATACCGCTTATGCTTTAATTAATGGTGCTTATGTCGTTATGCATGATTATGGCTCTTATGCTCTCTTGATTTGTCGCTCCCAGTCTTTTGCTAGCCTCCACCTGTACTGAGTATGAGCTCTACTCGTGCATCCAACTCCCTAAACCAAAGTTTTTCCCATTGTGTCCACCATACCTACCTACATGTGGTATTTAACTGCCACTCCAAGTAAATTTCTCATGTGTTACCTTTAAAACCTTCAAAATTACTCCTGCTTTATGTTCCTGTTTTTGCTCATGAGGACGTCAATAGAGAATCTTTATCTCACTTGTTGAATGGATTTTACACCCTGGACTAGTGGCTTCATCCGCTCATCCAAATGATAGAATAGCTGGCATCGGGGTGCCCAACCCCAAATTAATGCGCAAAAAATCTCTTCACTATTTTTGCCCCTAATTTATCAGTCAAAGCATAATTGTGTAAACAAAAGAGAAAGAGGGATGACCTTCTACCCAGATGCGTCCTTCACATGGGAGTCGCTCTTATGAATCCTGTTGTCTTGTGACGTACTGTATTTTCTATTTTGTGATCCTTTATTTGAGACACTCTTCATGATGAAAAGTGATTGCTTTGCTTTATTATTTAAGTTCTATTTATCATGTTTGTATTTGGAGTTCTATGATCTCAGGTTGCATATGCCTTTACATTTTTATGATCAAGATTATGTTAGTAGCGTGTCACCTCAGAAATTATTGTTTTATCGTTTACCTACTCGAGGACGAGTAGAAACTAAGCTTGGGGATGCTTGATACGTCTCCAACGTATCTGTGATTTCTGATGCTCCATGATAATATTATGCCAATTGTTACATGTTTTATCCCTTCTTTATAGCATTTTTACTTGTTTTCCGGGACTAACCTATTAACAAGATGCCAAGTGCGAGTTCCCTGTTTTATGCTTTTTTTATTTCAGAAAAGTTGTTCTGGAAATATTCTCGGAATTGGACCCCACAAAGCCCGAAGTGCCTATTTTCCCCGGAAGCATCCAAAAGACCGAAGAGAAGACGAATAGTGGCACCAGGGGGGCCCACACCATGGGGTGGCGCGCCCCCTCTTGGTCGCACCAGGGGGTGGTGTGGGGCCCCCAGGGCTCCACCGCCTCTGGCCTTTCGCCTATTTATTCCCCCTGGATGGAAAACCCTAGATACCTCATAAAAAATCCCCGAAAAGTTCCGCAGCCGCCATCACCGTCAACCCTAGATCAGGGGGGTTCTGAAGCTGTATCCGCCACCGTGTCGGAGAGGAAATCATCACCGGAGGCCTCTACATCACCATGCCTACCTCCAAAGTGATGTGTGAGTAGTTCATCCTTGGACTACGGGTCCATAGCAGTAGCTAGATGGTTGTCTCCTCCTCTATGCCTCCATGTTTAGATCTCGTGAGCTGCCTAACATGATCGAGATTGATCTTATGTAACTCTATGTGTTGTGTTTGCTAGGATCCGATGAATATTGAACTTATGCCAAGTTGGTTATAGTCTTTATTTGCATATGTTATTTGTGATCTTGCATGCTTTCCGTTGCTAGTGGTTGCTCTGGCCAAGTAGTTGCTAGTGACTCCAAGAGGGAGTATTTATGCTCGATAGTGGGTTCATGCCTCCTTTTTGCCTTGCTCGAGTGACAGAAACGTCAAGGGGGAGGATGTGTTGATGCCACTAGGGAGAAAACAGCGGTGTGAGTGCCCGCGTGTACAATCATTGCTTACATTACACCCTTTGTTTAATGCAGTTTTCTGTTGCTTGAAACTTAATACCTAAGGGCGTTCGGATGATAACCCGAGGGTGGATTATTAGTCATAGATGCAGTTGGATTACGGTCTATGTATATTGTTGTAATGCCCGCACTAAATATCATAGTAGTCATCATGTCATGAATGTGCACTACCGTGCAACCTTTATTTGTCAATTGCCCAGCTGTAATGTGTTCACCCAGCATGCTATCTTTTATGGAGAGACACCACTAGTGAACCTATGAACCCCGGTCCATTTTCTTACACTGTTAAACAAACCACCACAATTTCCTGCTTTCTTTACTTACTACAAGCATACACCATTTTCCACACTATACATCTAATCTTTGTTTTCAGCAAGGCTGGTGAGATTGACAACCTCACTGTACCGTTCGGACAAAGTATTTTGGTTGTGTTGTGTGCAGGTTCCACGTTGTTGCTGACACCGGTGAGACATCACCACCGTCAGTGGCATCAACCTTCCGAAGGTCCTCTTTCTCCTACTGGATTGATAACCTTGGTTCTTAACTAAGGGGAAAACTCCTACCGCTGTGCTCATCACACCCTCCTCTTGGGGTATCCTAACGAGTGCAAGATCTGCACCATCAGTCCACAGTTCACTAGTGGTGTCTCTCCGTGAAAGATAAATAACATGTGTGGTGAACAAATTACAGCTGGGCAATTGACAGAAATGAAGGTTGCACCGTACTGCATATGCAATACATAAAGATTACTATGTTATTCATGCGGACATTACAAAAAAATACATGGACCGTCATCCAACTTCATCTATGACTAATAATCCACCCTCCGAATATCATCTGAACAAACGTTGGGTATGAAGTTGCAAGCAACACATAATCACAGTAAGAAAAGTATGTAATGTAAACAATAACATCATCCTTAGAAAAAGCATTTTTGTTTTCTCCCTAATGGCAACAGAACATCCTCCATCCGTCACGTTTCTGTCACTCGAGCACAGATGCAAAGGAGGCATGAACCCACTATCAAGCATAAATACTCCCTCTTCGAGTTACTAGCATCTACTTGGCCAGAGCATCTACTAATAAAGGAGAGCATGCAAGATCATAAATAACATATGCATGAAGATAACATGATAGATTGGTAATCAGAAGACATAGCATTCAACATTCATCAGATCCCATCAAACACAACAGGTAGCATTACATAAAGATGATCTTGATCATGTTAGGCAGCTCACAAGATCTAAACATGAGGCACAAAATGGAGACAACAACCATCTAGCTACTGCTATGGACCCGTAGTCCAGGGATGAACTACTCACGCATCACTTCGGAGGAGGGCATGGTGTTGTAGACCCCTCCGGTGATGAATTCCCCTCCCGGCAGGGTGTCGGGGAGAGCTCAAGAACCCTCCCGTTCTCAGGATGACGATGACGACGACCTCGGGTGTTTTTCGGGACGAAGTGGAATATATTTAGGGTTTACGCCTCGCGGGGATTAAATAGGAGAAAGGGCAAAGGCGGTGGAGGCCGAAGGCCCCACACCACCCCATGGCGCGGCCAGGGGGCGCGCCGCCCTATGGTGTGGCCCCCCTGAGGCCCCCCTCCGGGTCTCTTCGGGACTCCGTGGAACCTTCGGGAATTTAAGACTTCCGGGCTTCAAATTTTCCAATTCGGAGAATATTTCCAGAACACTTTTCTGAAACTAAAAACAACATAAAACATGGAACTGGCTCTGTGGCATCTTGTCAATAGGTTAGTCCGGAAAATCGATAAAAATGACATAAAATGTATAGCAAACATGTGGGAAACAACATGGAACATCAGAAATTAAGGATACATTTATGACGTATCAACATCCCCAAGCTTAGTTCCTACTCGTCCTCGAGTAGGTAAACGATAAAAATACATAATTTCTGAGCTGACATGCTACCAACATAAACTTGATAATGAATAATGTAAAAGCATATGTAAGCTGAGATCGTAGAACTTCAACATAAGCATCATAAATAAAAAATTAATAATAAAGCATAGCAATCATCTTGCATCATGATAAGTAACACAAACAAAAGATCATGAATAACAATGCAAAGAAAGATATATGTTTGCTTCAAGTATAGATAAAGTATGGCATAGTGATATTTTGCTAGTTCTTAAGAGTGGGGAAAACATAAATGTCAGGACACCTTTAAATTTCATGAGGAAGACTAAAACAAATAATTAGAGAACAAGCAATATCACATCATGAATCAATTAATAATATTTCTGAGACAAATGCACATAAAACTCAGAATGGCAACTATGCTCTCTCAACCGTGCATAAAGTTAGAAGATGGAGACTCAACATAAAAGTAAAAGAAAGGCCCTTCGCATAGGGAAGCATGGATCACTCATGTACTAGAGCTTTTGTTTTATTAAACAGAGGTATAAAATGTGTCGGGGGGTTACCCCCGAGTAGGGTAAAGGCAAATGCTAAAGGCAAGATCAAAGGAGAGGTTTGGCTGAGTAGCTGGCTACCCGGTACTCGCTACCCGGTTGACTGCTATCCGGCCGTACCTGCTAATGGACAGAAGAAAGAATCAAGGAAGTTATTCTCCTTCGAGTAGAGGAAGTGGTCCGAGTAGAAATGGAGGTTTCCTACTCGGGCCAGAAGTCAAAGGAGCCGTTCTGACACAGGATCCCGCGTATCCTGGGTCCGTACTGGGGCACTGTTCATCTGCAGAGCGCGTGCTTATCCGCGCCAGGGTGTCAGCAGGGCGGTGCAGGTTAGGGGGCCTACCATGTGGCCGTGTCAGTGATAACAGATCAGCTTCTTGGTTTTGCACAACGACTTTCCACACGAGACAAACTAGGAAGCCAAAGCTGTCAGCGAGAAGCTGGAAGTGTGCAGTGTGCACACTATGTCGACATCTGTTTGTACTTTTCCCCCCTTGGCTGTATCCGGCTGGGCACCAGTATATAAGGTGCTCTGCCTCCTCCTGTGCGAGGGTCCGGTCTTTGGAGAGAGCACCTAGCTTACACCTTACGTAGAGAGAAGGGTGGCTACTCGGCTGTAGGCCAAACTTGTACTGTGGCTACTCGGTGACACACAAATATAAAGAGAGAAAGGCAGGAGTAGGGGTTTTACCTCCACACGAGGGCCCTGAACCTGGGTAGATCTTGTTGTTTGCAGTGATTGATTCATCCCACACGCGGCTACTCGCTACGTGATCCCTCCCCGAGCACCTCCAGCGTCCATCGACCCCAAACAATTAGCCATCCTATGGCATCTGCCGTGATACCACCACGACAGTTGGCGCCCACCGTGGGGCAACCAGCAGCGCTGGCTGGAGTTCACGTTCGGACGGGATCCATTTTTGCTACTGGGGAGCGCGTGGTCTATGGCCTCGTCCACAGATTCGGCTCCTTCGACTTCGTCATCGACAACGCCGGCGATTTCGGCGGCAGGGCCATGCCAGAGGGAGGCATGGTGCTCTCCTTCGGCTCGCACCTCGTCTACGTCGCCACCACCATCGTCCGCGAGTACCCTGAGCAGGTGCACGTCGCGGAAGATCCCCCTGCTGTCATCGATGCACGCGGAAAGCCAACTGGATGTTCTACGGACAGTGTGGAAGTGCTGATGACCGGCCCGGCTATCGCTGTCGGGAAGGGCGCGGCCGCATCCGCGGCAGTCGTTGAGGAGCTTGCTGACATGAGCGAGCCCCCGAGAACGCACAAGCCCTACGACGCGCCTCACAACATCCCGGGCTACATCCCTCCTTCCACGACATCGACGATACCGGCATCCGCCGTGCGAGTAGGCATGCCGCCTCCCACCGAGCTCGAGCTCATGACCATGAGGGCGCAGCTCGACCAGCAGCGCCAGGCGCTACTCACCGAGCAGCTGGAGCTGGAAAAGGTTAGGCTCGAGCTTAACCTGGACCAGAACGAGTACAACAGAGCTCACGGCTTTACGCCTGTAGTGAGGAGGCCTGCCAAGGCAGGCGCTACGCGCCGCAACCTAGGCACCGAGATGGCAGCAGTTGGTGAAACTGCTGGCCAAGCTGCTAGCCAAAACACCGCCACCACCAGACCCAAATACAGAACCCCCGCCAAAACCCTTAGAGCTGCTGAGGCTGTAGCTGCTGAGTTGCTGCATCTCGCTGGCGACGCGCGTGTTAGGCAGCAGGTAAGGCTCAATGAGCTAGTGCTAGAGGCTGCTAGGCAGAACGAGGAGTTCCGGAAAGCCAATCCGGGTGCTGGAGCTTCTCAGGTGGTGCATTCGCATGCGGCTAGATCTAATGATCAGGCCTCATCACCGCATCCCAGCCGTGAGAGGGACCGGAGTGGGCACTCTGGCAGAGACAGGCAGATGCAGGTGTACGACCCGGCTGTCGCCGCGAAACAGCACGCTGTGCCGCGACAGTCCGGTCAAAAACACAACACTGCAGGAGTAGGCTATCAAGCCCATAAAGCTCATAGCCAGGCGCGAAATGGAGATCGCCCAGGCCCTTCTCAGCATCAGGTTGCTCAGCCTACTCGGCAGAGACTGCAGCCGCGTGCGATCGCGCCAGCCGCCAACCCGGTGGAGCAACCTGCAGTCGTGCAGGTGGACAGATATGATGATGGCTACTCGGCTATGGGGTTGGCTGGCTATGATATCCTGGATCGCGTGGGTGAGCGTGTGCTGGAGCCTAGTGATGCCAGGCACAAGCTGGACCGGATTAGCCTATCCGCGCAACTCGAGAGCAAGGGGCCGCCTGGCCCAGAATGCTTTGGCCCACGCATCATGACAGAGCCATCTGTGAAGCAGTTCCAGCTCGCTAGGGGGACCAAGTGCTATGACGGCAGCACCAAGCCGGAAGACTGGCTTAATGACTGTGTCACAGCCGTGCACATTGCAGGCGGCAACCGGAGATGGGCCGTGCGGTACATCCCGCAGATGCTAGAAGGACCAGCAAGAACTTGGCTCAACAACCTGCCCAAGCACAGCATCAACTGCTGGCTTGACTTCGCGGAGGCCTTTGTCAGCAACTTTACCAGCACCTATCGGAGGCCGAATAGGCCGCAGCAGCTATCCGCTTGCAGGCAGCGGGAAGAGGAGACGGACCGAGAGTATCTTACTCGGTGGAGTACTCTGAGGAACACCTGTGAAGGTGTGAACGAGGCCCAGGCCATCACTTGGTTTGCGCGGGGCTGCAGGCATGGCAACATGTTGTGGCAAAGGCTGCAGAGAGAGATGCCGAGTACTCTCGCTGAGACCATCCGGATTGCGGATCAGTACGCACTCGGTGACCCAACTCAGCCTCTTCTTGATGCCGCTGAGCCGAGAAGGAACTACAACAACAACAAGCGCAATGAGTTCCGTAACAAGCGCAGAAGTGACCGGATTGATACCCGGTACGATCCTGAGGAGGTGAATGCTGTGGCTACCGGAGCTGGGAGTAGCCAGAGGCCAAAAACTGCTGGAGCCCAGTACGGGCAGAACCAGAATCAGGGCCAAGGCAGCAAGAAGCCGTACAACGCTCCCCAGCAGGGTAGCGGCAACTCGGGTCCTGCTCAGAACTTTGTCTTCAAGGACATGAAGGATGGCCCATGCAGCTTCCATACTCGGCATCCCGCTAGACCCGCCAACCACACTACTCTGCAGTGCAGTTGGTGGGAAGAGATCAAGAATGAGGGCCTGCCTCCTCCTCCTCCTCCTCTGCCAGCTGCGAATGCCGCGGTGCAGCCTGCTCGCGCACCGGCTGCCCGGCCTCCAGCTTTCACGAGAAGAGAGAATGTGAACCAGGTGGCTTTAGGAGCCAACCGCTACTTCAACAACGATGGCTACCGCAACAACAACAACAACGACCGCTACTGCAACAACAACAGAGGCAAAAACAACAAAGGTAACAACAACAATGGCAACAATGGCGACGGAGGCCGCAACCAGTACCAGGAGCATCACGAGAGCTACATGATCTTCACCTCTGAGCCCGTCGACAAGCAGTCTCAGCACAGGCGTGCCATGGAAGTCAATGATGTGATCCCTGCTGTTCCTCACTACATGCACTGGTGCAACCAAGACATCACGTGGTCCAGAGCGGATCATCCTAAGGTGATGCCCAACCCGGGTAGCTACGCCTTGGTGGTGGATCCCACCTTCTTGGGTCCTGAGAAGAACGTGAGGTTCAGCAAGGTACTGATCGACAACGGCAGCAGCATCAACATTGTGTACAGAGACACACTTGAGAAGCTTGGTATGACCGAGAACATGCTGCTACCCAGCAAGACCACTTTCCACGGCATTGTGCCGGGAGTTTCCTGTTCTCCAATTGGCCGAGTGTGGATAGATGTTCTATTCGGCACCAGGGAGAACTGCCGCACAGAGAGCCTGTAGTTTGAGGTAGTTGATCACCAGAGCCCCTATCACGCCCTACTCGGAAGGCCTGCTCTGAGCAAGTTCATGGCCTCTACTCATGCTACATATTTGAAGATGAAGATCCATGGTCCCAATGGCGTGATCACCATCTCTTGTGATTACAAGAAGTCTATGGAGTGTGCCTCTGCTGGCTCTCAGTTGGCGGAGTCTATGGTGATTGCTGCCGAGAAGAAGAAGATGTACGAGGTGGTGGCTATGGTGCAGTCCGCGCAAGGTGGTGCGCCTGGCATGCCGAGTTCCCAGCACGGGACGGCGTTCCACGCATCCCAGGAGACGAAGAAGATCCAGGTCGACCCTGAGTTCCCCGACCGTGTTGCCATCATTGGCTCAGGGTTGGGGGAGAAATAGGAAAGCGAGCTCATCCACTTCCTCCGTGAGAATCGGGACGTGTTCGCCTGGTCCAATGAGGATCTACAAGGTGTCCCGAGGGAGTTGGTTGAGCACTCGTTACATGTGCGTCCTGACGCCAAACCAGTGAAGCAGGCTATGCGCCGCTTCGGAGATGAGAGAAGAATAGCCATCGGTGATCAGATCACTAAGCTGCTGATAAGCAATTTCATCATGGAGGTGTTGCATCCGGATTGGCTAGCCAACCCGGTCATGGTTGAGAAGAAGAAGGAGGACCCCAAGGCCGCTACCGCATGGCGCATGTGCGTCGACTATACCGACTTGAACAAGGACTGCCCCAAGGATCCCTTTCCGCTACCCCACATCGATCAGGTGAACGATTCCACTGCTGGTTGTGAGCTCTTGTCTTTCATAGATGCCTACTCTGGTTTTCATCAGATAGCTCTCAACCCTGCTGATCAAATAAAAACTGCTTTCATTACCCCGTAGGGGCCTTATTGCTATCGTGTCATGTGCTTTGGGTTGCGGAATGCGGGTGCTACTTATCAGAGATGCATGCAGAAATGCTTGCATGATCAACTCGGCAAATGTGTGCAGGTGTACGTAGATGACATTGTCATCAAAACGAATAAAACACATACTCTGCTTAGTGACCTTGAGGAAACTTTTGCAAACTTGCGCAAGTATAAAATGAAGCTGAACCCGAGTAAATGCACCTTTGGTGTCCCGGCTGGCAAGCTACTCGGTTTCTTGGTATCCAGTCGGGGCATTGAGGCCAATCCTTCAAAGATAAAAGCTATTGAAAGCATGTCTTTGCCGAGATCCCTGAAGGATGTGCAAAAATTCACTGGTTGCTTGGCATCTCTGAGTCGTTTCTTGGGCAGAATGGGTGATAAGGCTCTGCCTTTGTATCAATTGATGAAGAAAAGCGACAAGTTCGTCTGGACACCGCAAGCTGATGTGGCATTCAAAGAGCTGAAGGCAATGCTGGATAGCGCTCCCATCTTGGCTAGTCCGCTACCCAAGGAGCCAATGCTGCTATATATTGCTGCTACCAACCGGGTAGTCAGCGTGGTGATTGTGGTGGAGCGAGAAGAGGAAGGCAAAAGTGTGCATCGGCCAGTGTATTATCTCAGTGAGGTGATGTCCAGCTCCAAACAGAACTACCCGCACTACCAGAAGATGACTTACGGCGTGTACCTGGGCGCCAAGAAGCTAAAGAACTATTTCCAAGAACATCCCATCATCGTGGTGAGTTCAGCTCCCATCTCGGATATCATGGGCAACAAGGAAGCAAGTGGCAGAGTAGCCAAGTGGGCAATCGATCTAGCCGCGTACGCTCCCGCATATGCGAGAAGAGAAGCCATCAAGTCTCAGATTCTGGCGGAATTTCTTGTGGATTGGGCTGAGGTGCAGTATGAGCCTCCTACTCCGGTATCCAACTACTGGAAGATGCACTTTGATGGCTCCAAAATGAAGGAAGGCCTTGGAGCTGGCGTAGTGCTTACGTCACCCAAGCGAGATCAACTCAAATACGTGTTGCAAATCCACTTCAAGGCATCCAACAATGTTGCAGAATATGAGGCCGTGGTGCATGGCTTGAAGGTAGCAAAGGAAGTTGGTGTGCAACGCATCATATGCTATGGCGACTCGGATCTGGTTGTGCAGCAAGTTTCTGGTACTTGGGATGCTTTGGATGCCAACATGGCATCATACCGCTTCCTGGTCCAAACCATGACGGGATTCTTTGAAGGCTGCGAGTTCCAACACATCCACCGAGCAGAGAACGAGGCAGCTGATGAGCTGTCCAAGTTGGGGTCTTCTCGGCAGTATATCCCGGCTGGGATTGCCTTGGAGCATTTGAGAAAGCCATCCATCAAGCCATCCCCCAACTCGGAGTCCATTTTTGTTCCTTCTCTGCCTAATGAAGAAGCAGTTCCAATGGAGATTGACTCGGAAGGTGCAAAAGAGGACCCGGGGACTGCAGTCTCCATCCCGGAGACTGGCGCCTGCAACCCGGGGACTGCCCCTCCTTACTCGGGGACTGCCCCTCTCAACTCGGGGACTGTCGCGTTCATTGAGGAAGTCCTTGCAAACCTTTTGGGGCTGCAGAGAATCAACCCCAACTCAGAAAAAGAGACAGTGGTGGTTGTTCCGATGGAAGTGGACGAACCAGTGTTCCCCGCACGGGAAACACCGAGTTGGGATATGCCCATATTATCCTTTCTAAAGGACGGTACCCTGCCAGATGATGAGGTTACCGCAAGGCAAATTCAGAGAAGATCCAAGGGCTACACAATCTTCAGAGAAGCGCTGCATAAAAGAAGTCCCACTGGCGTGTTGCAACGCTGTGTGGAACCGGAAGAAGGAGAAGAAATTCTGGTGGAGATACATCAAGGAGAATGCGGGCATCACGCCTCCTCTCGAGCTCTAGTCAAGAAGGCTTTTCGGCATGGCTTCTTCTGGCTCACTGCTTTGAAGCAAGCTGAAGATATTGTGAGGAAGTGCAACGGCTGCCAAAGATTCGCAAGTAAGATCCACATGCCTGCTTCCGAGTTGAAAACCATTCTCATTACTTGGCCATTTGCTGTTTGGTGTCTGGATATGGTTGGTCCCTTCAAGACGGCTAGAGGCAACATGACTCACATCTTGGTCAAGGTTGATAAGTTCACCAAGTGGATTGAAGTGAAGCCTATTCGGAAATGTGATGGAGCCACTGCTGTGAGTTTCCTGAAGGATGTGATCCTGAGATACGGCTACCCGCACAGCATCATCACGGATAACGGCACAAATTTTGCTGAGGGTGCCATGGTGAGATTCTGCAGAGATAAGCACATTCGACTAGATGTCGCGTCTGTCGCGCATCCCGCCTCCAATGGGCAGGTGGAAAGAGCAAATGGCATGGTGCTCTCAGGCATAAAGCCAAGGCTGATTGAGCCGCTGCTAAAAACACCAGGGTGTTGGTTAGACGAGTTGCCAGCGGTGTTGTGGAGTCTAAGGACTACCCCTAACCGGTCAACCGGCTACACACCATTCTTCTTGGTTTATGGGGCTGAGGCCGTGTTGCCAATTGACCTAGAGCATGACTCCCCCCGAGTAACCCTCTACACTGAGGCGGAGGCGAGAGAAGCTCGAGAAGATGATGTTGACCTGCTAGAAGAAGCAAGAGAGCTCACTCTGTCACGATCAGCTGTTTACCAGCAAAACTTGAGGCGTTATCATAGACGGAAAGTGAACCCAAGGGCTTTCCGAGAAGGAGACATGGTGCTTAGGCTCGTGCAGCGCACAGCCGGGATGCACAAGCTATCTCCCCCATGGGAAGGGCCATTCATTGTGAGCAAGGCTCTACACAATGATGCCTATTACCTTGTTGACGCACAGCCATCCCAGAAGAACAGGCCGGATAAAGCTGGAGAGGAATCTAAGCGCCCCTGGAATGTAGCTCTACTCCGTCGCTTTCATTCGTGAGCAAAAATGTGTATGTGCTCTCTTATCCGAGTTAAACATCTACTCTGCAATCTGAAATTGAACTCGGGGACTGCCCTCGTCCAAACTGTTCCTTGTGTTTACTATGCTTTACTTTGTCTATTCGGTTGAAACACTTAGAATTTCAAAAACATACAAAGTAGTGTGTTCAAACTCACCGGACACTCTACGACTCTGCTGTTGTCCGCAACCCGACTTCATTGCAAGCCAGAGAACAAGCCAAAGAGTCAATGAACACATGAAAAATTGCAGAGGAAAGGAAGCGTGTGGCAACCGAGTAGAGTGTTCTTTACTGCTTGTCTGTTAACTTTTTTCGGCTAAGTGGTGGGCAGCGTTACTATGAATGTTTCTAAGTGGCTAAGTATTTGAAACTCCAACTTTAAACTCTTGTGACTCGACTACCAAAAAAGCAACAAGTTGCAGGTAAGAGCTGAGATAAAAAGGAAGAGTGGATAAAAAATGCAACTCGGGGACTTGCATGATAACGCAACCCGGCATCGAGCCAGAATTGATCACATACTAAGTATAAAACATCAAACTGGAATAAAAACTGAGTAGCAACGGAAAGGATAATTGTTTGATACATATGCACCCGGCATCCCGGGGATCTGATAAAAGTTTTGGAGCATAAGTGTTTTGAGGAGGTAACTAGTTGGAAGTGGCAGTGTTCTCCAAGTTGGCGTTGGCAGCATCAGCTTCGGGGTTGGCAGCAGCTTGCTCAGAGGTGGCAGTGGCCACCGAGATGGGATCGGTACCTGAAGTAGAGGCAGTGGACTGCGTGCGGAGTAGCGCCACGTCGTCGAGTGCCGCGCCAGAAGACGAGCCCAGCTCGGGAGCCGCATCCTGGATCACCATCTCGGCAGTAATGGTGGCGTCTTGGCCCCCGGCTTCCGGCTCCTCGTCGCTATCCACAGCAGCCTTGCCCTTCCCCTTCCCGGATCCATCCTTGGCGCTAGTGTTTTCGAAGCAACTCAAGTCTTCCGACTCGGTGTCCTCGTCCTCGTCTTCATCTTCATCTTCATCCTCGCCTTCCACCTCGGTGTCAGGCTTGGTGGGACCGTCGACGAAGATAGCAGTGTCCGCGTAGGAGGCGATCTCGTGCACAACTGCCTTGCGGCGAGCCACGCAGTCGGGATCGTTCTGCCACTTCGAGTTCTGGCGCACCTCAAGGATAGTATCGAGATTCAGGTTCTCGTACCAGCTGCAGATGAAGAGGAGTAGCATATCGGCGCCTGCCCGAGCTGCGGATGCACGCCATTGCTTCAACTCAGCCTTGACACCATTGAGCTTCTCGGCGAGGGCGCGGATGGTCGCTGGCGCAGAGTCTTGAGGCCAGAACAGAGCATGAAGCTTGAAGGCTGTGGACACCAAGTCGGTGCCCAAGCCCCTAAGATGTTGGAGCTGTGACTGCATGCTCATGAGATTATCCTCAATTGAAGACTTGGTGTCCGTGGGCAGTCCTTTCTCAGCTCGAATCTTTTGCGCCTTAGCCAGGGCAGGTGTGCAAGTCGCGCAGAGATCAGGGAAGATTTCTGAAAATGCTATCAGAAAGGATTAGAAACGGAGGCAGAGAAGAGATGCAGATCAAGCCACACAGAAAGAGAAGGGAACAGGAAGGTGCAGAGAAGCGTGAACTTACTGTTAAGTTCGCAGAGTAGCGCTTCCAGCTTTCTCCTCCAAGCCTCCTCATCCGCAACATGCTTCTCTTCAACTTTCCGAAAGTTGGCCAGCTGGAGCATGAGGTCCACGTTGCTCTTCTTCAGCACCTCGTTTTCCAACTCGAGGGCCCTCTCCTTGGCCTTGGCTGCTGCCTTGATGTTGTCCTTCTCGGCGGCTTGATCTATAGCATCCTGGAGGGCAGCCCTCAATTGGACTTGCAGCTGCTCCAACTCTGTATCGTACTTGTCCTTGAGCTCTGTTGCTTGGCTCTCCAGCTGCTGCTTCACCTCTGCGGGCTTCAGGCAATCAAGATGCTCCTCACGGAACTTCTTGTACTCTTCTGTGGAAAGAAACAACACGGTGAGCAGAGTAACCAAGAGAAAGGATAAAAACAAGCAAGAAGGCGGCAACTCACCTTCCAGCTCCTTGATTTTACTCTCAGCGGAGGCAGTGAAGACGTGGCAGTGCAGGTGCTGCTCCTGCAGCTCTTTGAGTTTGTCTGCAGAGTAAACAGAATTAGAGCAAAGAGCAAATCCGGGCGTAAACACAAAACGCACTAACCGAATAGCTAAAGGCTTACCTTCCAGTGCAGAGAGCTGAAGGGCACGATCCACTTCCGCCTGTTCCGTCTCAGCGTCAGTCTTGCGCTCCTTCTCCAGAGCCTCAATGCGCCTCCTTGCGATGCTATGGTTCCAGAGCAGCCGCCAGAACAGATTTGTCCTCTTCATGAGGCTATTATGAGAAAAAGAAAGAAAAAGAGTTAGATAGTTTTTTGAAGATTTGGCCCGAGAAGACGGCAACTCGGTTGAGTACCCGTCTACTCGGCCCGAATCTCGGGGACTGGGTAATGGATAAGGAGAAAAAGAAGGATAGAAGAGAAGAAAAGTTGCAACTCGGAACAAACAACAACTCGGAACAAGCAAATGAAACTTACAGCATATGTTTGCTCGATGTCTTCGGCGGCTTTGCGGTGAACGTATAGCTTCACGGCCAGCATGCTTGTAGTGGAGGAGATGGTCATGGGAGTGTAGCCCATGTCAGCTTTGTTCCAATCGATGCTCCAGTGGTCCAGCGGGCCCACGGTCATGCCATCCCAAGTCTTGTTGCCATGGACGTCGCTATCCCACACATGGTCGATGAAGCCTACTCGGTCAATCATCTGCTCGAGCCCCTCGGAGTGCACCTCAGTCTCCTGGACCTCGCGGGAGTAGATCGAGAGGGCCTTCTTCTTATCCGGCAGCTTGGAATCTACCGCTTTGGCCTGGGCGCCCTTCGTAAGGGCGATCCGTTGCTCGGTCTTGTTCAATTTGATGCCGTGCTGCTTGGCCATATGCACCATGTAGGGCAAGTAGCTGGGCGCCTCTTGAGTGCTTGATCCCTCACCCGCGTCAGCAGAACTGCCAGAAGCGCCAATTGTAAGCTGCGCGCTCTTCGCAGCAGCCTTCCCGGTTGATTTCGGCGGCGGCATCATAGTTGAATCCAGCGCAGCGTTGCGCGGTGGATTCCTGCGGACTGGGGCGTCAGACGGGACGGCTTTCTTGGGAGGAGGGCTCGACGTGGTCTTCTGTGTGCCCTGCTTAGCTGGAGGGCTTGGTGCAGTCTTGGTCTTCTTCGCTTATCGTGGAGGGCTCGGTGCAGTAGGGGGAGTGACCTGCTGAGTAGGCGGCACAGGAGGCCGGCTACCCGGCGCAGCATCCGGTTGCGCTTGGCCCTGCAGGTTTTGCTCCACCGCAGTCGTCTCAACCCGCTGCTCGGCAGCGGGATTCGGGCGTGCATCTTCTGTTTCTTCTACCCGCGGCTGGGCCGCGGGGTCGTCTTGAACCGCAGCTTCGTCTTGCGGCTGCTCCAGGTTCTCATCCTGCCGCTCAAGGGCGGCATCATCTTGGTGCTCAGTTTCTTGATTGATATTCTCCCCAGCTGGGGGAGAAGAGGGCGTCTCATCATGAGCAGCATCCTGCGCGCTCTGATCCGCGCGGGCCTGCTGCTCCAAGTCCATGTCTTGGGCACCAGCGCCCATGTCCTCGGCGTTGGTGCGTTCTTCTTCTTCCTTCACGGGAGGGGGCGCACGTGTCCCATCCCGTGCTGCTGGCTCATCCTCTTCCGCGGAAAGATCAATGAGAGCCTCGAGGTCGATGGCTGATCTTTTCTTGGAGGTGGCGGGAGCCGCAGCGGCATCAGCATTCAAAGGAGCACTGAAGAAGAAAGAGAGTTCAGAAAAAGAGAGGGGGAAGAGAACACCGAGAAGCAGCAGCAGTGTATAACGTAGAAGGAAATTACTTACCCCTTGCGGGTGGGGAGTTGCCTTTTGGCGACGGCAACCTTCTTCTTCTTCTCGGCCTTCTCGGCCTTCTTGGTCTTCTTGGCGGGAGGCTCTTGGGCACCGCTACCCGTCCTCTTCCGAGTAGTAGGAGCAGCTACAGAGATAGGATCGACGTCGAGGGCATCATCGTCTTCCTCTTCCGCCTCGGGGTCATCTGCAGAGTAGAGGAGAAAAAGGGGTTGAGAAGCGGAAAGAAAAGGGGATTGCGCTACTCGCAACTAGAGAGGCGAACTTAGTCACTTTCTTCTTCGTCCTCGGACCAATCCCGAATGGACGCATCAACGTGATGCTTACCCGGCTGTTCGGCGTGAGGGATACAGAGGGTGTCTTGCGTATCATAGGCAGTCTCATCATCCTCTTCTCGGTCACCGCTCCAGTTGGCCTCAAAGCGCTCCTCATCTTCAACAGCTTGGCGATCGATATGCTAAAAAGACAAGCAAGTGGTGCAAATCAGTTGAGTACAAGGTTGAGGGGCTCTACCCGGTACAAGATGCAAACACAAAGCATATGAATCCAGAAAATCCTATTCAGAGTAGCATGCAAACACAAAGCATATCAGGCTAAGGTTCTCTACTCGACGGGGCGTGCAAACACAAAGCACATAAAGCCAACTAAGATGCTCGCGGTGTGCTACTCAACATGGCGTGCAAACACAAAGCACTTAAGGCCTACAGGGTATTTGAGGTGTTCTACTCGGTATCAAGGTACAAAGACAGAAAAGAGAGGGCTAACCTGTTCGATGCGCTTAGTACGGCTATACGGCACAAAGCCGTATTGCCAGGTGTCGGTGAGGCCAGCCTTCATGATGGAGCGCGCCCAGACGGCTACGTCCACTGTACTCAGCTCGAACGTAGTGGTCCTCGTGCTATCCCGGCTGCCTCCCATGTGGCACATCTTGTGGGTGCGGCGTTGAAGCGGGAGCACCCGGCGTGAGATCCAACACGCGATGGGATCATCGCGTTTGAATCCCAACTCCGCCAGCTCGGCGAGGCGCTTCTCGATCTGAAGGATCTCGTCATGGCTCTTCGGCTTGTATCCCCAATTCTGTTGGGTTGGCGGCGTGTTCGTCCACTTGGGGAGATTGATCCGGTCCACGATTGGCGCTCCTTCTTCGGCAGGAACATTCTTGACGTAAAGGAATGAGCGCTGCCACTTACGTACCGTGTCAAGCCCCTTGATGCGCGGGTGGCTGCCGGCGGTGCGCTGCAGCATCATCGCGCTCCCTGTCTTCGTCATGGCGCGGGAGCTCTCGGTGCTTCCAGGCTTGGGGACGCTCTGCTTCCGGAAGTAGAAGTAGCGCGCCCAGGTATGCACCGTTGGGCGCACCCCTAGGAACGCCTCGCAGACCACGGCGTGGTATGCGAGCATCACCACGGCGTTGGGAGGCAGGTGGTGCAGCTGCAGCCCGAAGTGGTTGATGAACTCAATGAAGAAGTCCGACGCCGGGAGGCCGAATCCCCGCTTGAAATGCGCGAGGAAGACGACGAACTCGCCCTCCTGCGGTGCGGGGACGATTTCGCCGTTCGGCTTCCGGCACTACACGTTGGGAGGCACGCGGCGGGCATTGACCAACCAGCTGCAATCCTCCATCGTAACGTCGGATCCCTCCCATCTGGCGCGAGCGTCATCGTCGCGAGTCATGGAGAAGAGAAGATTTGGTGGAGGTTCGTGGAGATTTGGTGGAGGAACTGCTATCTTTCCGGCGTCGCACGGAGCAGCGGCACGGCAAGGTTGCGCGGCGGCGGAGTGCTCTGCGGCGGCGGAAAGGCGAAGAGGCGAGAGGTGAATGCGAGCAGGAAAGAAAAGGAGGAGTTACCGATGGGGTATTTATCCCTCTCCCCTCGGGTTGCCGTTACCAGCGGAGGTAGTGGGATCAGTTGTGCGTGGAGATCGTGCGACGTGGGATGCGGGCCGGTTAGAAACGCACACAGCGCAGGTTGCGCGCGTAACGGGCGCAATCGATCCCACGTCGAGATCGTGGGCGAATAAATGCGGATTGATGTGACCTAACGGGCCGGTGGGCCCAGGTCGCAGTGATGGGCGCGTGGCCTGTCATATCCAGGGCACCGAGGCGTCGGGGGTACGAGGGCGTGACACGTGCCCAGTTGTGATGTGGAAAGTTGGATTTGCTCTGCCACGCTGAGATTCTGTTCAGGATTTCACAAAGTAATTTTACTCGGCGAAAGAGAAGAGAAATGCTGCTACTCGGAAAAGAAGAGACTCAAGCAAGAAGTGTAGGCTACTCAGAGATGCTACTCGGCATCTCACAGTTCGAAGGCAAGGTTTGTTTTAAGCTGGAAGAGCCCAGTGAACAAGTTCGCAGGGCTTTACCAGCTTCGGGGACTAATGTCGGGGGTTACCCCCGAGTAGGGTAAAGGCAAGTGCTAAAGGCAAGATCAAAGGAGAGGTTTGGCTGAGTAGCTGGCTACCCGGTACTCGCTACCCGGTTGACTGCTATCCGGCCGTACCTGCTAATGGACAGAAGAAAGAATCAAGGAAGTTATTCTCCTTCGAGTAGAGGAAGTGGTCCGAGTAGAAATGGCGGTTTCCTACTCGGGCCAGAAGTCAAAGGAGCCGTTCTGACACAGGATCCCGCGTATCCTGGGTCCGTACTGGGCACTGTTCATCTGCAGAGCGCGTGCTTATCCGCGCCAGGGTGTCAACAGGGCGGTGCAGGTTAGGGGGCCTACCCTATGGCCGTGTCAGTGATAACAGATCAACTTCTTGGTTTTGCACAACGACTTTCCACATGAGACAAACTAGGAAGCCAAAGCTGTCAGCGAGAAGCTGGAAGTGTGCAGTGTGCACACTATGTCGACATATGTTTGTACTTTCCCCCCTTGGATGTATCCGGCTGGGCACCAGTATATAAGGTGCTCTGCCTCCTCCTGTGCGAGGGTCCGGTCTTTGGAGAGAGCACCTAGCTTACACCTTACGTAGAGAGAAGGGTGGCTACTCGGCTGTAGGCCAAACTTGTATTGTGGCTACTCGGTGACACACAAATATAAAGAGAGAAAGGCAGGAGTAGGGGTTTTACCTCCACACGAGGGCCCTGAACCTGGGTAGATCTTGTTGTTTGCAGTGATTGATTCATCCCACACGCGGCTACTCGCTGCGTGATCCCTCCCCGAGCACCTCCAGCGTCCATCGACCCCAAACAATTAGCCATCCTATGGCATCTGCCGTGATACCACCACGACAAAATGCATGACACTACTCCCATCTGTCTTACACAAACCATGGCTAGCCGAATACTTGGGTGCCTGCCAACAATCACATACCGTGGATGAGTATCTATATTTTGGGAGGTGTATGCTAATGTCAGCGGATAGTAAACAGAAAATACAGTACGTCACAAGCCAACTAGACTTCACAAGAGCGTCTCCCATATGAAGGACGCAACTGGTGTAGAAGACCATCCCTCTTTCTTTTTTGTTTACACAATTATGCTTTGACTGATAAATCAGGGGCAAAAATAGTGAAGATAATTTGTGTTATTAATTTGGGGCTGGGCACCTCGCTGCCAGCTCTTCTATCAATTGGATAAGCGGATGAAGCCACTAGTCTAGGGTGTGAAATCCAATCAACAAGTAAGATAAAGATTCTCTATTTACGTTCTCATGAGCAAAAACAGGAACACAAAACAGGAGTAATTTTAAAAGTTTTAAAGGTAGCACATGAGCAATTTACTTTGAGTGGCGGTTAATTACCATATGTAGGTAGGTATGGTGGACACAATGGGAAAACTTTGGTTTTTGGGAGTTGGATTGCACGAGTAGAGCTCAGACTCAGTACAGGTGGAGGCGAGCAAAAGACTGGGAGTGACAAATCAAGAGAGCACAAGAGTCATAATCATGCATAGCGACATAAACATCATTAATCAAAGCATAAGTGGTACCACAAGTTAAAAAACTAAATGATCATGCAGGCTATAAGTTACTGGTTCATAGTCATAAACATGGTGTGAGCATGCGCCAAGTCAGCCAAATAAAACATTCAAAGGAGAATACCACAAATTTATGCTTCAATATGACAAGAACAACTCATGATTCTTTCAATGGCACATTAAACACTCTCAGCTATTTGAGACTAATCATGCTACTCAATAACCACATGGCTTTAGAACCAAAATAACATCTAGCATGATATGAAAAATTCTAGCCACAGTCTATATAAGCTTCTACTTGCACCGTTAAAAATTCTACTTGAAGCAACAATTTCTTTTCCCAACAAGCACCATACAAGACATGCTTTAACAAAAATTCTCTACATGCTAAAACAATAAAACATGAGAGTACTCACATAACACTAATAAAACTAACATCTCTGAATAAGAGATGCAATGAAAACAAGAGCTAAACAGGAATTTTTGCAGTAACTAGAAGAAAAACTAAGAATACTAGCATAGCAAGTATTCAAACAAAAAAGCGGAGCGTGTATCTCTCCCAAAGAAGGATGATAGGTCCAATGATATTATTGCAGCAAGGAAAACAAAGAAAACAAAATAAAAACAAACAAACGCTCCAAGTAAACTTCATATGATGTGGCCGAATAAAAACATAGTTTCACGAGAAGTGACCTGATAGATAGTTGATTAAGAAGGGGATGCCTTGGGCATCCACAAGCTTACATACTTGAGTCTTCTAAAAATATGCTGGGATGAACCACGGGGCATCCCCAAGCTTTGACCTTGCACACTTCTTCCTCTTCTCTTGAACCTTGAAAACTTCCTTCACACCATACTCAAACAGTAATTCGCATTAGAGGGTTAGTGCAACAATAAAAAATCCATGGGTTCTGTATGGCACAAGTGCTATTCATACTTTAAAACATTATCTACAACCACTGATATTTCGTGAAGCAAAGAAATCCACTCGACATAGCAAAAGAGTAAATGTAAGAAAAATGACAGAATCTATCAAAACCAGAACAATCTGTAAAGACGATTTTTTTGGGGGCAATTCGTTGCTCAGATCAAAAAAAGTTAAAGAACTAAAATTTTGCAGAATTGGCTGAGGAATAAGCACAAGAAATTTCAGGTCATTCTGATTTTTCTGTGAATTATATGATTTTTTATGACGAACAGCATAAATTTGTTTCCTGCGTAGAAATCCAAAAACCAACTCCACTCTCGTCAGAAACCTTACTTGGCACTACTAAAACATGAAAAGAAATATACAAAGGAGTTTCTACAGAAGTATACAACCCCTTTACTCAAATAAAACAGAGAAAAACAAAGAAAAAATAAAACCATGGGTTATCTCCCAAGAAGTGCTTTTCTTTAACACCTTTTAGCTAGGCCTAGAAAAGTGGATTCACATGTTTTCAAATGAAGAAGATGCTCACATAAGATATATGCATTAAGCAAAGTAGAGCATCAAGAAGAAAGTATAAAACAAATTTAAGTCTAACCCACTTCCTATGCATAGGAATCTTGTAAAGAAATAAATTAAAGAAGCTCAAACTAAAAATCATGGAAAGTAGAAGAAGAGCAACTTCAAAACTTTCAACAAAAAGAGAGGTGTTTTAGTAACATGAAAATTCCTACAACCATATTTTACTCTCCCATAATAATTTCCAGTAGCATCATTGTAGAGGCCCCAAACCGGAAGGTTCAGAACCCCTCATATGCATTCATTCACAATCCCAGAATAACCAGTTGTGAACAACATACGTAGTTGGCATACAGAATACATCATCCATTACACGAATAATAGAGTCTTACATAAATGGTCACATGACCAAGTTCTTGATAACTGTCACACAGGACAGACATTCAAAATAAACACAGCGGAAGACGATAAGCATAGCGTAGTAGAACCCGAGTCACGCCTCATCCTACAGGCTGCTGACTGGGAGACGATCCTAACTCGCAGGGCCATCAGCGTAGAACTCCTCCTCATAGAACTCCTCCTGGGGTGGCTCCTCATAGTCTGATAAGTAGATACCAGGGGCGAAACCAAATGAGTACATTTGAATGTACTCAACAAGACATCCTTTATGAGCTTACGATAATGCATACATGCTTATTTGGTGGAGTGGGTAGGCCATACATATGGTTCAGCTACCCATGACAGATAAAAGATTTATCATGGTTGATTCTTCAAGTTTAGTCCTTTATGGATAAATCAAGTAAAATAATATAGTTTTTCTCTCGTAGATATCACATATCTTGGAGGTTTTATAAGTCTTTTAGAAAAGAAAGTTTTCTTTTCAGAAACTTGTAATAATAGTTTCCTCCTCCTCGGTATCTCGCAGATACCAAGTCATTCCTCCATAGTACCTCGCGGGTACAAAGTTGTCCTTCAAAAACCTCTTTTTGAAAAGTTGACACAATACTAGCTACATGGCCATTCAACCGTCCATATCCGAGGACGCGGCTATCTCGAAATAGTTTTACTCTGCAGAGGTGTACACACTTCCACTAGATCCATAATCCGCCATGAAACAACCATGGACTATTCCCAACCTATGGGAACATCAGATAACTGATCTTGACTATCCACTATGTACAAGCTAGAACATGACTATCTCTTCAATTGGGGTTACCCCTCCCCGGCAAGCCGTGTCACACACCGCCCAGACAGGAGACCCAACTGCTGCATCCGGAGGGAAAATTAATCCCACACTTTAGATGTCCCGTCTGCTCACTCCTAGCGACACTTCGGTTCGGAGGATCCAATCCTCTATAGCACTTTGAGATAGCTCACATACTAACCATAACAAGTTTTTAATCAAGCCCCTACCCATATTGGGGTAAAGTGGCAGTACGATAATAGTTGTCCAGCGAAGACTAGGTTATGTGTCTTTTGTAAACATTTCTCAAAAATTTCCCTTCATGGCACTCTTCCGGTAGACAGGGTCTCACCCTTCTTCCGGGGTTTTTCCTTCATAAGGCATTTGTTTACAAAAACACATTTTATTTAGTTCATTTAAGAACCCAAGTTTTAATTTGGTGGATGGTATGTATATACCATTTAGTGGCTAAGGGCTTGGCAAATACCAAGTTGACTATTATTATGATTCCTTCTTCTAATAATATTAATAGTAGTAGTATTCACAACAAAAATAGTTTTGGGAGTATAGTTTTGTGAAAACTTCAGAAGTGAAAAGCATGCATGATAGATAATGATAAGTATTTATACAGCAAGCATTAGGATGGCTTGCCTTGGTACAAGTGATGGTCCTGGTCCTGAAAGTAACAGGAGTTGCAATACCCTTCTTCAGCAAATCCTTCCTCCTCGTTTTCTAACGTCGTAAAAAGAAATAAAGGCACACTTTCAGAGCCAACCAAGACAAACAATGCTACAAGTGATACATACAGCAAGCAATTAAAATGTAACACTCAAGACACTCAACTATCCCTTAAGAAAAATGACAAGAAAACCACAGTGGAAAAATCTGCTCTTTCCTAGTGTTTATGTGTGGTGAAACTCAATGATTTTAAGTCAAGAGCATCATGGACCAGTGGGGTAAATCACATGTTAATAGACAGTAGGGTGTCACATAAAACACAATTTGATGTCTAAAAACTCCCCCAATACTCTTTAGGGCAAACACAAAATATAAGCTAAAAAATGCAAGTGGTGAAAAGGCTTATGACAATAAGTCAAGCTCTTTTTTCACCATGAACCAAAAATACCAGTGGGTGTTCCACTAGCATAATGCTTCATAAAGAGGTTAATAAGCCTCTGGCCATATTTCTAAAAATACTTAAAACAAACAAACTAGTCCCACAAACTCCTACTCATACTAGTAGAAACTTGGGAAAAATACTAGGCTAGTTTATACTTCACTTGTTAATTTTAGGCACAAGGGTGCAAACTAACAGAGGTAAAATACTCCTATAATCAGTACCAAAATGCTACTGGATCCCACAAAATAACACAAAAAGTTTAGCTATGAAACAAGGAAAAACTAGACTAAAAATGCTACACATGTGAGGGAATTAAATCTAGGCACCCAAATGATACTCAAGCAATTTCTAGTATTTGAGGGAAAATTAACAGAGGTGAAAACACAAGGATAACAATGCCACAAGGACATTTCATCCTCTGTTTTCAACCACAAAGAATCATATTTTTCCCTAGTGGAAAACAAAACAAAAGGCATGCATGTATAATCTAGTAGGAAATCTAGACCTTAAGCAATGCTATTTTAAATCTATTCTAAACTCAAAACACCAAGTAACCAGAGGTGTTGCAACTAAAATAACAGTACCAAAATGGTACTGGTTCCAAGAAAATAATCTAGCACAAGGCTTGATACAAACTAAAAATCTACTCACAAACCTAGATAGAAAATAAGCTATGAGCAAGACTTAAGCATGGAAATTAATTCTAAAAATTCTACCACTCAAGCCATTTATTCTAACATGTTCATACAACTTGTAAACATCAAAAATACACTAGATAACAACATTACAAGCAAGAACACAATAGGTGCACATCACAAAATGATCATATAAAACAAGATCTAGGAATTAAAAATTAGGCAGAAAAGTGCTAAAACTTGTTCTGTCTCCCTAATTTTTTTTATGGCTCCAAAAATTAAATCCTTCTAGGATGTGATAGTACTTAACAATACAAAGCCTCTCCAATTGGTCTCACTCAAAAATAATGTCTCAAACTCCCCCTAAAATTCTTGGAATAGCTCACTGATGTTTTACCAAAATGGATGGCATTTCCAAATGGTAACTCTCCTGGATGCAAACTAAAATTCTAATGGTAGGTATTGATAAGGGCTTTCCAAAACAGTTGAGTTTGCTCAAAAATGTTTTGTATTTTTGAAGTTCTATTCATTTCCATTTTAATGGTACTGTCTGGCAAAATGGCTATAGAAAAATAAATAAAAGTCAAAACATTGTTCTGCCAAAGGGAGGTGGTTGTGATTTTGTTTGGCTACATGTACAAAAATTGGCAAGGCCAAATAAAATTGTTTGCTATTTTTCCTAGGCCAAAAGCTAACAGGTACGATTCTGCAAAAAAAATTGGATTTAAATTAACAGGAGCAAGCCCCGATGGGCCCGATTCGCCTGCGCGTGGCCCAGCTAGCACCTAGGCCAGCCCAGGCGCGCGCGCGGGGGCGGGGGACGCGGGAAAAACCCCGTTCAAGCGCAACCGTCGATCGCCCGATCGACGGCTCTGGAGCTTTCTTCCTCCTCTCTTCTCACCCGACGGGAACTGCGTCGAACACCTCATGCGCACGCACGGGACGGGAAGGATGCTCACCTAGGGGGCCCGTGGAGCGACGCGTGGTGGCGGTGGGGTCGTGGGAGGCTGGTGGCGCGGTGGTGGCGGCGTTCGCTTCCCCGGCGACGAGATCCTTTCCGCGGCGGCACGGCGGACACGGCGGACACGGCTCGGGTTCCCCTGCGATCAAAAGCACCGCGGAGGGTGTCAGGGAGGTGGCCAAGGCTACGGAGAGAATGCCAGTGCAAAAATGGCGAGCTCACACGCACGGGTTTGCTCGAATTCCTTCGGTGGATCGTGCGGTGGCCGGCGGGAAGAAAATGCTCGTGCCACTCGCACACGGCGAGGCACGGCCTGAATTTTCGGGTGTGGAGGCGTGGATGGGTGTGGTGTGCGGTGGCGAAACGGCCAAGCCGTTGGAGCTTTGTAGGCACGGGGCCCTCGTGGGTGCTCTCGGTGCTCAAGCGTGTGTGCGTGTGTGGCAAACAGAGGGGTGGGGGGCCGTTTCCTCGTTGCATCTCGAGCCAGGGGCGGTGCCAAACTTCACTGGTCACCACAGTGGGGCTAGGGTGGAGAGACACGACGGTTTTTAGGCCATGCCACTAGCACACCCCCCCTCTACTCGAGCTCTAGTTTCCCTCCTTTTTCCCTCTACTCTAGGGCACCACTCGGGTATGTGAGCACATGGTTTTACAGAGGGATCCTAGGTGAATAACTAGAATCAAATTCCACACAAAAAGATCCAGTGTAGCTCAAGAAATTCATCTCCAAAGTTCTGTTCAAAATCAGTTTTCAGAAAATTCAGAAAAAGGCTTAGTGAAATTTTCACTAAGTGCTGAAAAAAACAGGGGTTTGAAGCAAAAGTTTGCTTCTGTTTTATTGGGCAATTGAACTTGGATTTTGGAAATTCAAGTTGCTAATTGTTATATGTACTTTCTAGTTTGAGAAAACAACAAGTACACAAGAAAATGAGTTGGTTAACCTTCTGAAAACATCTGCCCAAAAAGCTATGTTTCTGTTTTCCAAATAGAATTGGTTTTTCAATATTTTTATACTAGAAAAACAATCATGGATTTGATTGTTTTCCAAGTGCTAAATTCAAACCAGTGGCATATAGTTGTACTACATAACATGTTCAACCATAATACCACAAGGAAACAACAAATCAAATATGTTTGATTCTTGAAAACAAGTGTGGAAAACAGCTAGTCAAGTTGTTTTTCTGCTAAAAGTTTAAATAGGAAATAAATTCCCAAAGCTATTTAAATCCCAACCAAAGTGTTTCCTTGGTCAAGACATGACTAAAAAATGCTATCATGAGTGAATCAAGCATTTCCCAAGCTTTGAGAAGAAAAAAACTTAGGGTTTCCAGTTGAAAAACCACAGGCAGAAAATAATCAATCCTTAGGGAAAATCCTCAAATGAGTGAAAAGAAACACACCACTTAGATTGCATAGATACACATGACTACACAAACATGTTGTCCACTTAATTGTCTTACAAAAGTCTTAAGAGGCTTGCTAATTTAATATTAAACAAGGGCTTAAAAACAGGGGTGTTACAAATCTCCCCCCTTAAAAGAATCTCGTCCCGAGATTAGCGGGTCTAGGCTTTAAGAAAATCAGGGAACTCCTTCCTGATATCATCCTCACGCTCCCAGGTAGCTTCTTCCTCAGAATGATTCGTCCACTGAATCTTAAGGAATTTAATAGCACGCCTCCTGGTAGCGCGCACAATCTCCTCGAGAACCCGCAGGGGTCTATCACGATAAGTCAAATCATCATTGATATCAATGGTCCTGAAATCTATGTCTTGATACGAGAGATCCTTCTCAGGTACTTGTAGACATTTCCGGAGCAATGACACATGGAACACATTGTGAAACGCAGATAGCTCCTCAGGTAATTCTAACTGATAAGAAACTTCGCCACGACGTGCCAAGATCTTAAAAGGGCCAATATACCTGGGTGCCAGCTTTCCCTTGACATGGAAACGCTGCATCCCTTTGAGTGGCGTAACACGAAGGTACACGAAATCTCCAATGCTGAAAGAGACATCACGACGCTTCGTATCAGCATAACTCTTCTGACGAGATTGAGCTGTCTTTAAACGTTCCCGAATAAGCTGAACCTGCTCTTCCGCAGCTTTCAAAGTGTCCACACCAAAAACCTGACTGTCTCCAGTCTCAGTCCAATTCAGAGGTGTGCGGCATTTACGTCCATACAGTGCTTCAAAAGGGGCCATTTGCAAGCTAGACTGATAACTGTTGTTGTAAGAAAACTCTGCGAAAGGCAGACAGTCTTCCCATTTAACTCCATAGGACAACACACAAGCACGGAGCATGTCTTCCAGAATTTGGTTCACACGCTCTGTCTGTCCATCAGTCTGTGGGTGATAGGCTGTGCTAAAAGCTAATTTGGTTCCCAAACTCTCGTGCAACTTCTTCCAAAATCTGGATGTGAACTGTGTACCTCGATCAGACACAATCCTGCTCGGGACTCCGTGCAGGCTGACAATCCGAGTAATGTAAAGATCAGCAAGCTGATCTCCACGATAGGTGGTCCGGACAGGAATAAAGTGAGCAACTTTCGTGAGCCTGTCCACGACAACCCATATAGAATCATTTCCTCGGCTGGTCCTAGGAAGTCCTGTGATGAAGTCCATCCCTACTTCATCCCATTTCCAAACAGGTACTTGCAATGGTTGGAGCAAGCCAGCGGGACGCTGGTGCCCAGCTTTTACCTGCTGGCAGACATGGCACTTGGCTACAAATGAAGCAATTTCTCGCTTCATTCCATGCCACCAGAACCTCTCCTTCAGGTCTTGATACATCTTTGTTCCTCCAGGATGGATAGAATACATGGTCTCATGAGCTTCGACCATGATGGTCTGCTTGAGATCAGACTCAGAGGGAACACAAATACGGCCTTCATACCATAATCCCCCATCAGCATCGATAGTAAACCCAGCAACCTTCTCCTTCTCCATGCGGGCCTTAATACCATCAATACTTTTCTGGCCTTTCTGCGCCTCTTTGATTTGGTCAACCAGAGTTGGTTTAAGTTCTATGGCGTCCAACATACCATAGCTGACCACTTCAATGCCAAGTTGGTCAAGCTCTTTCCACAACTCGGGCTGCCTTACTAGAATCATAGCATTTAGAGAGGCCGGCTCTCGACTAAGAGCATCTGCAACTACATTTGCCTTCCCAGGGTGATAATGAATACTCAGATCATAATCTTTAATGAGCTCAATCCAGCGGCGCTGCCTCATGTTGAGCTCACGTTGAGTAAAGATATACTTTAAACTCTTATGATCCGTGTAAATTTCCACTCTTCTTCCCATAAGAAAGTGTCGCCATGTTTTGAGGGCATGCACGACAGCAGCAAGATCTAAGTCATGAGTGGGGTAATTCAACTCGTGGGGTCTCAACTGGCGGGATATGAAAGATATCACTTTCCCTTCTTGCATAAGTACGCTTCCAAGACCAAGCTTAGAAGCGTCACAATATACGTCGAAATTCTTGGTGATATACGGCATAATAAGGATTGGAGCAGTCACAAGTCGATGCTTCAACTCATTGAAACTCTCTTCACACTTGTCCGTCCATAGGAACTTGCTATCCTTCTTGAGCAACTGGGTGAGGGGTCTGGCTATACTCGAGAATCCCTGAACAAACTTGCGGTAATATCCTGCCAAACCCAGAAAGGATCTGACTTCAGTCTGGTTGGTTGGAGCAGCACGCTTCTCCACCGACTGAACTAGAGTAGGGTCAACAGATATTCCTCCCGCAGATACTACATGTCCAAGAAACCCGACTTCCGTCAACCAGAATTGACATTTACTAAACTTAGCATACAATTGATTCTCACGAAGTGTTCCGAGCACAATTCTCAGATGTTCTTCGTGTTCTTCCTCACTCCGAGAATATATGAGAATGTCGTCAATAAACACCACGACAAACTTGTCCAAAAAATCCATGAATACCTTATTCATGAGATTCATGAAATAGGCAGGGGCATTGGTTAGACCAAAAGACATCACGGTGTATTCATACAACCCGTAACGAGTGGTGAAAGCAGTCTTGGGAATATCAGTATCACGGACTTTCAATTGGTGATAACCAGTCCGAAGGTCGATCTTCGAGAAGATTACGGCCCCATTCAGCTGGTCAAACAGGTCTTCAATTTTGGGCAACGGGTATTTGTTCTTGATGGTAACATCATTCAACTTGCGGTAGTCCACACATAAACGAGTGGTACCGTCCCGTTTTTCCACAAAAATGATGGGAGACCCCCATGGCGATGCACTAGGGCGAATCAAACCTTTTCTCAACATATCATCCAGCTGGGTCTTCAACTCATCTAATTCCTTTGGGTTCATCCGATAAGGCTTCTGTGCTATGGGTCCAGTTCCGGGCACTAACTCGATCACAAACTCGATATCCCGATCAGGGGGCATACCGGGTAACTCTTCAGGAAAAACATCCGGGTATTCGCAAACGACCGGGACTTCCTCAAGGTCAGGGTGGGCTATACCAGTGTGGCAGTGAACTTGTGACGAGGGTTTAGTTGCAGTGTACGCAACCTTTTCCCCATCCTCAGAGATCATATCAATAGATTTCTTAGTGCAGTCAATAACCCCCTTATACTTGGCCATCCAGTTCATACCGAGTACCACTTCTATCCCCTTGGATCCCAGCACTATAAGATCAGCATGAAAAGTTTTCCCTTGTATTTCTACTGGTACTTCATTGCAAATTAAGTTGGCTTTAGTACTATCCCCAGGTATTTGTACTAACATAGGGTTGTGCATACGGGAATGCTTCATACCACTTTTCTCAGCAAACGGTTTTGTGACAAAAGAATGTGATGCACCAGAATCAAACAGTACTGCGGCTGGCACCGAGTTGACAGGAAACGTACCCATCACCATGTCTGGTGCCTCCTGAGCTTCTGCAGCAGTGACGTGGTTCAGGTGTCCCTTCATCCTATTCTGCCGTCCAGTGGAAGGACCATGGTTCATCTTGGTTGCAGTTGGCTGGGCTGTGGCAGTAGCTTTGGTAGGGCACTCACGAGCAAAGTGACCTTCCTTTCCGCAGGCAAAACAACCTCCAGAAGGCCTTGGGCTTGGGTTAGGTTTGGGAGCATTGTTGGAGTTGTTCCCATTTCCACTGTTGTTGCCTCCATAGCGGTTTCCATGATTATTCCCAGAATGATTACCATGGTTACCACCATAGCTATTTCCTCCGTACTTTGGTGCATAGTTGGGGTTGTAGTTGTTGGGCCTTGGTGCATAGTTGTGGTTGGGGCGGGGTGCATAAGCAGGCGCCTTGTGGGATGGTGGCCTCGCATACGGAGTGTTGCGAGTCCTTTGAGCACTAGGTCCTCCATGCACGGTCATCTTCCTCTTGCGGTTATCATCAGCAGATTTCCGCTTGTGCTCCAGTACCATAGCGGCATTTGCAAGGGTCTCCAAGTCCTGGAATGGAACCACCACTAGAGCGCACTGGAGCTCATCATCCAGCCCATTTAAGAACCTCTCCCTCTTCTTAGCATCAGTATTGATATCATCCTGTGCATACCTGGACAGAGTAGTGAAATTCTCCCAGTATTCAGACACAGGCATACTTCCCTGCCTCAGCTTCAGAAATTTCTCACGCATAAGTGTCATCATTCCTTGGGGAATGTGATACTTGCGGAATCTTGCAGAGAAATCCTCCCAGTTGAACACGTGACCTGCAGCAACAGTCTCACGTGTAGTCTCCCACCAAGTCCTGGCAGGACCAGCAAGAAAATGGGAGGCAAACAGGACCTTATCATTTTCCTCAACTGATGCAACCTCCAGTTTGTTTGCAATGGTGCGGAGCCAGTCGTCAGCATCGAGAGGCTCCACAATCCTAGTGAAGACTGGGGGGTTGGTGTGCTGAAAGTCTCTCAGTCTCGAGCGAGCACCATTGCCATTGCCATTATTGTTGGCGGCAGCAGCTAGTTGTTGCAGAGCGGTAATGGTAGCCGCACTCTCATCTCGGCTGGCCTGGCGATCTTCCATCAGCAGGGCCAACAGCGCCTCCACTGTGGGTGGTGGTGGCGGTGGGGGTTCGCGACGAGGTGCCATTCTGAAGTGAAAACATGTGTAAGTTTTAGAAGTATATTCTTGTTTTTGAAAACCCAGTACCTTTAACATAAGAAAAAAGGAATACGGGTGATATGTTTCAAAAACAAGAGCGGGGCAGTCGCAAACATGGATGAAAAGAACGCCAAATAGTGACAATCATCAAGGAAACAAGCAGAACATTCCATTCATCACACAACTTAAACAGAGTCTTAGACATTACACACACACATTACAAGCCATATCTTACAAGGAAGGCTTCATCGAGCTACAAGGGGTGCGATTGGTGGGGTCATCGCAAGGCTACTACTAGCAAAACGATCTAGCATACTTATCTAGCATCTAGACCAGCATCAAGTGCTAAGGGTGAGGAGGCTGTGACTACACAGAGTCGTCACTGTCCCCAACCTCGAAGATACGCTCCTCAGGGTCCTCCTCCTCCTCCTCGCCAAGCAGGTCATCATCATCCTGCTCGCTAGCCTCACTCATATCCATCCCCTCCAAGTCAGACGGAACATCCTCTACTGGCAGGAGCTCCTCAATCTCCCTGCTGAGCTCTGCGCCCTCCTCCTCAAGCTCCTCTATGGCAGAGTCTCTCGCGGCTATGTCGTCACGAGCTATGTGAAGCCTAGTGTGCAGAACTGAGTTAGCCCCCTCCAGAGCCGTCACCCTGCTGGTGAGACGAGCACGGCTCAGTCGGGTGGCCCGCAGCTGTCTCTCCAAGGCACGACTCCTCGCGGTGGCGGCCTCCAACTCCTCCCTCAACTGAGACAACTGCTGTGCTAGTGCTCCACTCTCCTCCTGGCTGTCCTGAAGCTCAGCCCTCAGCTCGTCAGTCTCGGCTATCAGTGTGTGGTGCACCACTGTGCCAAGGTGGTGAGCGAGTCGCTGATCGTCCAACCTGTGCTGAGTGCGGTACAACAGAATCTCCATCTCGTCCAAGTGAGGACCAACAGTGGTAGTGTCTGGCTCGACAGGAAGTGGTATTCCCTCCTCATCGCGCCTCCCAATCAACTCGAACCGGGAACCGATGAACATGTACTCCCCAATGTGTGCCAGTCGTGCCACTGACTCCTGAATCACCCGCACGGCTGCCTCGGTCCAAGAACGATCAACAGCTCGAAAGACGTAGGCCTCCACTGTCGGGCTAGCCAGAGGTGCACGGATAGTGACCTCCGCGTACCAGTCTCCCTCCAGAGGTGCACCGTCAACTAGACCTCCTCGCAGCTCCGGAAGTGGGCGTCCCAACACAGTAGCCATAGCTACTAGCCTCTCCTCGAAAAGGAAAGTCTCGCCACGTGGACGTCCCAACTGGAAAGCCTCGGTGATGACCACGTCCATCTACACAAAATTTTAAGTATAGTTTAAGTGAGATCTCAGTGTGCAAAGTTTTAAGTTTATGCAAAGAACAATCTTAATGCAAGTAGAGTTTGACACAGAGAGGTGGTGGGATATAGGGAATATTTTTATACATAGTCCTATATCCAATCTTTTTGTATTTATAACTTATATTTTTGGAGTATACACTAACGTCCATGCTAACTAAGGTCTCCTAGAGTCAGGATGGCTCTGATACCAACTTTGTAGAGGCCCCAAACCGGAAGGTTCAGAACCCCTCATATGCATTCATTCACAATCCCAGAATAACCAGTTGTGAACAACATACGTAGTTGGCATACAGAATACATCATCCATTACACGAATAATAGAGTCTTACATAAATGGTCACATGACCAAGTTCTTGATAACTGTCACACAGGACAGACATTCAAAATAAACACAGCGGAAGACGATAAGCATAGCGTAGTAGAACCCGAGTCACGCCTCATCCTACAGGCTGCTGACTGGGAGACGATCCTAACTCGCAGGGCCATCAGCGTAGAACTCCTCCTCATAGAACTCCTCCTGGGGTGGCTCCTCATAGTCTGATAAGTAGATACCAGGGGCGAAACCAAATGAGTACATTTGAATGTACTCAACAAGACATCCTTTATGAGCTTACGATAATGCATACATGCTTATTTGGTGGAGTGGGTAGGCCATACATATGGTTCAGCTACCCATGACAGATAAAAGATTTATCATGGTTGATTCTTCAAGTTTAGTCCTTTATGGATAAATCAAGTAAAATAATATAGTTTTTCTCTCGTAGATATCACATATCTTGGAGGTTTTATAAGTCTTTTAGAAAAGAAAGTTTTCTTTTCAGAAACTTGTAATAATAGTTTCCTCCTCCTCGGTATCTCGCAGATACCAAGTCATTCCTCCATAGTACCTCGCAGGTACAAAGTTGTCCTTCAAAAACCTCTTTTTGAAAAGTTGACACAATACTAGCTACATGGCCATTCAACCGTCCATATCCGAGGACGCGGCTATCTCGAAATAGTTTTACTCTGCAGAGGTGTACACACTTCCACTAGATCCAGAATCCGCCATGAAACAACCATGGACTATTCCCAACCTATGGGAACATCAGATAACTGATCTTGACTATCCACTATGTACAAGCTAGAACATGACTATCTCTTCAATTGGGGTTACCCCTCCCCGGCAAGCCGTGTCACACACCGCCCAGACAGGAGACCCAACTGCTGCATCCGGAGGGAAAATTAATCCCACACTTTAGATGTCCCGTCTGCTCACTCCTAGCGACACTTCGGTTCGGAGGATCCAATCCTCTATAGCACTTTGAGATAGCTCACATACTAACCATAACAAGTTTTTAATCAAGCCCCTACCCATATTGGGGTAAAGTGGCAGTACGATAATAGTTGTCCAGCGAAGACTAGGTTATGTGTCTTTTGTAAACATTTCTCAAAAATTTCCCTTCATGGCACTCTTCCGGTAGACAGGGTCTCACCCTTCTTCCGGGGTTTTTCCTTCATAAGGCATTTGTTTACAAAAACACATTTTATTTAGTTCATTTAAGAACCCAAGTTTTAATTTGGTGGATGGTATGTATATACCATTTAGTGGCTAAGGGCTTGGCAAATACCAAGTTGACTATTATTATGATTCCTTCTTCTAATAATATTAATAGTAGTAGTATTCACAACAAAAATAGTTTTGGGAGTATAGTTTTGTGAAAACTTCAGAAGTGAAAAGCATGCATGATAGATAATGATAAGTATTTATACAGCAAGCATTAGGATGGCTTGCCTTGGTACAAGTGATGGTCCTGGTCCTGAAAGTAACAGGAGTTGCAATACCCTTCTTCAGCAAATCCTTCCTCCTCGTTTTCTAACGTCGTAAAAAGAAATAAAGGCACACTTTCAGAGCCAACCAAGACAAACAATGCTACAAGTGATACATACAGCAAGCAATTAAAATGTAACACTCAAGACACTCAACTATCCCTTAAGAAAAATGACAAGAAAACCACAGTGGAAAAATCTGCTCTTTCCTAGTGTTTATGTGTGGTGAAACTCAATGATTTTAAGTCAAGAGCATCATGGACCAGTGGGGTAAATCACATGTTAATAGACAGTAGGGTGTCACATAAAACACAATTTGATGTCTAAAAACTCCCCCAATACTCTTTAGGGCAAACACAAAATATAAGCTAAAAAATGCAAGTGGTGAAAAGGCTTATGACAATAAGTCAAGCTCTTTTTTCACCATGAACCAAAAATACCAGTGGGTGTTCCACTAGCATAATGCTTCATAAAGAGGTTAATAAGCCTCTGGCCATATTTCTAAAAATACTTAAAACAAACAAACTAGTCCCACAAACTCCTACTCATACTAGTAGAAACTTGGGAAAAATACTAGGCTAGTTTATACTTCACTTGTTAATTTTAGGCACAAGGGTGCAAACTAACAGAGGTAAAATACTCCTATAATCAGTACCAAAATGCTACTGGATCCCACAAAATAACACAAAAAGTTTAGCTATGAAACAAGGAAAAACTAGACTAAAAATGCTACACATGTGAGGGAATTAAATCTAGGCACCCAAATGATACTCAAGCAATTTCTAGTATTTGAGGGAAAATTAACAGAGGTGAAAACACAAGGATAACAATGCCACAAGGACATTTCATCCTCTGTTTTCAACCACAAAGAATCATATTTTTCCCTAGTGGAAAACAAAACAAAAGGCATGCATGTATAATCTAGTAGGAAATCTAGACCTTAAGCAATGCTATTTTAAATCTATTCTAAACTCAAAACACCAAGTAACCAGAGGTGTTGCAACTAAAATAACAGTACCAAAATGGTACTGGTTCCAAGAAAATAATCTAGCACAAGGCTTGATACAAACTAAAAATCTACTCACAAACCTAGATAGAAAATAAGCTATGAGCAAGACTTAAGCATGGAAATTAATTCTAAAAATTCTACCACTCAAGCCATTTATTCTAACATGTTCATACAACTTGTAAACATCAAAAATACACTAGATAACAACATTACAAGCAAGAACACAATAGGTGCACATCACAAAATGATCATATAAAACAAGATCTAGGAATTAAAAATTAGGCAGAAAAGTGCTAAAACTTGTTCTGTCTCCCTAATTTTTTTTATGGCTCCAAAAATTAAATCCTTCTAGGATGTGATAGTACTTAACAATACAAAGCCTCTCCAATTGGTCTCACTCAAAAATAATGTCTCAAACTCCCCCTAAAATTCTTGGAATAGCTCACTGATGTTTTACCAAAATGGATGGCATTTCCAAATGGTAACTCTCCTGGATGCAAACTAAAATTCTAATGGTAGGTATTGATAAGGGCTTTCCAAAACAGTTGAGTTTGCTCAAAAATGTTTTGTATTTTTGAAGTTCTATTCATTTCCATTTTAATGGTACTGTCTGGCAAAATGGCTATAGAAAAATAAATAAAAGTCAAAACATTGTTCTGCCAAAGGGAGGTGGTTGTGATTTTGTTTGGCTACATGTACAAAAATTGGCAAGGCCAAATAAAATTGTTTGCTATTTTTCCTAGGCCAAAAGCTAACAGGTACGATTCTGCAAAAAAAATTGGATTTAAATTAACAGGAGCAAGCCCCGATGGGCCCGATTCGCCTGCGCGTGGCCCAGCTAGCACCTAGGCCAGCCCAGGCGCGCGCGCGGGGGCGGGGGACGCGGGAAAAACCCCGTTCAAGCGCAACCGTCGATCGCCCGATCGACGGCTCTGGAGCTTTCTTCCTCCTCTCTTCTCACCCGACGGGAACTGCGTCGAACACCTCATGCGCACGCACGGGACGGGAAGGATGCTCACCTAGGGGGCCCGTGGAGCGACGCGTGGTGGCGGTGGGGTCGTGGGAGGCTGGTGGCGCGGTGGTGGCGGCGTTCGCTTCCCCGGCGACGAGATCCTTTCCGCGGCGGCACGGCGGACACGGCGGACACGGCTCGGGTTCCCCTGCGATCAAAAGCACCGCGGAGGGTGTCAGGGAGGTGGCCAAGGCTACGGAGAGAATGCCAGTGCAAAAATGGCGAGCTCACACGCACGGGTTTGCTCGAATTCCTTCGGTGGATCGTGCGGTGGCCGGCGGGAAGAAAATGCTCGTGCCACTCGCACACGGCGAGGCACGGCCTGAATTTTCGGGTGTGGAGGCGTGGATGGGTGTGGTGTGCGGTGGCGAAACGGCCAAGCCGTTGGAGCTTTGTAGGCACGGGGCCCTCGTGGGTGCTCTCGGTGCTCAAGCGTGTGTGCGTGTGTGGCAAACAGAGGGGTGGGGGGCCGTTTCCTCGTTGCATCTCGAGCCAGGGGCGGTGCCAAACTTCACTGGTCACCACAG
Source organism: Alopecurus myosuroides (assembly GCA_028641055.1). Classification (NCBI taxonomy): domain Eukaryota; kingdom Viridiplantae; phylum Streptophyta; class Magnoliopsida; order Poales; family Poaceae; genus Alopecurus; species Alopecurus myosuroides. Next base: position 500,757,453 of record CM054059.1, read on the forward strand.
TGGGGCTAGGGTGGAGAGACACGACGGTTTTTAGGCCATGCCACTAGCACACCCCCCCTCTACTCGAGCTCTAGTTTCCCTCCTTTTTCCCTCTACTCTAGGGCACCACTCGGGTATGTGAGCACATGGTTTTACAGAGGGATCCTAGGTGAATAACTAGAATCAAATTCCACACAAAAAGATCCAGTGTAGCTCAAGAAATTCATCTCCAAAGTTCTGTTCAAAATCAGTTTTCAGAAAATTCAGAAAAAGGCTTAGTGAAATTTTCACTAAGTGCTGAAAAAAACAGGGGTTTGAAGCAAAAGTTTGCTTCTGTTTTATTGGGCAATTGAACTTGGATTTTGGAAATTCAAGTTGCTAATTGTTATATGTACTTTCTAGTTTGAGAAAACAACAAGTACACAAGAAAATGAGTTGGTTAACCTTCTGAAAACATCTGCCCAAAAAGCTATGTTTCTGTTTTCCAAATAGAATTGGTTTTTCAATATTTTTATACTAGAAAAACAATCATGGATTTGATTGTTTTCCAAGTGCTAAATTCAAACCAGTGGCATATAGTTGTACTACATAACATGTTCAACCATAATACCACAAGGAAACAACAAATCAAATATGTTTGATTCTTGAAAACAAGTGTGGAAAACAGCTAGTCAAGTTGTTTTTCTGCTAAAAGTTTAAATAGGAAATAAATTCCCAAAGCTATTTAAATCCCAACCAAAGTGTTTCCTTGGTCAAGACATGACTAAAAAATGCTATCATGAGTGAATCAAGCATTTCCCAAGCTTTGAGAAGAAAAAAACTTAGGGTTTCCAGTTGAAAAACCACAGGCAGAAAATAATCAATCCTTAGGGAAAATCCTCAAATGAGTGAAAAGAAACACACCACTTAGATTGCATAGATACACATGACTACACAAACATGTTGTCCACTTAATTGTCTTACAAAAGTCTTAAGAGGCTTGCTAATTTAATATTAAACAAGGGCTTAAAAACAGGGGTGTTACAATCATGAACAAACTCAACAACATAATTAGCACATAAAGCATGTTTTTCATGGTCTAAAAGCACACAATTCATATCAAGCTCAAAAACAGTGGGATCAAAATTGAAAATCAGCTCATCACCTTTCCCACTTTTAGCAATAGCAAAACAAGATGATTGATCACTCATAAAAGGTACGGGACACATTATAGCAATCATATTTTCAGTAGCATTATAATTTATAACATCAAGTATCATAGGACCATCATCAAGAGCATTGTCATATAAATTTTCTAAACAAACTTCCCCATTATCATGCATATCAATATTTGGAATAAGTAGAGGATTATTATAGGAGGTACCAAAGTAGAATGGATTATCATAAATAACAGTAGCAATATCATTATCACAAGTTTCATTCATAGTAGTATCAAGGTCACAAGTATAGCAAGCATCAACTTCATCAAAAATGGATATTTCAAAAGAATCAATAGGATCATCACAATTATGAGTTAAAGAGTTACTCTCATTTGGAGATAGACATGGGTAGCTCCATTCTTCCTCCTCTTGATCATCACTCTCCTCCTCTTTTTCATCCAATGAGCTTCGAGATTCAGCAATTTCCTCTTCCATAGGTTCCTGCAAGGCATTAGTCTCTTCCTTAGGTTGAGAGCACTTATTAAGATATTCCATTATGTAGTAATTACAATCCTTATAATTATCAAAGCAATTATTCAAGTATAGCATAAATCTCGTATTTATTAGGTGCATCATCAATACTTTCAAGCAAATAGGCAATTTCGAATGCACCCTTCCAAGCAATAAATTCTTCAATTTGTTCCACATCATAAAATTCATAATTTCCCTTAACATAAGAAGATATGGTAACATTATAATTATACTCAAAATGAAAAGGGAGGTGTTTATACCTCCTACAACAATGAGATTTATCAAAGCAATAAGTAACATTATAGGTACAGCAAAAGTTTTTAGCATAGTCATGTAATTTATTAATCTGCTCCCATAAGTGTATCCTTTTTTGTGACAAGTAGTGTTCCTAATAATAATTTTGTTGTTCATCTGTGAACCCACCTTGCCTATAAGATCTAGTTTCAAAGATATCAACCATGATAAAGCAAAACTAAAAACTAAAACAAGAACTAATATTTTTGTGTTTTTTATACAGAGAAATAAACAAGACAAAATAAAATAAACTAAGCAATACTAAAACAAAATAAAGAGATTGGAAGTGAGAGACTCCCCTTGCAGAAATTCTCTTCCTCCCCGGCAACGGCGCAAGAAAATATGATTGATGGTGCGGGTCTTGCATTCGTTGGGAAACCCCAAGAGGAAGGTATGATGAGCACAACAGCTGTTTTCCCTTAGAAAGAAACCAAGGATTAATCGACCAGTAGGAGGAAGGAGTAACTTCAGAAGGTTGATGCAGCCGAGATGGCAGGGCGCACTGCCGGTTCAGAAACAACATGGAACCTACACAACACAACCAAATCACTTTGCCCCAACGAAGCAGTGAGGTTGTCAATCTCACCGGTTTTGCTGAACACAGAGAGGTTAAACGCATGGTGTGGAAAATAGTAGGAAAATAGTATGAAAGCAGTAGCAGCAGTATGAAAGCACTAGATGTTTATCAGTATGAGGAAAATGGACCAAGGTCCACGGTTCACTAGTGGTGTCTCTCCGTGAAAGATAAATAACATGTGTGGTGAACAAATTACAGCTGTTCAATTGACATAAATGAAGGTTGCACCTTAGTGCATATGCAAGACATAAAGATTACTATGTGATTCATGCGGGCATTACAACAAAATACATAGACCGTCATCCAACTGCATCTATGATTAATAATCCACCCTCTGAATACCATCTGAACAAACATTGGGTATTAATTTGCAAGCAACAGATAATCGTAGTAAGCAAAGTGTGTAATGTAAACAATAACATCATCCTTAGACAAAGCATTGTTGTTTTCTCCCTAATGGCAACAACACATCCTCCATTCGTCACGTTTCTGTCACTCGAGCACAGATGCAAAGGAGGCATGAACCCACTATCGAGCATAAATACTTCCTCTTGGAGTTACTAGCATCTACTTGGCCAGAGCATCTACTAATAACGGAGAGCATGCAAGATCATAAATAACATATGCATGAAGATAACATGATAGATTGATAATCAGAAGACATAACATTCAACATTCATCAGATCCCAGCAAACACAACATGTAGCATTACATAAAGATGATCTTGATCATGTTAGGCGGCGCACAAGATCTAAACATGAGGCACAAAGTGGAGAGAACAACCATCTAGCTACTGCTATGGAACCGTAGTCCAGGGATGAACTACTCACACATTACTTCGGAGGAGGGCATGGTGGTGTATACCCCTCCAGTGATGGATTCCCCTCCCGGCAGGGTGCCGGGGAGAGCTCCAGAACCCTCCTGATCTCGGGATGACGATGACGGTGGCCTCGGGTGTTTTTCGGGGACGAAGTGGAATATATTTAGGGTTTACGCCTCGGGGGGATTAAATAGGCGAAAGGGCAAAGGAGGTGGAGGCCTGGGGGCCCACACCACCCCATGGCGCGGCCAGGGGGCGCGTGATACGTCATAAACTTATCTAAATTTCTTATATTACAAGTGGTTTTCTTATTGTTTCCCACATGTTTGCTATATAGTTTATGTCATTTTTATTGATTTTCTGGACTAACCTATTGACAAGATGCCACAAAGCCAGTTCCCTATTTTCTGCTACTCCCTCCGATCCGATTTAACTGTCGGAGGAAATGCACATACGATGCACAAGCACTTAGGTAAAGTTGCGACACTTTTTCGGTTCAGAGGGAGTATTTTTAGTTTCACAAAAGTTGTTCTGGAAATATTCTCAGAATTGGAAAATTTGAAGCCCGGAAGTCTTAGAATTCCCGAAGGTTCCACAGAGTCCCGAAGAGACCTAGAGGTGGCCTCAGGGGGCCCACACCATAGGGCGGAGCGTCCCCCCTTGGCCGCGTCGGGGGGTGGTGTGGGTCCCACAGGCCTCCACCGCCTTTTCCCTTTCGCCTATTTAACCCCCCCCCCCCCCCCGAGACGTAAACCCTAAAGAGATCCCACTTTTTCCCGAGAAACACCCAAGGCCGCCGTCATCGTCATCCCGAGATCGGGAGGGTTCTGGAGCTCTCCCCAGCACCTTGCCGAAGGGGGAAATCATCACCGGAGTGGTCTACACCACCATGCCCTCCTCCGAAGTGATGCGTGAGTAGTTCATCCCTCGACTACGGGTCCATAGCAGTAGCTAGATGGTTGTTCTCTCCACTTTGTACCTCATGTTTAGATCTTGTGAGCTGACTATCATGATCAAGATCATGTTTATGTAATGTTACATGTTGTGTTTGCTGGGATCTGATGAATGTTGAATGCTATGTCTTCTGATTATCAATCTATCATGTTATCTTCATGCTTATGTTATTTATGATCTTGCATGCTCTCCGTTATTTTTTGAAACATTATGATCTCTGTTATTAGTAGATGCTCTGGCCAAATAGATACTAGTAACTCCAAGAGGGAGTATTTATGCTCAATAGTGGGTTCATGCCTCCTTTTCATCTGTGCTCGAGTGACAGAAACGTGATGGATGGAGGATGTGTTGTTGCCATTAGGGAGAAAACAACAATGCTTTGTCTAAGGATGATGTTAATGTTTACATTACACACTTTGCTTACTGCGATTATCTGTTGCTTGCAACTTAATACCCAACGTTAGTTTGCATGATATTCGAAGGGTGGATTTTTAGTCATAGATGCAGTTGTATAACAGTATATGTATTTTGTTGTAATGCCCGCATGAATCACATAGTAGTCTTTATGTCTTGCATATGCACTATGGTGCAGCCTTCATTTCTGTCAATTGCCCAGCTGTAATTTGTTCACCACACATGTTATTTCTCTTTCACGGAGAGACACCACTAGTGAACTGTGGACCCCGGTCCTTTTTCCTCATACTGATAAAACACCTATTTCTGTCATACTATTGCTACTGCTTTCATACTGTTTTCCTACCGTTTTCCACACCATACGTTTGACCTCTTTGTGTTCAGCAAAATCGGTGAGATTGACAACCTCACTGCTTCGTTGGGGCAAAGTGATTTGATTGTGTTGTGTAGGTTCCACTGTGGTTCTGAACCGGTAGTGCGTTGATACGTCTCCAACGTATCTATAATTTTTGATGCTCCATGATCATATTTTGCTAATTGCTACTTGTTTTCTCCCTTATTTATAGCATTTTTATACGTTTTCCGGGACTAACCTATTAACAAGATGCCAAGTGCCAGTTCCCTGTTTTCTGCTGTTTTTGGTTTCAGAAAAGTTGATCTGCAAACATTCTCCGAATTGGATCCCACAAAGCCTGAAGTTCCTATTTCCCCCCGGAAGCATCCAGAACACTGAAGAGGAGTCAAAGACGGGCAACAGGGGGCCACACCATAGGGTGGCGCGGGTCCCCGTGGCCGCGCCACCTATGGGTGTGGGGGCCCTGGAGCTCCACCGCCTTTGCCCTTTCGCCTATTTAACCCCCCGGATGGAAAATCCTAAGCACCTGATCAAAAATCCCCGAAAAGTTCTGCAGCCGTTGTCACCGTCAACCCTAGATCAGGGGGGTTTTGAAGCTGTTTCCGGCACCCTGCCGGAGAGGAGATCATCACCGGAGGCTTCTACATCACCATGAATGCCTCCGAGTGATGCATGAGTAGTTCATCCTTGGACTACGGGTTCGTAGCTGTAGCTAGATGGTTGTCTTCTCCTCATATGCCTCCATGTTTAGATCTCGTGAGCTGCCTATCATGATCGAGATTGATCTTATGTAATTCTATATGTTGTGTTTGCTGGGATCCGATGAATATTGACCTTATGCCAAGCTGATTATAGTCTTTATTTGCTTGTGTTATTTGTGATCTTGCATGCTTTCCGTTGCTAGTGGTTGCTCTGGCCAAGTAGTTGCTAGTGACTCCAAGAGGGAGTATTTATGCTCGATAGTGGGTTCATGCCTCCTCACCACCTTGCTCGAGTAACAGAAACGTGAAGGGGGGATGTGCTGTTGCCATTAGGGAGAAAACAGCGGTGAGAGTGCCCACGTGCATAATCATTGCTTACATTACACACTTTGTTTAATGCAATTATCTGTTGCTTGCAACTTAATACTTAAGGGGGTTTGGATGATAACCTGAGGGTGGATTATTAGTCATAGATGCAGATGGATGTTGGTCTATGTATATTGTCGTAATGCCCGCACTAAATATCATAGTAATCTTCGTGTTATATTGTGCACTACGGTGCAACCTCTATTTGTCAATTGTACAACTGTAATTTGTTCACCCAGCATGCTATCTTTTATGGAGATTACATCTAATCTTTGTTTTCAGCAAGACCGGTGAGATTGACAACCTCACTGTACCGTTGGGACAAAGTATTTTTGTTGTGTTGTGTGCAGGGTTCCACGTTGTTGCTGACACCGGTGACGCGTCAGCACCACTATCAATGGCATCAACCTTCCTGAGATCCTCTTCTTCCTACTGGATTGATAACCTTGGTTCTTAACTGAGGGAATTCTTGCCACTTGCTCATCACACCCTCCTCTTGGGGGTTCCAACACTCCATCCATAGCAGAAGTCATGCGCCCTGCCATCTTAGCTCCTTCAACCTTCTGAAGTTACTCCTTCCTCCTACTGGTCGATTAAACCTTGGTTTCTTAGTGAGGGAAAACTGCTGTTGTGCTTATCATACCTTCCTCTTGGGGTCTCCCAACGAGTGCAAGATCTGCACCATCAAGCTATTTTTCTGGCGCCGTTGCCTGGGAGGAAGAGAATTTCTGCAAGGGGGGTCTCTTACTTTGTTTTTGTTTTTCTTAGTTTATTTTATTTTGTCTTGTTTGCTTCTCTTTATCAAAAACACACAAAAAATAGTTCTTATTATAGTTGTAGTTTTATTCCTGTTTTTAGCCTTGTTAAAATGAATACTCTTGTTCCTGTTACCTTGTCGCGCGAGGAAATTATTTCCATTTTCAAACAAAGGAATGATGAGAGTTTCAAGGAAGCTTGGTATAGAGTTTTCGATTCCTATTGCAAAACTGAACCTAAAATGACTCTAAGATGTTTCCGCGTAGCTTTTATTTGGGTCTTTTTCTTTACTATAGATGTGCTTTGGATACTGTGGTAGGAGGAGATTTCCTTCATTGTGATGAAGATCAAGCTTTTGATGCTATAAAAAATTAATTGTCACTTTCAACTCACCTAGTAGCTCTGATAAAGCCTTTGCAAGTATTTATGCTAGATTGAACACTCTTAAGACACATGTTTCTTGTTTAAGTGAGGGTCATAATCGGATTCGTGAACACCTTCATCATGTTCCAATAAACTCTGAAGCCTCAAATATAATCCCTACTGTGAAAGTTACTATTAATGGTGAAGCATTTCATGCTCGTTGTGATATCATGTCTGAATTTTGTCTTATGCGTAAAGAAATTTATGAATCTTTGAATACTTGGAGACTTACTGCGGGAGGAGAAGAAATATGTCTCACTAATAACACCACTATATTTCCCACTGGGGTAGCTGAGGGAATATTTACGAAAATCTTAGGAAGAATGGTATCCACTGATTATCTTGTTATTGAATGTGTAGGAGAGGGCCAAATTACTCTTGGAAGATCTCTGTTAAAGCTCTTAGGAGCAACTATTGATATGGGAAAGGTACCATGACTTTTGCTCCAAAATCATGTGCAGACCATCAGTTCCCTAAAAGCAAGAATAAGGGTAATAAAGGTAAACGTAAGCCTCGTAAAAATTTGTATGCTTCTTCACTTGAAAATACTTGATTCCACTTTTTTGGGCCTAGCTAAAAGGCGTTAAAGAAAAACACTTCTTGGGAGATAACCCATGATTTTATTTTTGCTTTGTTTTTCTCTGTTTTCTTTGAGTCAAGGGGTTGTATACTTCTATAGAAACTCATTTGTATCTTTATTTTCATGTTTTAGTAGTACCAAGTAAGGTTTCTGACGAGAGTTGAAGTTGGTTTTTTGATTTCTGCGCACGAAACAGATTTCTACTATCCACCGTAAAAAACGTATAAAATCCAGGAAGATCAGAATGATCTGAATTTTTTTTTGCTTATTCCTCAACTATTTCTGCAACTTTTTTGTTCTTTAATTTTTTCGATCTGAGCAACGTAAGTGCCTCTAAAAATTTCGTCTTTACAGACTGTTCTGGTTTTGACAGATTCTGCCATTTTTCTTGCATTTGCTCTTTTGCGATGTCAAGTGGATTTCTTTGCTTCACGAAACATCAGTGGTTGTAGCTAATGTTTAAAATTATCAATAGCACTTGTGCCATACAGAACCAATGGATTTTTAATTGTTGCACTAACCCTCTGATGCGAATTACTGTTTGAGTGTGGTGAGAAGCAAGTTTTCAAGGGTCAAGAGAAGAGGTGATATATGTGATCAAGAAGAGTGCAAGGTCAAAGCTTGGGGATTCCCCCGTGGTTCATCCAAGCATATGTTTAGAAGACTCAAGCATCTAAGCTTGGGGATTCCCAGGGCATCCCCTTCTTCATAAACTATCTATCAGGTCACTTCTCGCGAAACTATATTTTTATTCGGTCACATCATATGAAGTTTACTTGGAGCGTCTGTTTGTTTTTGTTTTGTTTTATTTTGTTTTCCTTGCTGCAATAATATAGTTGTATCCTAGCATTCTTTTTTTGGGAGAGAGACACGCTCCGCTTTTTCGTTTGAATACTTGCTATGCTAGTATTCTCACTTTTTCTTCTAGTTGCTCCAAAAATTCATGGTTAGCTCTCGTTTTCATTGCATCTCTTATTTAGAGCTGTTAGTTTTAGTAGTATTATGTGAGTCCTCTCATGCTTGCTTGCTGTAGCATTTAGAGAGTTTTTGTTAAAGCATGTTTTGTATGGTGCTTGTTGGAAAAAAAAACTCCTGCTTGAGGTAGAATTTTTAACGGTGCAAGTAGAAGCTTGTATAGACCATGGATAGAATTTTTCATATAATCCTAGATGTTATTTTAGTTTTAAAGCCTTTCTGTTATTGAGTAGCATGATTATCCTCAAATAGCTGAGAGTGTTTAATGTGCCATTGAAAGAATCATGAGTTGTTCCTGTCATATTGAAGCATAAATTTGTGGTGTTCTCCTTTGAATGTTTTATTTGGTTGATTTGGCGCATGCTTAACCATGTTTATGACTACAAACCAGTCACTTATAGCCTCTGTGATCATTTATTTTTTGAACTTATAGTACCACTAATGGGTTGATTAATGATGTTTTTGTCGCTATGTATGATTATGGTCATTATTGCTCTCTTGATTTGTCGTTCTCGGTCTTTTGCTAGCCTCCACCTGTACTCACTATGAGCTATACTTATGGATTCAACTCTCAAAAACCAAAGTTTTCCCATTGTGTCCGCCATACCTACCTACATGTGGTAATTAACCGGCACTCCAAAGTAAATTGCTCTTGTGCTACCTTTGAAACTTTCAAAATTTCTCCTGTTTTAGCTCATGAGGACGTAAATAGAGAATCTTTATCTCACTTGTTGATTGGACCTTCACACCCTGGACTAGTGGCTTCATCCGCTTATCCAATGATAGAAGAGCTGGCAGGGGATGCCCAGCCCCAAATTAATAAATACAAATTCCCTTCACTTTTTTTGCCCCTGATTTATCAGTCAAAGCATAATTGTGTAAACAAAAGAGAAATATGGATGACCTTCTACCCAGATACGTCCTTCTATGGGAGCCGCACTTGTGAGTCTAGTTGGCTTGTGACATACTGTATTTTCTGTTTACCATTCGTTGACATAAGCATACACCTCTCTTAAAATATAGTCACTCCTCTACGGTATGTGATTGTTGGCAGGCACCCGAGGATTCGGTTAGCCATGGTTTATGAAAGATGGTTGGGAGGAGTGTCAAGTTTTTATACCTCTGTTTAGTAAAATAAAATCTCTAGCACATGAGTGATCCATGCTTCCCTCTGCGAAGGGCCTTTCTTTTACTTTTATGTTGAGTCTCCATCTTCTAACTTTATGCACAGTTGAGAGAGAATTTTTTCCATTCTGAGTTTTATGTGCATTTTCCTAGAAAAATTATTAATTGATTCATAATGTGCTATTGTTTGTTCTCTAATTATTTGTTCTAGTCTTCCTCATGAACTTTGAAGGTGTCCTGGCATTTATGTTTTGCCCCACTCTTAAGGACTAGCGAAATATCACTTTGACATGCTTTCTCTATACTTGAAACAAACGTATATCTTTTGTTGCATTGTTATTCATGATCTTTGATTTGAGTTACTTATCATGATGCAAGGTGATTGCTATGCTTTATTATTAAAGTTCTATTTATCATGCTTATGTTTAAGTTCTATGATCTCAGCTTACTTATGCTTTTATATTATTGATGATCAAGTTTATGTTGGTAGCATGTCACCTCATAAATTATTGTGTTTTTATCGTTTACCTACTCGAGGACGAGTAGGAACTAAGCTTGGGGATGTTGATACGTCATAAACGTATCCTTAATTTCTGATGTTCCATGTTGTTTTCTTATTGTTTCCCACATGTTTGCTATACACTTTATGCCATTTTATCGATTTTCCGGACTAACCTATTGACAAGATGCCACAGAGACAGTTCCATGTTTTCTGTTGTCTTTAGTTTCAGAAAATTTGTTCCGAAAATATTCTCAGAATTGGAAAATTCGAAGCCCGGAAGTCTTAGAATTCCCGAAGGTTCCACGGAGTCTCGAAGAGACCCGGGGGGCTCAGGGGGGCCCACACCATAGGGCGGCACCCCCTGGCCGCGCGGGGGGGTGGTGTGGGGCCCCCATGCCTCCACCGCCTTTTTCCATTTCTCCTATTTAATCCCCCCGAGACGTAAACCCTAAAGAGATCCCACTTTTTCCCGAGAAACACCCGAGGCCACCGTCATCGTCATCCCGAGATCAGGAGGGTTCTGGAGCTCTCCCAGGCACCCTGCCGGAGGGGGAAATCATCTCCGGAGGGGTCTACACCACCATGCACTCCTCCGAAGTGATGCGTGAGTAGTTCATCCCTGGACTACGGGTCCATAGCAGTAGCTAGATGGTTGTTCTCTCCACTTTGTACCTCATGTTTAGATCTTGTGAGCTGCCTATCATGATCAAGATCATCTTTATGTAATGCTACATGTTGTGTTTGCTGGGATATGATGAATGTTGAATGCTATGTCTTCTGATTATCAATCTATCATGTTATCTTCATGCTTATGTTATTTTATGATCTTGCATGCTCTCCGTTATTAGTAGATGCTCTGGCCAAGTAGATGCTAGTAACTCCAAGAGGGAGTATTTGCTCGATAGTGGGTTCATGCCTCCTTTTCGTCTATGATCGAGTGACAGAAACGTGACGGATGGAGGATGTGTTGTTGCCATTAGGGAGAAAACAACAATGCTTTGTCTAAGGATGATGTTATTGTTTACATTACACACTTTGCTTACTACTATTATCTGTTGCTTTCAACTTAATACACAACGCTTGTTCGGATGATATTCGAAGGGTGGATTTTTAGTCATAGATGCAGTTGGATAACGGTCTATGTATTTTGTTGTAATGCCCGCATGAATCACATAGTAATCTTTATGTCTTGCATATGCACTACGGTGCAGCCTTCATTTCTGTCAATTGCCCAGCTATAATTTGTTCACCACACATGTTATTTATCTTTCACGGAGAGACACCACTAGGAACTGTGGACCCCGGTCCTTTTTCCTCATACTGATAAAACACCTACTGCTTTCATACTGCTGCTACTACTTTCATATTGTTGCTACTGCTTTCATACTGTTTTATTACTGTTTTCCACACCATACATTCGACCTCTTTGTGTTCAGCAAAACCAGTGAGATTGAAAACCTCACTACTTCGTTGGGGAAAAGTGATTTTATTGTGTTGTGTAGGTTCCATGTTTCTTCTGAACCGGTAGTTCACCCTGCCATCTCAGCCGCTTCAACCTTCTGAAGTTACTCCTTCCTCCTGTTGGTCGATTAAACCTTGGTTTCTTACTGAGGGGAAATCGCTGCTATTTTCATCATACCTTCCTCTTGGGGTCTCCCAACAAGTGCAAGATCTGCACCATCGGCGCGTCGCCCTATTGTGTGGCCCCCCTGAGGCCCCCCTCCGGGTCTCTTCGGGACTCAATGGAACCTTCAGGAATTCTAAGACTTCCGGGCTTCGAATTTTACAATTCCAAGAATATTTCTAGAACAACTTTTCTGAAACTAAGAACAGCAGAAAACGGGGAACTGGCTCTGTGGCATCTTGTCAATAGGTTAGTCCGGAAAATCGATAAAAATGACATAAAATGTATAGCAAACATGTGGGAAATAACATGAAAACAACATGGAACATCAGAAATTAAGGATACGTTTATGACGTATCAGACAACCATCTAGCTACTGCTATGGACCCGTAGTCCAAGGATGAACTACTCATGCATCACTCCGGAGGCACGCATGGTGGTGTAGAGGCCCTCCGGTGATGATTTTCCCTCCCGACAGGGTGCCGGGGAGAACTCTAGAACCCTCCCAATCTTGGGTTGATGATGACGGCGGCCTCGGGCGTTTTTCGTGGAGAAGTGGTATCTATTTAGGGTTCACGCATCGGGGAAAACATATAGGCGAAAGGGCGATGATGGTGGCGTCCGAGGGACCCACACCACCCCAGGCGTGGCCAGGGGCGCCGCCCTATGGTGTGGCCCTCCCGTGGCCCCCCTCCGGGCCTCTTTGGGACTCCGTGGAACCTTCGTGAATTCTAAGACTTCCGTTCTTCGAATTTTTCAATTCCGAGTATATTTCCAGAACAACTTTTCTGAAACTAAAAACGGCACAAATAGGAACTGGTTCTGTGACATTTTGTCAATAGGTTAGTCCCGGGAAATCGATAAAAATGACATAAATTGTGAGGAAAACATGTAGCAAATGGCATGAATACAAAATGGAACATCCGAAATGAAGGATACATATATGACATATCAACATCCCCAAGCTTAGTTCCTACTCGTCCTCGAGTAGGTAAACGATAAAAACACATAATTTCCGAGGTGACACGCTACCAGCATAAACTTGATCATCTAATTGTAAAAGCATAAGCATAGCTAAGATCGTAGTACTTTAAACAAAAGCATGATAGATATAATTATAACAATAAAACATAGCAATCACCTTGCATCATGAAAAGTAACACAAACAAAAGATCATGAATAATAATGCACTCGAAAGTTATACGTTTGTTTCAAGCATAGCGAAAACATAGCAAAGTGATATTTCGCTTGTCCTTAAGAGTGGGGCAAAACATAAATGCCAGGACACCTTCAAACTTCAAGAGGAACACTAGAACAAATAATTTGACAAAAATAATTACACATCATGAATCAATTAATAATGTTTCTCAGACAAATGCACATTAAACTCAGAATGACAACTATGCTCTCTCAACTATGCATACAGTTAGAAGACGGGGACTCAAAATAAAAGTAAAATAAAGGCCCTTCGTAGAGGGAAGCATGGATCACTCATGTTCTAGAGCTTTTTATTTTGTTAAACAGAGGTGTTGAAAACATTTTTTAGAGAGGTGTATGCTTATTTCAATGAATTGTAAACATAAAATACAGTACGTCACAAGCCAACTAGACTTCACAAGAGCGTCTCCCATAGAAGTACGCATTTGGGTAGAAGGTCATCCCTCTTTCCCTTTTGTTTACACAATTATGCTTTGACTCATAAATCAAGGGCAAAAATAGTGAATAGAATTTTTTGAATTAATTTAGGGCTGGGCACCCCACTACCAGCTCTTCTATCAATTGGATAAGAGGATGACGCCACTAGTCCATGGCTGTGAAAGTCCAATCAACAAGTGAGATAAAGAATCTCTATTTACGTCCTCATGAGCTAAAACAGGAGCACAAAACAGGAGTAATTTTGAAGGTTTTAAAGTTAACACATGAGCAATTTACTTTGCAGTGGCGGTTAAATACCACATGTAGGTAGTTATGGTGGACACATTTGACAAACTTTGGTTTTGGGAGCTGGATGCACGAGTAGAGCTCATACTCAGTACAGGTGGAGGCTAGAAAAAGACTGAGAGCGACAAATCAAGAGAGCAAAAATGGCCATAATCATGCATAGCGACAAAAACATCGTTAATCAACCCATAAGTGGTACTACAAGTTCAAAAACTAAATGATCATAGAGGCTATAAGTGACTTGTTTGTAGTCATAAACATGGTGTAGGCATACGCCAAGTCAACCAAATAAAACATTCAAAGGAGAACACCACAAATTCATGCTTCAATATGACAAGAACAACTCATGATTCTTTCAATGGCACATTAAACACTCTCAGATATTTGAGACAAATCACGCTACAAAATAACTACTAGGCTTTAGAATTAAAATAACATCTAGCACGACATGAAAAAAATCTAGCCACAGTCTATACAAGCTTCTATTTGCACCGTTATAAGCACGAAAACTGTACTACGACTTTCCAACACCAAGCATTTTATACTAAACAAAAACTCTCCAAGAGATACAACAATGAAACAATAGAGTACTAACACAACTCTACTAAAACTAACAGCTCTAAATAAGAGATGCAATAAAAACATGAGACAAACAGGAATTTTGCAGCAGCTAGAAGAAAAACTAAGAATACGAGCATAACGAGTATTCAACGAAAAAGCGGAGCGTGTCTCTCTCCCACACAAAGAATGCTAGGTTACAAATATATTATTGCATAAAGGAAATAAAATGAAACAAATGAAACAAAATAAAAACAAACAGACGCTCCAAGTAAATTTCATATGATGTGACCGAATAAAAATATAGTTTCACTAGAAGTGACATGATAAATTGTTGATGAAGAAGGGGATGCCTTGGGCATCCCCAAGCTTAGACGCTTGAGTCTTGTTAGAATTTTCTGGGATGAACCACAGGGGCATCCCCAAACTTTGACCTTGCACTCTTCTTGATCACATTATATCACCCTCTTCTCTTGACCCTTGAAAACTTCCTTCACACCACACTCAAAGTAATTCGCATTAGAGGGTTAGTGCAACAATAAAAATTCCATGGGTTCTGCATGGGCACAAGTGCTATTGATACTTTTAAACATTATCTACATCCATTGATGTTTCGTGAAGCAAAGAAATCCACTTGACATAGTAAAAGAGCAAATGCAAGAAAATTGCAGAATGTGTAAAAACCAGAACAATCTGTAAAGATGATTTTTTTGGGGGTACTTACGTTGTTCAGATAAAAAAAGAGCAAAAAAGTTTCGGAATTAGCTGAGGAATAAGCAAAAAAAAAAGTTTTAGGTCATTTTGATCTTTCTGGAATTTATATGATTTTTTTACGATGGACAACAGAAATCTGTTTCCTGCGCAGAAATCCAAAACCAACTCCAACTTTTGCTAGAAACTTTACTTGGCACCACTAATACATGAAAATAAATACAAAAAGGAGTTGCTACAGAAGTCTACAACCCCTAGACTCAAATAAAACATAGAAAAACAAAGCAAAAATAAAACCATGGGTTATCTCCCAAGAAGTGTTGTTCTTTAACGCCTTTTAGTAGGCTGAGAAAAGTGGAATCAAGTGTTTTCAAGTGAAGAAGCACCCAAATTGTTACGAGGCTTGCGTTTACCTTTCTTAACCTTATTCTTACTTTTAGGGAACTGATGGTCTTAGCATGTTTTGGAAGTGAAAGTCATGGTACCTTTCCCCATATCAATAGTTGCTTCTAAGAGCTCCAACAGAGATCTTCCAAGGGTAATTTTGCCTCCTCCTACACATTCAATAACGAGATAATAAGTGGAGACATTTTTCCTAGGAGTTTTGTAAACACCCCCTCAGCTATCCCAATGGGAAATATAGTAGTGTTATTAGTGAGATGTATTTCTTCTCCTCCCTCAAAAATTCTCCAAAGACTCAAAGATTCATAAATTTCATTAGGCATAAGACAAAATTCAGACATAATATCACAACGAGCATGAAAAGTTTCACCATTTATAGCAACCTTCGCTGTAGGAATTATATTTGAGGCTTCAGAGTTTATTGGGACATAATCAAGGTGTTCAAAAATCTTATTATGACTTTTTTTTAAACAAGAAACACGTGAATCAAGAGTATTCAATCTAGCATAAATACTTGCAAAGGCTTTATCAGAGCTACTAGGTGAGCTATAGGTTGCAATTAATTTTTTTATGGCATTAAAAGCTTGATCTCCATCATAATGAAAGAAATCTGCTCCTACCACAGTATCCAAAGCATATCAATAGCAAAGAACAAGACTTAGAGTCATTTTAGGTTCAAATTTTCCAATAGGAATAAAAAACTCTAGACCAAGCTTCCTTAAAACTCTCATCACTCCCTTGTTTCAAAGTGAAGATCATTTCATCACGTGACATGGTAACAGGAACATGAGTATTCATTTTAGCAAGACTAAAAACATGATAAAAACAACAACTAGAATAAGAACTATTTTTTGTGTGTGTTTTTGATAAAGAGAAGCAAACAAGACAAAATAAAATAATCTAAGCAAAACAATAACAAAGTAAATAGATTGGAAGTGAGAGACTCCACTTGCATAAATTCTCTTCCTCCCCGGCAATGGCGCTAGAAAAGTACTTGATGGTGCAGGTCTTGCACTCATTGGGAGACCCCAAGAGAAAGGTTTGATGAGCACAACAACAAGTTTCTCTCAGAAAAGAAACCAAGATTGAATCGACCAGTAGGAGAAAGAAGCAACTTTCGAAGGTTGATGCAGCTTAGAGGGAGGGCGCACTACCGGTTCAGCAGCAACATTGAACCTACACAACACAATCAATTCACTTTGCCCCAACGAACAAGTGAGGTTGTCAATCTCACTGGTTTTGCTGAACACAAAGAGTTTAAACGTATGGTGTGGACAACAGTATGAGAACAATATGAAAACAATAGTAGCAGTGTGAAAACAGTGGAAGAAGTGGTTGTATTATAAGTATGAGAAAACGGACCGGGGTCCACAATTCACTAGAGGTGTCTCTCCATAAAAGATAACTAACATGCGTGGTGAACAAATTACAGTTGGGCAATTGATAGATAATAAAACATGCATGACATGATGATTTCTATAAGATTCATGCGGGCACTACAACAAGATAGATAGACCGTCATCCAACTGCATCTATGACTAATAATCCACCCTCCGAATATCATCCAAACAAACGTTGGGTATTAAGTTGCAAGCAACAGATAATCACAGTAAGCAAAGTGTGTAATGTAAACAATGTAAACAAAGTAAACAACGTTGTTTTCTCCCTAATGGCAACAACACATCCTCCATCCGTCATGTTTCTGTCACTCGAGCACAGATGCAAAGGAGGCATGAACCCACTATCGAGCATAAATACTCCCTCTTGGAGTCACTAGCATCTACTTGGCCAGAGCATCTACTAACAACGGAGAGCATGTAAGATCATAAATAACATACACATGAAGACAACATGATAGATTGATAATCAAGATACATAGCATTCAAATATCATCGGATCCCAGCAAGCACAACATGTAGCATTACAATAAGATGGTCTCGATCATGTAGGGAAGCTCACGAGATCTAAACATGAGGCATAAATAGGATAGGACAACCATCTAGCTACTGCTATGGACCCATAGTCCAAGGATGAAATACTCACACATCACTCCGGAGGCGAACAAGGTGGTGTAGAGCCCTCCGGTGATGATTTTCCCTCCCGACAGGGTGCCTGGGAGAACTCCAGAACCCTCCCGATCTCGGGTTGACGATGACAGCGGCCTCGGGTGTTTTTCGTGGAAAAGTGGTATCTATTTAGGGTTCACGCATCGGGGAGAATATATAAGCAAAAGGGCGATGGTGGTGGGCGCCCGAGGGGTCCACACCACCCCAAGCGCGGCTAGGAGGGGGCGCGCCGCCCTATGGTGTGCCCCCCTGTGGCCCCCCTCCGGGCCTCTTTGGGACTCCGTGGAGCCTTCGGGAATTCTAAGACTTCGGGCTTCGAATTTTCCAATTCCGAGAATATTTCTAGAACAACTTTTCTGAAACTAAAAACAGCTGAAAACAAGAACTGGCTCTGTGGCATTTTGTCAATAGGTTAGTCTCGGGAAATCGATAAAAATGATATAAAGTGTAAGGAAAACATGTAGCGAATGGCATGAAAACAACATGGAACATCAGAAATGAAGGATACATTTATGACGGATCACCCCACACCACATGGTGGCATGGCCAAGGGGGGTCGCGCCACCGTATGGTGTGGCTGCCTTGGATCCCCCCTCTGGGTCTCCTCCAGACTCCGGGTACGTGACTGAAAAATAGGACCCTGGGTTTTTTGTTTCGTCCAATTTCGAGAATATTTCGAGAACAACTTTACTGAAACAAAAAACAGCAGAAAACAGGAACCGGCGTTGTGGCATCTTGTCAATAGGTTAGTCCCAAGAAATCCATAAAAATGATATAAAGTTTATAGAAAACATGTAGTAGATGTCATAATATCAATCATGGAACATAAGAAATTATAGATACGTTGGAGACGTATCACAGGTTCGATAGGTACGCAGCATCAACATAGCCTACAACTGTGAGGTCTTGATTCCTCCGGTAAAACAAGCCAAGATCTATGGTCCCTTGCAGGTATCAGAAGATGTACTTAACGCATTTCCAATATATCCTTGTAGCCTCAAAACTGTACCTAGCAAGCAAATTGACGGCAAATGCAATGTCCGGCCGTGTACAATTCGCGAGGTACATGAGTGCACCAACTGCATTCAAGTAGGGGAATTCTGGTTCCATAACTTCCTTCCCCTCTTCCTTAGGCCTGAACGGGTCCATATCCTGTTGTAAAGATCTCCCCATCATCAGGGTCTTAGAAGGATGTGCTTTGTCAAATCCAAATCTTTCCAACACCTTATGAGTGTATGCAGACTGATGCACTAAGGTCCCAACAGGGTAATGATCAAGTTGTAAACTTAGGCATAACTTGGTTTTGCCTAAGTCTTTCATTTTGAATTACAACATCAGGTAGGAACTCGCTTCCTCAATATCCTCAGGTGTACCGATTATGTTCAAATCGTCCACGTACACCGAGATAATACAGAAACCATCTTGTGATCTCCGTATAAAAACACATGGGCAATCTTCATTGCTCGTGTAGCCCTTCCGATGAAGGAAATCTCTTAAACGAGTATACCACATCCTACCTAACTGTTTAAGTCCATAAAGTGACTTCTTAAGTTGAAAACTGTATAAACTTATGTTTGCTCTATCTTGGTTCGGAACAGGGATACCTTCGGGTACCTTCATGTATATGTCCGAATCTAGATTACCATAAAGGTAAGCGGTGAAAACATCCATAAGTTTCATTTTCAAGTGCAAGTTTACTTCCATTGAGATCAAGTATCTAAAAATAATTCCATCCATGATAGGGGAGTAAGTTTCCTCGAAGTCGACACCTTGTCGCTGGGAGAAACCTTGAGCAACGAGCCTTGCTTTGTACCTTACTACCTCGTTATTTTCGTTCCTCTTTCGAACGAAAACTCACTTGTGGCCAACGGGGCGCAAATGGGAGGAGTTAGAAAAATAGGCCCAAACACCTCTCTTTTGTTAAGAGAAAATAACTCATCAGTTGTTGCCTTCTTCCAATCTTTCCAACCCGACATTTTCTTACAATCAAAGAGAGTGTTAGGCTTCGGGTCAAGATCTATGATTGAGGATATTTTCTTGGCAAAATAAATGTCGACATTTGCCATAGCTCGATTAATTGGTTCGCCTGAATTAATAGAATTAATGGACATTTCGTCATAGAGTGCATCAGGCACATTCCCTTCCTCCACCGAATTTCCCAATCCGGGAGCTAGGTCCTTTAGCTTTCCCGCTCCAATGTGTGCACACACATCTTTGCTGGGTATTTACGAAGTAGGAAAATTCAAGTCCGTAATTTCGTGCACTGAAACGTCCGTACTTGTGAAAGGTCTCAACTGGCTCCCCTTTGCAGAGGTAGGCTGCGATTAATCTCTCTCATCCTTTTTCTTCGGGCGTCCATGAGTAGTACTTCTGGAGTCCTGCTCCGGCACCCTGTCAGCGAGGGGGATCATCACCAGAGGCCTCTACATCGCCATGATCGCCTCCGGACAGATGCCTGAGTAGTTCATCTCGGGACTACGGGTACATAGTAGTAGCTAGATGGTTGTTATCTCCCCTATGCCTCCATGTTTAGAGTCTCGTGAGCTTCCTAACATGATCGAGACAACCGTTATGCAATTGTGCATGTTGTGTTTGCTAGGATCTGATGAACCATGAGATTATGATTATTTTGTTCATGTCAATCTGAGATGCTTCACTTATATTTGTAGAGAGTTTTAATCTTGTATTGCAATTCTCTCCGGTGTTTATGATTACCTTGGCCACGTAGTTGTTTTCACCTCCAAGAGAGGGTTTATATGCTATATAGTGGGTTCATGCCTCCTTGTTGCATGCGCTCAAGTGACAGAAACGTGTGTGGGGGAGGATGTCTTGTTGCCACTGGGGAGAAAACAACGGTGCTCTTGTCTAGGATGGGAATCACTGACACATTACATATTGATCTTAATGCAGTTGTCGTTGCACACATAGCAATCACTTCGTTGTTGCAACTTAATACCAAGAGATTTGCTAGATAGCTTTCTTGAGGTGGATATTTTGATATGGACGCATGTTGGATAGCGGTCATATACCTTGACGTAATGCCTACAATGTTAGAACCCGTGAACTTTATCTCGTCATAATAGTATTGTTGTACGTTCATGATTTGTCAATTTACAAGTTGTAATTTGTTCACCCAACAAGCTTGTTTTCTCTGGAGAGACACCACTAGTGAAACTAGGGCCCCCGGTCCTATTTTTCTCATATTGAAAACCTTTTTAGGCACTTTCATAATTGTTTCCTTGATGTCATGTTTGTACTTTAATCTTTTTCCAAGACTCTATACGTTTAATTCTCCTGTTTTCAGCAAGACCGGAAAATTGACAACCTTCCGAAAAGTTGAAGCAAGAGATAGTTTGTGTTTGTGTGCAGGTTCCACGCTCCCGTCAACACCGGTATTTTCTGGCTCTGTTGATGAAGCAACCTTATTCAAGACTACAAAGTCCTACTAGTTCGATAACTCTGGTTCTTTACTAGGGGAAAACTTACTCTAGGTTGCATCATACCTTCCGCTTGGGGTCTCCCAACGAGCGTGTGATCACGTCCTCATCGAGCTCGGAACACATAAATAGAAAGATGAGCAAGAATCACATGGATTGATTGGAATAGTGGCCTACTCTCTAGGTTGTGATGGTTGATATGGATACATCCTTCTAGTCATAATCTATTGGGATCTTGTTTCACTGAAAGTTTATATTGAGGATATCAGTTTCCGTGGGAGCCTATCTAATTTTACTTTTATTAAATTAAGTAGTGCAAATTATTTTTGAACTATAGAGTCTAAATAATTTTTTTATTGTAGAGATGGATCCTGTTGAAAACATAAGTCTGAATGAGTTGTTGGAGATAAATAAATTAACTAAGAAAAGCGTGAACTTCTATGAATGGGTTCACGATCTAAGAGTTGTTCTCAGAAGTCTTGAGGTAGAGCATGTGTTGGACTCTAAAGTCCCAACACCTAATGGAGAGTATTCTCTGTTAGGGGATGAAGAGTATCAAGTCGATGTGATCATGCTGGACAAGGTGAGTTCCGAGCTAGGTGATTGTTACCCACACTATCGCCCCTACCGTCTCATCAAAGATTTAATGGCTCGGTTCTCCATGCAAGTTTGTCATGGTCGTCATAACCTTAATGCTGATTGTTGAAGTGCAAACTCATGTGCCTTGGTTCATTGAGGGATAAGAAATACAAGTTCATAGGGATACTTCAGAGGCTTAAGGATACTTGTTTTCCAATTCCAAAAAAGCAATCAGTTGATATACTCTTCATGTCACTTCCATCACATTACTTTTGTTTTGTGTCTTGCTACAATCTGATGGAAGTGGAGAAGACAGTTGAAGAAGTCGTCCAGATGCTTATGTTAGCTAAGATGGACGTTTTTGTCCATGCCGTGGTGAATACACCAATTAAGAAAGACAAGGGGAAGTCCACATGAGGTATAAATCTTACATTTTCTTTTCTCAAAGATATTTTGCTATTGGATACTAAAATTTCTCAGTTTGCAATTTATTGCGGAGCGAGAAGGAATAGAGGCAAGAAAGGTGTGAAGCGTGGAAGGCGCAGTTGAAGACGCATTTAATGGCTCCACACCAGCTGCATCATCTATGTAGTCCAAGTCAATAAAGAGGATCAACATTAGAACTTCGAAATAATAGTTATTTTGAGTTTGATCATTTTGTAATGAATGTTTTATGTTCAAGAACCATGTTGAGCTCGAATTATAAAATATGCGTGCGAATCCCAAGCATGGGAATTCAAAGTTTATGATCTTCTTTATTGCATTATGTCATTGAGTTTTATTATTATGTATTGAAATTTTTGATTCAATTATTAATTGAGTTTACGTAATAGTTTTGTGGCTTGTTAAACAAATTGGAGATAAGTTTTTTATTGATTTATTAAGGTTTAGAGATTGTCTTTAAATTATTTAATAAAGCTAAAAATCCATATAAGTGTTAGTCACTTGTGAATTTCTAAATTCACATAAGGGATGGATATTTTCTCAGTTGACTTAATTCAATCGAAGACTCAATATGATAAGTTAATCATATTTATGAAGTGGAGTAGACGAAATAATTGATGTTTCAATATTTCATGAAAGTCTGTGGGAGTACTTTGAATCAAAAACTAAGATCAAAGAAATTTGATTGAAGTAGAAAGGACTTAATAGAATAATAACATGATCGACAAAGAAAAATTTCTTGGTCAAAATTACCCATGATAAATTTTGAGAGGCTCAAAATTATTGCGATAATGAAATATTTGTGAGACAAGGATTTAAGCAATGTTATAATGAAATTGCCAAATGTCTTGGTGTGATAAGTAAAAGCGTGAAATGAAAATAGTTCTCAACCCACTAAAGAAAATTTTTTTGTTTGTTTGTTAAGATTGGAGCATTTTCATTAATTAACTTAGAGTTATTTTAATGATACTTCCAAGTAATCAATATTGCTCATTTTTATGCATAATTGATTAAGAGGTTTTGCATAAAACCAATATATTTACTGGTAGTAAATTTCCATATTGACTCCAAGTGTTTTAACACATTGGATTAAGGAGAAAAGTATCTTCTCATGATAAAGAGGTGGAGATTATATTATGTTAAGATTGTGAATCTTTGGAGAAAGGATTGAATGAAAGGGGAAACATGCAAATGTTTCCAATTCATCGCTTTATCCGACAATTTATGTATGAGATACATAAAGTTTGAACTAAATATAAAATAAAGGTCATATGAGGAATTTGATGTAATATTCACCTTGTGATGTAGTCATCAAAATTCTGAGACAATGACCATGAAGTGAAAAACAAAACAAACAATATAATAGTGCTCATATACATATGACATTGGATTGTCATATAGATATATGATAAGGGATATATTCATGTTGAATCCAATATTTTATCTTGAGAGTAATTGGAGTGATATTAAATCATAGGAACAAGAATATTTTCGCAAAGAAAAACATATATGAATATTTTATATTCATAAAGCTAGTCTTGATTAAAATTGTTTTATCAAGAAATGATAATGATGAGTTGAAACTTATCATATCAATTGCTTGGTGCTGTTATTGGATAAATTAGTAGATAATTTGCTAAATGTAATTAATTTTGGGTTACTAGAGTAATATTAAATATTACAAGTATGAGTATTAAGTGAGCCATATTAATGAAATAAGAAGGTATTCGTTTCTTTATTATATAAAGCGAAGGGACTTAAAAGTCAGTTTGGCTGGGCCTAATTGAAAGAGAGTTGCCTCATGGAATGGAATAATTTAAAAAGATTTTAAATGCAACGTCAGAAAGTGTCTTATTAAATTCAAGATCTATGAGATAGATTGAGGATTTTAATAAACATGAATATGATGGGTGTGCTGAGTGTAATTCTGAAAGACATTTCGAATTACAATGAAATTAAGTATTTAGTCTCAAAAGTAAGATGACATGATATTTTTCAATAGACATGGCCTTCATAGTCATTGCTGAGTGAAATGGAAAGGGTTGAGATCAAATCATAATATTTTGTGACTTAGCCAATCTCGTTGTCATGGAGAAGCACACAAGAACCGCTAGATTTAAGTTGGCTAAATTGCTTAGTCAAACAGGTATAAAGGAGAAAGACTTAAGTAAAAGTTTTTCTCATGCAATTAATTGTTTATAATAAAACGTAGGAATATTATGGTGAGATGTTTCTCACATAAATATGTAACGGTAGTATTACAAAATATAAAACGACTTAGTGGGATTTTGTATAGATACAAAAAATATTGCGAGATGTATTCATATATGTATTTGTAGTGGAATTACGAAATCAAATCTGTATTGATTTTCATTCAGATTATGATTCTTCAATTGATAATACCGTATGTTGTATAAATATCAACATTAGAGTATTATGAGTGGACTCTGCAGTATATTACTACGGATAGTTGCAACGCAATATGAGACATAGATTGCAAGTTATTGGATAAAAGTCATTCGACTTAGTGAGGTTTTAGAAGACGGTATGCTAATTCATCCATATATACTTGAATTATTAATGCTACTACGAAGCCATATTCACACAAATCAAATTCCTAATAAAACCAACTCAAGTTTATCACAAGTTGATGAGATCAAAAGGTGAAAGACAACGGTATAAAGAACCACATGCATAGTGTGAGTAACACCGTATTTCCATAGGTTTTATGCCATCATACTAACTAGAGTATTATTGACTCTAGTGCAAGTGGGATATTGTTGGAGATATGCCCTAGATACAATAATATCCAGTTATTATTCTATCTCCAAGTTAATAATTAATTTTATGTCATCAACTCATCATGCTACAATCGCTATAACACTTGAAAAGTGAGTTTTCAAAGGAAAATCTTTGCGCGGGTGTGATGACATAAACAAACAAGAGTTCCTAATCTTGTCTCTAGTATTAGCTTATGGTTTGTGAGATGATCACATTTTCCTGATCATGGACTTGATTAAAATTCTAGCAAAACATAAGAGTTTATTGTTAGGGTAACAATAGTACTGAACATACCCAAGTATATGATCTTGCTAAAAAAGACTCAACAATTGTAATGTAATTAGCAAAGTACATATGAAGTTGCCATTGACTATAATTCCTATACTATGAGAATATCTAGTGACCGCACGATCGAAAGTTATACTTTGGATATCATAACCCGTCTTACCGTAACTGAGGATCATAACGGTGATGTCTGGGTATAATCTAGAAAGTGCAATGAAATCGAGATCGTTCAAGAATAGTACTTGACTACTCTAGACGATAGAGAGATACATTCTCTAGTCCCTCTCAGTATCACCAATGTCAACCAATCTTCTAGCCAGAAACAATGTGATCCTTGACGAGGGAAGCTTGGCGACATCCTTGCAACTAGGCCTAGTTGTGAGGATATACAATTGTTCAGAACTCTTCTATGACTACATCGATTTCGCTGCTTAGTGAGTCGTGATCCTGATCCTTGCATGTATGGGCATGCCTCGTTATCTTCATAGTGATTTTGGCGGACTACGTAGGCCAAAATTTAAAATTCTACACCGTACACCGAGGCAAACAACCCCTATGTGCGGCCTAGGGCCCACACACGCCTAGGCATCACCTGGGAGGGGTGGACCCCTGACACCGCCTCTTTGCCTATATAACGCCTTATGACCTAAAAACATCGGGGACACAGATTTTTTTTCCACGAAACAGATACGGAGGCGTCGTCACCCGACACCCTTCCAGAATGGGGAATCGTCACTGGAGGCCTCTACACCTCCATGATTGCCTCTGGACAAATGCATGAGTAGTTCATCATTGAATTACGTGTCCATAGAAGTAGCTACATGGTGATCTCTCCTCTTGTGCTATCATGCCACGGTCTTTTGAGGTGCCTAACATGATCAATATCGTTCATATGTAATTGCTACATGTTGTGTTTGTGTGGATCCGATGGATCATGAAATTATGACCAGTTTGTTCATGTCTTTATATTGAGCTTCACTTATATCTTTATTAGTGTTTTAATGTGTTCTTGCACACTCTCCGATGTGTATTGCTACTCTGGCCAAGTTGTTGTATGCATCTCTAAGAGGGAATTTTATGTTAGATAGCGAGTTCATGCCTCCTTGTTGTCTGCGCTTGAGTGACATAAATGGGTAATGGGAAGGTTGTGATGTTGCCACTAAGGAAAAAAAACGGTGTTCTTGTTTATGTGATAAGAATTATTGCTTATATTATGTATTGGTCTTAATGTAGTTAATCGTTGCTTTGGGTAATCACTTGATTGCTTGCAACTTAATACCAAGCGATTTGTTTGATAGCTTTCTTGAGGTGGATTATTAGATATGGATGCATGTTGGATAGCGATCCATATGCCTTGATGTAACGTCTACATGATTAGAACCCGTGAACTGTATCTTGTCATAATAGCATTATTATGACCTCATGATTTATCAATTATCTAGCTGTAATTTGTTTAGCCCACATGTGTATTGTTTTATGGAGAGACACCACTAGTGAAACTATGGCCACCGATCCATCTTTTACATTGATTATAACCTTGTTCACTTGCTTTTCATCATCACTTGCTCGTTGTTCCGTTCTTATTTTAATCTCCAAACACTATATATGTTTAATTATCCAAACACTTTGAGAGTTAGGAGCAAAAGAGAGTTTGTGTTCTGTGTGCAGGTCCACGCTTGTTGAAGCGTCAGACAACAAGCAACCCTGATTGACTTTGAAGTCCTGCTGGATTGATCAACTTGGTTCCTTAATCGAGAGAAATTTGTTGTTGTACTACATCATACTTTCCTCTCGGGGTCTCCCAACGGTTGTGTGATTTCATGTCGTGAGTGCTTCATTGATTTATTTGCTCACAAGAGCCTATGTTATCTTGTTGCCATTCTTATTCCAGATTACGAAATACTTGTTTTTACCATCCTGATTACAAACGTTTATCATCTCTTCACCAAACCAGTGCACCTATCCAATTACCCATTCTATTAGGTGTATTGAGGACATAAGAGCCTTTTTATATCTTGATAGCACGGTTGTTTGAGAGGGATACTTACAACCTACACCTCCCGTGGTTCAATAAACCTTGGGGTATCCACTTAAGGGAAATTGCTACTTTCCTAGAAGGGAACGTTCGATAACCAAAACATAACCCTCGTTAATACATCTCATGAGTCACCACCCCTGCGCTCGAGTGACAGAAACATGTGGGGGGAGGATGTGCTGTTGCCACTAGGGAGAAAACAGTGGTGCTCTTGTCTACAGATGGGTACCACTTCTTACATTACGTATTGATCTTAGTGCATTTGTCTGTTGCACACATAGCAATCACTTTGTTGCTACAACTTAATACCAAAGGATTTGCTGGATAGCTTTCTTGAGGTGGATATTTAGATATGGATTCATGCTGGATAGCGCTCCACATGCCTTGACCTAATGCCTACAGTGTTAGAACCCATGAACTTTATTTCGTCATAATAGTATTGTTATATGTTCATGATTTGTCAATTGCCCATATGTAATTTGTTCACCCAGCATGTTTGTTTTCTTTGGAGAGACGCCACTAGTGAACCTATGGCCCTCGGTTCGTCATATTGCAAACCTTCTTTTAAGCACTTTCATAATTGTTTCCTTTCTATCCCCTTTTTTTTTTACTTTTATTGTTTTTCAAGACTTGTTTTTCAGCAAGACCGGAAGATTGACAACCTTCTGGAAAGTTGGGGCAAGAGAGAGTTTGTGTTTGTGTGCAGGTTCCACTCTCCCGTCAACACCAGTTTTCTATGACACCGTTGATAAAGCAACCTTCTTCAAGACTAGAAAGTCATACTGGTTCGATAACTCTGATTCTTTACTAGGGGAAAACTTACTCTAGACTGCATCATACCTTCCGCTTGGGGTCTCCCAATGAGCGTGTGATCACGTCCCATCAGTATCTCTCCCAAAATAAAAGTGCTAGGATCCAACCAAAAGTTACAGCAAAGAAAACAAAACAAACTGAAAGCAAAATAAAAAGACGCTCCAAGAATAACACATATCATGTGAAGCAATACAAATATAGTGTTTTGAAAGAAACCTGATATTTTTTTTGATGAAGAAGGCGATGCCTTGGGCATCCCCAAGCTTTGACGCTTGTACTTCTTGGATATGTCTTGGGGTGACATGGGCATCCCCAAGTCTTGAGCTTTTGTCCATCCTTCATCTCATCACATCATTCTTCTCTCCCTACAGTTGAAAACTTCATCTTTCCCTCCCTACAGTTGAAAACTTCCTCCACCTAGAACTTCTCCATAATCTTCATCAGCAACGTTAGTGTAATCAAAATAATGAATCCACTTAGTTTTGTTTCAACACAAGTCTCACACCTCAACTAAAACATTATCTACTGCCACAACTCCTTTTAAAGCTCTTCCCCTCAGAATAACACCAAAAGAAATAGATTAAAACGCAAATGCAAATATTGGCAGAAATCTGTCAAAACAAAACAATCGTAAAGATGATTCTTTTTTCGGAAATCTTATGTTGCTCAAATCAAAAGTGCGAAACTAACAAAAGTTAGATAATAACATGGTGCCCCTGGTGGCGCCCTGGCTCCCCTCTGGCTCCCCTTTGGACCCCGTCTTCGTTCCGGGTAAAAATTGATCTCCGTGGATTTTCAGCCCTTTTCGAGAATATTTCCTTAAGAACTTTTCATACATTGAAAACAACACAAAACAACAACTGGCCTAGGGGCATCTTGTTAATAGGCTAGTATGTGAGAACATCCGGAAAACGATAGAAACATGTGGAAAACAAAAGGTATTGGGTAGAAAACAAGCATGTGACATCAACAATTATAGGTACGTATGCAACGTATCAAACATTCGCTAATACATATCATGAGTCCCACCCCTCACACCTGAAAATTGCACGCAAACTCTTCCAAGCACGTATGCATCACACACTCTAGTTGGAACTGTTCTCCACCATCCGTGTGCTCCCACGCTTACTGTCACACGCCCACACAACGCACCTCGTGTGGATGGAGTACTCAAAGAAGCCTCAAAGCCTATAACTCACAAACAAACTATAGTGGACAAATCATTTGTATGATTGCGTTTCCCACACTCACTCACACACTCTGGCTAGAACAACCTCCGCCGCCCATATGCCCCCACGTTTGCAGTCATGTGTCCACCCTTGCCCCTCGTGTGGGCGGAGTTCCCAAAGAAGGAGATTTGAGCAAACATTTATTATCCTCCACACCAAATATGCTCAATATTAATGAAAAAGGTGTTTGGATGTGTAAACAAAAAACCAGGAATTTGTGCGGTACTTAATTAGGGAACAAGGGGTAGAGAGAAAGATCAGGCCAGAGGGAAACCCGCCACAACCAAAACATAACCTTTGCTAATATATCTCATGAGTCCACCCCTCACACCTAAAACTTGTATGCAAATTCTTTCGAGCACGTCATTGACATCCTGCATGTATACATCACAATCTAGTTGGAACCGTTCTGCACCATCCGTGTGCCCCCACACTTACTTTAACATGCCCGCACCACCCACCTTGTGTGGGCGGAGTCCTCAAAGAACGCTCTCACCCTAGAATTCACAAGGAAACGATAGGAGACAAAATCATTTGTATGATTGTATTTCCCACACTCACATCATGCACTCTAGCCTGGAACCAACCTCCGCCGCCCATATGCCCCCACGTTTGCCGTCATGTGTCCACCACTTCCCCCTCGTGTGGGCGGAGTTTCCAACGAAGGTGATGTGATCAAGCATTTATTGGTTTCCACACCAGGGTATGCTCAATACTAATGAAAAAGGTGTTTGGACATGCAAAAATCATGAACTTGTAATTACTTAATTAGGGAACAATGGGAGAGATGGAACCCGCCACAACCAAAACAAAACCCTCGGTAATACATCTCATGAGTCACCACACCTCACACCTAAAATTTGCACGCAAACTCTTCCGAGCACGTCATCGACATCATGCACGTATGCGTCACACAATCCAGTTGGGGCCGTTCTCGCCATACGTGTCGTGTCCCCCAGGCTTATCGTCACATGACCACACCACCCACCTCTTGTGTGCGGGAAAACTTTGGTGGGCGGAGTCCTCAAAGAACCCTCAGACCCCGTAACTCACAAGCAAGCTCTAGCAGACAAAGCAACTGTATGATTGTATCGTGCACACTCACATCATGTACTCTAGCTAGAGCCGACCTCTACCGTCCATATGGCCCCCACATTTGTCGTCGTGTGTCCAACCCTTCCCCTCGTGTGGGCGGAGTTCCCAACGAAGGCGATGCAAGCAAGCATTTATTATTTTCCACACCAAGTATGCTCAATATTAATGGAACATATGTTTGGATGTGAAAAAAAACATGAACTTATAATTAATTAATTAGGGAACACATGAGAGAGAGAAAGATCGGACGAGAAGGGAACCCGCCACAGCCGAAACAAAACTCTTGCTAATACATCTCATGAGTCACCACACCTCACACCTAAAAGTTGCACGCAAACTCTCCTGAGCACGCCATCGACATCATGCACGTACGTGTCACTCTAGATGTGCACGTTCTCGTCATCCGTGTTCCCCCACGCTCACCGTCACATGCCCACACCACCCACCTGGCGTGGGCGGAGTCCCCAAAGAACCCTCACACCCCTTAACTCACAAGCAAACTCTAGCAGACAAAGCAATTGTATGATTGTATCGACCACACTAACATCATGTACTCTAGCTGGAGCCGACCTCCGCCGTCCATATGGCCCCCATGTTTGTCGTAGTGTACCCACCCTCCCCCCTCATGTAGGCGGAGTTCCCAAAGAAGGCAATGTGAGCTAGAATTTATTGTTTTCCACACCAAGTATGGTCAATACTAATGAAAGATGTGCTTCGATATAAAAAACATTAATTTGTCATGCTGTTTGATATTAAAAAATGGTTTTGTATGTCTGTTTCGCTTAGAAGTTTATATGAAAAACCAAATCTCACAAAGATCACAATACTTTTTATTTATTGTTGCCAATTTTAGCGATAGCACTTTCGACAATTTCCATTTCCGACATACGAATCACACAAAGATTTCACCCAAAATTCATGTCCTGTCAGTCCAATTAATAACCCCGATTGAAAACACGAACATGTGCCGACTACTGGTTCTACCACGGAAACCATTCACACACAATTCTAGCTTAGATAAACATCGTCTTCTTCGACAAAGAGATGATGATGATGATACGAATGTCACCGTCGGGGCAGGTCTGATCCGCCCAACCACTTTACCTTAATCGAAGAACAAAACCACCGAATTCACTAGGCTGCAACTGAATTCCGCGTGTGTGTTCTGCCGCCGCGAGCCGTCCAAACAGGGACACGCCAAGAGCGACAGAGAGGGAGACCGGGAGTAGTACACCTGGACCGAAGTCGTGTCCAGCAGGCGGCATCCCCGCCGTCCGTGCCGTCCAGCTGGCACCGTCCCGAACCGTCCGTGCGTCCACGCGGGCCCCAACGCTCGCCCTCGCGCAGGCGGAGTCCCCGAAGCCGATACGTGACGGAATTTATTATTTTAGGCCGCACAGCCCCCATCCCTCTCTACCCCCGCCCCCCTCTCGGGATATCCGCCCGCCCGCGCTCGCTCCACTCTCCCCGCCCTCCGGCGCCACGCACGCCGCCGCAAGATCCAAGCCCAGCCGCGGCAGGACGTCACCCTCGAAGCGCCCCCGCGCGTCGGCTAGTCCGCCTCCCCGAGGTGCGCTCCCCGCTCCGCCTTCTATTTATGCCCTCCCCTCCCCGCCATTCCACTGTCGCGCCCCAGATCCGACGCCCGATCCGCCTCCGCTCCCGGAGGTGAGGCCAGCAGCTCGCCCTTCCTCCTCTACTGCTCTGTTTCGTGCGCGCTGGGCCGGGGCGGTTCGTCCGCGTCGATTGTTCGTGCGAGGTGGCGAGGAGGGTTTAAGGGGTACTGTGCTGCGCCGCGCTGGGCTCTGGGGTTAGTGTGCTCGCTTGGTGTTTGAGACTAGGTCGAGCTCGGAATTCGATTGTTCCGAGTTCGCCGTGGCATGCTTAGGTAGCGTCTGCCGGTAGACAGGAGAATGCTGAAATGTGGCTTGCCTAGAGTGTACCTAGGCGCAACCCGTAGTGATCGTCGTCCGCGGGTCGAAGGTGCCCTGTGCTGCCAATGTCTAGCATTGGCTTTCTATTGGAACATATTCATGCTAAGTGCAAGCTGTCTGTGGCGTCACACCATGGCAGCGCAGTACAGCGTGCTGGTGTTGCAGTCAGTCGTCGATGCGGGTTTTGCCATTCGTGTTGATGCTACCTACTGTGATGATAGGTGCACGCTCTTAGTTTACCGTTGGGCCGTTGGGAGCGTGCTGATGCTACCTACTGTGGTGTTGCACTGAGAGTGGCAGATGCTGCCTACCTTTTTTTTCTTCTTTTGGTAATAAAACCTGGGTTTCCTGTTCCATTGCAGCACTGCGTTTCTTACCTATTTTAGCCTCGGTCGTATAAACTTACCCAGAGGTCGTAAATTAATCGATAAACTTCCTGTTGCATGTCTCTATCTCTATAGACTAATGATTCCTATGTGCATTCATCTGTCAGGTTTCCAAACCTGGGGTTTACAATCAGTTTATGGCAGTCTGTGTTTGAAGAACACTGCAACTCCGCTGTCTGTCCAAAGGGAGGACGATGGGATCCACACATCTGCCCATTGTCGGGTTTAATGCATCCACAACACCATCGCTATCCACTCTTCGCCAGATAAACTCAGCTGCTGCTGCATTCCAATCTTCGTCCCCTTCAAGGTCATCCAAGAAGAAAAGCCGACGTGTTAAGTCAATAAGGGATGATGGCGATGGAAGCGTGCCAGACCCTGCAGGCCATGGCCAGTCTATTCGCCAAGGTGAACCCAGGACCATCTCCTTACTTTTTTGTCGTCAACCTCAGACTTGCATAGATTTACTTTCTTGATTGAGAGCATGCTTGTTTTAGTGTAAGATATCTCAATACTGTATCACAAAATGATAGTTAAGAACAAATCACTACACCAATCTTCACATATTGTTCTTATTGGGTTTGCTAAATCTTAGTTCGCATTAGATTTTTTTATGTCTATGTCGACACCCTGAGCCTCCCCGTGTCTCTGCATTGAGATTCAAGCAGGGATTGGGGAAATCACGACTGGATCCTTAGCCATAATTAAATCTCTGTCAACTTAGGTGTAGATGGACTCTGTTTTTAATATTCAGTATGATGTTTTCTTAAGGGAGAGGGACACAAAAATACATGTATGTTGCAGTTTAAGAATTTATGACTGAATGTTTTGATGATACAATAGTTCTGGAAAAGAAGGATGCCTAGATTTTGTTTTTTTGATAAATGTAGTTATAAAATTCGAAAGGTTGGCAAACCATTGTTTCTTCTTAGCTATTGTGTTGGCTTGCTCAGTTTCCAATGCATATCTGGATGTAGGTCTCGCTGGCATCATCGACCTCCCAAAGGAGGGCGCATCAGCTCCAGATGTGGACATTCCACAGTAAGTACCTCAGCACACTCACATTATAGCTTAGTCCTCTTGAAAGAACAGGCAAAAATGTATAACGCATGTATAATTCCTAGATTTCACTTGTCTTATTATCGTTACGCTGAAATGTTGAAGTTGTAAATTCGTTATTCTCATAGATTTACACCTCTATGTACATCATAGTTATGCACTATGCACCTGCTGTGAGTTCTGGAAATTGAACCATTCAGCGCACTGCAATCTGTAAGGTTTTGTTTTTATATAATATGGTTATAAATCATGTTCAACCTCTGCATCTACAACATTATTTATGTGTGGTATAGTATATAGTAATGTTACAGGGTGAGATTTTGCTATATAAGTTATGAAACTTGTGTTCAACTTTGTAAAGGGAAACATCCTCAAACCTGTTCTTAGTGGTTACAGCCCAGGCACATGGCCGTTGCACTGTATGGAGTATTGTTGGGCACCTACAAAACATTTTATTGGAAAGACTTTTTCATATAAGTATTGTTTAAATTTAATTGCCAACTGAAACCCTTACCCGGATAACAAGATGAATAACCCACTTGCGTTTCTGATTCATACTAGGCATTACTACGTCATATGTATTACGGTGACCGCAGTAATAACTTCGCTCTTTCTTTTCTAGTGGGTCTGAAGACCACAAGGCCTCCTACCAAATGAATGGGATACTGAATGAATCACATAACGGGAGGCACGCCTCTCTGTCTAAAGTTTATGAATTTTGCACGGAATTGGGTGGGAAAAACACCAATTCACAGTGTATTAGTCGCCAACAATGGAATGGCAGCAGCTAAGTTCATGCGGAGTGTCCGACATGGGCTAATGATACATTTGGGTCAGAGAAGGCGATTCAGTTGATAGCTATGGCAACTCCGGAAGACATGAGAATAAATGCAGAGCACATTAGAATTGCTGATCAGTTTGTTGAAGTACCTGGTGGAACAAACAATAACAACTATGCAAATGTCCAACTCATAGTGGAGGTCAGTACTGGTCATCCCTTGATGTGCAGTTATGCACAAGCTCCTCTTTGGTCTTTAGCATGACATGGCAACTTCACTTTTGCAGATAGCAGAGAGAACTGGTGTCTCCGCCGTTTGGCCTGGTTGGGGCCATGCATCTGAGAATCCTGAACTTCCAGATGCACTAACTGCAAAAGGAATTGTTTTTCTTGGGCCGCCAGCATCATCAATGAACGCACTAGGCGACAAGGTTGGTTCAGCTCTCATTGCTCAAGCAGCAGGGGTTCCCACTCTTGCTTGGAGTGGATCACATGTAAGCCTCACATTCTCTCTGATAAATCATCACCTGATATTTGTGGTGGATGCATTATGTAACCTATGACATTTTTATTATAGGTGGAAATTCCATTAGAACTTTGTTTGGACTCGATACCTGAGGAGATGTATAGGAAAGCCTGTGTTACAACCGCTGATGAAGCAGTTGCAAGTTGTCAGATGATTGGTTACCCTGCCATGATCAAGGCATCCTGGGGTGGTGGTGGTAAAGGGATTAGAAAGGTACATTACTCATTTGATTGGACTGTACACAAGAGATTGTGTGGGCTGTGATATTTTGTGCACAGTGTTAGCCCTAACCTTTTTAACATATTAACTCGATATCTCTTGCAGGTTAGTAATGATGACGAGGTGAAAGCACTGTTTAAGCAAGTACAGGGTGAAGTTCCTGGCTCCCCGATATTTATCATGAGACTTGCATCTCAGGTTAGACTTCTCTAGAAGTTCTATTTTCCAAGCGTGCTGTATCTGGGTTGTATATTGTACGTATGGAAGCTTTATTTGCTCTTTCTTACAGGCTAAAATTGTATCCTGTAATCTGTACTAATATTGTAATTTTCATTTAAATCCCTCTCCCCTTTCCTTTTGTAGAGTCGTCATCTTGAAGTCCAGCTGCTTTGTGATGAATATGGCAATGTAGCAGCACTTCACAGTCGTGATTGCAGTGTGCAACGACGACACCAAAAGGTATGCTGCTCCAAACTGAAATCATCACTTTTATTTCGGTTCTGCTTTACGTGTAGTTTTGATCAAATGGTTCAACTGTGTCCATTTTGTTTGTTTATAACAGATTATCGAGGAAGGACCAGTTACTGTTGCTCCTCGTGAAACAGTGAAAGAGCTAGAGCAAGCAGCAAGGAGGCTTGCTAAGGCCGTGGGTTACGTCGGTGCTGCTACTGTTGAATATCTCTACAGCATGGAGACTGGTGAATACTATTTTCTGGAGCTTAATCCACGGTTGCAGGTTTGTTCTTTTGGACACTCTCCAGGACTTCTATTTTGTTGGCAGTCGTTTACATTGTTAAATGGTCTATATTCAGGTTGAGCACCCAGTCACCGAGTCGATAGCTGAAGTAAATTTGCCTGCAGCCCAAGTTGCTGTTGGGATGGGTATACCCCTTTGGCAGATTCCAGGTAATAATAATATCATTGTAAAGAGTTTCGTTTCTGTCCCATGTTCTTTCTGTCTAACTATCTCCTTATTCAGAGATCAGACGTTTCTACGGAATGGACAATGGAGGAGGCTATGATATTTGGAGGAAAACAGCAGCTCTCGCTACTCCATTCAACTTTGATGAAGTAGATTCTCAATGGCCGAAGGGTCATTGTGTGGCAGTTAGGATAACCAGTGAGAATCCAGATGATGGATTCAAGCCTACTGGTGGAAAAGTAAAGGTGGGATTTCCTAATGTTATATCTATGTTTCAATTACACTACGGTTAGTAAACTGATCTGATCCTGATTTTTTTCGTATATTTCAGGAGATAAGTTTTAAAAGTAAGCCAAATGTCTGGGGATATTTCTCAGTTAAGGTAAGCTGTTCATAGCTCTGTTGCAGGGTCATCTTGTTTTGAGTTCCGCAGAAGATTAGTCTGCAAGATTTTTATTCGAATTAGTATTCTCATTTTGGTTTTTGACTAAGTATTGATCCAATCAACAAATATTGTCTCTCCCTTCATCTGTTTTCAGTCTGGTGGAGGCATTCATGAATTTGCGGATTCTCAGTTTGGTATGTAAAATGTGACGTAATGAATATTCCTCTTTGCTATTCGTATTGATCCTTACATTGGAATTGCTCCTTTCATTACAGGACATGTTTTTGCCTATGGAGAGACTAGATCAGCAGCAATAACCAGCATGTCTCTTGCACTAAAAGAGATTCAAATTCGTGGAGAAATTCATACAAACGTTGATTACACGGTTGATCTCTTGAATGTAAGTAACAATAACAATTTGTTGAATCCTACTTTTGATGTGATACAACCATTTTACATCCGGCTTTCCTTCAAAATAATCCCATTCTGTGGTTTCTCGTATCTTTAATTCAGGCCCCAGACTTCAGAGAAAACACGATCCATACCGGTTGGCTGGATACCAGAATAGCTATGCGTGTTCAAGCTGAGAGGCCTCCCTGGTATATTTCAGTGGTTGGAGGAGCTCTATATGTAAGATATGAAACTATGTTAATGTTACTGCAACTTTTGGCAAGCCAATCTTGAAAAACACTAGTGTTTAATTGAAATAATTGTTTTGTGCTGTAGAAAACAATAACCACCAATGCGGAGACCGTTTCTGAATATGTTAGCTATCTCATCAAGGGTCAGATTCCACCAAAGGTAGTGTCTTAATGGGCTTAAACTCTGTACATTGCTCGAAGGTGGACATTGCTGACCATTGTTTTTGTGCAGCATATATCCCTTGTCCATTCAACTATTTCTTTGAATATAGAGGAAAGCAAATATACAGTAAGTGTGACATTCCTTAAAAAAAGACTCTCAGTTACAATGAAATGATACTTACACTGATGCTCATCTACACCATGCCACAGATTGAGATTGTGAGGAGTGGACAGGGTAGCTACAGATTGAGACTGAATGGATCACTTATTGAAGCCAATGTACAAACATTATGTGATGGAGGCCTTTTAATGCAGGTACCTTCTTTCTTTTACTTGCTCATAAATGTGATATAATGTCTGCTGAAAGAGTTCTGACTCTTTAGTTGTAATGTCTCTAGCTGGATGGAAATAGCCATGTTATTTATGCTGAAGAAGAAGCGGGTGGTACACGGCTTCTTATTGATGGAAAAACATGCTTGCTACAGGTAAGAATATTCTGTTTGTTTGCTCCTTTATAATCTTAGTGTTTGATGGTAGGACTTTATATTCTTATTTGTGACTTTTTACTGCATTCACCTCTTGACCATTAGCACTTCATTTTTTACACTTCATCTGTATTGCTTCTGCTGTTTCTCAATTATAGTTATTCCAGTGACCACTCTTTAGTAATTTTAACAATTGCCAATTTATCATAATACGGGGCAAAAAAGTAGGTGTCCTTAACACCATGTCATGTCACCTATAATAAGCTTGTGATAAAATCATTTGTGATACAATAGAACAGTTGAATACTTTATGATTTCTTTCTTACATGAATACTTTATGATTCTTGATGACGCTGCACTGTATCCTAAACTACATAAATTACAAATCGTTTTGCAGAATGACCATGATCCGTCAAGGTTATTAGCTGAGACACCCTGCAAACTTCTTCGTTTCTTGATTGCCGATGGTGCTCATGTTGATGCTGATGTACCATACGCGGAAGTTGAGGTTATGAAGATGTGCATGCCCCTCTTGTCGCCTGCTGCTGGTGTCATTAATGTTTTGTTGTCTGAGGGCCAGGCGATGCAGGTTATATTACTGCCCTTTTGTTGCTTCTGCTGTTAAAAGCCATTGCATGCGAAGCATCTGAACTTAATATATTTTGTTTCAGGCTGGTGATCTTATAGCGAGACTTGATCTCGATGACCCTTCTGCTGTGAAGAGAGCTGAGCCATTTGAAGGATCTTTTCCAGAAATGAGCCTTCCTATTGCTGCTTCTGGCCAAGTTCACAAAAGATGTGCTGCAAGTTTGAACGCTGCTCGAATGGTCCTTGCAGGATATGACCATGCGGCCAACAAAGTAAACATCAAGACATTTTATCTCATGTTTCCTGCTTTTCTCAAATACCATTCTTTAATAGTATGAATTCTGGATTATTCTGACTTATTGGCATTTTCTGCCTTTTGCTACCAAATGGTTTCTAATCTATAGAAGTTCTTGAGCTTGTCTTTGCAAATCTCGATTTAATGCTTTTCTTGTATGTTCATCATACTCATTTATGATAGGTTGCATTTATCCTTCTGCTATTTTCCTTTCTCTCAGTAAATCATGATGGATGCTCTTTCTGTTATGTTCATCATGCTGTCTATTATCCTTGTGCTATTTTTCTATTTCCAGTAGTGGATGTATTGGTTTAATAATTCCTGATCAAACTTTGTATTTTGTTGTTATTTATACTTGGCTTCCTTTTCAGGTTGTGCAAGATTTGGTATGGTGCCTTGATACACCTGCTCTTCCTTTCCTACAATGGGAAGAGCTTATGTCTGTTTTAGCAACTAGACTTCCAAGACGTCTTAAGAGCGAGGTATGTGATAATTGATATGATATGCAGAATCAGGCATAAAGGGACATTGATACATTTAATTTATGATATAGAAGGGTCTTCATCCTCGATTAAAAGATCAATTCACTTATCATGATTTACATTCTACATTGTTGAATCACCTTGGTAATTTGCCGTAACTTATTGGGCAACTATTAGCTTTTCTAATAACGTAATCAAAATTCAGAATATTTTACTTCAATTCTTCGTAACATGGAACATTTGGTACTTCGTCTCATTTATTTGCACTGTACGCTGTTTTAGTTGGTTTGCCATTCTAACTGAATCTTTAAAGTTCTTACTTATTTGGTTTTAACCCAGATCTTGTCTATTTATCTTTTATAACTTTCTTATGTTCTGCCTCAACGGTTTATACTTTTTATGCATCCAGTTGGAGGGCAAATACAATGAATACAAGTTAAATGTTGACCATGTGAAGATCAAGGATTTCCCTACCGAGATGCTTAGAGAGACAATCGAGGTCAGTTTTTGTTTCTTATGGCATCCCAGTCTAAATTATACTATTTTTTGTAACAAGTTTTCTTTTAGGAAAATCTTGCATGTGTTTCCGAGAAGGAAATGGTGACAATTGAGAGGCTTGTTGACCCTCTGATGAGCCTGCTGAAGTCATACGAGGGTGGGAGAGAAAGCCATGCCCACTTTATTGTCAAGTCCCTTTTTGAGGAGTATCTCTCGGTTGAGGAACTATTCAGTGATGGCATTCAGGTTATCTAACACTTCTAAACTGATCAGATCTACTAGAGTCATTTTCTAAGGGTCATAATTTTCCAGAACCTCTTGGGTGATTAAGTAGCAAAAATAATTTGTACACGACTTACGACTTACTTCCTTCGAAACACTTTTCACTCATTATTTTCCTCAAAATATGCCATTTTGTAGTCTGACGTGATTGAACGCCTGCGCCTACAATATAGTAAAGACCTCCAGAAGGTTGTAGACATTGTTTTGTCTCACCAGGTAAACTACTTTTTGGCCTAATGACTTGGTGCAAGTGATCACAGAAACAATCTTTGTTACTGATAGTTTGATTTGTTCTAGGGTGTGAGAAACAAAACAAAGCTGATACTCGCGCTCATGGAGAAACTGGTCTATCCAAACCCTGCTGCCTACAGAGATCAGTTGATTCGCTTTTCTTCCCTCAACCATAAAAGATATTATAAGGTGACAATGGCGACCTAAAGTAATGGAAGCTTTTTGATTAATTTGTTGTGATATTTTAGGCTAATGAATTACTTTCATTGTAATTATGCAGTTGGCTCTTAAAGCTAGTGAACTTCTTGAACAAACCAAGCTCAGCGAACTCCGCACAAGCATTGCAAGGAACCTTTCAACGCTGGATATGTTCACCGAGGAAAAGGCAGATTTCTCCTTGCAAGACAGAAAATTGGCCATTAATGAGAGCATGGGAGATTTAGTCACTGCCCCACTGCCAGTTGAAGATGCACTTGTTTCTTTGTTTGATTGTACTGATCAAACTCTTCAGCAGAGAGTGATTGAGACATACATATCTCGATTATACCAGGTATTACATGAGCTATTTTTTTCTGGATTTTATTATACTCTCTCTCAGCATTTCTGGAAGCATAAACTAAGGTTCCTAATGAAATAAGATACTCAGTGTTTCATTAAGATAAATCCTAGATAATCTAGGCGTGGGAAGATTTGATTTAGAACTTGTAGGCATGTTACTGCTCTGTAAGTTGGCTAACTTGCCAATGATATTTTCAGCCTCAACTTGTGAAGGATAGCATCCAGCTGAAATATCAGGATTCTGGTGTTATTGCTTTATGGGAATTCACTGAAGGAAATCATGAGAAGAGATTGGGTGCTATGGTTATCCTGAAGTCACTAGAATCTGTGTCAACAGCCATTGGAGCTGCTCTAAAGGATGCATCACATTATGCAAGCTCTGCGGGCAACACGGTGCATATTGCTTTGTTGGATGCTGATACCCAACTGAATACAACTGAAGATAGGTATGTTCATGTGCAGTATTAGTGCAGATGAGTTTATTTGGTGCAAAAATAAGTTAATCTATTTCTTTCAGTGGTGATAATGACCAAGCTCAAGACAAGATGGATAAACTTTCTTTTGTACTGAAACAAGATGTTGTCATGGCTGATCTACGTGCTGCTGATGTCAAGGTTGTTAGTTGCATTGTTCAAAGAGATGGAGCAATCATGCCTATGCGCCGTACCTTCCTCTTGTCAGAGGAAAAACTTTGTTACGAGGAAGAGCCGATTCTTCGGCATGTGGAGCCTCCACTTTCTGCACTTCTTGAGTTGGTATGCAACTCCATCAAACTGACTACGTGCTGTTTTGATATATTTTAATGCTTTCATTTTGTTATTTGCTACTTGTATTCACTTAGCTTGCTGTGGATACAGGATAAATTGAAAGTGAAAGGATACAATGAGATGAAGTATACACCGTCACGTGATCGTCAGTGGCATATATACACACTTAGAAATACTGAAAATCCAAAAATGCTGCACAGGGTATTTTTCCGAACACTTGTCAGACAACCCAGTGCAGGCAACAGGTTTACATCAGACCATATCACTGATGTTGAAGTAGGACACGCAGAGGAACCTCTTTCATTTACTTCAAGCAGCATATTAAAATCGTTGATGATTGCTAAAGAAGAATTGGAGCTTCACGCGATCAGGACTGGCCATTCTCATATGTACTTGTGCATATTGAAAGAGCAAAAGCTTCTTGACCTTGTTCCTGTTTCAGGGTAAGCCTGC
This sequence comes from Alopecurus myosuroides, assembly GCA_028641055.1. NCBI lineage: Eukaryota > Viridiplantae > Streptophyta > Magnoliopsida > Poales > Poaceae > Alopecurus > Alopecurus myosuroides. The sequence continues at coordinate 500,799,595 of CM054059.1, forward strand.
ACATCGTTCTTTTTGCAGAACATGTATTCCTTGCTCTTGTGTTCTGCCTTCTCAATGAGCTTTTCATCGTACTCAGGAACACTGTTGTGGATGTTGGTCAAGATGAAGCTACTGCATGCTCTCTTTTGAAAGAAATGGCTTTAAAGATACATGAACTTGTTGGTGCAAGAATGCATCATCTTTCTGTATGCCAGTGGGAAGTGAAACTTAAGTTGGTGAGCGATGGGCCTGCCAGTGGTAGCTGGAGAGTTGTAACAACCAATGTTACTGGTCACACCTGCACTGTGGATGTGAGTTTTATCTCCTTGCTTCCTGTTTTTCTGCATGGAACTAATGAAACTGAAGTGAACATATTATATATGTGACATACATAGGACTATCATCTTTGATTATCATGAAAAAAGAACTATCATCTTCGTTTAGTTTGTTGTCATTTCCACCTCATTTTTGGTCTGAATCTCATGGTGCTTTTAATGCTTTTAGATCTACCGGGAGGTCGAAGATACAGAATCACAGAAACTAGTATACCACTCCACCGCATTGTCATCTGGTCCTTTGCATGGTGTTGCACTGAATACTTCGTATCAGCCTTTGAGTGTTATTGATTTAAAACGTTGCTCTGCCAGGAACAACAAAACTACATACTGCTATGATTTTCCATTGGTTAGTATCTATCTCTCTCTATATGTATTATGTTAGCAGGTTCTTATTGGTATTACATGTCCTAAATCTGACAACAACTCAAAATGTAGACATTTGAAGCTGCAGTGCAGAAGTCATGGTCTAACATTTCCAGTGAAAACAACCAATGTTATGTTAAAGCGACAGAGCTTGTGTTTGCTGAAAAGAATGGGTCGTGGGGCACTCCTATAATTCCTATGCAGCGTGCTGCTGGGCTGAATGACATTGGTATGGTAGCCTGGATCTTGGACATGTCCACTCCTGAATTTCCCAGCGGCAGACAGATCATTGTTATCGCAAATGATATTACATTTAGAGCTGGATCATTTGGCCCAAGGGAAGATGCATTTTTCGAAGCTGTAACCAACCTGGCTTGTGAGAAGAAGCTTCCACTTATCTACTTGGCTGCAAACTCTGGTGCTCGGATTGGCATTGCTGATGAAGTAAAATCTTGCTTCCGTGTTGGATGGACTGATGATAGCAGCCCTGAACGTGGATTTAGGTACATTTATATGACTGACGAAGACCATGATCGTATTGGCTCTTCAGTTATAGCACACAAGATGCAGCTAGATAGTGGCGAGATCAGGTGGGTTATCGATTCTGTTGTGGGAAAAGAGGATGGACTAGGTGTGGAGAACATACATGGAAGTGCTGCTATTGCCAGTGCCTATTCTAGGGCGTACGAGGAGACATTTACACTTACATTCGTTACTGGACGAACTGTTGGAATCGGAGCCTATCTTGCTCGACTTGGCATACGGTGCATACAGCGTATTGACCAGCCCATTATTTTGACCGGGTTTTCTGCCCTGAACAAGCTTCTTGGGCGGGAGGTGTACAGCTCCCACATGCAGTTGGGTGGTCCCAAAATCATGGCGACGAATGGTGTTGTCCATCTGACTGTTCCAGATGACCTTGAAGGTGTTTCTAATATATTGAGGTGGCTCAGCTATGTTCCTGCAAACATTGGTGGACCTCTTCCTATTACAAAATCTTTGGACCCAATAGACAGACCCGTTGCATACATCCCTGAGAATACATGTGATCCTCGTGCAGCCATCAGTGGCATTGATGACAGCCAAGGGAAATGGTTGGGTGGCATGTTTGACAAAGACAGTTTTGTGGAGACATTTGAAGGATGGGCGAAGACAGTAGTTACTGGCAGAGCAAAACTTGGAGGGATTCCTGTTGGTGTTATAGCTGTGGAGACACAGACCATGATGCAGCTCGTCCCCGCTGATCCAGGCCAGCCTGATTCCCACGAGCGGTCTGTTCCTCGTGCTGGGCAAGTTTGGTTTCCAGATTCTGCTACCAAGACAGCGCAGGCGATGTTGGACTTCAACCGTGAAGGATTACCTCTGTTCATACTTGCTAACTGGAGAGGCTTCTCTGGAGGGCAAAGAGATCTTTTTGAAGGAATTCTGCAGGCTGGGTCAACAATTGTTGAGAACCTTAGGACATACAATCAGCCTGCCTTTGTATATATCCCCAAGGCTGCAGAGCTACGTGGAGGAGCCTGGGTCGTGATTGATAGCAAGATAAACCCAGATCGCATCGAGTGCTATGCTGAGAGGACTGCAAAGGGTAATGTTCTCGAACCTCAAGGGTTGATTGAGATCAAGTTCAGGTCAGAGGAACTCAAAGAATGCATGGGTAGGCTTGATCCAGAATTGATAGATCTGAAAGCAAGACTCCAGGGAGCAAATGGAAGCCTATCTGATGGAGAATCCCTTCAGAAGAGCATAGAAGCTCGGAAGAAACAGTTGCTGCCTCTGTACACCCAAATCGCGGTACGTTTTGCGGAATTGCACGACACTTCCCTTAGAATGGCTGCTAAAGGTGTGATCAGGAAAGTTGTAGACTGGGAAGACTCTCGGTCTTTCTTCTACAAGAGATTACGGAGGAGGCTATCCGAGGACGTTCTGGCAAAGGAGATTAGAGGTGTAATTGGTGAGAAGTTTCCTCACAAATCAGCGATCGAGCTGATCAAGAAATGGTACTTGGCTTCTGAGGCAGCTGCAGCAGGAAGCACCGACTGGGATGACGACGATGCTTTTGTCGCCTGGAGGGAGAACCCTGAAAACTATAGGGAGTATATCAAAGAGCTTAGGGCTCAAAGGGTATCTCGGTTGCTCTCAGATGTTGCAGGCTCCAGTTCGGATTTACAAGCCTTGCCGCAGGGTCTTTCCATGCTACTAGATAAGGTACGCATACTTACAGTTTTACCTGCATCTGTTTATTTGCAAGTATTTTATCGAGGTTGAGTATGTCCTGCTATCTTATTCAAATATAGTATCTTACCAAATAATATCTAAGACGCTGGATACTTTGTTCAGATGGATCCCTCTAAGAGAGCACAGTTTATCGAGGAGGTCATGAAGGTCCTGAAATGATCAAATGATACCAACACATCCAATACAGTATGTGCATGATATCTGTTTCTCTTGAAGTACATATATAGGTGGATACAAGGCGGCTGTAACTGATGGTAGCTAATCTGGGCCAACCATTACTTTTGTGAACTTGCTGGTGGTCTTTATTATTCAAGGCACAGCTCGCCTTCGGACCCCCTCCGGCTGGTTGATGATGAGTGTAACTGGATGTGTTAGTTCTGCTGCCACAGAATTCGAGAAGGATAGGGGCATGCGGGTTTTGCCTCCTGTTGGCAAGAACACTGGTGATTTTGAGTTCTTGTCATGTGGACTGTGGTAGTCTTGTTTCGTTGTAGTCTGTGATGTTCTATCTCCTGTAATTCTAGTCTTGGGAGAGTGATTCAGATGTCCATTCAATTTTGAACTTGAATAATAATATGCTTTGTAGGCCTATCCGTACCAGTATGTGGAATAAATGTTCGTTGAGTTAGCATTGAACATGCAAATCTGTTCGGATTGTAATCTATTTCATGTTAGAATTACAATCACATGTAAAGCTCTTTCAAGCAGTTTCACTTGATAGATTGTGGCCTGGTTTGGCTTCTGGCAACATGCTATCGGCAGGCATACTGCTGTATCCCAACCTCTTTAACTCGCAAGCAATATCTATTTTTCAATTTGTGTTGGAGCTAATTCATGAGTAGCAAGTTGGATTGTCATCAGCACACAGTCTATAAGGTGGGGTGAACCAACTTTTTCCCTCAGACTGCTGCTCTCCCTGAACACATCTTATATCACTGCACCCCAAATTTTCTTGTCTGATTGCCCTTGGGGAACCAAGGAACATACTGTTGACTTTGTGTCGATCATAGGCGGCATGGGCTTACAAAATTGCCAGCCATTCACAAATCGCATCCATGGCGATAGTGGCGAAGTCAAGCCAAGCCTTGCAGTCTCATTGGAAGTGCAAATCAGTTCAAGTTTGGCTTATCAATAGGATGAATGAAGAAATCCGGCTCTTTGATGGCACAATTGGTGAGACACTGGGCTTCAAAAGTTTATGGTTGCTGTAGAGCTAAATTCTTGGATACAAGTTTATTGTAGCTGTACCTTGGATAAACTTTGTCAAACAGTTGCACATACGGTATAACATATAAACAACCTATGGCCTGATTGTTTTTTAGGTGTGGGAATATGGTTTGTAACCGAACTGGCATGCATGTTCTCCAAAACGGAGCAAAGGTTCCGGATTTTATCAGTTCATGCCATGTAACAAGTCGGAATAACTATTTTCTTGCAGGAACTAGAAAATAGCCTGTTCGTCCAGTTAGACATGGTTTGGAACACAGAAGAAACTGCAAGAGATGTTTGTGGTACCAAGAAATTTCTTCTGTGTTTGTGGTACCAAGAATCTAGCTCTACAGCGACCACAAACCTTATTAAGCCTAGTGTCTCATCAATGGCGCCATCGAAGAGCCAATTTCTTCATTTATCCCATTGGTGAAACTGCTCTTTGCACTTCTTATACAACAACTTTGACGCATGCCTCAACTGCAGCTTCAAGACATGATGCAGTTAAGTCAACTTCGCCACAATCGCGACGGATGCGATATGTGAATGGCTGCAATTTCTGTATGCCCAGCCTATGATTGATGCACCATCGATCAGCGTCGTATTCGATTTAAAATACTATCATAAAAGCCAATTCCTCACTCGGGGCAAGCCGAATTGATGAAAGAACCCTACAGAATTATTATCATCAATAGCTCATCGTAGAAAAGCAAGACACATCTAAAACTAAACACTCCCCTTATAATGTTTTACTTGTAACAGTATTTACATGAAAGGGACAATTAACAGACATGATTTTTGTTCTGCTGCTTTTCGACAGATTAATCAAACGAAGCATCTTCAATGATGCAAAAGATATTAAGTGACTGTAGCATGTGATCGAGAGTATGCAAGATCCAATCTCATTTGTTCTATAAATGTGATATCGTGAAATGAAAAATAATTTCAAGCAAGGAGTAAGTCTCTTAAATTCTATCGGGAACTATTTAATTATTTTCCATAATTGAAAAACAAGACGGACTTGTTAAAATAGCATGGTGCCTAACTAGGCCCAAATTTCACAAAATTCATCAAATACTAAGAAACTGCCCTTTTACCGAACAGGTACCGCTAGCTGCACCACACTACCGTCTACCTCTGCACCATATTAAAAACACCTATGGCGAACGAGGACTGAGTTCTCAGCGCTTAGTCATCTGTCACGTCAAATTTATGGATCCACAATAGCAAATTATAGATCTATTTTTGGTCCACATATTTGTCCACTTTTAGGTTGCCCACAACTGAAAAGATATATTCACGAAAATGCATGCTTCATATATGTTTACACACTCTTTTCATGTTTTCTCGCTGTTTCAAATATATATGTTTGACTTTTGTAAACCGGGTTCCATGGTGTCCGTTTTTTTTTTTTCAACCCCCCTGTTTGTTCATATGCAGGAAATGCTATTTACATATGCTCTAAACCGAGCACAAGAAATAAATGGGAGTAAAGAGTTTCATTCGACCGAGAATTAACTTAATTCTCGGTCGGCTGACATTATCGAATCTTAGTTGTAACCCATGTTGCAGACCGTGACTAGCATGACAAAGAAATCGGGCATTTTCTCACTACCCACGTGTAAGTAAGAGCTGATGTACGCAGGTTATAAAGATTAAATTAATATTTTTATGATGACATGGAGGAGAGAGAATATGGGTGATCTCTCATGGAAGAGCCAGCTGCATCACGTGCTCCTAGGCACCTTGTGAGAGTGCGAGGTGGACCATGACTTAATGAAATAGCACATTTTAATAGCCATTCTAAAAGTAAGGCGTTTATTTTTCAAAAGCCAAATGATGTCAATTTTGACCAAGTTTTTAGAAAAAAACTGAACCGATACCACTAGATACATCGTAACATATATTTTCATACGATGTCAATATTGTATTGTAGATATTGATAGTTTTTTTAAAAAACTTGATCAAATGTGACATGATTTGACTTTTGGAACAAAAACTACGCCTAACTTGAAGGAATGAAGGAGTAGTAACATCTCTAGTTGCAACCAACATGCATCTGAAAAAAAATCTCAGTTACAAGGTTGCAACTCACGAAGAACTAATCACGATGCAATCCAACGGTCTAGGAATCGAATACGAACTAAGATAATTCCCCGTCGACTGAAAATTAGCAAAACCGTAAAAAAATAGACGGAAGTTAAAACCAAATCTAATCGATCTCACGAAGTATCCATGAAGACACACACATTGACGTTTGCGACACCCACAAATCCACGGGTCCAACAGAAAGTAGAATTTATAAACTTGAGTATGGCCACTTGAGTTTTATTTACTACGACAACATGTATTCTAATTGATCTCAAAGAAAAATTTGTATGGCATATGATGTACTACCAATAATTAAGTACATCCGGAAGTCAAAGACAAAGACAAATCTAACTGATCTCAGAAACTATCCACGGGATATGCAATTGATGTGTGTGACACCCACAACGCCACGGGTCCAACAAAAAGTAAAAATTTGCCAAAGTACGACCACACCGAGATTTATTTACTAGTACAAGGACATGTTATATCTAGAGGTCAAACTTGTGAAAAGCAGACTCATCAGTTACAAACACTCATATTCATGGCGTATGATGTAGCAATCATTAGATGCACATGCTTGTCGAGACCTATTATCCAAGCATGTCCCTCTTGCCACAAATCGTCACTACTGCAAATAATGTCTGGCCAGTACACACTTTAATCAACACAATAATAATATTGCACATAGACATAATTAAACATGATTCGTGACCATGCATGTTAGGTGCGGTCTTGGACAGTTGTAGTTGGACCTTTGCCTCCCTTGGCAGCAGTCACAGCGCAGCACAGCACGGCAGTCTCGCATGCATGACTCACAGTGGTCGTACATATATATTGCAAATCCATCAATCAATATATCAAATCCATCCAGAAAATATTGTGACATGGACGGCGGCTGTCCCGGGAATAAAACTAGTAGTAGGGCACATGTGACTTCTTCCAAGGAAAGATTCGAGAGAATAATACTCCTAGGGGGGGTCAACGTTCGTACGTACCCGACAAGTATACGCAACGCAATCATCATGCCTCGTGGTATTAGTTTGGTGTTCCTTTGTTTTTATTTGCTGTATGTATGTATTGCCATTAGAACGAAAGGAACATGTGTGACTGCTCATCCAAAGTTCTTGCTAACTGATTGCTTCCAGGAATGATTTTGGTTGAAAGGATTTTGCTTTTGATTTCTTGAATTTAAACATGAAGCACACAAAAAATAAACAGTAAAAACACCAGTTTCTAAGTTGTTTCTGTGTAACAATTCTTGCGCCAAGGATAGGAGCGACTAATTCTGACATAGAAATATCTATTATTCATTTGAAATTTATAGCCTGCTCTAATGAAAACTTTCCCATCTCTTTATTCTTGCATAATTAGGGATGGCAATGGGGTGGGCTGATCTAATCCACATTCATTGCCATATCGATGAGCTTGTTCATTGCTCACCCAGGAAAGTATCCATGGGTCACAGATGACCATGCCCATACCCGTTGGATATCCAACCATCCATGGATATCTAGATCCATGAATCAATCAAAAAACTATCCGTAACAATGTGGACATGGCAACAACATCGATCAAAATAAAATCTCACATAACATAAAATACCGTACATAACAATACATTAGTCTTTACTAGGTATAGAATTGGGACAATGGACCTTGTACGTTAGTTTCTTTTAATTAAGTAGACTTAGGATCAAGGAAAAGACACCATGCTATGAGAAATAGTGGCAGCCTCCTCCAGATGATATGCACACTATAGCGTGCTATATAAAACGTGCTTCCATAAATGACTTTGGTTGAAAGGATTTTGCTTTTGATTTCTATGAAATTTAAACATGAAGCACACAAAATAAAAAAAATAGTTTGTAAGTTGTTTCCGTGTGCTAGCCGTCTCCCAGGAAAACAAGCCCTAGCCGCTTCCCGGGTCGCCCCCGCCCAGGCGACCCTGGAGGAATCTCCCTCGTCCCATCTAGTCTCCCTCACCAGCGTTCTCCTGGCCGGCACCGCCGCTGCTGCCGGCGGCGGTGGGGGCGCCCTTCTCGTCAAAGGAACGAATGGGGGAGGGGGATGGGAGGAGTACACCGTGGCGACCGCTCCATGGTTGGTTGTGGAGTGGTGGCATCGGTTCAAGGGCGGCGTGACCTTGGAGCCCAGGCATGAAGCTGGAGCGGTACCTTTGGCTGCGGGTGGCGCGAAACGTCGACATCAACCTCCAGCGGCGCGTTGGTGGATCGGATCAAGACCTAAGGGTCCGATCTGGGTAGTCTCCTGCCATGGATGGTTTGTGATCGTGCGCTACAACCCTCTTATCCATTATTGCTCCGTACGATGGTGTGGGGACCTGCTGATGTGCTCGAATAAAGGCGATGGTCCTATGATTCCTATTACGCCAAGACAAAGATCTGCCTGACGCATGTCCTTCTTGATCTGTCCGGAGTGTTGGGTTCCGGAAGACTCCATCGACGAACTCCCATGGGCGTGTTATGCCGGAAGATTGCTGGATCGGGTGGGATTCGTTCGTGCCCATTGGTTGTCCGTTAAGGAGGGAGCCACACGAAGCTCTGATATTTGTTGTCTCGAATAAATGAGGCCATGATACATTGAAAACATATATATAACTTTTGATGCTCCGTGCTTGTTTTCTACCAATACCTTTTGTTTTCCACATGTTTTGTTTCGTTTTCCTTCGTCTTCCGGATGTTTTCACAGACTAACCTATTAACAAGATGCCCTAGGTCAGTTGCCGTTTTCTGCTATTTTTCTAGTTCTGAAGGAAATATTCTTGGAAAGGGCTAAAAATCCACGGAGATCATTTTTTATCCGGAACAAAGACGGAGTCCAAAGAAGAGTCGGAGGGGTGCCATGGATCCACCAGTAGGGTCCCAGGCGCGACCCCTCCCTTTGCCACGCCTGGTGGGCCTCTAGCTGCCCTGGCCACCGCCTCACGCCACCTCTTCGCCCATAAATTGCCCTTAACCCTAAAAATTACGGGGACAAAGTTATTTTCCACGAAACATAGAGAGAGGCGTCGTCACCTCGAAAGTCCAATCTAGGGCTTTTGGAGTCCTGCTCCGGCACCCTACCGGAGAGGGGGATCGTCGCCGGAGGCCTCTACATCGCCATGATCGCCTCTAGACAGATGCGTGAGTAGTTCATCTCGGAACTACGGGTGCATAGCAGTAGCTAGATGGCCATTCTCTCTCCTATGTTGTGACGCCCCGAGATCGGGCACTATGCAGATTTCAGCATTCCCGCCAAACCCGCATAATAACCGATTCCAGGTGGCCACTTATGATAACATTACAACAGTTCACGAATATTCCACAATTACAACAGAAACAGATAGATACAAGATGACTCAAACTAGCCAGGGTTACAACTGATACATTACAAAGATCCAAATAACAGCGGAAGAAACAACCGTCCGGCTACGGACAAGATCCAAATTGGACTAAGAGTCCTGAAGATAACCGAGAGCGTCCAATCCCTGCCCAGGCCAAGCCGGAGGGATTCCCAAGCTAACGTCGTCAGACTTCAAACCTGTTGACTGCAAGTTGGAATTTGCAGCCACGAAAAAGATTCGTGGGTCAGTACGGTTAAGTACTGGCAAGGGGGATAAAACCCATACTCACAAGAATACCGGCGTAGCCAGTCATCACAAGATACAAATACTTTAGGATCAACGGAAAGGAAGGGGTTGTTGCAAATAAGCGACAGCGGGCTGCACTAACCAACTACAGAAATTCTACCACTTCCGGCTAACAGAAAGAAGATAAGATCGAGGGTAGTAACCAACTGAAAGTAACTCCAAACAAACCCATCCTGGATCTCGCCCCTTATCCAAAGAAGCAACCCGAGGATAACTCACACAGTTGGATTAATGATGGTTCAGATTATTGTGTCAATAAGCCTATTACTAGTCAAGTTGTTAAACATGGGGTGACAGGTTGTTAATCATTAGGTTTAAGTTGTCCTGAGTACTTGTTAGCCAGTACTTTCACCAAGTAATCCATAACCGCGGAAAACACGGCTTCTCGAGAAGATTTACCCTGCAGGGGTGCACCATAGTAACCGTACACGCAAGAATAACCCGCCAGATGGGGAGCTAACCCACCAAGCGAGATACTCTACACAACCAACCCTTCTTCGCATCAAGCCCAAAGCACCGCGTGCTGTGCGTGCGCGGCTAATCGAGCCCCCCGAAGAAAAGGAGGACCCTCATAGCACTGGAAGACCACGCCGCCCTAAATGCCGACTACAAAAGTTCCACCCTGGCGCCAAGGGTTCGTACCTGCATATGATGCAGCAAATGGAACACCCGAACTAGTACGGCGATTTGGACGAGATGCGAATCGAATCAGTTGAGGGGGGCGCCCATACTCGCTTCCCACATGCGGGTAGTGCGCTCATCATGGATCAGTAGACAAGACCCTTTTCCTATTAGGGTCGACACTAGCAGGCCTCAAAACCACAAAGGGCCTCCTGCCGGTGCCTTATCATCAAATTATTATTTAACAATAACAGTAGCATGATTGATTGATTGATTAAACATCGAGCCCCCAGAACATAACGGAGTAATAGCAGAAAGTAACGGATAACAGACTCGAGCAAAACAACCTAGGCATGATAGGAAGACACGGGCAACAAACAATGGTTATAGGTAGGGAGGTGAGGCAATATCAAGGTTAAGGGATTCATGTGATGGGTTCGCAACAGAAACAACTACTACTAAGGCTAGCAGAAAAGAATCAACGGAAAGAATCGGTAACAAGTGATGAAAGGCAGCCATATGGCAGCAAGTGAGTATACTTGCCTGAGATCCCGCAAGGTAGCAGAACTTGTCGTTGCTCACATCATCTCAACGTCCTATCCGGGAAGAAGCAACGAACCTCGAACAAACACCGGATGCAACAATTACTACTACGGCAAAAGATCCAGCATGATCAAGATATGGATGCATGACAATTTAATTGATGCATAGAAATAACCTAGTTGACAAGTTAAACAAATTTAAATGGACCCATATGCAATTTGAGTTGCATATGAACAGCCCATGAATTATGGTTGAAACAATTGTTTTCCAACTGATTAACAGGTGAAAGTGGATTAGCATGATGCATGCAAAAGGGAAACAGCAAAATAACAACATTAGAAACAATTTAAGATAGGGTGTAGCAATTTAGAATTTTATTATTAACTTAGGGAATTTTGGGTGCCTTAAAGGGAACACACAAGTATTTCTTGTTTTCAACCAGTTAAAATGTTCACAACAAATAACAAAGTTGATATTTGGAAAGAACATCAAATTTTAGTTGGTTTACATGTTTCACATTTTGAAATTGGACTTAGGATTATTTAATTATGAATTAAACAATATTAAACAATTTTTAATTGAATTAAACAAGATTTAAATTGTTTAGGCAATTTAAATTATTCAAACCATGAAACAAAATTTATATTTGAATAGGTTATTTAAAATGGTATGGAAAACATATTTTATTTGTTAGATTTGGAATTAAAATGAGCAAGTTATCAAATTAGCAATTTTAATGCATTAATTAAGGAATAGTTGTTTTCAGCAATTTAAATTATTCAAAACAGAAAACAAATGTTATATTTGGAAAGAGCATGGAATTTTGGTTGGAAAACATATTTTATTTCTCAAATTTGGGGTTAAAATGAATTAGTTATGAGTTATGCAATTTTAAATGGAACCGGAACAATATTTAATTATTCCAACTCATTCCATATTTAAATATTAGATGAACATGCATAATACAACTAAATTGCAAAATGCAAGATGCAAACAAAGGCATGGATGACATATTAATATTCCTTGCATTTTTTTGATAAAAAATAGACATAAAGTTTATATTAGTTGGAATTACAAAATAAAAGTTATGCATTTAGCAAGTCTTAATTGAGTATAGAAGCAGTTAATAGTTGGCACATGTTACATTGTTTATAACAGGGAACAAGTTGCATACTAAAGGAGATCCCATTTTTATGATACAGATTCATATTTTGTGTGTTCAAAAGAAAAATTGAATAGACCAAATTATTGCATTGTTGTAAAACAGCAGCAGGAAAATAAAAAGAATGGTGTGCTGCCTCTGTTAGGATTTGAACCTGGAACCTTTTGCCTAGTGGCACAGGCTACTAGCCACTGGGACTGTATCGAGTTGTGCTTGGATACTACTCTGATGCAACATGAGGCAAATAGCGACAGTGACTGAATTTTGGCAGTACACTTCAGAGATAACACAGGATAAAAAAGATGAGAGTTTAGCCTCTCCTGGGAATCGAACCAGGGATCGCTGGGAGCAACGCAGCGGACGGAACCACTGCGCTGGTGCTCCGTTGTGTTGGGAATGGCATCGGACATAAGGTGAGGAGACAGTGCGGCGTTAACTGAACATTCAGCAAAAAATTCAGACTTTAGCTGCAGCGCGTCATCGGCAGTCGCGGCTGCTCTGCTGATCCTCCTGTAGGTGCGCGACTTCGAGGATCAAACGGCCAACTGAGCTCACTTGCTGTGGTGCAAGCTAGTGTGCAAGGTGGAGAGGAAAGTGTGGAGGTGCTTGTACGTGACGAACTGAACCTGCAGTAATCGATCACTCGCTGTACATCCGGCGGCCGGGCGGGCAAGGCCGAATCGCGACAGATAGGTGCATGCACCTAGCGGGAGGTTCCATGAGGATGTCCACGAGGTTTGGGTGGCTCACCGTGAGTTGGATGGCGAGGTGGACCGTCTTGCGGACGACGACGGAGGCCGGACGAGGATGGGGAAGGCGAGCCGAGTTGCTGCGGACGCGGGAGAAGGCGCGCACGACGCCGAGCTCGTGGTCCTTCCCGGGCCTGGGTTCTGCTCGGAGACGGAGGAGGGCGTCCCCGCGTAGCTGCTGGCGCGAGGAACGGAGATTAGGTGGACACGATCGACGGGGCTAGAGAGCGGCTGGTCACGGTGGCCATGGCGTCGGCGGGCTAGGACGAAGGCGATGGCGGCGGCGAAGGGAGGTAAGGGAGGGGAAACTAGACCTAGGGTTCAAGGAGAGACCCCTGGCCAACTTTATAGAGGAGGAGAGGAGGAGGATCGGTAGTGGGGGGTGACAGCGACGTCCAGGAGGTTCATGCCTGGGGCGTGCTCCCCTGTTCGTACGGAGAAGAACGATTGGGAGGTGGGCTGGAAGGAATGGGCTTGTGGTGGTGGGCTGAGGAAAAGAAAGGGAAAAGGGATGGGCTGGGGTTCAGCTGCTGCCCGTTTTGCTTTTATTATTTTGTTCTGCTTTATTTTTTTTTGCTGAAAAGGTTTTGGAAGAAATTTGTTAAGGGTTTGGTTATTAAAAATTTCAGAAAAAATAGTTTAAGCTAATTAGGTAAAAAGAAACCATATTCCAGGGTTGGATTTCAAAAAGTTGAAATTTAAAATAAGGTTTGTATTTGAAACCACATTGCATGAATTTTCAAGATTAAACAAACCTTATTTAAAACAACATTTTTAATAGGGTTACCCCTAAGATTTAATTTGATTGCAAACTAGTTGATTGGCTTGTTAAGTTTATGAATTCAAAAGTGGTTATGTTTGGGGCATTTTGATTAGAAGATGGAGGTGATTTAATTAATTGATTGAAAATAGTTGTTTGAGTTAAACCCAACAAGTTAATGAATGATTTGATTTGAATTTTTGAGTTAGTCATTAGGGTTTGTTAACAACAGGGACAAATTTATTTAGCAGGTAATTTGTTTAAAACAATTTTCAAACTATTGAAAACAAATGAGTGGTTTAGTTTGCAAGTTTGAAATTGCAAAATTTTTGAGCAAGGGTGAAAGTTTAATTTGTGTTGAAATTTTCAGTTATGATGCAAACATGGTGCAATGCAATGGGATGCATATGATGCAAACAAACAAACAGGTAACACCCCAGGTGTTACAGACGACACCACTAACAAGGGATTGCGCCCTCGCAATCCACCTGCTAACCCGGGAGGGGAAAGAAGTTCGACTATCGTTTCTTCGTTCTTCCGGTTGATCTCCTCGACACCACTAACAAGGGATTCTTGCTCGGAGTGACGATGTTCTTCCACCAGGAATCTTCCGGTGATCGAACCTATTAGGTTAAGGGCTCAGAAAACGTCCACCCACGTAGGATCCTAACACGTTGAAAGATTGAGTACGAGAGCAGACTCCAAAACAAATAAGATGGGAGGGGAAATAGAATAGGGATAAGGAGAAAACAAGAATCCTATTGAGATGTTTTTCCCAAAATAGTTTAGCAGAAATAGTTTTTGACACTCTAGAGACAACGACCGTTAGCGAGGTTAACCTACAGGCTTTGCGGACCCGTTGCTTCGATAACCATTCGTATCGAAACAATCTCGGGAATCGGAACCAAGGCTCTGATACCATTTGTGACGCCCCGAGATCGGGCACTATGCAGATTTCAGCATTCCCGCCAAACCCGCATAATAACCGATTCCAGGTGGCCACTTATGATAACATTACAACAGTTCACGAATATTCCACAATTACAACAGAAACAGATAGATACAAGATGACTCAAACTAGCCAGGGTTACAACTGATACATTACAAAGATCCAAATAACAGCGGAAGAAACAACCGTCCGGCTACGGACAAGATCCAAATTGGACTAAGAGTCCTGAAGATAACCGAGAGCGTCCAATCCCTGCCCAGGCCAAGCCGGAGGGATTCCCAAGCTAACGTCGTCAGACTTCAAACCTGTTGACTGCAAGTTGGAATTTGCAGCCACGAAAAAGATTCGTGGGTCAGTACGGTTAAGTACTGGCAAGGGGGATAAAACCCATACTCACAAGAATACCGGCGTAGCCAGTCATCACAAGATACAAATACTTTAGGATCAACGGAAAGGAAGGGGTTGTTGCAAATAAGCGACAGCGGGCTGCACTAACCAACTACAGAAATTCTACCACTTCCGGCTAACATAAAGAAGATAAGATCGAGGGTAGTAACCAACTGAAAGTAACTCCAAACAAACCCATCCTGGATCTCGCCCCTTATCCAAAGAAGCAACCCGAGGATAACTCACACAGTTGGATTAATGATGGTTCAGATTATTGTGTCAATAAGCCTATTACTAGTCAAGTTGTTAAACATGGGGTGACAGGTTGTTAATCATTAGGTTTAAGTTGTCCTGAGTACTTGTTAGCCAGTACTTTCACCAAGTAATCCATAACCGCGGAAAACACGGCTTCTCGAGAAGATTTACCCTGCAGGGGTGCACCATAGTAACCGTACACGCAAGAATAACCCGCCAGATGGGGAGCTAACCCACCAAGCGAGGTACTCTACACAACCAACCCTTCTTCGCATCAAGCCCAAAGCACCGCGTGCTGTGCGTGCGCGGCTAATCGAGCCCCCCGAAGAAAAGGAGGACCCTCATAGCACTGGAAGACCACGCCGCCCTAAATGCCGACTACAAAAGTTCCACCCTGGCGCCAAGGGTTCGTACCTGCATATGATGCAGCAAATGGAACACCCGAACTAGTACGGCGATTTGGACGAGATGCGAATCGAATCAGTTGAGGGGGGCGCCCATACTCGCTTCCCACATGCGGGTAGTGCGCTCATCATGGATCAGTAGACAAGACCCTTTTCCTATTAGGGTCGACACTAGCAGGCCTCAAAACCACAAAGGGCCTCCTGCCGGTGCCTTATCATCAAATTATTATTTAACAATAACAGTAGCATGATTGATTGATTGATTAAACATCGAGCCCCCAGAACATAACGGAGTAATAGCAGAAAGTAACGGATAACAGACTCGAGCAAAACAACCTAGGCATGATAGGAAGACACGGGCAACAAACAATGGTTATAGGTAGGGAGGTGAGGCAATATCAAGGTTAAGGGATTCATGTGATGGGTTCGCAACAGAAACAACTACTACTAAGGCTAGCAGAAAAGAATCAACGGAAAGAATCGGTAACAAGTGATGAAAGGCAGCCATATGGCAGCAAGTGAGTATACTTGCCTGAGATCCCGCAAGGTAGCAGAACTTGTCGTTGCTCACATCATCTCAACGTCCTATCCGGGAAGAAGCAACGAACCTCGAACAAACACCGGATGCAACAATTACTACTATGGCAAAAGATCCAGCATGATCAAGATATGGATGCATGACAATTTAATTGATGCATAGAAATAACCTAGTTGACAAGTTAAACAAATTTAAATGGACCCATATGCAATTTGAGTTGCATATGAACAGCCCATGAATTATGGTTGAAACAATTGTTTTCCAACTGATTAACAGGTGAAAGTGGATTAGCATGATGCATGCAAAAGGGAAACAGCAAAATAACAACATTAGAAACAATTTAAGATATGGTGTAGCAATTTAGAATTTTATTATTAACTTAGGGAATTTTGGGTGCCTTAAAGGGAACACACAAGTATTTCTTGTTTTCAAACAGTTAAAATGTTCACAACAAATAACAAAGTTGATATTTGGAAAGAACATCAAATTTTAGTTGGTTTACATGTTTCACATTTTGAAATTGGACTTAGGATTATTTAATTATGAATTAAACAATATTAAACAATTTTTAATTGAATTAAACAAGATTTAAATTGTTTAGGCAATTTAAATTATTCAAACCATGAAACAAAATTTATATTTGAATAGGTTATTTAAAATGGTATGGAAAACATATTTTATTTGTTAGATTTGGAATTAAAATGAGCAAGTTATCAAATTAGCAATTTTAATGCATTAATTAAGGAATAGTTGTTTTCAGCAATTTAAATTATTCAAAACAGAAAACAAATGTTATATTTGGAAAGAGCATGGAATTTTGGTTGGAAAACATATTTTATTTCTCAAATTTGGGGTTAAAATGAATTAGTTATGAGTTATGCAATTTTAAATGGAACCGGAACAATATTTAATTATTCCAACTCATTCCATATTTAAATATTAGATGAACATGCATAATACAACTAAATTGCAAAATGCAAGATGCAAACAAAGGCATGGATGACATATTAATATTCCTTGCATTTTTTTGATAAAAAATAGACATAAAGTTTATATTAGTTGGAATTACAAAATAAAAGTTATGCATTTAGCAAGTCTTAATTGAGTATAGAAGCAGTTAATAGTTGGCACATGTTACATTGTTTATAACAGGGAACAAGTTGCATACTAAAGGAGATCCCATTTTTATGATACAGATTCATATTTTGTGTGTTCAAAAGAAAAATTGAATAGACCAAATTATTGCATTGTTGTAAAACAGCAGCAGGAAAATAAAAAGAATGGTGTGCTGCCTCTGTTAGGATTTGAACCTGGAACCTTTTGCCTAGTGGCACAGGCTACTAGCCACTGGGACTGTATCGAGTTGTGCTTGGATACTACTCTGATGCAACATGAGGCAAATAGCGACAGTGACTGAATTTTGGCAGTACACTTCAGAGATAACACAGGATAAAAAAGATGAGAGTTTAGCCTCTCCTGGGAATCGAACCAGGGATCGCTGGGAGCAACGCAGCGGACGGAACCACTGCGCTGGTGCTCCGTTGTGTTGGGAATGGCATCGGACATAAGGTGAGGAGACAGTGCGGCGTTAACTGAACATTCAGCAAAAAATTCAGACTTTAGCTGCAGCGCGTCATCGGCAGTCGCGGCTGCTCTGCTGATCCTCCTGTAGGTGCGCGACTTCGAGGATCAAACGGCCAACTGAGCTCACTTGCTGTGGTGCAAGCTAGTGTGCAAGGTGGAGAGGAAAGTGTGGAGGTGCTTGTACGTGACGAACTGAACCTGCAGTAATCGATCACTCGCTGTACATCCGGCGGCCGGGCGGGCAAGGCCGAATCGCGACAGATAGGTGCATGCACCTAGCGGGAGGTTCCATGAGGATGTCCACGAGGTTTGGGTGGCTCACCGTGAGTTGGATGGCGAGGTGGACCGTCTTGCGGACGACGACGGAGGCCGGACGAGGATGGGGAAGGCGAGCCGAGTTGCTGCGGACGCGGGAGAAGGCGCGCACGACGCCGAGCTCGTGGTCCTTCCCGGGCCTGGGTTCTGCTCGGAGACGGAGGAGGGCGTCCCCGCGTAGCTGCTGGCGCGAGGAACGGAGATTAGGTGGACACGATCGACGGGGCTAGAGAGCGGCTGGTCACGGTGGCCATGGCGTCGGCGGGCTAGGACGAAGGCGATGGCGGCGGCGAAGGGAGGTAAGGGAGGGGAAACTAGACCTAGGGTTCAAGGAGAGACCCCTGGCCAACTTTATAGAGGAGGAGAGGAGGAGGATCGGTAGTGGGGGGTGACAGCGACGTCCAGGAGGTTCATGCCTGGGGCGTGCTCCCCTGTTCGTACGGAGAAGAACGATTGGGAGGTGGGCTGGAAGGAATGGGCTTGTGGTGGTGGGCTGAGGAAAAGAAAGGGAAAAGGGATGGGCTGGGGTTCAGCTGCTGCCCGTTTTGCTTTTATTATTTTGTTCTGCTTTATTTTTTTTTGCTGAAAAGGTTTTGGAAGAAATTTGTTAAGGGTTTGGTTATTAAAAATTTCAGAAAAAATAGTTTAAGCTAATTAGGTAAAAAGAAACCATATTCCAGGGTTGGATTTCAAAAAGTTGAAATTTAAAATAAGGTTTGTATTTGAAACCACATTGCATGAATTTTCAAGATTAAACAAACCTTATTTAAAACAACATTTTTAATAGGGTTACCCCTAAGATTTAATTTGATTGCAAACTAGTTGATTGGCTTGTTAAGTTTATGAATTCAAAAGTGGTTATGTTTGGGGCATTTTGATTAGAAGATGGAGGTGATTTAATTAATTGATTGAAAATAGTTGTTTGAGTTAAACCCAACAAGTTAATGAATGATTTGATTTGAATTTTTGAGTTAGTCATTAGGGTTTGTTAACAACAGGGACAAATTTATTTAGCAGGTAATTTGTTTAAAACAATTTTCAAACTATTGAAAACAAATGAGTGGTTTAGTTTGCAAGTTTGAAATTGCAAAATTTTTGAGCAAGGGTGAAAGTTTAATTTGTGTTGAAATTTTCAGTTATGATGCAAACATGGTGCAATGCAATGGGATGCATATGATGCAAACAAACAAACAGGTAACACCCCAGGTGTTACATATGTCTCCATATTTAGAGTCTCGTGAGCTGCCTCACATGATCGAGACCATCGTTATGTAATTGTGCATGTTGTGTTTGCTGGGATCCGATGAACCATGAGAGTATGATTATTTTTTCATGTAAATCTGAGAAGTTTCACTTATATTTGTAGAGAGTTTTAATCTTGTCTTGCAATGCTCTCCGGTGTTTATGATTACCTTGGCCACGTAGTTGTTTTCACCTCCAAGAGAGGGTTTATATGCTAGATAGTGGGTTCATGCCTCCTTGTTTCCCGCGCTCGAGTGATAGAAACATGCGGGGGGAGGATGTGTTGTTGCCACTAGGGAGAAAACATCGATGCTCTTGTCTATGGATGAGAACCACTACTTACATTACGTATTGTGCTTAATGAATTTTTGTGTTGCACACATAGCAATCACTTCGTTGCTGTAACTTAATACCAAGGGATTTGCTGGATAGCTTTCTTGAGGTGGAATTTCAGATATGGATGCATGCTGGATAGCGGTCCATATGCCTTGACGTAATGCCTACAATGTTAGAACCCGTGAATTTTATCTCGTCATAATTGTATTTGAAAGCGCATGGTGCCCCCATATGTGGTTTTGATAATTAATGACAATCCTTATGGACTAATGTTTGCATTGAGATATTCTTATAGATCTTGTCCATAGGAAATATTGGAGTTCATGTGTTGAACTCTATTAGCTTCCTTGATGGCCATTGTTATATTCAAGGATTTATATGGAGAATGGTCATGGTTTGAGGTGAGCTTATTGCTAGTGTCTTTAAGAAAATTATTAGATGGTCTTTTATGGTTTCTTCAAGACATCATCATATGAATAATTAAGAAAAAAAATACAAGGTTGATCAAGTTTGTGATCAACACACAAAGCTACAAAATGTACCAAGTGGGATTGTGTATCTCGTGGTATGGTAAACATTTGACCATATAACTTTGTGAACTAACCCATGATATGTGTGTGTGACATATCTATGTGTGGTTAGGTATCTTTCCATGGGCATGCATCAAAATAAATATTTCATATAGCCCATGGTCTATGTCATCGTCAAGCGGTGTTCGTCATCAAGATTGACGTGGAAGCTCAAGTGAAACATCTAGAAGAAATCCTATGCTTTATGCTTGCCACCCATTTGGAGATTGTGGCCTTGTGAATATTTTTCGAGAAGGGTCTCTTCCATAAATCCATAATGGTGTATGGGGGAGCAACTTGCGAGTCTTCATCAAGCGGAGTTTGTGCTAGCAAGCACGATCAAGAAAGAGGATCCAACTTCAGAGAGTCAAGATCGTCATCATCTAGTTCAAGTGGAATGCTCAAGTCAAAGTTATGATCTTGATAGGTTTTCTATTTTACCGGTCTCGTGCCTTTGGGAGACTGGGTTATAGGATAAATAGTCGTACTATCAAGAGGGGATCTCAAGTGAGTAACTTGATCGAATCATTGCGGAGATCTCAAACCTTTGCATACATGCATATAATATTTCTTGGTTCTTATTTGGCTTTTATCTCCATGTATTTTTAGTGCTTGTCGTGATCTTCATGACAAGCCAAGGTTTATCGAATACGGTTTTGGTACGAAAAACTTGTTGCGTTTTCGGTGGTGAAAATATTCGGTTCATCTTTGATAATGTTTCCACACCTTCCATGTGTGGTAACTTCTCCATTCCTTTTTATTTGTATATTCCTTGTTTTTATCTTTCCAAACCAATTGGACTCAACTCATTTGGAGTTCTTTCGCAAAAGTTGTGCGTTTTCGGTGCTGGAGGTTTTACCGGTTGTTACTTTTAGAAAGGTTAAACCTTTCTACATTTGGTTTTAATTTCGATTGTTTTACAATGAATTTTCTCTACATAATGTTTTAGTGCTTGTCGTTGCGATTCCAACGATCCCAAGAACATAAAAAACGGAGTTCGTATGCAAAAGTTATGGCGTTTTTAGTATCAGTGTTTCTGTAGTTTTGTGTAGACCAGAAATCTCCGGCCTTAGGTTCAGAGTCTCCGGCCCTAGGACACACCAAGGGTTGCTCCAATGGTGTCACCCGTAGAACTCAGTCCATAGACTGTCCGGAGTCTCCGGTGTGACTTTTTCCTGCAACGGCTCTTTTTCGGGGGGACCTATAAAAGGCCCCCTTGTTCCCCAAAGAGCTAGGTTTCCCAAGCACGAAATTTTCCCCTCTATCTCCTCCATTGTTGACCTTGGAAAGCTTTCCCTTCTCTCAATTCCTCCCACGATTCTTGCATATCTTTGAGGGAAAAGAGAGAGAATATCTAGATCTATATTTCCATCAATCCATCTTTCTTCTTAGTGAAGGAAACCTAGTAGATCTTGATCTTGGAGTTCTTGGTGTTTCTCCTCATTTGTTCTTCCTCTCTTATTACCCCATAAGAATTTGTTGCTTTGTTGGAATTTGAGAGTGAAGGATTGGAGAACCTGTGCTCTTGCCATTTGCATCGGTTTGCTCTCTCCACGAGGATTCATGGAAGTGAAAGTTTGTGGACTTGTTACTCTTGGGTCTTGGACCCTAGAGAAATTGTGGTGTTCTTGGGAGCCTCCAATTGAGTTGTGGATGCGTTACCCATGTGGTGACATCAAGAGCCTCCAATTAAGTTGTGGATGCGGGCCTCGAGTTTGAAGGTTTCCAATAGTGGAAGGTGAACTAGGCCTTTGTGGCGAGGTTCATCGGAGAATAGTGTGAGGCCTTTGTGGTGTTGAGTAGGACTCTGTGGTGAGCTCACACCCCTCCAACGAGATGTACTCCCCTTATGGGAGGAACTCGGGAATACATCATCGTCTCTGTCTGCCTCGGTTATTTCTATACCCGAGGTTTTTACTTATGTAGTTTACATTGTGATAGCCTTCGTGCTTAAAGTTATATATCTTTCTATTACCTTGTTACTTTTCTTGCTTAGCATAAATTGTTGGTGCACCTAGTTGACCATAGATTATTTAGGTTGCCTGCTTGTTAATTTAAACACCTAGTTTATTTCCTCATTTAGCAAGGCTTAACCGGAAAAGTTTTAATCGCCTATTCACCCCCTCTAGGCGACATCGTTTTCCGTTCAATTAGTATCAAAGCCTGGACTCTCTTTATTAGGCTTTACATCCTAGAGAGTATGATGTCGTTTAGGGAACTAAGGCACAATCCTTCTTTTAAATTCGATGGCACAAATTATGATGTTTGGAAAATTCGCATACTTAATCTTTTTGGTGCCATGGGTCCAAACTATGTAAAGATAATTGCAGATGTGGATTTTCCTCCTCCAAAGGATTCCCAAAATATATCTTTAGAGGATGAGGAAAACTCTCATCTCGATACTAAAATATCCAATGGTCTCATTTATGTTTTGAGTGATGTATTTCTTGCGTCAATCATTGTCGTGGTGGTGTCACGGCAGATGCCATAGGATGGCTAAAGATGTGGGGACGAAGGACGCTGGAGGCGCTCGGGGAGGGATCACGCGACGAGTAGACGCGTGAAGGATGAAACTAGCACTGCAAACAACACGATCTACCCAGGTTCAGGGCCCTCGTGAGGAGGTAAAACCCCTACTCCTGCCTTTCTCTATGTATTCTGGTGTCTCACCGAGTAGCCACAGTACAATGATTCTAGCTACCGAGTAGCCACTCTTCTCTCTCCGGGTAGAACTAGGTCAAGAATTTCTACGTATGATCCAGCCCAAGTCTCGTCCCTCGCGCAGGAGGCAGCGGGGCACCTTATATACCCGGTGCCCAGCCGGATACAGCCAAATACAAACAAGTGTCGACATTGTGTGCACACCGTCCTTCTTCCGAGTTCCCGCTGACAGCTTTGGCTTCTAAGCTTGTCCTGATGCGGAAAGTCGTTGGGCAAAACCAAGTAACCAGTCTGTTATCACTGTGCGAACATAGAGTAGGTCCCCCCTATCCTGCGACGCCCTGCTGACACACTATCGCTGTCAGGCACGCCGTCCCCAGATGAACAGTGCTGTGAACAGTGCCAAGTACGGACCCGGGATACGCGGGATTCGGTGTCAGAACGGCTCCTTTGACTTCTGGCCCGAGTAGGTTCCCGCCAGTTTTACTCGGACCAGCTGTTCTATTCGAATGAGCATAACTTCCTTGATCCATCCTTCTGATCATCTTTTGTGTAAGACCGAGTAGTAGTCGACCGGGTAGCGAGTACCGGGTAGGCGGCTACTCGACCAAACTTCTCTTCTGACCCTGCATTTAGCACTTGCCTTTACCCTACTCGGGGGTAACCCCCCGACAGCATTCCCCGAAGCTGGTAGAGTCCTGCGAACTCGTTCACTGGGCCTTGCCAGCTTTAACCCAATCTTGGCAACATTGCCCTTGAACTTCACGATGCCGAGTAAAACCTCCGAGTAGCATTCTGGAAAATACCTTGAGTTTCTTATCCCCCGAATAGAGCTACTTCTCTTCTCTGTGGCCGAGTAAAATGACTTGGTGAAATCTCGAAACAGAATCTCTGTGAGACAGAGCACAATCCGGCTTTCGGCGCTGCAACTGGGCACGTGTCACGCGGACGTGACTTCGACGTCTCGGTGCCCGGTAACTGACAGGCCACGCGCCCAGTTTTCACGGGGTGGGCCCACCAGGTCGTAACGTCCCATCACGCGCAGAAATCGCCCACGATCTCGTCGTGGGATCTAATGCGGCCGTTACGCGCGCGTTCCGCGCTGTGTGCGTTTCTAACCGGCCCACAGACCCCACGCCGCACGATTGTTGCCACGATTGATCCCACTTCCTCAACTCGTAACGGTAACTCGAGGAGCGGTATAAATACCCCCTCGGTAACTCCTTCTTCTCCTTCCGCTAGCAATTCCCCTTCTGCCTTCTCGTTTCTCCGCCGTCGCAGAGCTCCTCACCGCCGCGCAACTCACTGCGCCGCCGCGAGCTTCTCCATCCACCAAATCTTCGATTTCTTTCCCCAATTTCTTCCCCATAGCCATGGCGCGCGACGACAACGCTCGCGCCGGCTGGGCTGGCTCCGAGGTCACCGCCGAAGACTGCCAGTGGCTCGTGAACACCCGGAGGGTTCCTCCCGGTGTTCGCTGCCGGCAACCCGACGGCGAGCTCGTTCCGGCTCCGGAAGAGGGAGAACATGTCGTCTTCCTCGCGCACTTCGCGCGAGGATTTGGGCTTCCCGCATCAGGTTTTCTTCGTTCCTTCCTCGACCACTATGGTCTCCAGATGCACCACCTTCCTCCCAATGATGTTGTCTTCCTCTCCTACCACGCTGTGGTGTGCGAAGCCTTCCTTGGCGTTCGCCCCACGACGGAGACGTGGTCCAAGTACTTCTTCTTCCGCCAACAGAGCAAAGGCAAGAAGGACGGCACGGACACCAGCAGCTGGATAACGGAGACCGGCAGCACCATGATGGTGCAGCGCCCCGGAACCAATCATCCGCGCATCAAGGGATTGGACTCCGTCCGCAAGTGGCAGAAGACGTTCCTATACGTCAAGAACATACCCGCCAAGAAGGGAGCCAAGGTGGAGGATAGAATCAATCTGCCCCCGTGGAGCAACCGAGCTCCTACCGGGCAGAACTGGAAGACCAAGCCGTCCATGGACAGGAACCTGACGCAGATGGAGGAGCGCCTTGCCCATCTGATCGGAGAAGGACTCAAGAGCGACGATCCAGTTGCCTGCTGGATCGCCAAGCGGGTGCTGCCACTCCAGCAACGCGCCCACCCCATGTGCTACATGGGCGGCCCCCGCGATTCTACTCGGACAACCACATTCGAGCTCAGCAACGCGGACGTCGCCGCTCATGCGCGGTCCATCCTGACCACCGGCCTCAGAGACAATTGGCAGTATGGCTTCATCCCATACAGCCGTACGAAGCCGATTGAACGGGTATGTGCTTCTTACTCTGCTTCTTGCATACGCAATCCGAGTAGATAGTCTTCTCTCCTTGCTGCGACTAGCATTTGCCCTCTGCGCCGAATAGGGCGCTTAACGGAACTGCTCAGGCTTAGTGTGCTTGGTGTTTGCACGCCTTGTCGGGTAGCTCACTTAGGAGAATTTCTTAGGCTTAATGTGCTTGGTGTTTGCACGCCTTGCCGAGTAGGACACTTAGCAAATTTCCCTAGGCTTAGTGTGCTTTGTGTTTGCACGCCTAGTCGGGTAGGGTGCCTTTATGCTACTCGACTAACTTGTGATGTCTCTCTATTCTGCAGGTCCTTGATCGCCAGCTCACTGAGAGCATGGAGCGCTTTGAGGACAACTGGTCGGCGGACCGAGAGGAGGACGACGAGGTTTCCTTCGAGACCGCGGACGGGCTCAACCTCCCCCACGCTCAGACAGAGAAGCATCACGTAGATGCATCTGTCCGTGATTGGACCGAGGACGAGGACGAAGGTAATTGAGCTCATCTTGCCTGGTCGCAAGCCGCGCTACCCAATTTCTCCTTGCCTTTGAGTTGTTTTTTCTTCTTCCCAACTTCGCAGGTGGCGCTGATGCTGAAGAGGAAGACGAGGAGGAGGACGAGGAAGCCCTTGTCGTCAAGCCGCTCTCGGTTGCTGCTCCTCTTACCCACAAACGGACGGGTAGCGGTGCTCAGGAGCCCCCCGCCAAGAAGAAGAAGACGGCCGGGAAGACGACCAAGAAGACCGCGACGCGAGGAGGACGGACCATCCCTACCCGCAAAGGGTAAGCATTTTTTCCTTCGTTGCTTCTCCTCGATTTCCTCTGTCCTTTCCTTTTTCCTGAACCTGTTTCTTTCTTCAGAGCCCCCTTGAACGCTGACGCCGCTCTCGCGTCCACCGTGATTAAGAAGAAATCCGCCATCGACGTCGATAACCTCATCGATCTCGACGACGAAACTGGAGCCGCAGCGCAGGCCGGGGCGCGTGCGTCCTCTCCCGTGAAAGGTGACGACTCCGACGACGCTCGGTATATGGACAGCGACGCCCCCGACGCCGAGCAGGAGCAGCAGACCCGCGCAGATCAAGAAGCGCGGGACACTGATCGCGACGCCAGACCACTTTCTCCTCCGGCCGTCACGGCCGAGGAGAACCTAGATCAAGACCCCGATAAACATGATGATGATGCCGCCCTTGAGCGGCGAGAAGATGACCAGGAGCAGCCAGCGACAAAGGCTGCTGAGCAAGACGATCCCGCGGTCCAGCCGCGGGTAGAAGGACCAGATGCCACACAGCAAGACCCCGCTGCCGGGCAGCGGGTTGAGATCATTGATGAGACGGAGCAGTACCCTCTGAGCGACGCGCCACCAAGCGCCGCGCAGGGTAGCGTTCAGCCGGATGTCGCGCCGAGTAGCGCGCCTTTGGTTCCGCCTACCCAGCAGGGCACTTCCTCCACCGCGCCAAGCCCGCCACCAATGAAGAAGACGAAGACAACATCCAGCCCTCCAACCCAGCAGCTTATCAAGAAGATCAAACAAGAGGCCGTTGACAAGAATGCCGCCGAGAAGAGGGTTGCCGAGAAAAAGGCTGCCGAGACCCAGGCCGCCGAGAAGCCAGCTGGCCAGTCAGATGGCGCTGTTCGCAGGAATCCCTCGCGTAGCGGTACGCGTGGTGCTGCCACGATGCTGCCGCCAAGACCAACTGCCAAGCCTGGCCAGCTCACCATCCATGAACCTGAGGCGGCTGCTGACACCGCCGCAGGGTCCAACTTCCCGGATCCACCCACCTTCCCACCTTATATGGTGAACATGAGCCAGCAGCACAATATTCCATTGACCCCAGTCGAGAGGAAGCTTGCTATTCGGAGGGGCAAGCAGGCTACGCCGGTGGACTCCAAGCCTCCAGCCAGGAACAAGGACCGATCCGTCTCGTTCTACTCGCGCGAGGTTGCAGAAACCGAGGTGACATCCACGGGCATCGAGCAGATCGTCGACTGGGTTGGGTTCATCGATGCTGAGTGGGACAGCGACGTCCTCGGCAACACGAACTGGCACGACACATCTCTGGGCGATCTGGACCACATGCGTGTCGACTGGAACAAGGCAGACATGGGTTATAAACCCATGACTATTGCGTCCAACACCAGCACTCTCGCCGCCAAGCTCTTCGTCCATCGCAAGGCCGCGGAGGATATTGAACAAACTTACGCGGTAAGCTTTTTTCATCCGTCCCGAGTTGCATTTTCTTTCTCTTCTATTCTGCTGCTTCTTCTTATCCATCCCCCAGTCCCCGAGATTCTGGCCGAGTAGGCGGGTTCGCAACCGAGTTGCCGCCTTCTCGGGTTGAATCTACCCGTCTTTGTATGACTCCTTTTCTTTCTTCCTCCCAGAACTGCCTTCTGAAAAGAACCAATCTGTACCGGCGACTGCTGTGGAACCACAGCATTGCTAGGAGGCGCCTCGAGGCCCTCGAAAAGGAGCTCAAGTCCGCTGAGGCGGCGGATAAGAATGTCATGGACAGCGCCCTCAAGCTTTCCGAGATCGAGAGTGAGCTTTTAGCTACGCGGTTCCCGCGTTTTATGTTTACGCCCGCTATTGCTTTCTGCTCTAACCAACTCATCTCTGCGGGCAAGTTCAAGACCCTGGCCGAGGAGCACTCCAACTGCCGCGCCTTCGTCGAGAGTGGCCAAACCACAATCAAGAGGCTGGAAGGTGAGTTGGCGTTCTTCTCGGCTTGTTTTCTTGCTTTCATCTTTGCTACTCTGCTGACCGTGCTTTGCTTTTCACAGAAGGTCATAAGAAGTTTGTCGAAGAGCATCTCGACTGCCTCAAGCCTGCTGAGGTGCAGGCGCAGATTGCAACCCTTGAGGCGGAATTCAAGAAGAGGCACCTCGCCGAGTTGAAACCACTGAGGACCAAGTGCGAACTGCTCTCAAGAAAGCCACTGATCTAGCCACCGAGAGGGACAACGCGGTGGCCAAGAAGAAAAAGGCCGAAACGGCAGCCACAGCGAAGCGACAGGCCCTCGAGCTGGAATGCAAGTCACTGAAGGAGAGCAACGCGGATCTTTTGCTCTAGCTGGCGCAGTTCCGAAAGGTGGAAGAGAAGCATGTTACTGATGAAGAAACTTGGAAGAAAAAGCTGCAGGCGCTACTCTTCGATCTGAACAGTAAGTGCTTGCTTCTCCGCCCTTTTCTTGTTTCTTGCGCTTTTCCGCTGCTCGGTTTGTTTTTTACTCGGCTTCTGTTTCTGATCTTCTCAATAGCTTTTTCAGAAATCTTTCCCGACCTCGAGTCATCTTGCAAGCCTGCCTTGGCGAAGGCCCGAGCAGCTCGTATTGAGAAGGGCGAACCCATGGACACCAAGGCCGAGATCGAAGATAGCATCACAGTTATGCAGGGGCAGCTTCAGCGCTTAAGCGGTGTAGGCACCGATCTGGTGCGCACCACATTCAAGCTCCATGAGGTGTTCTGGCCCAAGGACTCCGCGCCAAAAACTATCCGCGGACTTGCCGCGAAGCTGAACGGCGTGAAGGCCGATCTGAAGAAGTGGAGGGCGTCTGGAGCTCGGGCAGGCGCTGATATGATGCTGCTCTTCATCACCAGCTGGTACGAGAACCTCAACTTGCAGGTTGTCCGCGAGATGCGTGAGGACTCCAAGTGGGAGACGGATACCGATTGCGTGGCTCTCTGCCAGGCCGTCGCATACGAGGTCGCCCAATACGCAAGCACCACACGCTTCATCGACGGTCTCACCGAGCCCGACACCGAGGTGGACGAAGGCGACGATGATGAAGACGAGGACTCCACCGAGTCTGATCTGGGCAGCTTCAAGAGCGATCGCTACAAGGCCGGGAAGGGGAAGGCCGCGGTCGTCGCGGACAGCGAGGAAGAGGCCGAGAGTGTGGATATGGAAATCGACACTGCGGCTCTCGAGTTCGGCACCTCCTCAGGTGCGGCTCTTGACGACACGGCACGACTCCTCGCCCAGACTGCGGCCTCCAGCTCGGTGGCCACAGCCACTTCCGAGCAGGCTGCTACTGAGCCGGATGCTGATGCCGCGAAGACTGACGCCGCCAACTCGGAGGCTGATGCTGCCAAGACCAACGCTGAAGCTGAAACCGACAAGGCCCATGCTGATGATGAAGCCACCAAAGCCAATGCTGATGATGAAGCCACCAAGACCAGCGCTGACGATGAAGCTACCAAGGCCAACACCGAGAACGTTGCTACCTCGACCTGATTTTCTCCTGCAATCTTATCCTTCAAACACTTATCAGATCCCCGGGATGCCGGGTGCAGATGTATCGAAACTATTATCCTTGTCGTTTGCTACTCAGTTTTATTCACATTTGGTATTTCAACTTAGTCAATTTGAGCTACTTTGGCTCGAATGTCGGGTTGCGTTATGATGCGAGTCCCCGAGTTGCATTTCTTATTCGCTCTTCCTTTTTATCTCAGCTCTTACCCGCAACTTGTTGCTTTTTTGGTATTCGAGTCACAAGAATTCAAAGTTGGAGTTGCAAATACTTAGCCACTTAGAAATACTCATAGTAACGCAGCCCACCATTTAGCCGAGAAGGAGTTAACAAAAAACAACAGTCAAAGACATCCTACTCGGTTCCTGC
Source organism: Alopecurus myosuroides (assembly GCA_028641055.1). Lineage (NCBI taxonomy): Eukaryota > Viridiplantae > Streptophyta > Magnoliopsida > Poales > Poaceae > Alopecurus > Alopecurus myosuroides. The sequence goes on from CM054059.1 coordinate 500,829,452, forward strand.
ACTTTTCTTTCCTTAGTAATTTTTCTTGTGCTCATTGACCTTTTGCTTGTTCTCTTGCTTGCCATGAAGCCGGGTTTCGGACAGCAGCAGAGTCGAAGAGTTGGCATGTAGGTTTAAACACAGTACTAGATGTACTCGTGAAATTTTAAGCAGAGCAACCGAGTGGACAAAGGTAAAGCCGGGTAGGAACACACAGAGCAAGTTTGGGCGAGGGCAGTCCCCGAGCTGAATTTCAGATTGCAGGGTAGAATTTTAACTCGGATAAGAGAGTACATACACATCTTTGCTCACGAATGAAAGCGACGGAGTAGGGCTACATTCCAAGGGCGCTTGGACTCCTCTCTAGCTTTATCTGGCGTGTTCGCCTGTGATGGGCGCACATCTACGAGATAATAGGCATCATTGTGCAGCGCTTTGCTCACAATGAAGGGCCCTTCCCATGGAGGAGACAATTTGTGCATCCCGGCTGTGTGCTGCACAAGCCTGAGGACCATGTCTCCTTCTCGGAAAACCCTTGGGTTCACCTTTCGGCTATGATAACGCCGCAGGTTTTGCTGGTAGACAGCCGAACGTGACAGAGTAAGCTCTCTTGCTTCTTCGAGCAGGTCAACGTCGTCTTCTCGAGCTTCTCTCGCCTCTACCTCAGTGTAGAGGGTTACTCGAGGGGAGTCATGCTCTAAGTCTATTGGCAACACGGCCTCAGCCCCATATACCAAGAAGAATGGCGTGTAGCCGGTTGACCGGTTAGGGGTAGTCCTTAGACTCCACAACACCGCTGGCAACTCGTCTAGCCAACACCCAGGTGTTTTCAGCAGCGGCTCAATCAGCCTTGGCTTTATGCCTGCCAGTACCATGCCGTTTTCCCTTTCCACTTGCCCATTGGAGGCGGGATGGGCAACAGATGCAACATCTAGTCGGATGTGCTTATCTCTGCAGAACCGCACCATTGCCCCCTCTGCGAAATTTGTGCCGTTGTCGGTGATGATGCTGTGCGGGTAGCCATATCTCAGGATCACATCCTTCAAGAATTTCACAGCTGTAGCTCCATCGCACTTCCGAATAGGCTTCACTTCAATCCACTTGGTGAACTTGTCCACCATGACCAAGATGTGTGTCATGTTGCCTTTAGCCGGCTTGAAGGGGCCAACCATATCCAGGCACCATACGGCGAACGGCCATGTGATAGGAATTGTTTTCAACTCGGAAGCAGGCATATGGATCTTACTCGCGAACATCTGGCAGCCATTGCACTTCCTCACAATGTCTTCCGCTTGCTGCAGAGCTGTGAGCCAGTAGAAGCCATGCCGAAAAGCTTTCTTGACCAATGCCCGAGAAGAGGCGTGGTTCCCGCATTCTCCTTGGTGTATTTCCAGCAGAATTTCTCCTCCTTCTTCTGGGTCCACACAACGTTGCAGCACGCCGGTGGCACTTCTTTTGTGCAGCACATCTCGGAATATAGTGTAGCCCTTGGATCTTCTCTGAATCTGTCTTGCGGCCACCTCATCCTCTGGCAGAGTACCGTCCCTTAGAAAGGATAATATGGGCATGGCCCAACTCGGTGTCTCCCGTGTGGGAAACACTGGTTCGTCCACTTCCATTGGGACAGGCACCTCTGGTTGCTCTTTAGGGTTGGGAGCACTTCTCTGGAGCCCTGATCGATTGGCAAGGACCTCCTCAATGAATGCGACAGTCCCCGGGTTAAGGATAGAAGTCCCCGAGTATGGAGTGGCAGTCCCCGAGTAGGGAGTGGCAGTCCCCGAGTAGGAAGTGGCAGTCCCCGAGTAGGGAGTGGCAGTCCCCGAGTAGAGAACGGCAGTCCCCGGGTTTCCTGTAGCATTCTCCCAGTTAATCTCCATGGGATCAGATTCCTCGCTTGGCAGAGAAGGAACAAATATGGATTCCGAGTTGGGAGAGGGCTTGATGGATGGCTTCCTCAAGTGCTCCAAGGCAACCCCCGCCGGGATGGATTGCCGAGAAGATCCCAACTTGGACAGCTCGTCTGCCGCTTCGTTCTCTGCTCGGTGAATGTGCTGGAACTCGCAGCCTTCGAAGAATCCAGTTATAGACTGTACCAGGAAGCGATAGGATGCCATGTTGGCATCTAGAGCATCCCAAGTGCCAGAGACTTGCTGCACCACCAGATCTGAATCTCCATAGCATATGATGCGCTGCACGCCAACCTCCTTGGCTACTCGCAAGCCATGAACCACTGCCTCGTACTCTGCTACGTTGTTGGACGCCTTGAAATGAATCTGCAGCACGTACTTGAGTTGATCTCGCTTGGGTGACGTAAGCACTACGCCAGCACCAAGGCCTTCCTTCACCTTCGAGCCATCAAAGTGCATCTTCCAGTAATTAGAAACTGGAGCAGGAGGTTCATACTGCACCTCGGCCCAATCCACCAGAAACTCCGCCAGAATCTGAGACTTGATAGCTTCTCTTCTCGCATACGCGGGTGCATATGCGGCCAGCTCGATTGCCCACTTGGCTACTCTGCCACTCGCCTCCTTGTTACCCATGATATCCGAGATGGGAGCAGAGCTCACGACAGTGATAGGATGCTCCTGGAAGTAATGCTTTAGCTTCTTGGCGCCCAGGTACACGCCATAGGTCATTTTCTGGTAATGCGGGTAGTTCTGCTTGGAGCTGGATAGCACTTCACTGAGATAGTATACCGGGCGCTGCACACTCTTGTCTTCTTCTTCTCGCTCCACCACAATCACCACGCTGACTACTCAGTTGGTGGCAGCAATGTACAGCAGCATTGGCTCCTTGGGTAACGGACTAGCCAGGATGGGAGCGCTAGCCAGCATTGCCTTCAGCTCGTTGAATGCCACGTCCGCTTGCGGAGTCCAGACAAACTTGTCACTTTTCTTCATCAGTTGGTACAGAGGAAGGGCCTTCTCGCCCATTCGGCCCAGGAAACGGCTCAGAGACGCCAAGCAACCAGTGAATTTTTGCACATCCTTCAGGGATCTCGGCAAAGACATGCTCTCAATAGCTTTTATCTTTGAAGGATTGGCTTCAATGCCCCGACTAGACACCAGGAAGCCGAGTAACTTACCAGCCGGAACGCCAAAGGTGCATTTACTCGGATTCAGCTTCATTTTATACTTGCGTAGGTTAGCAAAGGTTTCCTCAAGATCGGCAAGCAGAGTATGTGTTTTATTCGTTTTGATGACAATGTCATCTACGTACACCTGCACATTCTTGCCGAGCTGATCGTGCAAGCATTTCTGCATGCATCTCTGATAGGTTGCACCCGCATTCCTCAAGCCAAAACACATGACACGATAGCAATAAGCCCCGTACGGGGTAATGAAAGCAGTCTTTATTTGATCAGCAGGATTGAGTGCAATCTGGTGGAAACCAGAGTAGGCATCTATGAAAGACAGCAGTTCACAACCGGCAGTGGAATCGATCACCTGATCGATGCGAGGTAGCGGGAAGGGATCCTTGGGGCACGCCTTGTTCAAGTCGGTGTAGTCGACACACATGCGCCATGCAGTGGCAGCCTTGGGATCCTCCTTCTTCTTCTCGACCATGACCGGGTTGGCTAACCAATCCGGATGCAGCACCTCCATGATGAAATTTCTTATCAGTAGCTTGGTGATCTGGTCACCAATGGCCTTCCTCCTCTCATCCCCGAAACGGCGCATAGCCTGCTTCACTGGTTTGGCGTCAGGACGCACATGTAATGAGTGCTCAACCAACTCCCTCGGGACTCCTGGTAGATCTTCATTGGACCAGGCGAATACGTCCCGATTCTCACGGAGGAAGTGGATGAGCTCGCTTTCCTATTTCTCCGCCAACCCGGAGCCAATGATGGCTACGCGGTCGGGGAACTCAGGGTCGACCTGAACCTTCTTGGTTTCTTGGGATGCCTGGAACGCGGTCCCGTGCTGGGTACTCGGCACGCCCTGCGCACCAGTCTGCGCGGACTGCGCCATAGCCACCACCTCGTACATCTTTTTCTTCTCGGCAGCAATCACCATGGACTCCGCCAACTGAGAACCAGCAGAGGCACACTCCATGGACTTCTTGTAATCACCAGAGATGGTAATCACGCCATTGGGGCCAGGGATCTTCATCTTCAGATATGCCGTGTGGGTAGAGGCCATGAACTTGCTCAGAGCAGGCCTGCCGAGTAGAGCGTGATAGGGGCTCTGATGATCAACCACCTCGAACTGCAGGCGCTCTGTGCGGCAGTTCTCCCTTGTGCCGAATAGCACATCTATCCACACTCGGCCAATCAGGTTGCACGAGACTCCCGGCACAATGCCATGGAAGGTGGTCTTGCTGGGTAGCAGCATGTTCTCGGCCAGCCCAAGCTTCTCGAGTGTGTCTTTGTACACGATGTTGATGCTGTTGCCGTTGTCGATTAGCACCTTGCTGAACCTCACATTCTTCTCGGGACCCAAGAAAGTAGGATCCAACACCAAGGCGTAGCTACCCGGGTTGGGCATTACCTTGGGATGATCTACTCGGGACCACCTGATCTCTTGATCACACCAATACATGTAGTGAGGGACTGCAGGAATCACCGCATTGACCTCCATGGCGCGCCTGTGCTGTGACTGCTTGTCGACAGGCTCAGAAGTGAAGATCATGTAGCTCTCATGGTGTTCTTGGTACTGGTTGGAGCCTCCGCCCCCATTGTTGCCGTTGTTGTTGCCCTGGTAGCCGTTGTTGCCTCTGTTGTTGTTGTTGCGATTGTAGTTGTTGTTGTTGTTGCGGTAGCTCTCATTGTTGAAATGACGGTTGGCTCCTAAAGCCACTTGATTCACGTTTTCTCTTCTCGGGAACACTGGCGGCCGAGCAGCGGGTGCGCGAGCAGGCTGCACATTGGCATTTGCGGCTGGCAGAGGAGGAGGAGGAGGCAAGCCTTCATTTTTGATCAGATCCCACCACTCGCACTGTCGGGTAGTGTGGTTAGCGGGCCTTGAGGGGTGCTGAGTGTGGAAACTGCATGGGCCATCCTTCATGTCGTCAAAGACGAACTTCCTCGGCTGCTCGGAGTTGCCGCTACCCGTATGAGAAGTACGAAATGGTTTCTTGTTGCCTTGGCCCTGGTTCTGGTTCTGCCCGTAGGCTCCAGCAGGTTTTTGCCTTTGGCTACCCCCAGCCCCAACAGCCACTGCATTCACCTCCTCAGGGTCGTACCGAGTATCTATTCGGTCACCCCTGCGTTTGTTGCGGAATTCGTTGCGCTTGCTGTTGTTGAAGTTTCTTCTCGGCTCGGAGGAATCCATCAGAGGCTGAGTAGGATCACCGAGTGCGTACTGATCCGCGATCTTGATGGTCTCCGCCAGAGTGTTTGGCATCTCCCTCTGCAACCTTTGCCACAGCATACTGCCATGTCTGCAACCCTGCGCAAACCAAGTGATGGCTTGGGCCTCGTTCACACCTTCACAGGTGTGGAGGTCTGATTGACATACACCAAATATATTACAAACATAGAGTACTGACAACAGAATGAGCTCACATGGAGGTCATCCATTATTGAAGTTAGAACGCTCACTGAAAAGTAAACAGTTGATAACACGGGAACTCAACAGCCAATAAGAGAGTCTATGGCTGCTCGATTCAACCGTGAATAAGTAGTTATCTAGACTAGGCTAAACCTAGTCAGACTCCTCCTCGTTGGGGTCTGCTCCGTACTGGATGAGATAGTCAACTCCTTCAACTCCACCGGAGAGGTCCGGTTCTTCGTAGAAGATATCCTCCTGGCCTCCAAGGATGTTGAAAGATGCTTCTTCTAGGTTCTCATAACCTAAGCAGGGGGTCAAACGGGATTGAATGAGTAACGAGCGTTACTCAGCAAGTTCCTGTAAGTACAGAAGTAATGGATGCACTAACTACGGTCCTTGACTCTAAGGAGTCAAGACAGATGCAAGTTTTGTCAAATCTTTCTTCAAGAGATTGCTTTTAATAATGAAAACTATGCCCGCCAGACCATCACAGGACTAGAACTTCATGGAGTTGCCTTTCCTGTAGCGTTCGCAGTTCCATCCCGGAACAAGGGGTAACATGCCACATCATTTTACACTCTGCAGAGGTGCGTTACTTTACCCATGGACGACCAAGACCATGTTGCACAACCAGGCGCGCGATCCTGTCCACTCCCACTCAGGTGTGGGGCCCGGTTGTTGGTTCAAGCCAAACCGTGCTTCTCCGCACAACGCATGCCCACCCATTTCTGCCAGCAGGTTGAACGCCTGATTCCACCCCTCACGATGGAGATCTACGCGCCCCTGGCAGACACTCATAGACCCCAGAGCCCGTGGGACGTAAGGGCTCCCACCCATGTGCATGTAGTCCCGCAAGACCTACAGCGTACGTCTCTGGCAGTCCGTTGACATGCGAACGAGAAAAGTATCACGGCTGACTTACTCCCCCCATAGAAGATCCATGGTCAACGCGATATCTACGGCGCACCGAGTTCTGACGGCATTTGTTGTTAATTCCTAGGTAATACTTGCCCATGCAGATGGAACCTTCCTTTGACCTATTCATCTTACCATGGTTCCATCCGCCCACCAAACAGAACACTACCACTCGGGTAGCATTCAATTAGTCATATTATTATAAAAATAGGATCATGCATTCTTTTTGGAGTAGATGGTAATACGATAGGGTTTTGAAAATAGTTGTTATGACATAATTCAATGGACATGAGCAAGTGATGAACTTGCCTGGATACGGATAAGTAATGAAGTCTGAAGCTTGAGGTGGATCCCGACTTCCTTGTTCTACAAAATTCCATCATTGTCCGGTAAAGACAATGTTTAAAGAAGCAAATGATGCTATTATGCATAATAATGAGATGTATGCAATTTTTGCAAGACTATATTAATTTTATTATAAAACTTATTTTTCTGGATCACCCAGTTTTTCATAATTGATGATCTTTGTTATAACTGAGATATTCTTGTTAATTTAATTACATGGGTGAATACTTATTATTTTTCTTAAGAACAGGAATAATAACATATTTTTGAAATGACTAACTATTGAGATGGATATAACTATTCGTGGAATTATTTATTTTAACAAGTGTTATTATTTCTTCTTAAATAAACTCTCATTAGATCTAGGATTATTTAGGTTTTATCATGTTTAATAAATAATTTAAATAAGAACTGGTACTGGTTTAACAGAATTTTTAATAAAAATTTGTATAATTTCATTTGTTATTTTTTTCCAACCTTTTTATTAGGATTTATAAAATGACCTGTCTGCCCCTAGGGCTGACAGGTGGTCCCCTGGTTAGGGTTGGACCTAACCCTTGGTCTGGTCGGGCTGGACCAGACCAGCCCCCATACGCACCCGCCCCGTGCCTTATCCCCTCCTTCACCGCGTGAGGCGACGCAGAGGCGACGCGATCCATCGCCTCCGGCGATTTCCTTCGGCCTCCCCCGTATGCCACCGCTGCCGTGACCTAGCGCCTCCCTAACCCCTCACTGCTCGCTCCCACTTCTTCCTCCTCGATCTGCTCCTCTCCCCGCGAGGCTCCCGTGGGGATCTTCAACCCTAACCCTAGGGTTAGGTTTCTGGGTGCTTCTCCACCTCTTCGGTGGCCGTGGCTCCACGTCGTGGTTGCTGGAGTTGATGCGCTGCTGCTGTGCTTCTGCGGCTACGTCTCCGGGGCCGCCGCCGCCGGGACGGTCTACGGGCAACCGCGGCTCCGCCGCCGTGCTTCGCTCTCCAACCGGATGTGGTCACCACGATGGTGACCATCTGTAAGTGGTTCCCTCTCTCACTGCCCTCTAATCTTCCTCTCCCTCTCACGGATTCCTTCTTTCTCCTTGCTCTGGAGTCAGCCATCGAGCTGATTCGTGCTGTGCCTCCCTGTGATGCTTCCTGTGCCCTAGTGTTCGATTAATAGCATTGGATGGTATCCAAATGCTTACTGGATATGTGCTGCATGAATTACTTGCTAGGCTCTGTGTTGGATGGGAATTTTATCATGCCCTAAATTATTCCTCTGATGGTTTATGCTGTGAGATGATTGTGGTGGTGAATCTGTTGCTGGTAGTGGTAAATTACCTTGGAATTGTTTCAAATAAATAGCCGTTTACTTCCGCAACTCCCGGCTCCCGCTCACTGAACCGGGCTTATCCATTCGCCCTATAAATAAGCTCCTTGGGGGTAACCCGAACCCTAACGGCTCATTTCCCCCCACTCCGCTTCCTTTCTCCCTCTGAGCTCATTCTCGCTGAGCGCCACCACGGAAATCCCGCGCGCATCACCGGAGCCCATCGGCCGGAGGCTGCGCTCCGCCACTGCTTGCCCCGCGCCGCCGCCAAGATCCGCCGGCGAATCTCCATCCGGCCCGTCAGGAACCGCGAAGGGACACCAGGCCTGCGCCATCTGCCTCCGCAAGGCTTCACTCAGATCCCCTCCGGTAAGCCTTTTGCACCCATTAATTTGCCCTTGCAATTTTTTATTTTACCTTAGATTAGATCCAAATCAGTCCACCAAGGATTTCTCGGGCATGCCGAATTAGGCCACTAATAGTCTTTCTAGCTCGCCCAATAGATAAAGCGCATGCTCCAATCCACTCTCCTACTACCTGCAATTGTTATTTTCGCCACAAATCTGAAGATAAAATTCCCAATCTGGGCCCAAACCACTCAAATTTTCCGCCCTGGCTTCAATCACCCGGCTAATCTTCCCCTTTCCAGTTCCTTTTATTCGCGCTAAGTACCCGTGTAGCCATCCATCGTCCTCAAAAGCTCCTTCAACGGGTGATGGATGGCTACACGGGTACTTAGCGCGAATAAAAGGAACTGGAAAGGGGAAGATTAGCCGGGTGATTGAAGCCAGGGCGGAAAATTTGAGTGGTTTGGGCCCAGATTGGGAATTTTATCTTCAGATTTGTGGCGAAAATAACAATTGCAGGTAGTAGGAGAGTGGATTGGAGCATGCGCTTTATCTATTGGGCGAGCTAGAAAGACTATTAGTGGCCTAATTCGGCATGCCCGAGAAATCCTTGGTGGACTGATTTGGATCTAATCTAAGGTAAAATAAAAAATTGCAAGGGCAAATTAATGGGTGCAAAAGGCTTACCGGAGGGGATCTGAGTGAAGCCTTGCGGAGGCAGATGGCGCAGGCCTGGTGTCCCTTCGCGGTTCCTGACGGGCCGGATGGAGATTCGCCGGCGGATCTTGGCGGCGGCGCGGGGCAAGCAGTGGCGGAGCGCAGCCTCCGGCCGATGGGCTCCGGTGATGCGCGCGGGATTTCCGTGGTGGCGCTCAGCGAGAATGAGCTCAGAGGGAGAAAGGAAGCAGAGTGGGGGGAAATGAGCCGTTAGGGTTCGGGTTACCCCCAAGGAGCTTATTTATAGGGCGAATGGATAAGCCCGGTTCAGTGAGCGGGAGCCGGGAGTTGCGGAAGTAAACGGCTATTTATTTGAATTTTGGCGAGATGCGCTTTAAATGTTAGCTCGGCCTCTCTCTTTGCAGTCGCCTCCCTCTTCCTGGCCGAGTTAGAAACCCACTTCTCCAAGATATCAAAGGGCGGGGGTGCTTCCTCTGTAACAACTTTGCCATCAGCGTCGTATGCACTCATAATTGTGTTTAGATCCAAACTATCGGCCAAAGTGGTAGCCGAGGGGCGCACTGCGGCTTGTATGGCTTTGAAATCCTTGGGTGTAAATTTGGAACCGTCCGCCTTGAATTCGGGAAACCCGGATATTACCTTTGCCGGGTAAAGCTTCGGAAAGAAAGCCTTGGCCAGGGTGAAAGCCCGGGTCATTCCAATCCGGCATGATGAGCGTTTCCAGATTTCAATCCAGCCAGGCACAGTGGAGCAGGCCTGAATGAGATTTTCTTCACCCGGGTATACTTCCGTAGGCCACTTCACGGCATCCAGTATAAATTTTGTGCCGGCAAAGAAAGTTCGGAGCACGGTCTTTAGGGTTTTAGCCTTGACAATGGCATCCTCCTCTGGGGCCGCAAGGTTGGCACCTACAGTTGTAGCAAGAGAGAGAACGTATCAGTAATCCCGAGTCTGATATAATAAAGAAAAGACATGAAGCCAATCGGCAGCAAAAACTTACTAAGTAAGATCTGATAAGTATCGGTGACTTGGTCCGATAGTTTCTTCAGTGCGGTCTGAGCGGCATTGCATTTCTTCTTGTATTTGGAAACATCCTTCTTCAAAGTTTTCATGTCATCCTCAAGGGTTTCCCTTCGTTTTATCTCGGCAAGAAGAAGTTGTTCGGTCTTCAGTAAAGTTTCATCAGACCGGGTTATCTGTGCCTGCAAGTAGCAAGGAACGCAAGTATTAGTTGGATATTAGGGTAAGCTGAATATGGCGTAAAGTTCCAAGCATAACTTTTGCAAGTCATACTCGGAACTTGGGGACTAGGTATACAATATGAGATACCAAGTGTCCTTACCTGGTGCTCTGCAGCCATGCGCTCCAAGATCTTGCTCTCCGAAGTCTTCATAGTGAGGAGGGTATTCATCAATTGGTCAAAAGTGTCTTTACTCGTATCAGAGGACCCGGGGCCTTGGAAATTCCGAGAAGGAGCTTTCTTCTTAGTGGGAGGCGGAACCCGGGTCATTTGTGTGTCGGAATCCGACGCTCTTTCTTCTGCACCCAAGACGGTGGCTTTGTTCTTTTTGCTTGCATGGGAAGCAATCGGATACTCGGCTTCTTGTGTGTCCGGCTTTGCCGGCGATGTTTGTTTTTCGCCGCTAGACGCGGCTGTAGTCTTATCAGTCGGGCTCCCCTTACCCGGGCCCTCGGTCTCCATATCCTCTTGGTCGCTGATAACGACTGTGGCCCTGTAGATGTTGTCAGTGAGCAGCTAAATACACAGTCAGGAAAGGGTGATGAAATGTGGTGGAACATCAAGAAGAGGATTTTACCCGGTGTTCACCGCGAAGTCACAAGGAAATCCGTCGCTGGACTCGGGAGAGGCTGGAAATTATCAAGTTAGATGTCATGTGGGAATGGTTCAAGGAGAATGTTTTGACCGAGAAAAGATAGGGTAATTACCAGCCCGCCGAGTCGGGGTCGATGAAATACCCGGGTTAAGGGCATCATCACCCGGGTGATTTCGAGTTGACCTGCGCTTGGTCATGGGCGACTCCTTCAAGAATGGCCAGTGGAATAACATCAAGGTAGCTCATATATATATCATTAAAGTAATACGAATTGAATGCAAGGAGGAGATATGAAACCTTGGAGGTGGCCTCTTGGGTTTTTCTTTTTTATCCGACTTTGATTGTCGGCTCCAGTTCCTCCTCGTCGCTGGCAGATTCTACTTTGCCATCGGAGTTTTCTTCCTCGTCATCTTCTCGTTCTGGATATCATCAGAGTTATAGTTGGAAATGAAGGGGTTATGGTGAGCTTAAAGGAACCAAACAAAATCCGGAAAATACCTTCGTCCGAGTTAGCAGCTTCTTGCTCCTCTGGACTTTTGGAGCTAGGAGAGGTGTTGGTTTTCCAAAAATCATCATCAGCCTGAAAGGTGTCAGTACAAGGGTTATCAACTGTATCGAGTGGAAAGAGCAAAGATAAAGGCATTAAAGTCGGGTTTTCACCTTGGGGGCTGGGTTCTCGAGCGTGAAGGGCTCCAATCCGGATATGTTCCGGATTACCTCAAGCTTTTCTGTCAGAAAACCCTTGATGGTTTTGTGGGTATCGCCAGCTGCAAAGATGTTATCAGAGTACCGGAGCGGGTCTGTAGATTGTCCCGAATACTCACACATCAACTTTGCGCGGATGGAATTGGGTTGAATCCGGAAGTCAACCCAAGTCTTCACCAGGTTGAGCCCGATGAGGCCTTGGGCCGTGAGAGTGTTGATTTTGGCTAGTAGAGGTTGGATTGCCTCCCTATCCGAGTCAGAGGCGAAAGCACTAAATTTCTCGGAGATGTCAAGAAGACCCTCTGAGTAACCCGGCAGCTTCTTTTGGCCGGGTGGGGAGGTGTCTTGGCAGTAAAAGTAGGAGAGCTGCCAGTGCTTGACATGGGAGTTAAGGGTGAGGGGTGGCATCAAAGAATTCTTGCGGCGCTGGATGGAAACCCCGCCGCAAGCAAGGAGCGCCCCGTCGCCGCTTTCGCGGCACGGTTTGCACTGAAAAAGCTCAATGAAAAGAGCTAGACTTGGCGAAGTGCACAAGTATGATTCGGAAAGGACGATGAAGTGAGAGATGTTTAATACGGAATTAGGCCCGATGTCAAAAACACGGAGGCCGTAATGACTTAGAACATCACGGGAAAAAGGGTGACCCGGTGGGCGGAAGCCTCGGGTCACATGTTCCACGAAACAAATTACCTCGCCTTTTGTCGGGGTGGGCCGGGTCTCCTTGCCCGGCACCCTCCACTGGATATCCTCTTGAGGAGGAAGGACTCCCAGCTCCACCAGCTCCTCCAACTTGGCCTTGGTGACCGTAGACCGCGCCCAGTTGGCGGATATGGAGTTGGTGGCTTTAGCTTTGGTTGGAGTTTTCCCCTGCTTTTTGGGAGCCATGTGGTTGACCTGCAAAGTACAAGGTAAAAGGATAAGAAGACCAAGACACGGAAGTTGTGAGCCGGCCGAGTATCGGCGGGGTAATATTGAGACATGAGAAATTGCGCGTAATCCGGGTGTTAGCTCGCAGAGTAAAGTTCAAAATTATCCGGGTATCGAGCATTATGGCGAAAATTATGGGATCTAAACGTTGAAGGAGCTTTTGAGGACGATGGATGGCTACACGGGTACTTAGCGCGAATAAAAGGAACTGGAAAGGGGAAGATTAGCCGGGTGATTGAAGCCAGGGCGGAAAATTTGAGTGGTTTGGGCCCAGATTGGGAATTTTATCTTCAGATTTGTGGCGAAAATAACAATTGCAGGTAGTAGGAGAGTGGATTGGAGCATGCGCTTTATCTATTGGGCGAGCTAGAAAGACTATTAGTGGCCTAATTCGGCATGCCCGAGAAATCCTTGGTGGACTGATTTGGATCTAATCTAAGGTAAAATAAAAAATTGCAAGGGCAAATTAATGGGTGCAAAAGGCTTACCGGAGGGGATCTGAGTGAAGCCTTGCGGAGGCAGATGGCGCAGGCCTGGTGTCCCTTCGCGGTTCCTGACGGGCCGGATGGAGATTCGCCGGCGGATCTTGGCGGCGGCGCGGGGCAAGCAGTGGCGGAGCGCAGCCTCCGGCCGATGGGCTCCGGTGATGCGCGCGGGATTTCCGTGGTGGCGCTCAGCGAGAATGAGCTCAGAGGGAGAAAGGAAGCGGAGTGGGGGGAAATGAGCCGTTAGGGTTCGGGTTACCCCCAAGGAGCTTATTTATAGGGCGAATGGATAAGCCCGGTTCAGTGAGCGGGAGCCGGGAGTTGCGGAAGTAAACGGCTATTTATTTGAATTTTGGCGAGATGCACGGTCGCAGCCTTTGATGCATCAAGGCCTCCACCATCCGAAGTAAGTTTGCCTTTCTTTTCTCATGACTTTTTCTTGGTCTGGATTTCGGTCAACTGAACTTCTTCTGTCTTCTCCCATAGAGTTTATCCATGGCCACCTGCTACCCTCCTGTATCTGGGGCGGAGGCCTCAGAGTTATTAGCGAGTAACCTGGATGGCCCAGCCGACACCAGTGTTGCCGACGCTTCTTCGAGCTCTGACCAAGATTCCTCGGATGACGCAGGGGACTCGGGTGGCGGTCATCATAAACGCCGTCGAGTGGAAGGTGACGAGGCCACCTCTAAGGACAACTCCTTGGAAGAATCGCCCGGGAAGGAGCCCATCAATGCTACCCCTCTGCGTATGCGCGCCCCTTCCTCCTCATTCCCAGTTATCCAGACCGCCTGGAATGCGGATATGCTGGATGAGGAGGATGACGAAGCTGAGTAAGTTTCTTTCCCTGTTCTTTTAGTCGAACGTTTTCCTTTGGCGTCTTGTTGACATTTTGCCTCTGTCGCAGCCTGCAAGCTATCAGCCCTCGCAGGTACGCCTCTTCCCTTCCTCCCGAGAAGAGGAATAAAACGGGAGCTGTAGGCGAAAATCCTACCGCCGGCACGGTCCAAAATTCTCCGAATGTCGCTCCTGATGCGACGACTCCAAAGGCTCCAAAAGAGGTGTCGAGCAGCTCGGCGGATCCCCTCTCACTCGCCCAAGGCCAGGTAAACTTCGCTGCATGTTTTTTAATGTTCTGTTGTCTTTGTTGTTTCAATATGCTAGGCTCATGTGTAGATATTGTTCGTGCTCTTGAAAAAACTGAATCTAAAAATGAAAAGGAGGAGAAAATACCAATCCCCTTTAAATTGGTAGCACTGCATGAAGCTCAAGAAAAGAATTTTGATTGGATTGTTTCCTGAAAACTTATTTGATGAGAATAGTAAGCCTACAAGCTCTAAGAGAAGAACCTCTGAAACTCACTTAGATAAAATACAATGCATTATTAAGGAATTGACAAATATTGATTTGAATGTTTCTTCACTTGAAAAAGCTTGATTCCACTTTTCTGGGCCTAGCTAAAAGGCGTTAAAAAAAAGCACTTCTTGGGAGATAACTCATGGTTTTATTTTTTGCTTTGTTCTTCTCTGTTTTCTTTGAGTCAAGGGATTGTATACTTCTGTAGATACTCCTTTGTATCTTTATTTTCATGTTTTAGTTGTGCAAGTAAACTTTTTGGCGAGAGTTGGAGTTGGTTTTGGATTTCTGCGCAGGAAACAGATTTCTGTTGTCCACCGTAAAAAATCGTATAATTCACAGGAAAATCGGAATGACCTGAAATTTTTGTGCTTATTCCCCAGCAAATTCCGCAACGTTTTTGTCCTTTAAATTTTTTGATCTGAGCAACGTAAGTGCCCTGAAAAAATTCGTCTTTACAGACTGTTCTGGTTTTGGCAGATTCTGCCATTTTTCTTGCATTTGCTCTTTTACGATGTCAAGTGGATTTCTTTGCTTCACAAAACATCAGTGGCTGTAGCTAATGTTTAAAAGTATCAATATCACTTGTGCATTTGTTCCCATACAGAACCCATGGATTTTCGATTGTTGCACTAACCCTCTAATGCGAATTACTCTTTGAGTGTGGTGTGAAAGAAGTTTTCAAGGGTCAAGAGAAGAGGGTGATATATGTGATCAAGAAGAGTGCAAGGTCAAATCTTGGGGATACCCCCGTGGTTCATCCAAGAAAATTTTAAGAATACTCAAGATCTAAGCTTTGGGATGCCTAAGGCATCCCCTTCTTCATCAACAATTTATCAGGTCACTTCTAGTGAAACTATATTTTTATTCGGTCACATCATATGAAGTTTACTTGGAGCGTTTGTTTGTTTTTATTTTGTTTTCTCTTGTTTTCTTTTGTTTTCCTTGCTGCAATAATGTATTTGGACCCTAGCATTTCTTGTTTGGGATAGAGACGCGCTCCGCTTTTTCGTTTGAATACTCGTTATGCTCGTATTCTTTGTTTTTCTTCTAGCTACTGCAAAATTCCTGTTTAGCTCTTGTTTGCATTGCATCTCTTATTCAGAGATGTTAGTTTTAGTAGAGTTGTGTGAGTAGTCTCATGTTTTCTTGTTGTATCATTTATAGAGTTTTCGTTAAAACATACTTTGTATGGTGCTTGTTGGGAAAAGAAACTGCTGCTTGTAGTAGAATTTATAACGGTGCAAGTAGAAGCTTGTATAGACTGTGGCTAGACTTTTTCATATCGTGCTAGATGTTATTTTAATTATAAAGCCTGGTGGTTATTTAGTAGCATGATTAGTCCCAGATAGCTCAAAGTGTTTAACGTGCCATTGAAAGAATCATGAGTTGTTCTTGTCATATTGAAGCATAAATTTATGGTGTTCTCCTTTGAATGTTTTATTTGGTTGACTTGGCGCTTGCTCATGTTTATGACTAAGAACCAGTCACTTATAGCCTCGATGATCATTTAGTCTTTGAACTTGTGGTACCACTTATGCTTTGATTAATGATGTTTATGTCGCTATGCATGATTATGGCCCTTATGCTCTCTTGATTTGTCGATCCCAGTTTTTTGCTAGCCTCCACTTGTACTGAGTATGAGCTCTACTCGTGCATCCAACTCCCAAAAACCAAAGTATGCCAATGTGTCCACAATACCTACCTACATGTGGTATTTAACCACCACTCCGAAGTAAATTGCTCATGTGTTATCTTTAAAACTTTCAAAATTACTCCTGTTTTGTGCTCCTGTTTAGCTCATGAGGACGTAAATAGAGAATCTTTATCTCACTTATTTATTGGAATTTCACACCCTGGACTAGTGTCTTCATCCGCTTATCCAATTGATAGAAGAGCTGGCAGCGGGGTGCCCAACCCCAAATTAATAACAACAAATTCTCTTCACTATTTCCCCCCTGATTTATCAGTCAAAGTATAATTGTGTAAACAAAAGAGAAAGAGGGATGACCTTCTACCCATTTGCGTACTTCTATGGGAGCCGCTCTTGTGAAGTCTAGTTGGCTTGTGACATACTGTATTTTCTGTTTACCATTTGTTGACATAAGCATACACCTCTCTAAAAAATAGACACTCGTCCACGATATGTGATTGTTGGTAGGCACCCGAGGATTCGGTTAGCCATGGTTTGTGTAAGATGGATGATAGGAGTGTCAAAAAATTTATACCTCTGTTTAATAAAATAAAAGCTCTAGCACATGAGTGATCCATGCTTTTCTCTGCGAAGGGCCTTTCTTTTACTTTTATGTTGAGTCTACATCTTCTAACTTTATGCACAGTTGAGAGAGCATAGTTGCCATTCTGAGTTTAATGTGCATTTGTCCCAGAAATATTATTAATTGATTCATGATGTGTTATTGTTCGTTCTCTAATTATTTGTTCTAGTCTTCCTCATAAACTTTGAAGGTGTCCTGGCATTTATGTTTTGCCCCACTCTTAAGGACTAGGGAAATATCACTTTTCCATGTTTTCTCTATACTTGAAACAAACGTATAACTTTTGATGCATTGTTATTCATGATCTTGTATTTGTGTTACTTCTCATGATGCAAGGTGATTGCTATGCTTTATTGTTAAATTTTTATTTATGATGCTTGTTTTGAAGTTCTATGATCTCAGCTTACATATGCTTTTACATTATTGATGATCAAGTTTATGTTGGTAGCATGTGACCTCAGAAATTTTGTGTTTTTATCGTTTACCTACTCGAGGACGAGTAGGAACTAAGCTTGGGGATGTTGATACGTCATAAACGTATCCTTAATTTCTGATGTTCCATGTTGTTTTCATGTTATTTCCTACATGTTTGCTATACACTTTATGTCATTTTTATCGATTTTCCAGACTAACCTAGTGACAAGATGCCACAGAGCCAGTTCGATGTTTTCTGTTGTTTTTAGTTTCAGAAAAGTTGTTCTGGAAATATTCTCGGAACTGGAAAATTCGAAGCTCGGAAGTCTTAGAATTCCCGAAGGTTCCACGGAGTCCCAAAGAGGCCTGGAGAGGGGCCATAGGGGGCCCACACCATAGGGCGGCGCGTCCCTTGGCCGCGCGTGGGGGCGGTGTGGGCCCCTCGGGCGTCCACCGCCATCTCCCTTTAGCCTATATAATCCCCCCGATACGTGAACCCAAAAAAATATACCAATTTTTTCCGAGAAACACTCGAGGCCGCTGTCATCGTCATCCCGAGATCAGGAGGGTTCTGGAGCTCTCCCCGGCACCCTGCCGAGAGGGGAATTCATCACCGGAGGGGTCTACACCACCACGCCCTCCTCCGAAGTGATGCGTGAGTAGTTCATCCCTAGACTACGGGTCCATAGCAGTAGCTAGATGGTTGTCTTCTCCACTTTGTACCTTATGTTTAGATCTCGTGAGCTGCCCTACATGGTCGAGATCATCTTTATGTAATGCTACATGTTGTGTTTGCTGGGATCTGATGAATGTTGAATTCTATATATTATGATTATCAATCTATCATGTTATCTTCATGCATATGTTATTTATGATCTTGCATGCTCTCCGTTATTAGTAGATGCTCTGGCAAAGTAGATGCTAGTAACTCCAAGAGGGAGTATTTATGCTCAATAGTGGGTTCATGCCTTCTTTGCATCTGTGCTCGAGTGACAGAAACGTGACGGATGGAGGATATGCTATTGACATTAGGGATAAAACAATGGTGTTTACTTAGTTTACATTACACACTTTGCTTACTGCGACAATCTGTTTCTTACAACTTAATACCCAACGTTTGTTCGGATGATATTCGGAGGGTGGATTATTAGTCATAGACGTAGCTGGATGATGGTCTATGTATTTTGTTGTAATACCCGCATGAATGACATAGTAATATTTATGTCTTGCATATGCACTACGGTGCAGCCTTCATTTCTGTCAATTGCTCAGCTGTAATTTGTTCACCACACATGTTATTTATCTTCCACGGAGAGACACTACTAGTGAACTATGGACCCCGGTCAATTATCTCATACTGACAATACACACACTGCTTCTACTATTTTCACACCGCTTCCACTGCTTTCACACTATTCTCATATTGTTTTCCACACCATACGTTTAACCTCTTTGTGTTCAGCAAAACTGGTGAGATTGACAACCTCACTGCTTCTTTGGGGCAAAGTGATTTGATTGTGTTGTGTAGGTTCCACGTTGCTGCTGAACCGGTAGTGCGCCCTGCCACCTCAGCTGCATCAACCTTCAGAGATTGCTTGTCCTCCTACTGGTCGATTCAACCTTGGTTTCTTTTCTGATGGAAAACTTGCCGCTGCACTCTTCACAACCTTTCTCTTGGGGTTTACCAACGTCAGCCTCCCGTCAAGGGACTCATCAGTGTACCTGACACAGTCTGAGAGTTTTGTAAAATTCAAATGTTGCCGGACAGGTATGCAAACTTCAATGGTTGAAGTGAGGATAACGAATTTGGAATCTTTACTTTAATGAAGTTATCAAAACAGTTTGATTCCATCATGAACGGTAAAAGATGCTTGTAGAGTTACAAGAAATTAAGTGGGAGCACTAAGACATATTTTCTAATGCTTTATGTAGATGACATATGGTTGATTGGAAAATATGTATTTTAAATTAACACGGTTAAGATTTTCATATTGATGAAAGACTTAGGAGATATTGGGCATCAATACCTATAAAAGATGGATTGAAGCGCCTGATATGGTTGAGCCAAATTACTTAGATGAAGTATTGAAGTAAGTCAATACAGAAATGAAAAGAAGGGGTTCGTGCCACATGGAAAAGAATTGAGCAATATTCAAGTGTTTTGACACATGATGAGTATAATTGAAATTGAGATTTCTAAGTCATGTGTTCCATGCTAAGTACACAACCAGATGAGACAACGGTGGGAGAGATCCTTATGCCATTTTTTTAGAAGTACTAAGGATATGTTTTCCTATGTAGTAATGACAACATATCGTTGTAATATGTTACACTAATAGTTTTGTCATCTATTCAAATAATTTTATCCCAATTAAAATATATGATGAAGGGTGGCACAGTAGGCTGGAAGAAAGTTCCAAGATGGATTTGAACGAGTTTCAAAATTAAAATATTATGACGGATACTACAACAAAGGCTAAGTATATCGTTGTATTGACGACAAATAATAGGAGTATTTTCTGTCAAGGAGTTCTTTATGGAGCTTGGTGACTTTCCAAGATTGTTGACACTATGAAGCTATATTTTCACAATGTTAGTAACATTAGTTTAAACTGAGAAATTAAGGTCTCGCTGATTGACCAAATATATACAAAGCCATCTCATTAGAGAATGATTGATGTGTGTAGACACAAAGACATGCAAATACAATAGGACCTGAACATATCAGATATTTTTGATGAAGTTTACCACACGCGAAGCATGGTAATAACACTAGAACGCCATATGTGTTAAGTGCTTACATACTAGATTATTGACTCTAGTGCAAGTGGGATACTTAAGGGAATATGTCCGAGAGGCAATAATAAAGTGGTTATTAACTTATTCCTGTTTTATGATAAATGTTTATTTCTCATGCTAGAATTGTATTAACCGGAAATATTGATACATGTGTGTCTAAGAAACAAACAAGAGTTCATAGTAATGCCTCTCGTTTAACTAGCTCGTTGGTTAACTGATGATCAAGGTTTCTTGATCATGAATATTGGATGTTGTTAATAACGGGGTCATATCATTGGTAGAATGATGTGATGAGCATAGACCCAAAGTGAATATAGAAATGCGATCAAGTCATTAAGTTTACATTGTTATATCAAACATACGAAGTAACTCTAATCCTTAGACCATGAGATCAAGTCAATCACTAACACCAGAAGAGTGCTTTGATGTCATCAAACGTCACACCGTAACATGGTGACTATAAAGATGCCGTTGGGTATTTGGAAAGTATTAGTTGAGCCTCATGGATCAAGAGTGGGATTTGTCCATCCAAATGATGGAGAGATATACTTTGGGCCCTCTCGGTGATATCACATCGATACCGCTTGCAAGCACGTGACTAGGTCACAAGGATGTCATATCACAGAAAACGTAAAAGAGTACTTGTCAGTAACTAGATTGAAATAGGTATGGTTGAATGTGTAGGAGTCATTACGGATCTCCAGGTCCCGCTGTTGACTATTGATCGGAGAGGTGTCTCGATCATGTCTACATTATTCACGAACCATAGGGTGACACACTTAAGGTTTGATGACACGACTGAGTGGATACGGAATATCGGAGAAAAGTTTGGACAACACCAAAATTGTTTCGTAGAATATTGAAATAGTCACCGGAATTGTTTCGGGTAATATTGAAATAGTTCAAGGTGGTATATGTTAATGTTTTATTAACAAATAGTTCAAGATGGTAAGTGTTAATGTTTGTTCATAGGATTAACAAATATTAAAATAAAGAAATAAAATTGTTTTATTTATTTATTAAAGAAAACCCTTGAAATTTTGAGTGGGAATTGATGAGAGAATGAGTGGGTTGAGTGCAGACTCTGCCCACATGATGAGGGGAGAGGTGGAGGCACCAAAATTTCGTAGCTGCCTCGCCCTCCTATATAAAGAGGGGTTGGATCTCCCTCTCCCCACAAAACTTGGTGTCGTATCTCTCTCCCTCCTCCCGCTGCTCCACCTCTTGGTCATCCGCTTGGCAAAGCCATGGCCGTCTAATTTCTCCACCACACCATGCCGTCGTGTTGTTGGAGTTTCCGGTGGATCCTCTACTTCGGTTGACCTGCTGGACCGAGGTAACGGAGGTCGTCATCAAGCTGTACGTGTGACCGAATGCGGAAGTGCCGAATTGCAGCGCTCTTCTTCGCGATCTTGAGATTGATGTGGGTTCGACTACATCACCAACGAGATTTGATCTCGTAACGCTTTGTGTCTTCGAGGGTATGTTGTGCTTAAGACTTTCTCTATGCCCGTTGATTACATATCCTAGATTAGATCTTGACCCTTTGGGTATCTCTCGTGTAGGAATTTTTTTGTTTTCTATTCAACGAACCCTTCATTAATTGTATGGAATTGTTGGAGAATATTAAATCAAATCGGAACAAAGAGCAAGGGATGCTGAAAGGAGGGCCATAGGTTCACTAGTGATCTCTCCTAAGAACAATAAACATGCTGGGTGAAACAAATTACAGCTGGGCAATCGACAAATCATGAAGATTCAGCAATATTATTATGAAGAAATATAGTTCATGGGTTCTAATATTGTAGGCATTACGTCAAGATAAATAGACCGCCATCCGACAAAATCTATTACTAAAAGTCCACCTTGAGACAGAAATCCATCAAATATCGTTGGTATTAAGTTGCAACAATGAAGTGATTGCTTGTGTGCAACATACAAATACATTAAGAACAATACATAATGTGTGAAATAATTCCCATCCGTGGACAAGAACACCGCTGTTTTATCCCTAGTGGCAACATCACATCCTCCACCTTACACATTTCTGTCACTCGAGCGCAGATGAAAATGAGGCATGAACCCACTATCTAGCAAATAAACTCTCTCTTGAAGGTGCATACAATAACTTGGCGAAAGCAATCATACACACCAGAGAGCATTGTGAGACAAGATGAAAACTATCTAATGATATAAGTGAAGCAACTCAATATGACATGAACAAAGTAATCATAATTTCATGGTTCATTAAATCTCAGCAAACACAACATGTCGCAATTACATAACGGTGATCTTTATCATGTTAGGAATCTCACAAGAACTAAACATGGCGGCACAAGGAGGAGAGAACACAATCTAGCTACTGAAATGGACCTGTAGTCCCAGGATGAACTACTCACGCATCTGTCCGGGGGCAATCATGGCGATGTAGAGGCCTCTGGTGACGACCCTCCTCTCCGGAAGGATGCCAAAGCAGGACTCCAGAAGGCCTAGATTGGACTTTCAAGGTGACGGCGCCTCTGTATGTTTTTGGTGGAAAATTTCTCCGTCCCCGAAGTTTTTAGGGTTCAATGCAACTTATAGGCAAAGAGGCGGCCTGAAGCGGTGGCTAGATCCGCGAGGGTTCGACTAGGAGCGGCCTAGGGTGGGCCCACGCCTGGGGGTCGCCTGTTGGCCCCTGCCCCCCTCCGGCTCTCCTTTGGACTCCATCTTTGTTCCAAGTAAAAAACGACTTTTGTGAATTTTTAGGACTTTTGGTGAATATTTTTTTAGAACTTTTCTGAAACATAAAAACAACAGAAAACAAAAACTAAGTCTGGACATCTTGTTAATAGGTTAGTCCATAAAATCATCCGGAAAATGAAGTAAAACATGTAAAAAATACGTAAGAACATAAAGAAAAAAAAAGCATAGAACATCAAAAATTATAAATACGTTTGAGACGTATCAGCTAGCTTTGAGGAACAGATGCTAGATGACAGATAGGTTGAGGCGTAGAGGCTTGCCCCACCCTACAGCCTGCCATTTCTGTGATCAACAGGAGGAAACCGTGGATCACCTGTTGCTGGGATGTGTGCTTGCTAGGGAGGCATTGACGATTTTTCTGCCCCGCTAGGGCGTGGTGGGATGGGTCCCAGAGTAAGATGCTAGGTTGCTTATTTGGCTTCCACCGAGGACAGATGTTGGAGCCGACACTAGAGAGTTGTGGATAGCGATCACACTCGTGTGTTGGTGCATCTGGCGACACCTAAATGGTGTGGTCTTCGAGAATCAGTTACCTTCGGTGGCTAGGGCAGTTGAGTTGATTTGTAGTGAATCGGATTTGTGGCGCGGTGTGCGTTTGTTTAGAGGTGACCTAGTGCTAGTGGAAAAGTGGACGGTTGGCGAGTAGTCCCACGTGCTCTCCACTAGTTGCGTCCCTTGCGTCTGTGCCATACGCGTTGTTATCGGCCGTCTGCCCTCTTCTTCTATGAAAATGATACGTCTCCAAGGACGCGTGCTTAAAAAAAAATACTTAGAAGCAATTACTAACACTAATAAAATTTCACGAAAACTTGAAAAAAAAAATGAACATCCAAGAAAAAAAAACCATGGCGTCGCGTGCTTACTCAGAGAGTCTTTCCCTACTTTTAGGTTATACAAGATTGGACAGATTGTGTATATATATTACTACACATATACATTCGACCATCCCATGTATAAATCGGTTAGGCCTTCTCCATTGACACCCTCCTAAAATGTATCAGTATATATTTCCCCAAACTGCGTATGTTTAGGGGTTCTTCGGACACATAGGCAAGGCTTCCTCCAAAGTATCCGGACGTATGTCCTTTTTGTTCATCTTTTAGAATTTGACAAAGCATATGTGCTTACAATTTCAAACAAAATTTGAAAAAAGCATAGCTAAAACGAGACAACTGAACGTGTCACGGGAGGGTGGCCCAGGAGCTTCCTGCTTGAGCGTCATGGGTTTGTGGCGGGCCACATGGTGGCAGTGGAGGCGGCGGTGGAAGATCTAGCGGAGGAAAAGGCTGTCAGTAGCACGCGAATGGCGAGCTCGGGCGTCGGCAAAAGAAGCGTGATACGGTGAGGCGACGTGTGCGCGATGGATAGAATGCAATGCGTGTGTGTGTGTGTGGAGTGGGGCGGGGATAGGGTGAGGTAGATGGTGGGGCGGGGATAGGGTGAGGCAGAAGGTACGGGAGATGCTAAGATTAGCGTGCCCTACATGACAATGAGTCGGCAGATACACATATATTGTGACACACGTCCCCCTCCGGATTTTTGGTGAAAAACAGGTTGGGGGTGTTAATGTCTTTCTCCAGCCCCAAATGGACATATGGATATGGGCGCTTTTTGGGGCACCCTTGGAGTTACCCTTGGATGTATCATGTACTTGTGCATACATCTTGCCAAAAGAAGGCCTTAATTATCTTTATTTTACCTCACCCGTGCGTGCGTACATGCAAAATCGCACATGCAGAATGGAGGTACACTCACCACAGTCCACAGTCCAGTAGTCATCGGGAAAACGCGAACGCACGTCGTGGTAGCCTTTGCAGTGCAGCGTTCGTAGTAAATGGAGATTACACGCGACAGAATTAACGCACACGGGTCTCTTTCCGTACCGAGACCTCGTACGCACGCAGCCAGCTAAAATGTCGTTCGTGGGACAACTTTTCTCATGCACGCATTAGCATTACGCGTGACAGCGAGAGGCGAGTAGTACACGTATGGGTATGGCCATGTTAATTTGTCTACCGTCTGCGTTTAATTCCAGGGTTTATTTCTGCCGTCCATGCAGGAAAAATACACAGGGCGGCCAGGGTTTTTCTAAGCCTGTTACCTACCTGCCCACTAGTAGTAGTTTAGCGTGTGGTGATTGCCTGGTCGGATACAGTGCATGCAGTGCAGCTCTTGCGTGGAGATAAATCATCTTGGAATTTTAAGAATGTACTCCCTCTGTCTTAGGTTAACTTTCACATCTAGATGCATTTCAGTGCTAGATATATTCGTTTTTACGAGTTTTTGCGACCATTAATACGAGACGAAGGGAGTACACCATAAATGTTGCGCGTAACTCCTAAAACAGTGTATTTGTATTGATTATGATGGGTAATTTAGCCTGCATAAGGGCATTTCAACTCATTCATGCATGTCGCAACCGTGTGGACTTTGGCTTTCGGAGCATATGCTCCTGGGATCGATGAACAATGAGTTCTTAATAATTGTTAATAGTTTAAAAAAACATCTCAATTTTTTTACAATAAACATGTCAGTGTATTTTATGTGTATGCACAGTTCCACCAATGCAAGAAAAAACATATGCTGTGCCATGGGTTAAAAAAGATTGTTCTTAAGAATCAATTTTTGAGTATCAAATTGGTTTTTCCACACATGCAACACACGTTTTGTTTTTCATCAAATTTACATGTAAAGACAGGGACACTTTTTCTTTCTAACATTTTGTTGACATTAAACATCATTAGTTTCGCCCGAGACCATGTTGCTCTTGGGAATCGATTTGAATATCTCATAATGCACTTTATAACAAAAGATAAACCTGGCTCATTTTGCCAATGCCAATGTAAACATTATTGGAACATGCAAAACACCCAAAGTTATCTTGACATGATGTCATATACTTTAACAAATTGGTGAAGAAAAATATACAGTTTTCATTTATTTTCCCCACCTCTTAAGAGAGGATACATATTACAAGCACATGAAACACGTAAGCTGATGCATACATTTGGTTTCATAATACATTGGAAATTAACTTAATTTAACGAAAATATATTGTTTGAGAATATTTAGAATACCATGCATACTGAATAATTTTTTTGTAAGGACGGAACAACAATTGTGAAGTTAGAAATACATTTACTTTGGTTGTGATTAAAAGAGATGTGGAATTTGTTCACAACCATTGGATAGATAAGTGTACTCTGCATTCTGCAGGCTTAAGTTTTTTTTAGAGTCTTCAATGTTATTTCCAAAATTATGTGGGTAACATACACTTTTTATAGACGGATTTGGTTAAATTTTATTTGAAATAATTATGAAGATTTTAGTCACAAGATAACCTTAAATAACATTCTTCAATCAACAACTCGGAAGCAATCTGATGATGGAAAATTTTACAATGACATTAATTGCGTGCTCCTTGAGACGCGGGGAAAGATATATTTAAACAGAGGAAGTATTTGAAAAGTAACATAATAAGTACAATGCATATGACATCTCATAATTAAATTAGTTATTAATAAATGCAAAATAGACTAGACAATAGCTGCCATGCTAGACACGAGATCACGAGGGGACGGTTTGGTGCCCATTGTAGGGGTGGCCAGCCCGGCCATGGCGTGGTTGTTGGAATGATGCCTGGTGGACTCACCGGACTTTTTCATCGTTGTACTATGTCGATTTAGTACATGAAGATGAGCCCCCATAGTCATACCATGGGGAGTAGACAAGATAGCGAAGAATGTCGTCAACAAACTCAGCGTCGGTAACAACATATATAAAACACCGGATCTTCCGCAAGAGATTTGCAGCCGAGACTGATGTAAGTAGTAAACAAAATAATCTTGAGCAGGACTGGTTAAACATGTAATTAATATGTTTCTGGAATTTACTGGTATTGACCGACCTACTGGCCAGTCTTGTTGGGAATACTTTGTGAAATTTCCCATGATTGTCATGACGCATTGACGCTAGCACAAGTGCACAACACGTACCACGCGCCATTGTTTTCCCCACAGGCAGTTACTATTTACTTCACGCGTGTGCTGGAGCCTGGACTAGCACAAGAGAACACGAACGATTCCATGTGCAAGTGTACTTTGTTAATGGAAAGGGGAGAGGCGCTACGGTACGAAATTTCGATTTGAAGCGGCCAACCGGGGAGCCAGCAGAGGTGACTGAAACCAACCAGACCAGACAGACAAACGCAAGCCTAGCTACACATTGACTTCTAAGAGCAAGCATCCACATCGTCGTCTCCCCCATCTCTCTGATCGATCAACTGTCTCCTGTCAGTCTTATATATTTTTCTCGCGCTCTTTGTTGCCTTGTGCTGGCTAGCTCCCTCATCCATCTGCTCAAGCCTAGCTAGCTAGCTACCTCTCATCTCCTTGCTTTCTGTGCCCTCCGATATAGAGTATCGTCTCTCATCCTGGAAGGCAGTGTTTGGTCTGTCCTCTAGCACAGAGGTAGCAAGCTGCCTGACACTTCTTGTCTCGGCAGCTAGCTAGCTCGGGAGTGTTTAACAAAAGAGGGCTAGCAGCAGTGAGATTCGGTAGCGGCTGCTAGGTGTCGTCGTCGTCGTCGTCGTTGCCTTTGTAGCCTTCTTCTTCTTCTTCTTCGATCTCACCTGCCTCGCTTCCATCTCGCCCTGATGGGAAGGGCGCCATGCTGCGATAAGAACAACGTGAAGAAAGGGCCGTGGTCGCCCGAGGAGGATGCCAAGCTCAAGGAGTTCATGGACAAGCACGGCACCGGCGGCAACTGGATCGCCCTCCCGCAGAAAGCAGGTGCGCATGCTCTGCCTACTCCTATGGATGAACTCTTGTTTTGTGGATTTATTATGCTGGTTTGGTTTATGTTGACTTGGGTCACCCGGCCCGGCATGCATCTCAATTTGTGATGCGATTTTTTCATGATTTCTGTTAAAATTCCCTTTTGATGTGTTCCCCTTTTCGTGTTCTTGATTTGGGGTCACTCTAGTATGGATGAGAAAAAAAATCTCACGCGTTTGGCACAAATGGTCTCTAATTAACCATGCCATGACTTATGAGTCATGAGTCTCTCTCTATCTATCTCTAGTTTGATGGATAGAGACATCACTAATAAGTTGAAATGCCGTCGTCTTTGGTGGTAACTTCTTCTTTCGCAATTTATTCTACTTATAGTTTTCACCTTAATTAATTAGGCTCAGTATCTTCTCTAGGATCACCACTTATCCAGAGCCAAACATGCTTTGTAATCATTCTCTACCTCTTTATCTCTCTATCTCTCTCAAAATGGCGCACGCCTGTTTTCCTAAGGCTATCTCCAGCATACTATTGGTACCTTGAAGTTCCAATTGTGACACTCTTGATTATTGTGCTATGAATCGCGCTGACACTGCTTCCCCTTTCTTACAGCTAGCCTTCTCATGCATCTAATTGTATGTATATATGTTGCATGCTTTTGCTCTGTGTGGTTAATTGCATGCTACATATTTTTTCTCCTTACCTTTTGCTATGCAACTTCTCAATGAATTTCTAGTTTAATTGACATTACTAATGGCCTCAAATTTCTATCTTCCTTAGGGTTGAGGAGATGCGGCAAGAGCTGTAGGCTTAGATGGCTAAACTACCTGAGGCCTAACATTAAGCATGGGGAGTTCACAGAGCACGAAGACAGGGTCATTTGCAACATGTATGCAAGCATTGGAAGCAGGTATCAAAGACGATCTCTCTCTCTCTCTCTCTCTCTCTCTCTCTCTCTCTCTCTCTCTCTCTCTCTCTCTCTCTCTCAGTAACATGTTAATTATTAACTCCCAAATTTCATCCGAAAAATTTGCCTATTTGTTGCCTACGCCAAAAAAAAAATACTTTAGTATGATTCCGAGTTCATTTTTTTGCATGACTCAGCATGATCATTTGTTAGGATGACATTTCACAGGTTTCCAGCTAGGTTATACCACATGCACTATTTGCCAGACTAACCCTACACAACTTGCATGGCTGTTTCTTCTCCCGAGAGGAATCTTTGGAAAACAATACACATTTGTACTATCTTGTGTTCAGATGTGAAGATCCAACTAAGCAACTAGGTCTAGTAGCTAGTTATAGAACTTACAACTAAGCAACTAAACAACTAATTAATGTGGTTTGTGCTAGCAAGCTCTAATGAGAAACTGTTAGAAACCAAGGAAAATAAATGGAAAGAATGCGCACATATGTATGACTCGTGAATTAGGGCTGTATGCATATACATATATGATAAAATGTTCCTATAAATTCAGGTGGTCGATCATCGCGTCGCAGCTGCCCGGCCGGACGGACAACGACATCAAGAACTACTGGAACACCAAGCTGAAGAAGAAGCTCCTCGGCTCCACAACAGCCGGCGGCGGTCCTCCGCCGCGCGCCCCACGGCAGAACCTCCACCAGCACCGGCCGGTCCTGCTCCCCTACTCATCGTCACCCCACCAAAACTACAGCAACTTCTTCAGCGGCGCCGGCTCCCTCATCCAGCAGCAGCAGAATCAGGCAGACCCGCACCTCTCCCATACCCTAACCCTACAGTCCCACCAGGACTACATGCTCAGCAGCTCAGGCTCCATGAGCGCCATGACAAACGATGGCGCCACCGCACACCTGCAACGCCAGCTCCAGGTGAAGGAGGAATGCATGGGTGGCGGCGCCATGATCGCGTTCGGCTGCGGCGACCAGCAGAGCTGCAGCTCGTCGGACGGGACGACGGCTCAGTACGGAAATGGCGGCGGCCACCAGTTCGGAGGCCGCAACCATGGGAGGGAGCTGAGCTTTGACCATAATGGATACAGCAGCTACGGCGCCTACAGCAACGGCGGCGCCGAGCACGACCAGCAGAAGCTGTTCCAGCAGCAGCAGGCGCAGCTGGACTACGGGTACGAGGAGATCAAGCAGCTGCTCATGACCGCCGGGACCGGCGGCGCCGACGGTGGCGGCGGCGGCATGATCCACGACCCGACGGCGGCGGGGCTGATCGCCGCGGGGAAGCTGACGATGATGTAAATCGGTCTGGGTAATTAATTAAGACGTAAAGAAGAAGAAGAAGATCAAGGGCGAACTGAAGGTGTGTGTGTTAGTAATTTTTTTTACTGCGTTTTTCGTTTCTTTTCTTTTCTTCTCTATTGATGATCTGTGTAGTGTAATGAAAATGAAGGAACTGGATCCCGTGTCACGGCTGCATGCATGCACATGCACGTGCGTGCCAGCGCTGAGCTAGCTGCTTATTACAGCCAGCTCGATCGCTGAACGTGTGTATGTGAGCGTGACACGGGAATTCGGGATCGATCGATCGAGATGCTCTCCATCTCTCTCTCTCTTACTCGATGTTACTGTTGTTGTACTTCCTCCTCTCTCTCTCTTCCTTTTCAGCAGAGGTATAGTGATATCAAGTTCGTACGTACCGCTTCTGTGGAAACAGACCGACCACAGTGTTTGCTTGGCTAGACTTTTCACGTGTACTCACTCCTTGACCGGAACGCTGGGTAGTTGATCTTTTCTCTTGTGAAAAGGAGAAGTTTACCTTGGCCTATATGCATCGAAGAGATGTATATAGGCTTGATTTATTTCATTTAACATCCATTAAAGTTGTCGCCGATAATGTCGAATTTGTTGCATTATTTTTCTTTTCATCTTGTCCTATAGCTTTCCTTCAAATGAATTTATCAACTAGTTAGACGCACACGCTAGCTACTCTGCTCGGTAAAACTCAAACGACGTGAAACGTATTACTTTGATGCTTGATATTATGCTTGTATGTTTTGTATGGTCGTCCTAATCAGAGCTAAAACGAGAATGCCAAGAGAAAATAGTGAACCACCAACTTACATGCTATATTTAAACTACGAAGGGAATATAATATCTATTTTTGTTAATTGCAGGGAGAATAGTACTCCCTCCGTGCCGAAAGGAAGATGTTTTAGGGCCTCTTTGGATTGCAGGATTTTGAAAACATAGGAATAGGAAAAACAAAGGCTTGAGATTCCATGCATTTCAATTCTTACAGGAGTTGAAACACAACAATTTTATAAGAGATGTATTCGGATGATGCGTAGGAAACAAACATAGGAAGTTTGGAGGAAAGGGGAGAGAGAGTAGAGAGAGATAGAGTGTGAGTGCATTGGATTTCTCAAACGAAAAATAAAAAGAGGTTGGAGCTCATGTTGAGATTTCTATGGAATAGAGGACATAGGAATGGATTCCTTAGAAATTTGGTGGTGTCAATCCTATGATCGAAAGGCTTTCCATTGGAAAAATTCCTATCGTTTAGAATCCTCCAATATTCCTACGAAATTCCTCTAATCAAAGAGGCAGTTAACATTTACTAGGCTACACGTATCTAGACGTGCTTTAGTATAAGACACATTTGAAAACATGCTACATTCTGAGGAGTACTAGGAAAGTTCTAGATGTTGCCCCACTATCAAAGCCGCCATAGCAAACGTGTATCTAGTAGCATATATCCCACAGGATAAATAATCTGCAAAATATTGTAAAGACAGTTAGATTAAACAGCTAAAAACACATTTATTCTTAAAAAAAAAGCCGAGATTAGTCGGTCTAGGAAACAAACTAAAAAAGAGATAAAAAAAAGAGAGACACTGATAGAGAAGCGAAAATTGTTTTTATTTGGAACCCTCTGTTTGAAACTCTTATTTCCAAGTCAAGGAACATGATGGTCCGACTGTTCTTCTTTGTACCTGTCTAGTTGCCAACTATATATAAAATCATATTCAACTGGGGAAGCAGTGTACAAATGTGCAATTGGGCATGTAGTTTTAGGCTCTCCGGCTGATACTGTGTACTTGGTCGACATATACTTAGAAATAGCTATAGCACAAGCCAGTCGCTATATACCGGTAGTAAAATCAGTTTCTTCTCTAGGGGTAAAATGTTACAGTGTGAAGTTATAACGACGATCGATGTACCGTTTGTGGTGTCGTCCCAGCGAGTTCAGTAAGAAGTAGGAGCCCACATAGCGCTTCTGTGTTGTGTGGAAAGGACAGGGCGAGAAACGCGGCTCTTGTCAGTGTCAGGCGCCCCATTGTTTTCTGGCACTTGCAGCTGCAGAAGCTGGCATGCATTGCGATGCTCAGAGGGCCGGCCGGCAGAGAGATCGATGAAAGATTCCGGGTGAGATCAGAGACGGAAAGATTCCCATGTTAATCTATATGATTAGCTGATTTTATTAGTGTGTGTGTGTGTCAGTGTGTGGACAGAGTGACAGACATCGTTCAACAACGCCAAGGATATCCGCCTCTCTGTCGTCCAACCTCGTGCACATAAACAATTTGATTTTCTTCTTCTTCTTTTCCTTTTGGGTTTAGGGTTGAAACTTGTGAATACTACTAGTGGAATCTCTCTCCCTGTCTAGCAACAAAAAGCGAAAATGGGGCTGTAGTGTCTCC
Source organism: Alopecurus myosuroides (assembly GCA_028641055.1). Taxonomy (NCBI): domain Eukaryota; kingdom Viridiplantae; phylum Streptophyta; class Magnoliopsida; order Poales; family Poaceae; genus Alopecurus; species Alopecurus myosuroides. Next base: position 500,861,478 of record CM054059.1, read on the forward strand.
TCATCTCTGTCCTTAAATACACTTCCATATTCGTAGAAATGACAACGAAGACAAGATCTACACAATTAATTATATTTTTATCAACTATGACAATCTGCATCCCTGATATACAGTTACCAGTTATGCAGAGGCTGAGGTTCAACCTCCTTTTTGAAGAAAGTTATCAGTTAAGAAAGTGATAACGTCTTTTAAGAGTATAAGCATCGGTGTGCTTGCTACTCCCTCCGTCCTTTCTCCATCAGTTGATTATTTCTTTCATTTCTCCTATTCTTTTTCTTCACATGGTGCAACTGATTAAATATGCAACAGAACAATGTCTAAAAATGCAGTAGACTAATGTCTTTGAGAAAAAAAAAATAGTGCACTCTAGCCAAAGATGCGGCACAAACTAATGTGGAAATATGCATTCACATCTTTTGCAAAATGGCAGTAGCATCCACAGCATGCCCAACAAGAAGAGTAAGATACACAACTCCCGAACGATGCTAGGAAATTTAGGCGAAGTGATGAAGCGAGGAGGTAGTCACCACACCCAACACTCCACACATTGGACGAAGAATGGCATCGCCTGAACGGCTGAACACCACACCACCAGGACCAAAGATCGCTGAGATCACAAGCATTACCTTCAAAAAGGCGACGACGTCGACATATGCCGCTACTGCCCAAACCAGCGGAATGGTCCTAGGGTTCCCCCCCTGCACACAGTAGGTAACAAATGAGGTGTAGCCCGAACACCCACGGGCGACTCCGCGTCACCGCGGTCGTCGTCTTCTTTCCGATGTCCGACCCCTGAAGGACCTGCAACGCCACCATACCCAGCCGCCGACGCGTATGGCAGATGGACCCAGTTGAGGCGGACCTGATGCCTGCCACCGAGACCCTAACCGCCACAGCTACCACCGCATCGCCCGTGTCTCGTGGCACCGGCCACCGCCTTCTCGTCGTGTCAGTTACTCAGTTTCGACCAAGGTTGTGCCGCCGAAACAGGCGCCGCAGCCTAGGCTCGCCCGCCCCTTTTTTCACCGAGAGACCACACAGTGAGATGAGGGCGGGGGGGGGGGGGGGGAGGGATTCTAGGGTTTCCCCTGTGTCGCCTCTACCGCAGTACACTCCTTCAAAATAAGTCGTACAAAGTAAATAAATATAGATGATGTATGTGAAATATAGCTTTGTTTTGGTTTGGAGGAATCATCTAATTTTCTCTGCCTTCGAGCTAAAAAATACTAATAGAAATCTTGTGGATAGTTGTTGAAGGAAATTTCCATTCATAACACTGAAAAGTTCTGCTACCAAAAGGAATGTATACAAACCAGGACGGACGAAGGGCCAAATCCATAAGCACATGCTTGCAAGCGAGTCAATCATTCCAAGAGGAAAGTAGCAAGTAGCAACTTTTCTAGTGCTGTGAAGTGAACGGATCCCTGGTTCCCTGTCATTTGTCCGGTACGATCGAGCTGAGAGACCGGGAGAACTCATGTGTCTTTCTTATAGGATGTCAGGCTGGTGCCAACGCGGGCGGTAGTGGAGGCGGTACCGCCCGCGGCGAGGCGGTAGCCGGGCGAGACGATGGTTCCACCGCCCGCCTATCGCCCGCGTTGGAGGCGAGAGCGGGGCGAGAGGGAGGCGATAGCGGTGCTAGTGGGGGCGATAGGGAGGCGGTAGGGAGGAGAGAGATGTGAGAGCTGGCACTATAGCCTGTGCACTGGCACCGTGGGGTGAGAGTGGTGTGAGAGTGGGGTGAGATTGGGGGTAAAAGCTGACGTGGCGAGGCTACAACGGGTGATGCACTGGCACCAGCCTCACTGTCAATTGGTGAATTCGATATAGCTGGTCTCATCGTGCATGCATCATGCTAGCTAGCTCTGGATTCGCGCGGTCGCAAACTCGTCAACTTGCTCATCATCTTGTATCTTATCCACCCAAAAGGTCCCCACTGTCTAGCTAGATGTATATACTTAAATCCTACACCAAGCTCTTGTACTTCTTCCGTCTCAAATTAATTGCCATAAAGTTGCATAAAAGTGGATGTATCTAGACATAACCTTCTGTCTCAAATTTAATTTGAGACGGAGGGAGTTTTTTTTTTGTTCGACCATTATAAGTTTGGGTTCCATTCTCTCCCGTCGTTTTGGCAAATAAAGCGTTGCTTCACATATGATAAAATTTGTATGATTCTTATACGGCACAGGATAGGGAGCGTTGGTTGCAAGAAGACACCGGCGCCGATAAATTTACTCTATGTCTCTATGATGATATTTAGTCAGAAAAAGGCACAATTCGATGTAGGGAGAGGCCATGTCGCCGATCTTCCTTGAGGCCGGATGAACACAGGGGTTCCAATATGTTGAGATACAAGAAGAATACACTGACGCTGATCTACCTCTATGTGTGGGAGGATGTGGGAGGAGGCATCGGCCAATGTTCTTAAGGTGAGTGGAAAACGACTTGACCTGTCCAAAGGCGGGAGGATGAAAGATGCAGCGCAAACCTAAGAGGAGATGCAAGTAACATAGGCATGGATTCGCGAGGGGAGCTAAGTGTGCGATGTTTCGGAGGGAGACCAATCACTTTGCAAGGGAAGTGCACACTGCCACTGAACATGGGGCCTATCAACGCGTTGATCCAGAGCAAATATACATAAGGGCATCACCTATGCATATGGCAAAACCTATCAATAAGGTTGGACCCATTTACTACACCATAAACATATAGACAACACACACAATGTATGTTGCAAAAGCATACCTTTAGGTAGATCCCGTGTGTCAGAAAAAAAAAAAGAATGAACTACAAGTAACATTAACGTTGTAGCAAATATTCTATCTTTATTAATTTGTGCACTATAGTCACAAAGTAGTATTATTATATTCCTTGTGGACAACCTACAAGCTTGTGGACTCCTTATTGATAGGTGTCACTATGCATAAAGTTGTCCATAAGGATAACTTTTTGCTTGTAGACTTGCTTGTTGCCAACATACTGGATGCTCTTCCATTTGCACCGGCTGGTTTCTATATTAATATAGAAGGGCTTCGGCTTGTTTCGAGATCCGGAGCAAGTAGACGATAACATCATAAAAACATAAAAAGATTTTGCAGGGGATATGGTTCCAGAGGCATAGTATCATGTGTTATTGTGGCGTGGCATTATTTATCTCAAATGAGGAGCGACTTATTTTATAGATACAACGGGAGGAACCAAACTTCTGAAGCCGAAACTAAACAGTCAAAGAGATGGCTCGGTTTGTATTTCACTAGTGGGTGCGACCGAGACCCTTCGGTTTCTACATCGATTAGTGTAACAATGTTTCAGCTTATATGCGACCGCTCAGATTCACGAGCCACAAATGGAAAAAAGAAAGACAAGGTGTACATGTGGCATAGGTTCTTTCATGACAGTGTGTTTGTTGTCTGCTGATGTATGTCTCTTACATGCTACTTTCGTCGTTGCTAACTGCTGATGAGTTACGAAAATGATACTTCCATTCCTTGATCCTGCTATGTCCATGTCAACTTATAGTATAGAAGAATGCATGACATGGCTGTGAGCTTTTTCATCCTCGTGTCATGCTGACATACATGTTGGAAGGAAGAAAGTGTGAGGTCAGGCAATTGTTTGCTGCATTGAAAATGCCTTTTTCATTTTAGATGGTGGTTTGTTTCAAGAATTTTGTGTTTCCACTAGCACATCATAAAATTATTATTTCTCAGCTGTCCCTGCAATTGATAAAAGTGGCGTAGCTTTCCCTGTCAAAATAAAGAAATCAATTGAGAAACTGGGCCGAGAACCTAGATATATGAAAATTTTCATAGTTCTATTTCACAAGTTGCGAAGTAGCAACTGTTTCAAGTCAGATTGCCTGTGTTTGGCATAGTTTCGTATTGACCATCGGGGAAACACATCTTGTATAGGGCACCTTAGAGTGTTTCTGATGAACTGGAATTTTACTCATCTACGAGTAAACCAAATTTGTAGTGTGCAAGATATTCCACCCTGTTCGCTAATTAAAGTGTTCTGAATTTCTGTGTTAAGAACTGGATGTTTTAATAGTGGCTTTCGTATTGACCATCGGGGAAACACATCTTGTATAGGGCACCTTAGAGTGTTTCTGATGAACTGGAATTTTACTCATCTACGAGTAATCATGCCGCTCGGTGTGCAGTGTTCGCATGAGTCAAGTGTGAAAGCTATTTGCTCTTTTTCTTCTGGGGGTGGTTTTCTCCTTGATGACCGAACCTTTGATTGATGGGAAGGTTGAAGAGCACAGGGCTTGTTTTAAATTCTGGGAATCTGTCTCCACAATGATGTGTCCCATGCCCAGCTGATTCCACAACGATACCATGGCGATGAACTGCCAGCGCCTCCAGTTGCAAAGATGCTATCGCATGCAGTGTTGTTAGTTTTTACGAACTCGGCTGCTGAGTATATCCACCTTGGGGTTGAAGCAGGACTGGCTTTGGTCACTGGTTTGAAATAACGTAATCGTGAGGGATGTCTCCAAAACCCGTAGTCCTTAAAACCGATTTTTTTTTAGACCAATCAGCTCTTATACCTGCTTCAACTGGAGGTGGAGGATGCAGGCACTTCAGGAACTAATGGGGACGATGATGGTCGTGATGACAACAATCATGAAAGCCATATCCCGGATGATGAGGACATTGGTGACGATTTTGAGGAGCAATTACGTAAGGAAAAGGAAGGAGACAATACCAATATGGAGACCGGAAATACCATGGTGCATACACTTGCTGGCTCAGCTAATAGAGGCGTAGCAAAAACTGTCTCAATAACAATTCCGGTGATTGAGCAACATTGAAAGAATCTGGAGGAGAGTGTCAATACTAAAATTTATGATGTCCATGTGCATTTGTCACCTTCCATGGGTCCTCAAGAGCAGATGTGTCATGAAGAAAAGATTGAGATGTCCTTGCTACAGCAGTTTGATGAATCTGAGGATGAGGATAATCAGAATGGTTTGCAAGTGACAGCTCAAGGCGTCAATCTCGGCCAGCTCCTGGTCCGCCATGGCCCATGGCCACCTCTACCTAGAGAGACATTATCTCCCCGAGTTTTTTTTTGTTTCAGTGATTTCTCCAGGATTCGTGACGTGACCGTGTCGGCGGCCTCTTTGCAGAGCCACACAGAGCATGAGGCCGAGCAAATCTACGGGGACTGATTCTGCAAAATACAAGAGGAAGAGACTCGCTCCCCCGAATGCTGCTACAACGCGGCGGTTCAAGCAGGACATGGCCGTTCTCCCCGACCTCCAAGGGACGGACGAGTACGGAGAGGTGCCCGTGGCAGACTTCGGGGCCGCGCTCCTTGCTGGATACGGCTGGAAGGAGGGCAATGCTATAGGGAGGGACAAGACCGGGGGGAATGTCAGCGTCGTCGAGCGTGGCCACCGCTCCGGCACAACCGGCCTAGGCGCCGACCCCTTAGACAAGAGAGATTCCACCGTCAGACCTGTTGTGCGGAGGAGTGTTCGGGGCATTCGAGATTATCACTTGTATTGTTCTTGATTACCATGTGTTTACCGAGAGCGGTTCTGCTAGTGCTTCTAGGCACTATATGTTACTGCCAATTAGTGATAACTTGATCAGGAAATCCTTTCTGTCTTATGTATTTTGTATACATGTTTTTACCTTTCTGTAGTAAATCAACACTCCGCTACAGTTTTTTGTACGAAATAGTCTACTCAGACCATTTGCGGTTATAATTTTTCTTAGGCCCTAACTCACACTGAGCTGAGTTTGTATGGATAAATGGTGATTGCGATCGGTAGGGTATGGTGCAAACATCTTTAATTAATCCACAAAAGATTTGTAGCTCCCCTCTTTCTGCCTTTGTGGTGATGGCTTCAATTGCACCACAAATTATATACACCAATTTTACTAAAGTATCTATCAAATTCAAGCCTTAATCATGATCCACTTATGTTGTCACAGTTTACTAGCCTGGATATAATCACACGGTATAAACAATACAATGAACTCACCAAATAGTAGTCTTGCTATTGAGTGCAGCGTTTTGTAGCACAAGCTACGTGTAGCTTTTTTTTTTGAATTTTTAAAAAATGATGTTTTTAGAGTTTCAAAAAAACTGAAAACAAAATCCGAGATGTAGGAAATCATGTATTCTATCATTGTGCAAAATTTTGAATTGAAACACATTGTATTTTAGGCTGTGTAAAAATAACAAAAGTGCAGATTTGAAGTAGTGAACGGTGCCAAAATTTGAACTTTCAAAATTTGCCAGATTTTTCTTTTCTGTGTGGCTCAAGATACAACGTTTTTCGTGTTGATTTTACATGTTGGTAGAACACATCATTATGAACATCTAGATCTTTTTTCAGAATATTTTAAAAACTACAAAAAGTCTTTTTCCAAAATTTCAAAACACAGCCTACATGTAGCCCGAGCTATACCTAGCTTTTTCGTCTTGCTACTGCTCTTTAATTTTCAATATCCTACATCCTCATCATTTTTTTCACATACAAAGCATTTATGATAAATATGTTACCGGAAACATGCACACATAAATATGATTTACTCATTTTGGATCGGTATTTCCAAGGGACAAAATTCTTCACGCATTCGAGATATGTAACCTGTAATAATAAACAAAAGTCGGTGTTGATCTCTTAAACTTGTTATTATCCACCTGTCAAATTACTCGAGGACATCGAGAGTTGTTTCTCCAACTTCATTTGTACAAAATGAATAAAATATGTTTGCACAGAGACATTGGTGAGAACAAAGGATAACTTGACAAAAATAAGATAAAATGGAAATGGTAGAGATGTGGATTTTAAAACAGGTTTAGGCAATGCTTACAATCTCTGGTCTGAGAAAAGGAAGTAGATAATGTTAAACATCAAGTGGTACACAAGAAAACACATATTGATTTAGGAGGGGGCATGCCCACCCTCCCTTCCGAAATACATATATAAGTATGAAGAGAATCCATAAAAAATACCATATCCATGTTATATTTGTTGCGTGTTTATTGGTTACAAATAAACATGGAAATCAGTGTATAGAAGGTAGTATGAAACACGGTCTTTGTGGCTTTAAGAAATAAAAACTTCACTCCATAAAATGAAAGTTTAGAAACAACAAATTGGCCGCCTAACTATATGCATCATTCTTGATATTAATGCCATGCAATACTTGCGACTCTTGATTAACCTTAGAGATATGTGTTAGAACCTTTTTTTCTTCATGTGGTCGATGGACCTTGGTATTGACCTTTGGTGTTGGGGCGCTAATAATCTTCATATGCTTGAACATATAGTTATTTGTAAATATACTTGCAAAAGTATTCGATTTGGACATTATGATAGTGCATCACACTACTACATAATGAATGTTGTCGTCACCATTGATTTAGCGACATTTGGTGTCGCCCTAGACAACATTTCATTCATGTTTAACTTGATTTTTCTAGAGATCGCATGCAATACTTGATCTCTTACCTTCTTTGATTTAACTATGTACTGGTGCATCGCATCCTGATACGTCCATTTGGCATCACTATTTTATATCATAATTTTCTGTTATTCATCGATATATTTCATGTTATGATGCATCCCTTATGTTATTTTATCTTATTTTGCATGTTTCATATTTTTTGGAGAATAAACACCGGGACCAGAAATCTGATGGAAAAAGCACCGTCGAGATACCATATTTCAGAAGATCAGAAGAAGAAGAGGGGCATCCGGGGTGTCTTAGAAGTCTAGAGGAGGAGTCCAGCCAGAAGGAGAGCTAGAGGGGGGGCACCAGGGGGGCACACCATGAGGTGGCGCGACCCCGGCCGCGCCACCAGGTGGTGTGGCCACCTTAGCCCACCCCTGGTGGATATTTTTGGCGTACTTGACCCCCCGAGGAAACCCTAAGCCTCATACCATCGTCGAAGAATTATTCCGCCGTCGCCTCGGCGCGGAAAACACCCGAGAGAGAAACGGTCTCTGGCAGGGAGAAATCTGCCGGGGAAATTCCACTCTGGAGAAGGGAAATCACCACCATCGTCACCGTCAACACTCCGGGCATCATCAAGATCATCATAATAATCACCATCACCCTCATCATCCACTGTCATACAGCTGTAACAATTGAGGGTCTCTACCGTTGTTTTACATTAGATCTCTCTCCCGGTGTGGATTACTTGTTAGTAGTTGATGCTTGTGAGATTTATCGATGTTTACACTTTATGACCAGATTGTTATCATCCATTATATCACCTCTGATTATGATCCATATGATGTCTTGTGAGTAGTTTGTGTTGTTCTTGAGGACATGGGAGAAGTCAAGTTGTTAGTAGTGAAGTAATGCTGAGTAATATTTAATGTTTGATATTTGAGTTGTGGTGTTATTCTCCTAGTGGTGTTATGTGAACGTCGACTACATGATACTTCACCATTTATGGGCCTAGGGGAATGCATCGTGTATTTTGCTACTAATTGTGGGGTTGCCGGAGTGACAGAAACCTAAACCCCCGTTAGGAAACCATTACACGAGGGAGCGTAGGATCCCGGAGTTTAAAGATGTATTTAGATTTATTTCTTAATTACTTTCTTGTAGTTGCGAATGCTTGCAAGGGGTATAATCACAAGTATGTATTAGTCTTGGATGGGACGGTACATTAGCATAGGTTCACCCACACAACACTTATCAAAACACCTAAGATTATTCAGCTGCATGGAACAAAAGCACTTGACAGAAACCTCCCGTGTGTCCTCGAGAACGTTTGTTAATCATAAGTAAACCCACCGGCTTGTCCTTTGCTGAAGAATTGATTGGGCCACTTGCTAAAATTATTACTACTACATTTTATTTACTCGCACTTTATTTATCTGCAATATAAAAACCCCCTACAAATCTATCTTTCAGTATTTACAGTTATTCCTTCATCGAAACTGCTTGTCAACACCTTCTGCTCCTCGTTGGGTTCGACACTCTTATTTATCGAAAGTACTACGATACACCCCCTATACTCGTGGGTCATCAAGACTATTTTCTGGCGCCGTTGCCGGGGAGTGAAGCGCTATTGGGAAGTGGAATTGATAAAGGAAGCTTCTGATGTAAGTGTTGTTTTTATTACTGTGTACTGCTTTATTACACTATGTTTGGATCTCCTTTTGAGTCCTTATTTGCGGGCACCGCTACCACTGCTAGGGTAGTAAGTGACCCACCTCCTGATAATTTGGATCCTTATAAAATACATATAAAGATTGTTAAACATGTTAGGAATAACTGCTATTCAGGCGATGGAACTGTCCTTCCTGGTGATAATTTGCTCTTGTTACATGAATTATGCGAGTTGTTCAAGTGTGCAGGTATTAGAATAGGTCAAGTGAAGAGGAAATTATTCTCTATATCATTGACAGGCCGAGCCGCTGAATGGTTCAAACTGCTGAAAAATAGCCAGACTACTGGATGGGAGGAAATTGTGCCTATCTATTATTCTAATATCTATCCTCCCAGTGAAATTCATAGAGATCGGAATTATATATATAATTTTTTGCCTCATGACGGAGAGAGTATTGCCCAAGCATGGGGGAGATTGAAGTTACTAATGCTCAAATGCCCCATTCATGAGCTCCCTAGTAATATTGTTATTAATAATTTCTACGCAAGGCTTTCTCTTCATGATAAAGATTTATTCGATGCTTCTTGTTCTGGATCATTTACACGTATGAAGGATGAAGCTAAATGGGATCTTCTTGACCGTATTCAAGAAAACACTGAATGATCGGAGAATGACAAAGGTAGAAAGTCAGGTATAAATTATGATTATGAATGCATTAAAACTTTTATGTCATCCGATGATTTTCATAATGTTAGTATTGTTTATGGTCTTGATTCTCAAGTTGTTGCAAACTTATATGAGGCTTTTGCTTGTTATTTTGATATTCCTAAAAAGGAATGGGACAAGTACCATGCACCTTATAAAGATACTGTTAATTGTGTTCCTGCTAGAGATATAGAAGTTTATACTGTTTATTATATTGTGCCTGGACCTTATATTGATAAAATGCCTTTCCTTGCTAAGGTAAAAGAACATTCTATGTTAGCTAGTGTGGTTAATAAAAGTGCAAGGAAACCTGTAAAACCTAAGGAACAAATAACTATAGAACCTACAGTAGCAATAGTAAAGGAGCTTGTTTCTGAAAATATAGAAGAGGGACACATTATATTTTGTGAAGATGCTTATAATATTATCTCCCATCCTAGTAAATCTAGGAATCCTAGTGTTCATGTGCTATCTGTTAGGATAGGTGATCATTGCTATTATGGTTTGTGTGATATTGGTGCTAGTTCCAGTGCTATTCCTTATGAGCTTTATAAAGAAATCATGCATGAAATTGGTTCTTGTGAACTTGAAGACATTGATGTGATTATTCAACCTGCTAATAGGGAAACTATTTCTCCGATTGGTATTGTTAGAGATGTGGAGGTCTTATGTGGTAAAACTAAATATCCTGCTGATTTTCTAGTACTAGGCACTTCTGCTAGTGATACTTGTCCTATTATATTTGGTATACATTTCTTAAACACTTGTGGTGCTGTTATAGATTGTAAAAGGAGAAAATCCTTACAAAGTTTGATGGAGAATCTTATGACTTTAATTTTTCCAAATTTGCTACAGCACCTTATGAAGCTGAATTACCTAATGAGAATTATAGAGTTGAAAAATTGGCTGCTATTGCTCTTACTCCTAACAATCCTTTGCAGCAATACATGGAAGACCACGAAAGTGATGTCTTTATGGAAGAAAGAAATGAAATTGACGAGATTTTCCTACATCGGCGAGCAATGCTGAAACATAATTTACCGGTGGAAGACTTGGGTACCACATCACCACCCAAGGAGGATCCTGTTTTTGATTTAAAGCCTTTTCCTGACAATCTTAAATATGCTCATATTGATGATAAGAAATTATATCCTGTTATTATTAGTTTTAAACTTTCTGGTGAAGAAGAGGAGACATTATTGGGAATATTGAAGAAACACAGAGGTGCTATTGGTTATACTCTTGACGATTTGAAGTGGATTTCTCCTGCTATATGTCAGCATGCTATTAATATTGAACATGATGCAAAGCCAGTTGTTGAGCATCAACGTCGTTTAAATCCTAAGATGAAGGATGTCGTAAGAAACAAGGTATTGAAACTCCTTGACGCTGGTATTATTTATCCTATTGCTGATAGTAGATGGGTTAGTCTTGTGCATTGTGTCCCTAAGAAAGGAGGTATGACTGTTGTGCCAAATGAAAATAATGAACTTATTCCTCAAAGAGTAGTGGTTGGTTATATGATGTGTATTGATTTTAGGAAAGTTAACAAATTTACTAAGAAAGATCATTATCCTTTGCCTTTTATTGATCAAATGTTAGAAAGGTTGTCTAACAAAACACATTTCTGTTTTCTTGATGGTTATTCTGGGTTCTCTGAAATTGCTGTTAGGAAGCCTGATCAAGAGAAAACAACTTTCACTTGTCCTTTTGGAACCTATGCTTATAGACGTATGACTTTTGGTTTATGTAATGCTCCTGCTACTTTCCAAAGATGCATGTCTGCTATCTTTCATGGTTTTTGTAAAGAAATTGTGGAAGTCTTCATGGACGATTTCTCCGTCTATGGAACTTCTTTTGATAATTGTTTGCATAATCTTGATAAAGTTTTGTAGAGATGTGAGGAGACTAATCTTGTTGTTAATTTGGAGAAATGTCATTTTATGGTTAATGAAGGAATTTTTCTTGGACATAAAATTTCTGAAAAAGGTATTGAAGTTGATAGAGCTAAAGTTGAAGCTTTTGAGAAAATGCACTGTCCCAGGGATGTTAAAGGTATTCGTAGTATTCTTGGTCATGCTGGTTTCTATAGAAGGTTTATTAAAGATTTCTCTAAAATATCAAAGCCTCTTACTAATCTTCTTCAAAAGATGTACCTTTTGTTTTTGATGAAGATTGTAAAGAAGCTTTTGAAATTTTAAAGAAGGCTTTAATATCTGCCCCTATTGTTCAACCCCCTGATTGGAATTTACCGTTTGAAATTATGTGTGATGCTAGTGATTATGTTGTAGGTGCTGTTCTTGGACAGCGGGTAGATAAGAAGTTAAATGCTATTCATTATGGTAGTAAAACTCTTGATGCTACTCAAAAGAATTATGCTACCACTGAGAAAGAGTTCCTAGCTGTAGTTTTTGTTTGTGATAAATTTAGGCAGTATATTGTTGATTCTAAAGTTACTATTCATACTGATCATGCTGCTATTAAGTACCTTATGGAGAAGAAAGATTCTAAGCCTAGAGTTATTAGATGGGTGCTTATCTTACAAGAGTTTGATTTACATATTGTGGATAGGAAGGGTGCTGAAAATCATCTTGCTGATAATTTGTCTAGATTAGAAAATATCTCTAATGACCCTATTCTTGTTAATGATAGTTTTCCTAATGAACAGTTAGCTGCAACAAAAGTGAGCTCTCAAGAGAGTCCATGGTATGTTGATTATGCTAACTTTATTGTTTCCAAGTATTTGCCTCCTACCTTTATAGCTCAGCAAAGAAGAAAATTCTTTTATGATTTGAGGCATTATTTTTGGGATGACCCACACTTATATAAAGAAGGTGTTGATGGTATTATGCAAAGATGTGTTCAATGAACAACGAGAGATACTGAGAAAATGTCATAGTAGTGCTTATGGAGGACATCACGCTAGAGATAGAACTGCACATAAGGTTCTACAATCAGGTTTTTATTGGCCTACTCTCTTTAAGGATGCTAGAAAATTTGTTTTATCTTGTGATCAATGTCAAAGGGTTGGAAACATTTCTAGATGTAATGAAATGCCTATGAATTATTCTCTTGTTATTGAACTGTTTGATTGTTGGGGTTTTGACTTTGTGGGTCCTTTCCCACCTTCAAAAGGCTACACTCATATTCTTGTTCTTGTTGATTATGTTACTAAATGGGTAGAAGCTATACCTACTAAAAGTGCTGATAGTGAAACCTCATTAAAAATGCTTAAAGATATTATTTTCCCTAGGTTTGGTGTGCCTAGATATCTTATGACTGATGGGGGTTCTCATTTTATTCATGGTGGTTTTAGGAAGACTCTTGCTAAATATGATGTTAATCATAGAATTGCCTCACCCTATCATCCTCAAACTAGTGGGCAAGTATAATTATCAAATAGAGAAATCAAATCTATCTTGCAAAAGACTATTAACAAATCTAGAAATAATTGGGCTAAGAAATTAAATGATGCTCTGTGGGATTATAGAACTACTTATAAAAATCCCATGGGCATGTCTCCTTATAAAATGGTTTATTGAAAAGCTTGTCACTTGCCCCTAGAATTAGAACACAAAGCTTATTGGGAAGTGAGAGACCTAAATAGAGATTTTAAACTTGCTGGTGAGAAAAGGTTGCTTGATTTAAGTTCCTTAGATGAATGGAGGAGTGAAGCGTATGAAAATGCTAAGCTCTTTAAAGAGAAAGTTAAAAGGTGGCACGATAAGAGAATTATTAAAAGAGAATTTCATGTTGGTGAGAAAGTGCTATTGTATAGGTCGCGTCTCAGTTTTTTTGCAGGAAAATTACTCTCGAGATGGGAAGGACCTTTTGTTATCGAAGAGGTATATCGTTCGGGGGCAATTAAAATTGTTTCCCTTGAAGACAACTCTTCACAAGTGGTGAATGGCCAAAGACTCAAGCATTATATTTCTGGAGATCCTTATAATGAAAATGTTGATTGTATTCGAGCCATGATCCCGGAGGAATTTATTAGGAAGCATATTTCAGAAACTGCAGAGTTAGTTTTCGAATAGGTACCAGTTTTGGTAAGAAAACTTTCGCGAAACATCTTCCAACTTTTACTTTTATTGTTTTTGACGAGAGGGAGACGAAGCCCGGAGGCTCCACACCATGGGGTGGCGCGGGCCCACTCCTGGCCGCGCCAGCCCATGGTGTGGGCGCCCCGGAGCCCCTCTCCGACTCGTTTTTGGCCTGGATTTTCCTTTCGTTATGAAACTTTTTGCTATATAATTCCCTAGACCCCCCGAGGTCTGTGTATCTTTTTCTCGTCGTGTTTCTGTTTCGAGCTGTTTTCCTGTCAGTAGTTAGGAGTTTCTAGGTCAAGATGTCCTCCTTCAGCTCTACATTGAGAATTACGCTGCACGTCGTCTTCGACAAATCCAGCAAGACATCAACGAGGGTGCTTTCGCGGGATGGGAGACGGAGGAAGAGATAGTTGCAAGGAGGGAAGACATGGCTAACAGTTTGAGGGAAGAGTTCCGGAGGGCTGCACCAGCACCAACGAGCAACCCCAACTTTGTGGGAGCCATTAACCCTCAGCGTCGCTACTCTCATAATGTGCAGGGGACCGTGCCTCAGGATCAAGACCCTAGCGTGTTCCCTGTGATAGCTGAAGCACACCGGGTTGCCGATCAATTCTACGAACAATATCGTATTGTCAAGGCCGAGGTAGCAATTCTAGAAGCAGAAAAAATTGAGCTTCGTCGTATCATCAAAGGCTTTTTGACTCCTCTCCGAGTGATTCCACCTTCACCACCACCACCACCGAAGAATTGATTCGTCGTTGGTTTTGGCATCCCCTCGGCTTGTTCCAAGCTTGGGGGGATTGCCGCGGTATCACATCACTATCTTTCATCTTCTTACCTTTTCAGTAGAGTCATATCATGAGTAGAGAGGTAATCATATAGGATGGTTTGCAGTATGGAAGTGTCTCCCCTTAGTTGGTTATCGTTGTATCCGTTGGTGTGAGTTGCCGGTTTGAAATATTAATGAGAAGTTTCATCATTTACTTTATGCACACATTATTTTAGTTTTCAATTTCTTTCATATGGTTGAGCTTGTTGTTTGTATTTGGTATCACTCTGGAGATTATCAAGTTAATCTAGTTGGTTTTGGCAAACTTAGCTTGGGTCAGTAGAAATAATAATTTGAGATGCTAGTATAAGAAAGAAGAATTTGCCTATTAGCTCATAAACTTAGTATTCAAAAGTTAAGATCGCTTGGGCTTTCAATGAAGATTGCATGATTGGTTTCATCATATGTATATTTGTTTGTTTTCCCTCAACTCTTATGCTTGCTACCCAGCCTTGCTAACCAAAAACCCTGTACTGAGAGGGAATGCTTCTCGTGCATCCAAACCTTGAACCCCAAAACCTTGCCATTTGTCTCCATCGTACCTTCCTACATGTGGTATTTCATCGCCACTCCAAGTAAATTGCTCATGTGCTACCTTTAAAACTTTCAAATTACTCCTGTTTTGTGTTCCTGTTTTAGCTCATGAGGACGCAAATAGAGAATCTTTATCTCACTTGTTGATTGGACTCACACACCTGTACTAGTGGCTTCATCCACTTATCCGAATGCTAGAAGAGCTGGCAGCGGGGTTCCCATCCCCAAATGATAATACAAATTCTCTTTTTGCCCCTGATTTATCAGTCAAAGCATAATTGTGTAAACAAAAGAGAAAGAGGGATGACCTTCTATACCAGTTGCATTCTTCTATGGGAGCCACTCTTGTGAGTCTAGTTGGCTTGTGACGTACTGTATTTTCTGTTTTCCATTTGTTGACATAAGCATAAACCTCTCTCAAAATTTAGACACTCCTCCACGGTTTGTGATTGTTGGCAGGCACCCTAGGATTCGGTTAGTGATGACCCACAAGTATAGGGGATCGCAACAATTTTCGAGGGAAGTAAAACCCAAATTTATTGATTCGACACATGGGGAGCCAAAGAATATTTGTGGGCCTTAACAAGTTAGTTGTCAATTCACCTGCACCTGAAAGTACTTTTGTTCGCAGTGGTTTATCAGTAGTAACAGTTTTATGGTAGCAACAGTAGTGAAATAATAGCGGCAGTGATATTTGAAGTAAACAACGAGATTAAATACTGTAGGCATATGGATGGATGAACGGGCGTTGCATGGATAAGATAGTTCATATAATAATCAAGACATGGGCATTGCAGATAAATAAGATAAAGCATCCAAGAACTAAGTAGCCATAGGCATGTGTTCCGTAAATAGTCGTACATGCTCGCAATGAGAACTTGCACAACATCTTTTGTCCTACCAGCCCGTTTTCAGCGGGGCCTCAAGGGAACTACTGGTAATTAAGGTGTTCCTTTTAATAGAACACCGGAGCAAAGCATTAACACTCCGTGAACAATGTGATCCTCACATCACAGCCATCCCCTCCGGTTGTCCCAATTTCTGTCACTTCGGGGCCTCGGGTTCCAGACAACAATATGTGTAAACAACTTCCAGGTATGATCAAGAAACAATAATTATCATCGTGATTCAATAACATGTTCAGATCTGAGATCAGGGCACTCGGGCCCAAAGTGGCAAGCAATAATCATAACAAGTTGCAACAATGTCAATAGCACTAATAGAGGATACTAGGCATTATGCCCTAACAATCACGACATTATTACATGAACGATCTCATCCAATCCCTACCATCCCCTTCAGCCTACAGCGGGGAATTACTCACACATGGATGGGGGAAACATGGATGGCCGATGGAGAGGCGTTGGTGATGACGATGGCTATGATCTCCTCCAATTCCCCGTCCCGGAAGGGTGCCAGAACAGGAACTTCTGATCCCCGAATCGAGGTTCGGGGTGGCGGCGGAGCTACGGACTTCTTTCTGGAAAACTATCGAACCCCCTCGTGTTTTAGGGTTGAAGGCTATTTCTAGACGAAAGGGGAGACCGATGGGGTGTGGGAGTGGCCCACACCACTTGCTGGCGCGGCCTAGGGGGCGCGCTAGGGGTGGTTTGGCCACCTCCTGGCCCCTCTCTAGGTCTCCTTCTGGCTCCCGGGGTCTTCTGGTGTTTTACAACCAATGGGGTCTTTTCTGGGCAATTTCCCGAAAGTTGGGTTTTCAGCACAAAAACGAGACACCAAAGTAATTCTGCTGAAAACAACATTAGTCCGTGTTAGTTGCATTCAAAACACACAAGTTTAGAAGCAAACAATAGGAGAAGTGTTCGAAAAAGGGGATACGTTTTCAACGTATCAACTCCCCCCAAGCTTAGCTTATTGCTTGTCCTCAAGAAATTCAGTGACAACTGAGTGCGATAAAAGACTTTTACGAACTCATTTGTTTCATATGATGTAAATATACTCACTATATGATCAAATACTTAATTATGCTCATGATAAGATACATGTAAGATACTGTCACTTAATAGCTATGCAAACCATGAAGAGACAACAACATATTAATAATAAACAACATGAAGCATAACTATTTGCAAGATTGTAATATTCATAATAGGATCAAATAAAGTGGTATCTCGCTTGCCCTTATGTGTGGGGCAAAACATAAATGCCAGGGCACCTCTGAAGTTCAAGGGAAGACTAGAAGTAAAGATATCAAAGATACATGTGTCAAGATTATACCACAATCAACCGTGCTTTGGGACAAACACATCACACTAAGAATGACCATTGTGCTCTCAAGAAAGTGCTCAAAGAATATGGTGGAGACTCAACATAAAAGTAGAAAAAGGCCCTTCGCAGAGGGGAGCATGGATCAACTCATGTGCTAGAGCTTTTTATTTTATTAAACAGAGGTATTGAAAACATTTTGAGAGAGGTGTATGCTTATGTCAATGAATGGTAAACAGACAATACAGTACGTCACAAGCCAACTGGATTCACAAGAGCGGCTCCCATGTGAAGGAAGCATCTGGGTGGAAGGTCATCCCTCTTTCTCTTTTGTTTACACAATTATGCTTTGACTGATAAATCAGGGGCAAAAATAGTGAAGAGATTTTGTGTGTATTAATTTGGGGCTGGGCACCCCGCTGCCAGCTCTTCTATCATTTGGGTAAGCGGATGAAGCCACTAGTCCAGGGTGTGAAATCCAATCAACAAGTGAGATAAAAATTCTCTATTTACGTCCTCATGAGCTAAAACAGGGGCACAAAACAGGAATAATTTTTAGCAGGTTTTAAAGGTAGCACATGAGCAATTTATTTGGAGTGGCGGTTAAATACCACATATAGGTAGGTATGGTGGACACATTTGGCAAACTTTGGTTTTTGGGAGTTGGATGCACGAGTAGAGCTCATACTCAGTACATGTGAAGGCTAGCAATAGACAGGGAGCGACAATCAAGAGAGCAACAACTATCATAATCATGTTTGCGACAAAGTAAAGTTAACTAAGGCACAAAATTGATACTAGAACTCTGAGGTAAAATAAATCATCGAGGATTATTGACTTTT
The DNA here is from genome assembly GCA_028641055.1 of Alopecurus myosuroides. Taxonomy (NCBI): domain Eukaryota; kingdom Viridiplantae; phylum Streptophyta; class Magnoliopsida; order Poales; family Poaceae; genus Alopecurus; species Alopecurus myosuroides. The sequence goes on from CM054059.1 coordinate 500,879,759, forward strand.
TGTTTTCAGTCTTAGCATGCGTGAGCATGTGCCAAGTCGATTCAAATGAAACAGACAGAGGAGGCTACCACAATGTCATACCCTTCTACGAATAGAACAATGCGAACAAATATTTATATGACATGTCATTTACCGTTAATAAATTGGAACAAAACATGAGAGAGAACGAACTATTAAGTAGCCATTAAGTCACATATATCTTATACGAAAAAAGTAAGCATGCTCAGCTAGATGGATATATGTACAAAAATGAAACCAAATAGAGTTCATACCAGCCTCTCGCCACAACTTGAATTGTCATAGATCGTCATTATTGCTCTTCACTTGTGGCTCGAATAATATATAATGAAAACCAAGCTCCAATGGATTTAGAGACGACCGTTGAACTCTGCAGCAAACTTTACAAAACCAAAGAAGAATAACAAATATTTTTGGGGTTTTCAATTAAAGCACGAACAGAAAGAGAACAGGCAAACAAAGCAATATATTTTTGGGTTTTTGAATATTAAACTGCAACCTAAAGGATAAAGCAAACCAACTAAAGAAACAAATAGAGAGAAACAAAAGAAATAATTTTGGTCTTTTTATGTTTTGGAAAACAAGAACAAAGCAATAAAACAAAGAGAAATGAAAGAAACGAAACAAAACGAAAACAAACGAAAGAAATAAAAAAATATGGATATACAAAGAACCGACCGAACATGATATATAAATGAGCGTGATGTCAGTCTACCTCCCCCCAAGCTTAGGATTTTGGCCTAAGTGGAGATTAATCACCAAGAGGACCATGAGGCGGCGCCCCCGTAGTATGCTGAGGAGGAACCCTCCTCCTGATATGTTCTCGAGGATGCGCCAGTGTACTGCATGTTGTGGTCCTCGGGAGGCGCGTCTCGCCTCTCCTGCTGCCGGTAAAACTCCATGGTGCTCAAATGCTTGTCTACCTGCTCCTTGGAGAGCGACCATGGTGACCTGTCAATCTTAAACAAAACATGTTGCGGCAAAGTAACTTTTCGCTCCTCTCCATCCATATATAAAACTCTATATACTAAACATTCATTAGTAGAGTTAGCAGTGACAAACTGATGGGACTTCATGGCAGCAAGGTTAAGCCTACATGGAGCAATTATTTCATCATTGGGGTTAATGAAAAAAATTTAAAGCAGTCGCTACACGTGTAGCAATAATACCCCCAAAAATAGGCCCAGAAGCAGCAAGGCGGCATGCAACAAGTGCACCAAGGTTATACTTCGTGCTATGGTTCAATGCAGCATCAATAAAAGCAAGGTGGTAACTAGAAATGTTGCTAGTGTTCTCCCTACCAAGGATGCTAGTAGCAAGATAATGATTAAAGTATCTAAGAGCAGGAAGTTGAATGTTCCTTATCTTCCCACGACGGGGTGAGCGACCGTCATTGTTGGTGATCTCTCGGTAGAGCCCCTGGAGGTCTGCTGGTCTATCTTGAATCCTGCTCGCTGTCCCGGTGGCGTTGATACTTATAATAGTACAAAAAATCCACCAAGGACAAAGAAATAGGACTACTATATAACTTGAATGCAACAGTTGGACCAAATTGAGTGTTCTGAAATTTAAAGCTCTTAACAAAAGCTTTTGTGAGAGTGGCATACTGAGGGCTTTCATCCTCCATAAAGTTGGTGAGACCAACTCTTTCAATAAGCATACGAAAGTCATCTAATAAACCTGCACTTCTTAAAAATGTACTGAAAGGAAAGTTAGATGGGTTAACGATACCATCATCTCCTTCATCATCAATAGTCGGTGTAATAACGTCTTCATTATACGATGGCCTCACTGAAGTGCATGAGCGTTAGGGCCTTGTCCTTCTAGGAGCACTACTCCTAAATATCTCTCCAAAATTATAACTATCCATCTCTGAAATTTTTCAACAATCATCACAAAAATTAATTTCAAGCAACTATAAGGTGGAAACTACCATAGGGACTTATATGAGAGCTAAACATACATCAAAAATACATTATTTCTACTCAAATCAAGCATGCAAACTCACATAAGCTGTCACCTACAGTACCAAAATACTCAATAAATACTTCACTAAACAAAATTCTACTTGGATCATCGGAGGAGTCACATACCGGAGATCAAACACACCAAATATCAGCACAAATGATAGGCTGAAGAAGGAGATCGAAAATCCAGAGGAAGAACAACAAGAACACGGGTTCCAGGAAATGTTTTTAGTTTGGGAGGTGAGAGAGAAGACTTTAGCAGTGGAGAGAGTAAGTGGAGGGCCAGGGGCCCACACCATGTGCTGGCGCCACCAGGGGCTAGCCGCGCCACCCTGTGGTGTGCCTGACTAGTGGGTCCCCCTGGGGCCCCCTAGGTGGCTTTCTGCCTCATTTTTAACGTAAAAATCTATTATAATTTTTCTGGAATTATCCGATAAACTTTATTTTGAGGCATTTCCAGAATTTTAATAATTAATAAAAACCAGGAAAACGAAAGTAAAAAGGTGGAAACCAAAACCAAAACCAGCACTACAGAGGTTCTATGACACTCTAAAGGAAGAATGTCCAAAGAAAACAAAGGTGGTAGTGGTGAAAACAAAAGTATGGGTGGTGAAAACATGCATAACCTCAGTAATCAGGGTGAAAACATCAGGAAAACATGCATACGGATGGTGGAAAACATGATTGTACTCAAGTAGTAATGTGAAAAAAGAACTAAACATGGTGAAAACATAGTGAAAACATTGCCCACTTCATTTAAAATTATTTTGTTAACAAGGGTGATCAAGTCTTGCTACCAAAATAATTTTATATGAAACAAAACTTTGTTTCTCACTAAATACTCATGTTACCTCAACCTTGATAGACATGGTCCCAATAATGATAATTTCATATTCTTTGGGTGGCTTTGGAATAGGACAATAAAATTCTCCAATCTTGATGGTCTCAATATTTTCAATGGAATTTAGACCATATTTTCTAGCAATCTTCTTGGGAAAATAAACAGTGTGCTCTTTATCATTAACATTAAAAGTAACTTTTCCTTGATTGCAGTCAATAACAACCCCTGCATTATTAAGAAAAGGTCTCCCAAGAATAATAGACATATTATCATCTTCAGGCATTTCCAACACAACAAAGTCAGTTAATATCAGACAATTATTAGCAACTTGAACAGGAACATCCTCACATATACCCACAGGAATAGCAGTAGACTTATCATCCATTTGCAAGGATATATCATTTGGTATCAACTTTTCTAGGAGGAGTCTTTTATAGAGAGTAAAAGGCATGACACTAACTCCAGCTCCTAAATCACACAAAGCAGTTCTAACATAATTATTTTTAATAGAACAGGGAATATTTGGTATACCATGATCTCCAAGATTCTCAGGAACCTTGCCATTAAAAGAGTAATTAGCAAGCATAGTGGAGATTTCCTCATTAGGAATCTTCATTTTGTTAGAGACAATATCTTTCATATATTTTGCATAAGGAGGCAATTTAATAACATCAGTTAAAGGAATTTGCAAGAAAAAAATGTTTCATCCATTCACAAAACTTGTTATAGTGTTCTTCTTCCTTAGATTTATGTTTCTTATTAGGAAAAAGCATTGGTATTTGTACCCAAGGTTCTCTCTCATTACCATGTTTATTAGCAATGAAATCCTCCTTAGTATATGATACGTCATAAATGTATCCCTAATTTCCGATGCTCCATGATCATATTTTGCCAATTGCTACTAGTTTTCTCCCTTATTTATAGCATTTTTATACGTTTTCCGGGACTAACCTATTAACAAGATGCCAAGTACCAGTTCCCTGTTTTCTGCTGTTTTTGGTTTCAGAAAAGTTGTTCTGCAAACATTCTCGGAATTGGACCCCACAAAGCCCGAACTTCCTATTTCCCCCAGAAGCATCCAGAACACCAAAGAGGATTCGAAGACGGGCAACAGGGGGGCCACACCATAGGGTGGCGCGGGTCCCCCTGGTCGCGTCACCTATAGGTGTGGGGCCCCTGGAGCTCCACCGTCTTTGCGCTTTCGTCTATTTAAGCCCCCCCGGATGGAAAACCCTAAGCACCTGATCAAAATCCCTGAAAAAGTTCCGCAGCCGCCGTCAACCCTAGATCAGGAGGGTTCTAGAGCTGTTTTCCGGCACCCTGCCGTAGAGGAAATCATCACCGGAGGCTTCTTCATCACCATGCCTGCCTCCGGAGTGATGCGTGAGTAGTTCATCTGTAACATCTGAGTTTTTGGGAGGTTATAAGGATCTAAATATAATATGTGCATTTGTAAAGCATGCATCTAAAAATACGGGAAATTTTGGCGCGAAAGTTTAAACAAACCAAAGTGACCAATGTTGCACTTGACATGATGAAATAGGATTAGATCATCTGGTCGGGAGTACATTTGGAGTGATCTTTATAACATAGTATCTGTACAAACTAAATCATTTGATAAAACAAACCATAATTGGTTGTGACCAACACAAACTCTCAACAACCTTAACCACAAGTCTTTAAGTGACTTGGGATAATTCATTAGGTATCTACAACTCAAAGAGGGGTGAGTACCCAAATCACACAACTGATAATCATACTTCCACCAATGAGTAATACTTAGTTGAACCATCTCATCAACAGAGATTTTATGTCCTCTCAAACAATAACTCTTTAAGTTATCAACTATTCACACCACATCTTTCCAAATTATTTAGTAACTACTAAGTTAACCTTCACATGTAAATAACAAAGGTTCAATAGAACACAATAGATACAAACAAGTGTTAACTCAAACCCACAAGTGGGAAATGACATAATAATTATATTAACATATTTATCGAATATGTACATATCTCATCAACCATAAAAGAAGTATCTAAAAGAAGAAATAAATCTTCTTAAACCACTGTTACACCTAGATCATTACATATGATCTTTCCAAACCTCTATGTCTGCATTATGTTTACAAATGAAGAACATAAAATAACAACATGACACCCTGATAAAAACATCTACCAACTCTGACTTAAATCATTAAACCCCAATAATCTTATCATGCTCATTGTCTTATTCATCTTATACATGTGAGCATATGAAATCTCAACATACCAATGAACCATTGGATCATCTCACTATTAAGCCATCACTCCATAAGCATTTCACATTTTTATACACATCAAAATTCAACAACTAAGGTATCTCTGGATACAACTAAGGAATAATAACAAGTTATAACCTCTATTAGAGGAAGTAAATTGGAAACTAAGTAAATCAATCATGTATGATATAAGAACATATCTTATGGTAAAAAAATAACAAGTATATTGAAGATGAATAAAAGTTTAACTAAGTCTTAAACAAGATATTTCTACTTTGTCTAGATTATCTTGTTTTCCAATCTTATCTGAATCATTTTGCAAGAGAAGCAACCATAAGAAAAGAGGAACTACCACCAGAAGATCTTCAGGAAGATTCTTTAGGATGTTCTACAAGTGCTATTCTAACCTATTATAAAGAGTACTTGGAAACTCTTATATCTTGATCTGATCCTATTAACCCTCATGAAATAGTGTGATGTTAGTGTTATATAGAAGTAGTTTGGTAACAAGACTAATTACCTTGTTAACAGACCACTTTTGTATACTCAAACAATTGAGTGTCATACACAGACAAATATAAGGTTTTATAATCTAGTACATCTAAGCCTATTGTATATGATTAGTAATTTGGAGGCAAGTCTGGCCCACTTGTTAACAAATTCTTCTTATATGCACATGGATACTTGATGTCATAAAATAAACTCACATTCATTTACAATCATCTAAGTAAAATCCTTGCTTGGAGTAATTGGATGTTTTCACCACATTGGTGAGACAATTGAGGTTGGAAACTAAGAAAGGAACCTACCTGCAATGGACAAAGGTGATAACAGAAGACTAGTGGCAACTAGAGAAAAGAACATCAAACAACACAAGACCATAAGAAGCAACACTGCCTCAGTAAGGGATCATAAGAAATTATCCAGTGAGTCATTAGGAAATATTAGTGAACCAATAACCTATGTCAAGCTCATCAGAGATGAGGAACTCAAAATAATATCTTTAATGAAACAATTATCAAGTATGACATAATAACCAACCATTGCATCCACATGTCTTGTGATGTGTGGAGGTTAATGGTAACAAGCTTAACACCTTGTTTTCCAAATCCTCTTCATAGATGCTAACAAAAATTCATCTACACATAATCATGTAGATGATTACATGTTCTAAAACAAACATGGGATAATATCCATATTGGAACCTATGTGGAAAACAAGCAAATAAGATCCCAAAACCACACATGTTTTCCACTTGATCAAGTACTGAAAACAGCAAACATAGGTTACACACACCTAAGGAGAATGTCAACCAAACATGGCTAAGATCTACAACTATGAAAGTAACAAAGCCTCATACATAGAAAACAAGTTCCTTCACCCATTAAAACCATTTGGTGTGACATGGAATAAAATTCCCTATTAAGTGATTTTCATAACAGTGCATTGAAACATTACCAAGTAGTGTTACCAAATTATTTTCTAAAAGGAATGGTATCTAAAATTGTTCAAATAAGTTACACCACTTTGTTAAAACCACATGTTTGTTGTGTGCTCATGTTAATCATGCCTAAAAATAATTTTAATGCTATTTAACAAATTAAATGGCGAGAAATAATAAAAACCACTTAATCTAGCACCCTAAGTATAAAATTTAAATCCTGCTCAAAATTGAAAAAGAAAAACATGGTGAGCTTGGAAATTTGATAAGGATTTCAAAACTGATTTTTAATAATTTTTATCTTCACAAAAAAGTCCTGAAAACAGTGTTTTATTTTCAATTTTAAGGACAAAAGGACTTGGTTGTGAAATCTAGAAAATATAGGGGGTTATTGAAAATCGCCGTTTCTTTTTTCCTTTCTTCTTCCTCTGCCAGAAGGTAGAGGAGAACGCCGCCGTGGCAATGTCGAGGCCACCTCCTGCTGCCGCCATACCGCGAGGATAAGAACCACCGGGGTGGCGTCTACATCTCTCTTTCTCTCTCACTCGCTGCCTCGCTGCTTTCCTCTCTCTCTCTCTGAGCTGTGAGAAATCCGAAACCCTAACCGAGCTCCTCGGCCGCCGCTCGCCATCGTCGACTCCGGTCATCTCCAGGGCGATTGATGGTACCGGAAGATGCACCGTTCCTTCCCCTACCTCCTCGGTGAGTTTCGCTTCCTGGGAAACCCGAACGGGGACGAATCGGGTCTTCTTCTTCAAGTCCGGCTGCTGGTCAATCTTGGACGCAGCCGGCGATTGGGACCTCACCGAACCTCCTCGTTTGCTCCACTGCAACCAGGGTGAGCTTGTGATCATCTCGGTGTGCTCCAATCTTTTATTCGTCACCGAATTCATCAGCATCGTCACTCACCGTGCGCCGCCGCCGTGGTCATGGTCGCCGGCAACTCCGGTGACCATTTGGTCGATACGCCGCCACCCGCACGCTCACCTTGACATCCTCTAACCAATGGAACAAACGAATCGAGCTTAGTTGGAGCAGATCGACGGATTGGAGAATTACAGAGGAGATTTCCTCTATGCTGACGCAGTCCTGACGTCAGCATGACGTCAGGCGAGTTTTTCTTTTATTTCTTTTTATTTAAGTTAAAACTGACAGGTGGGTCCCACCTGTGAATTTAAATAAACAGAAATCCAAATAAACTTAATAAATCAATATCTTTTAATTTACTTATCAGAAAATTCTAAATAAAATATGTAATTGTTCAGAAAAATAAAACCTATCTATTTAAAAACTTTTCATAAATGTTTGATAAATTATAAAATTAAATATTTTCTTTAATTAAATTAAATCATTAAAAATTGAGAAAAATAATAAATAATTCATAAAATCAGAAAAATACAAGTAATATACCAAAATGATCCAAATGACAAATGCAACTCATCTATGATGTTTTCATAGTCATTTTACCAAGTTTTCATGTGTGCAATATTTTGCCCAATCATTTAATTCATTTAAAATTAATAAATTAATAACTTATTCAAATATTTTAGAAAGCATAAAATGTTATATCAAACTAAAGAGAAAATCATTTCCAATTAAAATATGTCAAACATAAAACATTTTATTGAACTTATAAACTTGTTCCTAATGGTATAATAGAATTCTATAATATTCCATTATTACGAGAAATAACTGCCACAACATTATTTTCTTAATTAATAAAAACCTCATGTTTTCACACGTACTAAACCTCTCATCACAAGACATCATCAAGTGTTGTGACGATAGAGTAGTGGTATTATCTCATTTTTTTAAAATAAACACTTTGTCATTAGCTCTACACATTTGAAAATAAAATAAAATGTGTTCGTTACCTTGTCAACAGTTGTTTACCATGTGCTACAGTCTTGTTGCCTAACCATGTTATAGCAATTCTACTTAAACATGATAACAAGTGTTTGTTCAATATAAGTGAAACACACGTAAGCCTAAAAGAAATAACAACATCATCACAAGTAATGAAACAACTCTAAGTCACCTAAAAACTGTGTGATTACGTTATCGTTTCAAACGTGGCTTACATTTGTAAGCTGGGGTATTTTCCAGGCTATTTCACGATTGCATCTCATTATTATGCATGTATCATCTTGCCATTGTTTTCTGTAGTCCTTACCGGGACTACTTTGCTATCTTTCAGATGTCGGGATTTTTTACGAGACCCTTGAACCCGAAGACATGGATTATTATTGTCATTGTTTCAATCTCAGGCAAGTTCATCATTTGCTCATATCCTTTGCAGTATTTCCTAACGAACTATTTGCAAAAACCTTGTTGTATTACCACCTATTCTCAAAAGAATGCATGATCCTATTTTTATAATAATATGACTAATTGAATGACTACCCGAGTGGAAGTGTTCTGTTTGGTGGGCGGATGGGACCATGGTAAGACGAATAGGTCAAAGGAAGGTTCCATCTGCATGAGAAAGTATTACCTAGGATTAATCACAACTGCCGTCAGGATTCTTGCGCCGTAAATTCGCGTTAACCATGGGTCTTCTATGGGGGGAGTAAGTCAGCTGTGATCTTCTCTCGTTTGCATGTCAACGTACTGCCAGAGACGTACGCTGTAGATCTTGCGGGACTACATGCACATGGGTGGGATCCCTTACGTCCCACGGACTCTGGGTCTATGAGTGTCTGCCAGGGGCGCGTAGATCTCCATCGTGAGGGGTGGAATCAGGCGTTCAACCTGCTGGCGGAAATGGGTGGGCATGCGTTGTGCGGAGAAGCACGGTTTGGCTTGGACCAACAACCGGGACCCACACCTGAGTGGGAGTGGACATGAATGTACACCTGGTTGTGCAACATGGTCTTGGTCGTCCATGGGTAAAGTAACGCACCTCTGCAGAGTGTAAAAGGATGTGGCATGTTACTCCCTGTTCCGGGAAGGAGCTGCGAACGCCGCAGGAAAGGCAACTCCATGAAGTTCTAGTCGTGTGAAGATCTGGCGGGCATAGTATTCAGAATTAAAAGAAACCTCTTGAAGAAAGATTTACAAAAGCTTGCATTAGCTTATGACTCTTTCGAGTCTAAAGCTGTAGTTAGTGCATCAAACCACCCATTATATATCATGAACTTGCTGAGTAACGCTCGTTACTCATTCATTCCCGTTTGACCCCCTGCTTAGAGTTGAAGCCTGATGGAAGTCGTCATCGTGAAGCCATTGCTACCTCATGAAGCTAGGTGGAGTCATATATTACTTAGCCGGTGAAGCATCGTCATCAACAACGCTGGAGGAGGAGAAGCTATCAAGGTGTAGGTGGAGAACATTCTCGGACTTAGCTGTTACAAGCCTTATATTAGAGCTGACATCAGCCGTAGTAGATTAGTTCTGAGCTAGAGTTCTTCTCCAGCTTGGAGCTTCACACTGCTTCTTCTGATGTTTCATTTGCAAGAGATCTTCTTGATTCATCAAAGGGATTCTCAAGATCTTGTAATGAAGTTTGTATCCTATAGTTTTGCCTGGTCCTGCTATGTTTCTGTTGTACTACTCTGAGGGATGTAATAGCCACGGATAAGTCCTTCTGTGAGTATTATGTCATCGACTTGCGCACTTCACATGCAGTGGTGTGCTGGGTCGCCACATCATCCCTGGACTACGGGTTCATAGCTGTAGCTATATGGTTGTCTCCTCCTCATATGCCTCCATGTTTAGATCTTGTGAGCTGCCTATCATGACTGAGATTGATCTTATGTAATTCTATATGTTGTGTTTGCTGGGATTCGATGAATATTTACCTTATGCCAAGTTGATTATAGTCTTTATTGCATATGTTATTGATGATCTTGCATGCTTTCCATTGCTAGTGGTTGCTCTGGCCAAGTAGTTGCTAGTGACCCTAAGAGGGAGTATTTATGCTTGATAGTGGGTTCATGCCTCCTTGTTGCCTTGCTCGAGTGACAGAAACGTGTAGGGGGAGGATGTGATGTTGCCATTAGGGAGAAAACAACGGTGAGAGTGCCCGCGTGCATAATCATTGCTTACATTACACACTTTGTTTAATGCAATTATCTGTTGCTTGCAACTTAATACCTAAGGGGGTTCAGATGATAACCTGAGGGTGGATTATTAGCCATAGATGCAGATGGATGTCGGTCTATGTATCTTGTTGTAATGCCCGCACTAAATACCATAGTAATCTTCATGTTATATTGTGCACTACGGTGCAACCTCTATTTTTCCATTGACCAGCTGTAATTTGTTCACCCAGCATGCTATCTTTTATGGAGAGACACCACTAGTGAAACTATGAACCCCGATCCATTTTCCACACTGTTAAACAAACCACAACATTTTCCTGCTTTCTTTACTTACTGCAAACATACACTGTTTTCCACACTATACGTCTAATCTTTGTTTTCAGCAAGACCGGTAAGATTGACAATCTCACTGTACCGTTGGGGCAAAGTATTTTGGTTGTGTTGTGTGCAGGTTCCACGTTGTTGCTGACACTGGTGAAGCGCCAGCACCACCGTCAGTGGCATCAACCTTCCGAAGATTCTCTTTCTCCTACTGGATTGATAACCCTGGTTCTTAACTAAGGGGAAAACTCCTACCACTGTGCTCATCACACCCTCCTCTTGGGGTTCCCAACAACACATAGCAGTATACTTTGCAGTTTTAATTTGCTTTTCAGGTTTAGCTACAGGTTCTTCTTTATCATAAGCATCATTCTTTTCATTACCACGTTTAGTTTCAGCATCAAAGATAGATATACTATTAGGATCTTTAGCAAGTTCAATGGATTCTACAACAATTTTATGTTTCTTCTTCTTTTTCTTCTTAGTATGAATAACATTATCATTATTTTGGTGAGAATCTTGTTCAATTCTTTTAGGATCTCCCTCAGGATATAAAGGATCTTGTGTAGCAATACCACTTCTAGTTCTTATTTCATAAGCATGTTTTTCCTTAGAAGCATTAACTAGCAAATCTTTTTGCACTTTAGCAAGTTGATCAATTTGAGTTTGGACCATTTGAAAATATTTAACAAGCATTTTAACATCATTAGAGGTTCTTTTCATAAAACCATGAAAATTATCAATAGCTCTAGAGTTTTCCATTAGGTGATTTTGCATTCTCATATTAAAATTATCTTGCTTGATAACATAATTGTCAAATTCATCTAAACATTGATCAGGAGGTTTATTATAGAGAATATCTCTACTATCAAAATATTGGAGAGAATGTACATCAATGGTGGATGAGTGAGGGATTGGCTTACATAATTCTTATATAGGTGGAAGATTCTTCACACCTTCAGATTTAATACCCATCTCTTTAAGAGATTTCTTGGCTTCTCTCATCACTTCATCATTCAATTAAATCATTCCCCTCTTCTTGGGTGTTGGTGTTGGTGTAGGTACTGGAGTAGGGGTCGGCTCAGGCTCAACCACGGTCCAATCATCATGATTTTGGCTTATTTTAGCCATTAATTTCTCAGCTTCTTCTGGAGTTCTTTGCCTGAAAACACAACCAGCACAACTATCCAGGTATGTCCTAGATTCAACAGTTAGTCCATTATAGAATATATCAAGAAGTTCATTATTTTCTAGCTTATGCCCAGGTGTAGCCCTAACTAAAGAGCAGAACCTTGCCCAAGGTACAGGCAATTTCTCTCCTTCCAATTGCTTGAAATTAAATATATTTTGCAAAGCAGCATGTTGAGCACTAGCAGGAAAATATTTCTGAAAGAAAACATTAACCAAAACGATAGGACTATCAATAGATCCCGGAGACAAATTATTAAACCAAGTTTTAGCTCCATCTTTTAATGATAAAGGGAATATTTTAGCAACAAAGTAGCTACGTTTCTTAAGATCATCAGAGAATAAACTACTCAAAGAGGAGAGCTCATTCATATGTTTCATAGCACTTTCATTTTCAATACCACAAAAAGGTTTTTTTTCAACAATAGATATATAAGATAAATCAAGAGAGAAATCATAATCCTTGTCCCTAAATTAATAGGAGAAGTGGAAAACTTAGCATCAGGAGATAATTTATATTTAATAACACGACTTTCAATAAGACTCATAACAACATCTTTACCCTTCATCGCATGTATTTCATCAATAAGATCATCATTAAGTTCAATATAGGAATCATCAAAATCATCACTAGGATTCTCTATAAGCTCAGGTTAAACAGCAGGTTAAGCTCAGGTTAATCATCACTAGGATTTTTATCAGGAGTTTCAGTGTTTGCAATATTTTTAGCTTTAGCAATAGTAGCATCTAAGAAAGGACCGAGAGAACCACTCTCATCAAGCACATTAGAAGCATCATCAAAAGTATCAGAAGTGTTTTCAGATTCAGCAGAAGTAGCATGTGTAGCATGTGGTGGTGTAAGCAACTTACTCATAACAGAAGGTGAATCAAGAGCAACAGAGGTGTTCAGAGTTGTACCTCTTCTTGTAGTGGATGTTAATATAGGAAACTTTCCATCACGAGTCTTACCCATGATGAATGATTGGCAGTAGATAATAGTACTCTCCGGTGAGATTGCAAATAAAGCTATGCTCCCCGGCAACGGCGCTAGAAAATAGTCTTGATGACCCACCAATATAGAGGATCGCAACAGTCTTCGAGGGATGTAAAACCCAAATTTATTGATTCGAAACAAGGGGAGCCAAAGAATATTTGTGAGCCTTAACAAGTGAGTTTTCAATTCACCTGCACCTGAAAGTACTTTTGTTCGCAGTGGTTTATCATTAGTAACAGTTTTATGGTAGCAGCAGTAGTGAAATAATAGCAGCAGTGGTATTTGAAGTAAACAGCGGGATTAAATACTGTAAGCATAGGGATGGATGAACGGGCGTTTCATGGATAAGATAGTTCACATAATAATAAAGACATGGGCATTGCAGATAAATAAGATAAAGCATCCAAGCACTAAGTAACCATATGCATGTGTTCCGTAAATAGTCGTACGTGCTCGTAATGAGAACTTGCACACCATCTTTTGTCCTACCAGCCCGGTTTAAGCGGGGCCTCAAGGGAACTACTGGTAATAAGGTGTTCCTTTTAATAGAACACCGGAGCAAAGCATTAACACTCCTGAACACATGTGATCCTGACATCACAGCCATCCCCTCCGGTTGTCCCAATTTCTGTCACTTCGGGTCCTCCGGTTCCGGACAACAATACGTGTAAATAACTTGCAGGTATGATTAAGAAACAATAATTATCATCGTGATTCACTAACATGTTCAGATCTGAGATCATGGCACTCGGGCCCAAAGTGGCAAGCATTAAGCATAACAAGTTGCAGCAATATCAATAGCACTAATAGAGGATACTAGGCACTATTCCCTAACAATCACAACATTATAACATGAACGATCTCATCCAATCCCTACCATCCCCTTCATCCTATAGCGGGTAATTACTCACACATGGATGGGGGAAACATGGATGGTCGATAGGGAGGCGTTGGTGATGACGATGGCGATGATCTCCTCCAATTCCCCATCCCGGCAGGGTGCCAGAATAGGAACTTCTGATCCCCAAATCGAGGTTCGACGTGGCGGCGGAGCTACGGACTTCTTTCTGGAAAACTATCGAACCCCCTCGTGTTTTAGGATTGAAGGCTATTTGTAGTCGAAAGGGGAGAGCGAGAGGGTGTGGTAGTGGCCCACACCAGCTGCTGGCGCGGCCTAGGGGGCGTCAGGGGGTGGTTTGGCCACCTCCTGGCCCCTCTTTGGGTCTCCTTCTGGCTCCCGGGGTCTTCCGGTGTTTTAGGGCAATGGGGTCTTTTCTGGGCAATTTCCCGAAAGTTGATTTTTTCTGCACAAAAACAAGACACCAAAGTAATTCTGCTGAAAACAGCGTTAGTCCGTGTTAGTTGCATTCAAAACACACAAGTTTAGAGGCAAACAATAGGAAAAGTGTTCGGAAAAGGGGATACGTTTTCGAGGTATCAGTTAGCCATGGTTTGTGTAAGATGGATGGGAGGAGTGTCATGCATTGTATACCTCTGTTTATTAAAATAAAAGCTCTAGCACATGAGTGGTCAATGCTGCTTCCCTCTGCGAAGGGCCTATCTTTTACTTTTATGTTGAGTCAGTAAACCTACTTCCTTCTGTCTCCAACAAGCATTTGAGTTCTTGTGATCTCACCATCTATATGTTGATGTATTCAATCATGTTTTCTATCCTTCTTTGTTTAGCACATGCTTTATTATCTGAATGAATATTACTTTGAAAGCTATGAATCATTGTAAAAGAGTTGTTACAATTAAACATGTTAAGCTCTACAATAAAAGCCTTGTTATAAAGACTTCACCTAAGATAAGTATGATATCATTAAATGTTCGCTGACCAAAAACAAAGTTTGCCATCACCAATTTTGATTCTCTCTTTTGCATCTTTGTTTGTGACTCCCATTACTCGTTTCAAGTTAAGTTATATGAGAGGAAGTTGCTGTCTATAATGATTGGTGCGTAGATTAATGTTATGCTTCTTGTCCGTATTTTGTTTATCGACTCTTCACTCCATAAACCTGTGGTCAGGTTTACTGAGTTCAGTTTCGCTTGGGGACAAGCGAGGTCTAAGCTTGGGGGGAGTTGATACGTCCATTTTGCATCACCATTTTATATCATAATTTTCTGTTATTGATCGATATATTTCATGTTATGATAAATCCCTTATGTTATTTTATCTTCTTTTGCATGTTTCATATTTTATGGAGAATAAACACCGGGACCAGAAATCTGATGGAAAAAGCATCGTTGAGATACCATATTTCAGAAGATCAGAAGAAGAAGGGGGACATCCGGGGTGTCTTAGAAGTCTAGAGGAGGAGTCCAGCCAGAAGGAGAGCTACAGGGGGCCACCAGGGGCCCACACCATGAGGTGGGCGCCCCCTGGCCGCACCACCAGGTGGTGTGGCCACCCTGTCCCACCCCTGGTGGATATTTTTGGCGCACTTGGCCCCGAGGGAACCCTAAGACTCATACCATCATCGAAGAATTATTCCTTCGCCTCCTCGGGGCGGAAAACACCCGAGAGAGAAAAGCTCTCTGGCAGGGAGAAAGCTGCCGGGGAAATTCCTCTCCGGAGAGGGGAAATCACCGCCATCGCTACCCGTCATCACTCCAGGCATCATCAAGATCGTCATCATCATCACCATCACCCTCATCATCCACCGTCATCCCGCTGTAACAATTGGGGGCCTCTACCGTTCTTTTACATTAGATCTCTCTCCCGGTGTGGATTACTTGTTAGTAGTTGATGCTGGTGAGATTTATCGGTGTTTGCACTTTATGACCAGATTGTTATCATCCATTATATCACCTCTGATTATGATCCATATGATGTCTTGTGAGTAGTTCGTGTTGTTCTTGAGGACATGGGAGAAGTCAAGTTGTTAGTAGTGAAGTAATGTTGAGTAATATTTAATGTTTGATATTTAAGTTGTGGTGTTATTCTCCTAGTGGTGTCATGTGAACGCAGACTACATGATACTTCACCATTTATGGGCCTAGGGGAATGCATCGTGTATTTGGCTACTAATTGTGGGGTCGCCGAAGTGACAGAAACCTAAACCCCCGTTAGAAAACCATTACACGAGGGAGCGTAGGATCCCGGTGTTTAAAGGTGTGGTTAGATTTATTTCTTAATTACTTTCTTGTAGTTGCGGATGCTTGCAAGGGGTATAATCACAAGTATGTATTAGTCTTGGATGAGACGGTACATTAGCATAGGTTCACCCACACAACACTTATCAAAACACCTAAGATTATTCAGCTGCATGGAACAAAAGCACTTGACAGAAACCTCCCGTGTGTCCTCGAGAACGTTTGTTAATCATAAGTAAACCCACCGGCTTGTCCTTTGCTGAAGAAAGGATTGGGCCACTTGCTGCAATTATTACTACTGCATTTTATTTACTCGCACTTTATTTATCTGCAATATCAAAAAACCCTACAAATCTATCTTTCAGTATCACAGTTATTCCTTCATCGAAACTGCTTGTCAACACCTTCTGCTCCTCGTTGGGTTCGACAATCTTATTTATCGAAAGTACTACGATACACTCCCTATACTTGTGGGTCATCACATCTCTGCAAAACCAGTTTTATCTTTCTGTTAATATCGACGTGTGCACTCTACACGACATCCCTGCAAGTGGGCGGAAAATTTAATCTATCAGAATGTTGGGTGTCTCGATGGAAGGTGAGTCATCTGATATAATGTGGGTAATTGGGGCAACACGACATGTCCCTCTCGCCATCTGGCTTGATCACCAAGTGCACCCGATTGAACTAGTCCATGGTTTGGTCTTGGCTCACCAACGGATCATTTCCGTATCCCTCGAGTCGTGGTGTGTCGTATGTCAGGTTGCATAATTATTGCTCCAGCTCCAGCGGCTGGTGAAAGAACTCTCTCGCGCCATCCATGAGAGCATCCAATAGCGATGCTTAGATTCCATGGTTAGTGGCCTGGTACACGCGCGCACACACACATAGAGTTTAAGTTATTAAACAAATATATAAACTAACAGAGCTTTGTGTAGGTCGGGGGAGGGGGCAACTACCCCCCCTCCCTAGCCCATGGACATTTAAGCTATAAGCCTTTGTAAAATGGTCCATTTGCATCCCCTCAAATTTGATTAAAAAAAACTCTCTATTTAGGTCTTCTAGCTCATTTTCCATATAGGGGATTTGTCCTAAGCTCCGCCACTATTGATATGTGTCATTTTCGAGCAATGTTTTGCATAATAGTGGCACCTCATCTAACAATTCAACATAGTTAGATATAATTAATCGATATAGTTAGATATGTATACTTAAAACTGTCAATTCCACGTCATTATGTCGCCTTCATAGCTAGTTAGTCAGTGTCCAGTTAATCGTCAAATACGTGTACATGACTATATCAGGGATGTATACCTTAAACTGAAAATTTAACCGTTGCCCTGTGATCCCGCTGGAGTTGCGTGGGTACACCACTGTACCTGCCATGCTCTTCTGCATACCGTGTCTTCGGCTTCAGGCCCCACTCTACTCTCGGATAAAGATATCGGTGGGTGAAAGACAGAGGCGGTACAATGTCCTGACAAAGCCTGTCAGTCTGCTCATCTTCGTTGCAGACTACCTCCCTCGAGGTAATTAACCAAGCTTCCAATTTTCCTTCTTTACAAGTCGTTTTACTTTCACTTGGACTATCGAGTTCCTAATGTAGATTGTTAAAATGCAATGTAGATAACGAGCAACGAGACCTTTAAAGCAGCCGTTATTTAAAGAATTATTCATCACGCATACGAGATATGTAACCTATAATAATAAACAAAAATCGATGTTAACCTCCGAAAAGTGTTATTGACCACCAGCCAAATTATCGAAAGACGTTGACAGTTGTTTCTCCAACTTCATTTATACAAAATAAACAAAATAAGTTCGCATAGAGAAATTGGTAAGAACAAAGGATAACTTTAGAAAAAGAAGACAAAGGATAACATTTGACACAGGTCTAGGCAATGTTTATGTTCTCCGGTCCTGAGAAAAGTAAGTAGATAATGTTAAACACCAGGTGGTACACAGGACAACACATATTGATTTACGAGGGGGCATCTGCCCCTCCTCGCGTGAAATATATATAAGTATAAAGAGAATACATAAGAAATATCATATCCATGTTTTTAATGGAAGCATGATGATATGGAAGTCATATTTGAATTTCTCTATTTTTTCTAAATGATTTAAACATATTATTTGTCAATTTTTGTTTTACGGATTTATAGATATGAATCATTCAATATTAAATGGAAAAAGAAAAACAAGTTAATTATTATTTAAATTCAAGAATATTTGAATTTAAGATATTATTACTTTTTTTTACTTAAATAATTATTTGGATTAACAAAATAAAGACGTGCGACATCATGGTTCAAGGGTTAACATGAATGATAACATGCTATTGTCACTAAAACATTCTTTGTTTCTTGATAGCTGAGAAGGAAGTAACTAAGAAGTCAAGCATGCTGGGTGGAGCAATGTAAGGATGGGTGAGTGATATGTCTCAAACGTATCTATAATTTCTGATGTTCCATGTTATTTTCATGCCAATTGCTACATGTTTTCTATACACTTTATAGCATTTTTATGGATTTCCTGAGACTAACCTATTAACAAGATACCACATCGTCAGTTCCTCTTTTTTGTTGTTTTTTGGTTTTAGAAAAGTTGTTCTGGAAATATTCTCGGAATTGGACGAAACGAAAACCCAGGGTCCTATTTTTCTGTCACGTACACGGAGTCCGGAGGAGACCCGGAGGGGGGCCACAGGGTGGCCACACCATAGGGCGGCGCCCCCCTTAGCCACGCCACTAGGTGGTGTGGGCCTCCTGGCCACCCACCGACATCGCCTTTCGCCTATTTATACTCCTTCTTGGGAAAACCCTAAATACCCGAGCCTCCATCCACGAAAATTTCCGGAGCCACCATCGTTAACTCTAGTTCGGGAGGGTTCTGAAGCTCTCCTTGGCACCCTGGCGGGAGGGAAAATCATCACCGGAGGGCTCTACATCACCATGTCTGCCTCCGGAGTGATGCCTGGGTAGTTCATCCTTGGACTACGGGTCCATAGCAGTAGTTAGATGGTTGTCTTGTCCTCTGTATGCCACCATATTTAGATCTTGTGAGCTGTCTAACATGATCAAGATCATCTATCTGTAATGCTACATGTTGTGTTTGCCACCATATGTTATTTTTTATCTTGCATGTTCTCCGTTACTAGTAGATGCTCCGGCCAAGTTGATGCTTGTAACTCTAAGAGGGAGTATCTATGCTTGATAGTGGGTTCATGTCTCCCTTATATCTGTGTTCGAGTGACAGAAACATGACGGATGAGGATGTGCTGTTGCCATTAGGGAGAAAACAACAATGCTTTGTATAAGGATAATTCTATTGTTTATATTACACACTTTACTTAATGCAATAATCTTTCGCTTGCAATTTAATACCCAAAGTCTGCTTGGATTACGTTCTAAGGGTGGATTATTAGTCATAGATGCACTTGGATTACGGTCTATGAATCGTATTGTAAAGCGCAAATAAGTATCATTGTAATCATCGTGTCTTGCATATGCACTACGGTGCAGCCTTTATTTCTGTCAATTGCCCAGCTATAATTTGTTTACTCAGCATGTTATCTATCTGTTTTGGAGAGACACCACTAGTGAACCGTGGAACCCGGTCCATTCTTTTACACTGATAATACAACCTACTGCAAGCACCGTTCTTTTACTGCAATCATTGTTCTCTTTTCATTTACTGCAAACAAGTACTGTTTTCCATATTATACATCTAATCTTTGGCGTTAGCAAAACCAGTGAGATTGACAACATCACTGCTTCGTTGGGGAAAAATATCTTGGTTGTGTTGTGTGCAGATTCCACGTTGTTGCTGAGCCTGGTAGTGCGTCCTGCCAACATCTGTTGTCAACAACATTCAGAAGTGATTTCTTTCTCCTGCCGTTCGATTAAACTTTGTTTTTTTCCGAGAGAAACTTACTGATGCACTCTTCATACCTTCCTCTTGGGATCTCCCAATGAACGTGTGTCCACACGCCATCAGTGACCGACCTGGAAGTGTCACGAGAAGTGAGTGATTTAAATTAAAATTAAGAATGATCAGAATTAAAAATAATCGAGAATAAAGGAAAACATAAACCTAAACCCCAAACCTCAAAATGGGAAACATAAACCCTAAAAGTGGAGGGGATTTAGTGCTGATGCCCTTACCAATCGGGACAAAAGTCCCGTTTTCCACTAGTGTCCCCTCCTCTATTTAATTCTAGTTCTTGCCAGCTCTGCGTGCGAGGCTATCTCCAGGAATATGAGCCATCTACAGCCATTTAATATCGAGGGGGACTAAACGTAGGGGCAAATTGGGAATTCAATTGTCATAATGTCTAGACGCAAAGTAAAAGGGAAAAAAACTGAAAAAGGTACACTAGTACAGAAAAAGTCATCTGTGGCGCACCATTTTTCAATTCTGTGGCGCACCTAGGGGCCACAGGGGTGCGCCACAGAATACACGCCACTAATTTTTTTCTGTGGCGCACCATGGCCGTGCGCCACAGAAATGTCAATTCTGTGGCGCACCTCAGCCGTGCGCCACAGAAATTTGCAATTCTGTGGCGCACCAAGTAGGGGTGCACCACAGAATTTGTTTTTTAATTTCAAAAAAATAAAAGGCGGCCAGATCTAGATCTAGATCTAGATCTGGCCGCCGGAATTTTGTCGAAATTTCAAAATTTCGCTGGAGCTCGTCGGATGCCGTTGTGACCGTGGCCTTAGGTGGGTGGTGGGTGGAGGATGAGGGTCACCGGAGTTGGTGGAGGAGGAGGAGCTCGCCGGAGGTGGTGGTGGAGGAGGAGCTCGCCGGAGGTGGTGGTGGGGAGGTCACCGGAGTTGGTGGAGGAGGAGAACCTCACTGGAGGTGGTGGTGGTGGTGGAGGAGGAGGAGTAGGAGGAGGAGGAGGAGAAGGAGGTGGTGGTGGTGGAGGAGGAGGAGCTCACCGGAGGTGGTTTTGGTGATGGTGGTGGAGGAGGAGGAGCTCACAGGAGGTGGTGTTGTTGGTGGTGGTGGAGGAGGAGGAGGAGCTCACCGGAGGTGGTGTTGGTGGTGGTGGTGGAGGAGGAGGAGCTCACCGGAGGTGGTGTTGGTGGTGGTGGTGGAGGAGGAGGAGGAGAAGGAGAG
Organism: Alopecurus myosuroides; assembly: GCA_028641055.1. Classification (NCBI taxonomy): domain Eukaryota; kingdom Viridiplantae; phylum Streptophyta; class Magnoliopsida; order Poales; family Poaceae; genus Alopecurus; species Alopecurus myosuroides. The sequence goes on from CM054059.1 coordinate 500,901,055, forward strand.
GTGGTGGTGGAGTAGAGAAGAAGTGGAGAGGTAGAGGGAAGATGAGAAGTGGAGGAGAAGTGGAGAAGTGAAATGAGAGGGAGAAGGAGAAAGAAGAGGGAGAAGGAGAGGTGTTGGTGGGCAGGATTCAATTTCGAATCCTGCCCAACAATTCTGTGGCGCACCAAGTGTAGGGGTGCGCCACAGATTTTTATTTTTATTTTTTATTTTCTAGTCAAAAATCTTTAAACGGCCATAACTTTTTTTCCTTTTGGAATTTGGCGATTCTAAAAAAAGCTCACAGGCCGAAGGCGAGTGAGGTTGGGTTCCTTTTTCTCTCTAGTTTTTTTTGATATCTTGATCATTTTTTTTCGACATCGTATGCAAAAGTTATGCCCATTTTTCTTTTTTTAACGAAATTTTGCTCAGAAAGTCGAAATTCATATTTCAAAATTTGATAAAAAAGTAGACCTTAAACTCTCCGTGCATCTATAAGGGATTTATTTTTTTGATGCTTTTTAGACCTCCAACTCTCCCGTGAAAAACTAGAAATGGCGTTCCCGGGGGGAAGGGTGGGTGGTGGAGTTCGTGCATGTGGACAGAAAATTTGGGAGCGAGAATTCTGTGGCGCATAGGACAGTGGTGCGCCACAGAAATGTCATATTTCTGTGGCGCACTAACCACCATGCGCCACAAAATATGAGTGTGGCTATGGGTGGGTTGGGCCCAGCATATTTCTGTGGCGCACCTCTGTCCAGTGCGCCACAAAATTCTTCTTTTCTGTGGCGCACCCCTGTCCTGTGCGCCACATAATTCCTTTTTTCTGTGGCATTCCTCCCCGTGCGCCACAAAAATAAATTTCTATGGCGCATGGCTGCTTGGTGCGCCACAGAAACTGTTCCATAGAAAGACACTTCTGTACTAGTGGTAGAACGCAATGTAAAACTGAACAGAGGATGTAAGTTTGAAATTCTAAGGTCCCATGGGTGTGCAACCCGTTTAGGCCGCAGAAGCCCCTCAATTTCCAAGTGCCTAGAAAATTTGATGCACACATGCTGGTTATACTATTAGTACAACTCTAAGCGGATCAGTAGTCAATTATTCTCGGAGGATGAAGGCTAGTATTTTAAACAGGTCTTGTTGCGAGCAATGGTTGGTAGAAGAAACGGTAAATGTCTACAACACATTTTGGTCTTCGGGTCCCACAATACATAAATGTGGAAGAGAAGCTAGCCAACATATTTCATGTTCTACAAGCAGGATAAGTCCCTATATTCCGGCTTAACAATTATTTACTATTATTATAGGGATGGCCATTTTGGCTCCCGAGTTTAAGTGCACCTAGCCGAATAAAAAATCAAAAATATATTTAAAAATTCTAAAAAAATTGATGACAGAACATATACAGAACTTATAAATACGTGCCAAATTTCGTCATCAAATGATATGTTTGGTGCTCTATACGAAAAACATCAGTTCCTCAAAAATAAAACTTTTAGATTCCATTTTGATCGATGATTTTTTTTTCACAAAGCACAAAAAATGTCACGGCACCACAAATTTTGGCACATACGTAGTTCACCTATATATATGTTCATCACATTTTTGTTTGAAATGTTTTACTATTTTTTTATTTCTTTACTCAACCAGGTGTAGGTGAGCACGGTGCCAGTTTGAATTTTCGATTATTATAACTAGGCAAATACCCGTGCATTGCTATGGAAGAAAAATGTACACATGAATATATCTTTAGTGAATATGTGTAATTTACATGATAAAAATACTTATCAAAAAACTATAATGCAAGATTACTACCCCCTGTTCAAGAGAGAGCACGGTAATTTCGTCTACCTCACCTTAGCTTCGCAGATTCTGAATGAAATAGTGGAAGAAGTTAAACCTTTGACAACTGTAACTTTCTTGCACTTCCTACATCGAGATCGGTGCATGTTGGGAAATAAGTGATTACCTGCATTAAGGTGAAGCAACAAACATCTCGTAATTACCATGGGTAGATGACTTGGCTGATAGATCATTTTAGTTCTTGGATTATTTGTGCTGCTGGGTTGATTACTTTTTTCCTTCCTTCCGGAGATGTTTTCCGTTCCGACTCAAACTTAAAAATCGGAAGGAGACTTAGATAAGGACATGTGGGTGAACGATCACCAATCTGAATGTAATGCTCCCTCTGATCCATAAAAAGTGTCGCTCAGTTAGTACAAAGTTTGTTGAATTTTTATGGATTGGAGGAAGTATTCCCTCCGATCCTAAAAAAGTGTCGGTAGAAATGAGCTAACTATGTACAACTTACTAGTACAACCCACGACACTATTTTTTTTAAGGATTGGAGGAAGTAGTAAAGATTAGGCTCATTTCTTGAATTTGGCATAGGGCCTCAAATTTTGTTGGCCCGGCCCTGCTGCCAACGGCCTACACAGCCCTACACATAACCTGGTGAGTACGCCTGCCTTGTTGGCCCATCTAATAGCAACAGCCATTTCTAGCTAGACCTCGAAGCTGAGCAGCCCAACTCTCCTCCACTCCGGCAAAAGGCAAATAACAGGTTTAGGGTTCCGGCCGCCGGAGAGAATCACACGGAGGAGCAGAGAGACAGAGACAGGCGAGGAAGATGAGCGGGAGCGCGTTCAACGCGTTCAAGTCGAAGGTGCCCGTGGAGTGGAGCCCGCGCCTCTACATCACGCTGGTGCGGGGGCTCCCTGGGACGCGCAAGCTCCACCGGCGCACCCTGGAGGCCATGCGCCTCCGCCGCTGCCACCGCACCGTCGAGCACCGCACCACTCCCTCCCTCCTGGGTATGCTCACGCAGGTCAAGCGCCTCGTCGTCGTCGAGACCGAGGAGATGTACAACGCGCGGAAGCTGGCCGACGAGCAGCGCCGCGCGCCAAGGCCCCCACTCGTCGTCTCGCACACCCCGCCGCCAGCGATGGCGAAGGCGGCCGCACCCGCTGAGGCGGGGCAGTAGACTCTGGTTAGTTGCTGGAGTCTCCGTTGTTCCCCCATGGTGCTTCGATTTCCTAGCTTTTGCCTGCTTGCGCCTGTGGTGTTCGATGTAATGCCTTTGAGGGCCGGCGCTTTGTTTCTATCTGTTTGTAGGATTTTCATTTGAATACAAATGTTGGATCAATCTGTGACATCGATTTACTGGAAATAAATGTTGAATTTGCTATGATCGCTTAATTTTACTACTGATTGTTTTACATTTTATTGGAACGTAAGGCCTGAGTCAAATCAAATCACCTGTGCTGCATGTAGCTACGAGTGTGAATATAGATATTCCTGCAGTACACCACATGAGAAGGACTCATGAAATGTAATTTCCATGAACAATGGTTTGACAAGTCTTTGAACATTTGATAAGTTTGCACTCTTTCTGCGATCTGCAGTAAATGAGTAGTAGGCCCTGCACTGAAAGTTGCTCTCAGTGTCTCGGTCCCAGCTTGTGAAGTTGTAATAGTGCCCCCTAGCAAAGTAGCAACTGTTAGACCAATATCATGGACCGAGTCTTTGCAGACCTTTCTTTCCACGTCCTTTTCAAGTTATTACTACCTCCATTCCAAAAAATAAGGCGTATTTCGCTTCGTTTGACCGATGCTTTGACCAAGGATTACACATTTAACATGCGACATATGTGATTGAACTCATAATCATAGTGAAGTACTTTCGAATAGGAATACAATGATATTAATTATATGTCAAAAATACTACTCCCTCCGTCTCAAATTAAGTGTCACAAAGTTTGATAAAAGTGAATGTATCTAGACATAATTTATAGTTAGAAACATCCATTTTTTTCAAACTGTGTGACAATTAATTTGAGACGGAGGGAGTATATATAAATAGACTAATTATTGGTCAAAGGTAACAAAATAGGCCTTCTTTTACGGAACGGAGGTAATATATGGTTTCTCATCCACCATAGTGTTGCTCCGTGACGGAGATTACAAGCTAGCCAGCACCAAGTCAACTGGTCAAGTGTCCAAGTAAACTTTGGGTTCGGGAGGCACATATAGACAAGGAATTTGTGCAGGATGCACTGCATTAGACATGGCACCTGCAGGAGCTTCCCACTCTCTTTCTCCACATGACACCCTCATTCTCTTGACCACCCTTTTCATCTTCCTGCCATCCAACAACACCACCCTTTTCATATCACGGTATGCTCGACAGTAGACCTAGAGAACAATGAATTCAAGGCCATAGTTTTTGACTTCATGGCCAACGGAAGCTTGGACATGTGGCTGCACCCAAAGCTTCACCAAAATTTCCCCAAAAGGGTACTAAGCTTCGGCCAGAGGTTAAGCATAGCTACGGATGTCGCTTTGGCTTTGGATTATATGCACAACCAAGTTGACACCTCGTCTAATCCATTGTGACTTGAAGCCTGGCAATGTTCTTTTGGACTATGACATGACTGCAAGAGTTGGTGATTTTGGGTCAGCAAGGTTTCTCTCTTCAACCCCTGGTAATTTAGAAGACTTGGTGTGGAAGGAACAATTGGATACGTCGCATCCGGTGAGTTGAACTTTGTTTTACGTATTTATTATTGGTTTATTCCTTTGTATTAACAATGTCGTAAATGCTTTTACAGAGTACTGCATGGGATATAGAGTTTGAACGGGATGCGATGTCTACAGTTTTGGGGTCTTGCTTCTAGAAATGCTCACCGGAAGGCGAGCGCGACAGATGTTCACCGACGGCCTGAGCCTTCACAGGCTTGCGAGGTCAGCATTTCCAGATAAACTTGGAGAGGTTTTAGATCCCCATATGCCCCACGAGCAGCAACATGAGTCTCACGAGGTACTTGAGCAGAGATACATTGTGTACCTTTGGTTGAACTTGGCCTCATGTGTTCCACGGAATCCCCTAAAGATCGACCAGGAATGGCAGAAGTTTGTGCCAAAATTCTCTCTCTCAAAGAGGCGTTCTTTGAGTTCTGCTGATTAACCTGCAGGTCTACATGTTCTTGCATATACGGCATAACGGCAATGCCATCTTTGTTGATCTACAGTGGATTCTTAAAACCTAGATACATACGAACCCTATCTTTGAATCTGTGTATTCAAAGAAGTATATTACAGTATTGGGGATGCAAAAGTGTAACCAGTGGGATAAGCATCCTTGTACAGCATGTTATGCGCATCTGCACTGTCTGAATTTTGTGTGCAAAGATTTGGAGTGAAACTCCACTCGTTAGGGAGGGAGGAAACCACATTAATCGCTCACTGAACTGTCGTCCCTTCCGCTGGGATCCGCCTTTTGCCTTGGGATAACTCGTCCCCTCTGTATCTTCTTGTTCCAAAGCTTGATGGCATGGTTTCTCTCTGTTCCCATGTTTTGATTCTAGCTCGATCAGTGGAGTGGCCTAAACTAGAGCATTAAAAATGTTACAGTTTGGATCTGTAAGCACACTGTTTGTTCCCTCCACACCGAGTCGCGGAAACTGTTGAAGCAGTCACCTACTCAGCTAGTCCTGCTCACCTCGAGCTGGTATGCGACCAAAAAGGTCAGTCACTGAAGATGCCCAAATTCCGGCGGCCAGAGCTGGGTAAGCTGCTGTCAATCTCATACTCTCTCCATGGAGGAAACTCCGCGAATCAGGTGAGCGAGCGGCAGGGACCTCTTTCTTGCCCTCCCCTCACCGTCCTAGACCTTCGATTCCGCCTGTGTCCACCTTGGCAATTGTTGACCGGCAGCGGAGTCGAGGTCACCCCTGCCCTGTGTACTTATTTGTCGATCGGCATCTCAAGCAAGCACCAGGCAGTGAAGCAGGTACCACCCGTGTCCACACCTGTTTTTGCTCATCACCTGTTTGTTTTAATGCCTCGCCCCCTGTTCTTGGACAAAATCAAGGTCGGTTGCTTAACAAAGTCCACTGCTTTTCAGCTGACATGCGCCCCTTATATCATCACCATTCTCATTTTGTTTCTTATGATCAAGAGAAGGAACACTGGATGAATCCGCCTTCCGTCTTCCTCCTCTCCATAACTGGAAATCTTCTGACCTGAAACTCGCTCTCGGGTTTAGCACGCCAGCCCAAGCAAAGTAGCAGGCGTGTTGGATCAACTTTGTGGACAAGTCTTTGCATGAAAAAAACATTCCAGGTCTTTGTCACCTTCTCCAGTCATTTCTCATCCACTTGTTGTTCTACCGCTGTGGTGTGTGGAGGAGGTTACAAGCAAGTTCACGCCGAGTCTACTTTGGGAGACGCATATAGAGAAGGCAACCGCAAAAAAAGATTTGCAATGCATTAGACATGGCCCCTGCAGGAGCTTCCCGTTCTGTTTCTCCACACGGCACCCTTCTTCTCTTCACACACCTTCTCATCTTTCTGCCGCCCAACGCCATCGCACAATCCATCAGCAACGGTTCCGCGGTCGACATGCAGGCCCTTCTCTCCTTCAAGTCTGTTCTCTCCAACGATCCACGCGGTGTCCTGAGATCATGGAATTCCTCGGTCGGCTTCTGCAGATGGCGAGGGGTCACTTGCGGTATGGTTCTCCCACCCCGTGTGGTCTCACTCAACTTAAGCTCTGCAGACCTCAGTGGTCAGTTATCTCCTTGGATAGCTAACCTTACATCACTAGAACGGCTAGACCTTTCAGTTAATTCCTTCGTTGGTGAGATCCCTGAGGAGCTAGGCACACTTCAACACCTAGAATTTCTGTTACTTGACAGGAACAAACTTTTAGGTGTCATTCCAAGATCACTGGGCGCCAGTAGATCTCTTAGACATGTCAATCTTGCAGATAACGCCCTTACTGGTCCTATCCCAGATTTCCATCAGTTTTCAGCCCTCCGAACTCTGATACTATCAAGGAACCGCTTTGTAAGTATCATTCCAATATCATTAGGTACTAGTATATCACTTCGACATGTCGATCTTGCAGATAACATCCTTACTGGCCCTATCCCGTATTTCCATAAATTTTCGGCCCTGCAAACTCTGATACTTTCATCTAACAGCCTTACTGGAAGCATACCTTCATCACTGGGAAATGTTTCTTCTCTCACGGGCATATTGCTTGACATGAACAGCTTATCAGGATCAATTCCAGAAACTCTAAGTCATATCCAGAACCTTACTCGGCTAAGTTTAGGAAGCAACTACTTGTCCGGACATGTCTCAGCCAAACTTTGTAACATATCATCACTCATTTACCTTGATTTAGCACAAAATAACCTTACTGGCCAGATACCATCTAACATTGGAAACACATTACCGAACCTTGAATGGCTGTCCATGTCGGCTAACAGATTTGAGGGATTAATTCCATCATCACTAGCAAATGCATCGAAGCTCCAACAGATTGATTTGGGATACAACAGCCTAGTTGGGCCAGTCCCATCTCTCGGATCTTTAGCTGACTTACAGCTACTTAGTCTCCAAAGTAACTTCCTAGAGGCTGAGGGTTGGGAATTCCTTGCCTCTCTCACAAATTGTGCGCGACTGCAAATACTGGAGATGAGTGGGAATGCCCTAAATGGAAGTGTACCTAGGTCAGTTGGGAATCTTTCCACAAGCTTACAACGTATAAACCTTGGAAACAATCAAATCGTTGGCACAATCCCAGTTGAGATATTTAACCTTCGAAATCTCCAAATACTAGCTATGGACAGAAACTTGCTTTCTGGAGTTATTCCTTCTGTTATTAGCAACCTAGGCCAGCTATTTGTCCTGACCCTATCAGTGAACAAATTTTCTGGTCAGATTCCATATACAATAGGTAATCTTTCTCGGCTGAACAAGCTTTATCTAGACAACAATGACTTTAGAGGAACCATACCGGCAAGTTTAGGAAATTGCAAGCAACTGGTTATGCTAAACATGTCTTTTAACAGCCTCCAAGGACCAATACCAAGTGAACTCCTCAATAGCACGTCTCTATCCATTGGTTTATATTTGTCAAACAACAATCTCACGGGATCAATACCACAAGAAATTGGTATGTTGATTCAACTTGTCCATCTCGATATTTCCGTCAACAAGTTTTCTGGTCAACTTCCAGTTTCACTTGGCCAATGTGTCCAACTAGTGTCTCTAAGTTTGAGGAGTAACATGCTTACTGGAAGCATACCTGTGTCTTTCAGTAACCTGAAGTCCATTGATAATATTGATCTTTCCCAAAATTACCTTGTTGGAGCAATCCCAGTGTTCTTTGCATACATGGGCTATTTACAGATACTTAATCTGTCTATGAACTACTTTAAAGGGGTGATTCCTACTCATGGCATCTTTCAGAACCATAGTGCAGTAATATTGGATGGCAATGTAGGGTTGTGTGGAGGTGCAACCATATTTCAGTTCCCAGTTTGCACCACAGCATCAGCTGTTGAGAGGAAGACTGCACTCTTATTGGTGAAAGTAATTCCTCCAATTGCTATTGCCTTGCTCTCCTTCATATTCTTCATGGTCACTCTTCTAAAGAGAAGGCAAGAACAAGCTGCTCCATTCTGTAGTGAGACAATTCCTCCAATTTCTATTGCCTTGCTCTCCTTCATATTCTTCATGGTAAGTCTTTTTAAGAGAAGGCAAGCACAAGCTGCTCCATGCTACAATGAGACAATGAAGAAGGTTTCATATGGTGACATTGTAAAAGCTACCAATTGGTTCTCTCCAGTAAACAAGATCAGCTCAAGCCATACCGGTTCGATCTACATTGGAAGGTTCGAGTTTGACACGGACCTGGTGGCCATCAAGTTATTCCATCTCGAGGAGAATGGTGCACACAGCAGCTTCCTTACAGAGTGCAAGGTGCTACGGAACACACGCCATCGCAATCTTGTTAAAGCTGTCACGGTATGCTCGACAGTAGACCTAGAGAACAATGAATTCAAGGCTATTGTTTTTGACTTCATGGCCAACGGAAGCTTGGACATGTGGCTGCACCCAAAACTTTACCAAAATTGCCCCAAAAGGGTACTAAGCTTCGGCCAGAGATTAAGCATAGCGACGGATGTCGCTTTGGCTTTGGATTATATGCACAACCAGTTGACACCTCCTCTAATCCACTGTGACTTGAAGCCCGGCAATGTTCTTTTGGATTATGACATGACTGCAAGAGTTGGTGATTTTGGGTCAGCAAGGTTTCTCTCTTCAACCCCTGGTAATTCAGAGGACTTGGTTGGCGTGGGAGGAACAATTGGATACGTTGCACCCGGTGAGTTGAACTTTTTTTTGAGTATTTCTTATTGGTTTTTTCTCTTGTATTAACATTGTCATAATTGCTTTTACAGAGTACTGCATGGGATACAGAGTCTCAACAGGATGTGATGTCTACGGTTTCGGAGTCTTGCTTCTAGAAATGCTCACCGGAAGGCGACCAACAGATGCAATTTTCACCGACGGCCTGAGCATTCACAAGCTTGTGAACTCAGCATTTCCAGGTCGACTTGGAGAGGTTTTAGATCCATATATGTCCCACGAGCAGCAGCATGTGGGTAATAAAATATCTAAGCAGAGATATATGGTACCTTTGGTTCAAGTTGGCCTCCTTTGTTCCATGGAATGTCCTAAAGACAGACCAGGAATGGCAGAAGTTTGTGCCAAAATTCTCTCTCTCAAAGAGGCATTCTTTGAATTCTGCTGATCCACATGTTCCTGAAAAGCGGCGTTAATGCCTTTGCTGTAAATCCTGGTACAAAGATCACGTTTTAGTGTGAATGTATGTCACCTGAACTCTAGTTGTTACCATTTGAATTCCTAGAAAGAGCACATGTTAAGTATAGAGCTTCCTCCTATGCTGGAAGTCTAGTATCTCCTCGTGTAACGTGTATTTTCTTTTATCTAGAGCACAATCTTAAAACCTAGATACATATGAACCCTATCTTTGAAGCTGTGTATTCAAAGAAGTACATTACAGTATGGTATGTGCATCTGCATTGTATGAATTTTCTGAGCAATGATTTTAATTATTGGTGGAAATATGCTGTAACCAATTCAATTGTTTTTTATACGGATTGAACAATAAAATTGTTAATTTCATATGCTTGCAATATGCTAGGTTTACTGTGTTTTTTGGTCAACTGGTCTGCGGGGAGATTTAACGTGCTATAGTAAAATGATATCATGCATGTTGTCTTGGTTTGAACAGATCAAGTCATCAAGCTGAGATGTGCAAACACGTATCTTTACTATTAAATGGGAGTTCGTACGTTGGTACGTCCTCTCCCATCGTCCGTCGCACGCTCGATACCCCACACTATGGGCTGAGCGGGCCGAAGCGTTACGCGAGGCCTCAGCCGAGTAATCTCGTCACGAAGGCACGAACCTTCCTGCCGATTAATCACACCACGAAGGCACGAACCCTAGCAGTACTCGACTCCACCCACCCTCACCCCTCGATTCACGCCGGCTCACGCTGGGCATACAACACGAAACCCGAAGCCCGAACCCGAAAATCCCGAACCCGGATCCGAATAGCCCGAACCCGAAAAACCCGAGCACCTATTCGGGTATCAATTCTAAAAACCCGAATTTTATATCGGAAATTCGGCTTTATACTTCTATAATCCGAACAACCCGAATAACCCGAAGTAGATAAGTAATTTTAGCCCAATATAATGAATTAAACTCATGCATAGCCCAACAACGTGAATTAAACTCCCGCACAGCCCAAGAACGCATCATTGACCACAAGCCTCGAAGACTCAATCGCTCAACTTTACGCACACGAACATGCCACGACAGACCGAGACCCTGACCTGGCCGTCGCCTGCACGCGGTGGCCTTCCACACACCCCACACCGGCCCTAGCCTGAGATGACAAGGAGCTGCATCGTGTTTGCCGCCTTCCGCCGCCTACCTCGATGACGTGTTGTGGTGATATGCAGCGTCCGTCACCTATCTTGACGGCATGCTAGGGTACAACGCAGCGCCCGTCGCCTATCTTGACGGCATATACTGTGGTACAACACATCGCTCGCCGTCTCCCTGGAGTAAACGACATGTTATGATGCAGCGATGCTCCGATGGGATCCCTATACTGCGTGTACGGGTGCAGCGCCTCGCTGATCGATCTGCCTAAATTCTCCTCTAGTAGATACGGCTATGATCCATTGAGGAATTTCTTTAAATGATGCTCCTATTCGGGTAAATCGGGAAAACCCGAACCCGAATTATCGGGTACCCGAATTGTCGGGTTCTTATTATTTTGGCTAAATTTCGGGTATCATTTTTCAGAACCCAAATTTTCAAAAACCCGAATAACCCGACCCGAATTTTTCGGGTAACCCGAACGCCAGGCCTGAACGCTGGCCACCGGCCGTCGAATTGAGTGAGACCGAACGCCGGAATCGATCCCAATTCCCAGGATGCCCAGTTTCTCCTCGCCGCCGCGTGAATCGTTTATCTGCTCGCTGCCGCCGCCGCCGCCGCCGCCAGGAATCCTACCCAAACTTTTCTGCCGAAGCCACGAGCTCGCCGCCGCCTCCAAGAATCCCTAGCCATAGCTACGAGATCGCCGCTACCTGCACACGCCATGACCATCCATGGCCCCGTTACCCAGCCCCATCCGCAGCGTACTTTATTTACTAGCATCTAGACAGAGACAGCGACAGGACAAGATGGATCGTTTTTGTCTCGTGTGTAGTGATACCCTCCGTTGTGGTATGTGGTCCGTTGTGGTATGTGTGGTATATGGGAGATCTGATACTGACGAGAGGTTGAGGACCCTTTTTGTCTCGTGTGTAGTGATACCCTCCTTTGTGGTATGTGGTCATGCACTTTGTTATTTTCCCTTCTGCTAGCTAGCTAGCCGGTGCGAGTACCTGCTCTCGAGACTCCAGATTGCTTTCACGTTGTGTCACATGAGCAAAAGATGATGTTTACTTATCTCTTAACTTTAGAACGCTTACTGTTCAGTGATTTTTTCTGTTCTATTGTTCTGGAATCATCTTCCTGATTCGTAGCTAGAATATTTAATTTTATAGTCATTAAAGTAATTATGTGACTAATTGAGCTACAGCTAGAAGTATTGTTCTTTTCCACTGAAACTGGTTTGCTACCTTTTTTTGTTATATGTGACTCCTAAGCAAAACTCTTCACTGACTAGAATTTACAAAGTTTGCATGCATATTCATATAGGTTAATTTTTGTTGATATTTCTTTCTGAATTTTCTGCATTTCCTAAGAGTACCTCTTCTAATTTCTTGTATCATGTGAAAATGTACATACTTATCTCAAGTATATAGTTGAGGATACCCTAACATATTATTGTTTCGATCTACCATATAACTATCAGGATTGTCATCAATATTTTGTAAATCATCTTTCAAGCTGACATATGTTTCATTTGTCAATTTCTTTTTTATACAACAATGTTGATTGTCTTGAATCGTGCATCTTTGTGGCATGCATGCAAAGATCTATTTGACTGGTCAATTTTATTGACATAAAACCCATTTGATCTCCATCTTCATTGACGGTGGATCAAATGTCTTCCTTATGTGATCTTGAAGATTTTTTTGTATGATTTATATGCAAGGTCATAGGGAGAGCAGGACTACAGATCACCATCTTGCTTTCTTACTCCTGCCGATTCTTGATGGTAAATTGAGCTTTGTATCTGAACTCCGCCTTTGTAAATTAATTAGCAATTATCTATCCAACCCTTATTTATGCATTTAGCGATCAACTTTAATTCTGTTCAATCAAAGTCATTAATATGCATTTTTTATTACACGCTAAAATTGTATATGCTGTCAATTTCCTCAGTCTACTCGCGTATAATATCGGGCTTTTTCCTATATATGTGATATGAATTGGATTGCTTTTGCTTGGAATGCCAATTTTCTTAATGTCTGTGAAGATATCAACATGGATGTCGTAGGAGATTGATGCGAGAACAATATCTCATGTAATAAAATGCAGCTTTAGATACAGAGACAACTAGCCTGGACAAGAGGTAATCAGAGAATCTTTTTGGAGGGGCTTGTGTTTTTTTCTTTTTACATGGGAGCTTTGCGTACTGAAACTAAAGGATGCTCTGGCGGAGTTTTTCGCGCAGGGCGGCGGTGACTACGGCAAAGGATGCTCTGGCGGCACACATGCGACGGAGGTGCAGGGCAGCGATGACGAGATCGACGAGACGCCGCTAGCACCAGAGGGAGCAGATCCGGCCGAGGAGGGCTGAAAGCGCAGTGGTCCTGGACGTCCCCGCAAGCAACCCAAGGCAGCGCCCTCATCCCCCGTCGAGCCTCGCATCAAGTGGACGCACAGGGAGGATGTCCTTCTCGCCGAGGCATGGAAGACGATCAGCATGGACCCGATTGTCGGCGCCAACCAGCACGTCGACAACTACTAGAACCGGGTGAAGACTAGGTACGACGAGCGCCGGATGATCGACCCCGACTTCGCCTCATGCGTCACCGACCGCGGCCAGAAGGTCATGGCGAACCATTGGGCGAACATCCAGGCCGCCTGCAACAAGTGGCACGGCATCCAGGAGGAGGTCGCGATGAGGCCGAAGAGCGGCGCCAACCGTGAGATGGAGTTCGTCCGGATGCTCGAGGCGTACAAGAACGACGAGGGCTCCGACTTCAAGTTCCTCCACGTCTTCGTCGTCATCAAGGGGTGCGAGAAGTGGGCGGAGGTGCGGCGGTCGATCGCCAAGGGCAAGGAGTACGTCCCCGACGCGGTGGCTGCCTGTGCGTCCGAAGGACGTCCGCCGATGGGCCACAAGAAAGCCAAGTTGGCAAGGGACGGCGCGTCGGCAGCGACAAAGCTCCAGGCGTCCATCGAGACCTGCATCGCCGACGCCCAGACCCAGGCCGACAAAAGGGAGGAGATCGCCAAGCAGAGATGGGCGGCGCTCATGGCCAACTCCCAGGTCAAGATCGACCTCCTCAGGACTGGCACCGCGGCGAAGAAGAGGAACAACGACCTCGTCTTCCTCACGGGGGCGACCCGACCGCGATGACCCCCGAGGTGAGAGCTTGGTTCCTGGCGCAGTGCACTCTCATCCTGAGCGACATCAGCCCGGCTCCGGCCCCGACTACGTCGTCGGGTGGCACGAGCTACGCCACTGCGCCGCCGAGCACGCACATCGACCTGGAGGATGCCGCGCCCGTCGTCGACAAGCATGCCAAGCCCGTCGTCGACCTGGAGGATTCTGCGCCCGTCGTCGACAAGGATGCCCGCGCCCGCCGTCGACCTGGAAGATGCATCTCCCGTCGTCGACCTGGAGGATGCTGCGCCGAGCTCGGAGAAATTGCCTCTGCCTGATCGCCCACCTGTGCCCACGCCGCGCGCGCCCGGCTGTGATTCGATCGAGACTATTTGATCGCCCAACTGTGGCGTTTTTTGTAATATGATTGCCCAAACTATGGCTGCTGTGATCGCCGAACTCGGGCTCTATTTTGGGGCGGGAAGAGGAACTTTCAAATATTATCGCCGTTCTGTTTTCTGGGTCGCCGAACCGCTGGTAAAATCCCCCCCCCCCCCCAGGTTTTGGTGCGGGCGGTATCGCTAAAAAGCGCCGAACTGAAACCTGGGGGGGCGAACGGCTGGAGATGCCCTTAGTAGACCCCGAAGAATTACATCTAACACAACCAAGCTGTATTATTACATGTCCATTGGTAGAAAGTTGACATCGAGATTTATAAAACACTAATATGAAACACCAATATGATGACAACATTTTTGGAATAGAAACATACAGAATTTTTTTTGGACAGAAAACCAATATGATGGCAACTTTTCTTGAAAGGAAGCCAATATGATAACAACTTTATAAAACACCAAGTGCAGCTTTGAAAAACATAGAAATATGGGGTCTAATTTTACATATGTCGTCAAGATATAGCCGACTTTAAAGACAGATCATAAATCGCCTACAATTTTAAAGAGGCAATTTCATATTTTGAAAATTCACTCACATCATCTCTTTGCTTAGAGCATCTCCAACAGCGGCGCGAGAAAACCTCCATTTTTGCGCGCTGAAGCCGGCGTCGCGCGCTCCAGCAAACGCACGAAAACGGGGCGCGCGGGCTGCTGCGCGGGAAGTCTGTCGCGTGTCCCACCACGCGTTGAATATAAGGAGAGTTGCGCGCGCAGCCAACCAGCACAAATATTTCCTCCCGCGTCTTCTCCTCTCCGCTCCCCGTCGTTTCAGCGCCCACGTCATGTCCTTTTCCCGCCGCTGCCCCACCAATGCCGCCGCGCCGGATCACCAATGGCTACCACAACACCCGCAAGTGCCCGAATGGGATGTTCTACCCGGAGATACGCTGCGGCGACATTAGGGTCGGCCTCGCCACCTTTGAAACCACGCACTAGGCGCCCGCACGTGGGACGCAGCGGCGTGGCGGTTGGGGCGGCCGCGCACCCAGTTGAATTTTCACCGACATTTGGACGCGCCAGCAGGCGCAGGATATTGCGCCGCCGCCACGCATCGTCGCCGAGCAGGATCAACACCGCCACAGCCTGCAGGCAGGCCGCCTCGCTGATGCCGAATAAGACGAGCGCGTGATGACCAAGTGGCGCGCCCACATAGAGGGTGTTCTACGAGCAGCGACAGCGGAGCGTGTGGCACGACGGGCAGAGAAGCGCGCCCGACACGAGGACGTCGTGGTGTACCTGAAGGCCGACGACGGCGGCCCCGATTGGGCCTCCAACAATCCGAGGTTGGACGACATCTGCACGAGGTCGGACCACACCACCTTGACCTCGGAAGACGGCTTCTCCAATTAGATTTAGGTTAAATTATCGCCAAGTTTAAATTTCTGTTTAAGTTTTAGTTTAAATTCTATGTAATCGGTTGAATTATAAAAGTTTGAATTTAGTTTTAATTTTTTGCGCACTATTTTTTAGCAGATCTGAAATTCCTCGCACCGCGCGCATCAAATCGCTACAACACGCGCATCAAATCGCTACAACACGCTATGGATGGGATTTTTTGCACCTCCGCTAGAGATGTTCTTAGATCATCATATGTGGTGTCTTCAAGGTGTATGTTTAAACTTTGACTGTCAATTCGATCAACAAAGTATGAGTTATATGTCAAAAACTTATATCATTAAAACACGAATATAATAATTTATAGTTTTAGATGTAATAATATATAAGTTGTTTTATATAAATCGCTTTTGATCGATTGGTCTAAGCTTTTTTGAGATTAATCAACTGGTCTAAGTTTTTGTCTTCTTGTAAACCCGAACGGAGAGGAAATTGCACATAACACCAACTATTGGGACTTTTGTTACATCAAACCACAACTCTAGATTTTTTTGCACAAAACACTAATATTTAGGGTAATTACTTGCACAGAAGACAAATCCGGTGATTACCCTCTTTGACGAGTAATTAAGGACATAGACCCACCCGCTTATGAACTGGTGATCTTCCAACAGAGAGCGCTTGACAGGAACAGACCTGGGGTGGCGGCAACATTAGGAAATATCCATTTTGCAAAAGGCACTAGAAAATATCAACATAACTCAACACATCTATACAACTGTATTCAGCTCTGATGACAATCCACATCATGAACTCAACATGGAGTCTTGAAAATTTGACAATATTGGTGTTCCCGAGTACTAATTGTCTGTCAAAGAGGATAAGCGTGGGATTTGTGTTATGCGCAAGTAATTACCTCAAATATTGGTGTTTTGTGCCAAAAAAGTCTAGAGTTGTGATTTGGCCCCTATAGTTGTTGTTATGCGAACGGAGGGCAGTGGATATGATGCAGCCGCAGCCGTCGGATCTCCACGCTCGTGCTCCGTACCTACTGGTCTGAGCCTCCGGCGACCTCCCCTGTATCCGCCGCGCCCATTTGCCTTCGCCGCGGCCAACCTCAAACGCAGATAGCAGTTCCTTCTCTGTCCTTACCTCGCCACCTCGACGCGTGGTACCCGCGGCTCGTTGCGCCGCGCGAACAACGCCACAACTAGCCGTCGCCTACGCGCCGCCGACGCCGCGCCTCGCCTAGGGTTTCTACTTTCCGATGCGCAACCACAGCTCGCCCACGGTCTCAAACGCCAGCAGCAATTTCGTTGGCAGCTTCAGCGTTCGCCAGTGGCAGCCGGCAAGGTATGCCGTGGCGTCGCCTCTTCCATTTGTTCATCCTAGTTTGACTTGTTCTCTGCAGGTTACAATCACTGAATGTATGAGCCAGGACTAGTCTTACAGCATTATTTTTGTCGCTGTCATTTTGACGCTTTTGCTCTTGGAATTATTTCTCTGAATGAGCCTGCACACGTTTTCTTTCATATGTCTTTGTTCTGTTCTTCTATTTTTTCCATCCGTTTGCGTCACGTTCAGGGCGAGACAGCCGGCCATCCTGTATCAAGTCAAGTCAACTTAATCAACCATAACTTCAGGCACATCCCTTCCGCTAGAGGAATCCTTAATATGACATCGACGCACAAGATCGCTCCAGCCTAAATCACTCAAGTTCTCCCAGTTCTTGGTTCTTCCCCATCCTGTAAACTCTGGGTATGATGCCCTCGATCTTGTCTCTGTTTTTTGCATTACTCATATTTTTTTCCTTCACCAATACAATACTGGCAGCAGGGCAAGCAAACGAATCTGAGATTGACCGCCATGCCCTCCTTTGCTTCAAGTCCGGCATCAACTCTTATCCCCTTGGCATCCTAGACTCATGGAGCAAGGATTCACTTAGCTTTTGTAGCTGGAAAGGTGTCACTTGCGGCACAAACTCTCCACTCCGGGTGGTCTCTCTTGACCTCACCTCTGCACAAATCTCTGGGCAAATATCTAGCTGCCTAGCTGACCTGACTTCTATATCCTCGATCAATCTTGGCGGTAATCATCTGTCGGGAATGATCCCTGAAGAGTTAGGGAAGCTTTCAAACCTCCATACACTGAATCTTGCTGGCAGCAATCTTGAAGGTAACATCCCTGATTCGTTAGGGACTATCAATTCTCTTAGCTATATCAATCTTGCAAACAACACTCTTACCGGTGGTATCCCTCTCTCATTGGCCAGTGGCTCCTCACTCAGCACACTTATACTGTCACGTAATAACCTTTCTGGGGAGATCCCTTCTACTTTGTTTGATAACTCATCTAAGCTTAGTGTGGTTGATCTCCAGATGAATTCTTTCATTGGTGCAATACCACCCTTCCATAAAGTCACATATCTCAAGTTTCTTTGCCTGAAAGAGAACTTTCTCTCTGGAAGCATACCTCCTTCAGTAGGAAATATTTCTTCTGCCACTTCTATATTGCTCGGCCAAAATAAGTTATCAGGATTAATTCCAAAAACTTTGGGCCGCGTGACAAAACTGCTTCAGCTTGACCTAAGTTACAACAGTTTATCAGGGAATTTCCCCTTGTCTCTTTTTAACATCAAGTCACTTGAATACTTAAGCGTCGGCAGCAATGGTCTTGTTGGACAGATTCCATCTCACATTGGCTACTCACTACCAAACCTCCAGTCCCTGATCATGGGAAGCAACAGGCTGGAGGGCCTGATCCCTGCTTCACTAGCCAACATGTCAAATCTCCAAATGCTTGACCTGTCAAACAACTTTCTACATGGCTCTCTTCCATCTCTTGGTTCCTTGACAAACTTGCATCGGTTAGTTTTAGGGAGGAATTTGCTAGAAGCGCATGACTGGTCATTCCTTACAGCTCTAGCAAATTGCACCCAGCTGATAAAGTTATCCTTGGAAGGGAATGCTCTGAATGGCAGCTTACCAATAGCAGTTGTTAATCTTTCCACAAGGCTAGAAGATTTATCCCTTGGGTCAAACCAAATTTCGGGCTCCATACCTGTTGAAATTAGCAATCTTGTTAGTCTCACTTCGCTTAGAGTCGAAAGCAATTTTCTTTCTGGAAGCATACCTTCCACCATTGGGAAGCTGCAAAGCCTATATATCCTAAATCTATCGAAGAACAACTTTTCAGGTCAGATCCCTACCTCTGTTGGTGACATTACAAAGCTGGGCAAGCTTTATCTTGATGATAACAACTTGACTGGAAATATACCTGGTAGTTTAGGTCAGTGCAAGGGACTTCTTGAACTGAACCTGTCTACCAACAGTCTTGATGGATCAATACCAGTCAGTCTTTTTGCTGGCCCTCCACTTTCCTTGGGCGTGGACTTTTCGTATAACAAGCTCACAGGAGAAATTCCGTTGGAAGTTGGTCTTTTGAAAAATCTTGTTCTTTTGAATGTTTCGAACAATCTGTTGTTCGGGCCGATTCCTGAAACTCTCGGACAGTGCACCACTCTATTATTCTTGCGCATGGAGAGAAACAAGCTTCAAGGAAAAATTCCTCAAAGTTTTGAGAAGCTGTTGTCCATCCAGCAGATTAATCTAGCTCGAAATGATTTATCTAATCGATTGCCGGTATTCTTTGGCAAGCTCACTTTATTGGAGAAGCTTGATCTATCATACAACAACTTTCAAGGGGATATTCCTGAGTCTTTCAGTGCACTTAAGGCGGTCATACAGCATATTGATATGTCTGAGAACAACTTAACTGGTCAAGTTCCACAGTTTCTCGGGAACTTCGGGAGTGTAAATTATATTAATATATCATACAACAAATTTGAAGGATCAATTCCGACTGGTGGTATATTTGGAAATTCAACTGCAGTATTCCTGCAAGGCAACACAGGGTTATGTGAAACAACAGCTCCCATATTTGGACTGCCCATTTGCCCCACCACCTCAGCAACAAAATGGAAGACCAATGCACGCCTGCTGCTGACAGTAACTCCACTGATTACTGTTTCTTTGTTCGCATTTTATTGTGTTGTTGTCACTGTTAAGAAGGGGACCAAAACCCAATCATCTGAAAACTTCAAGGAGACAATGAAGAGGGTGTCATATGGGGACATTCTTAAAGCCACCAATTGTTTCTCTCTGGTCAGCCGGATCAGCTCAACTCATACAGCATCAGTCTACATTGGTCGGTTTGAGTTCGAAACAGATCTAGTGGCCATCAAGGTATTCCATCTTAGTGAGCAAGGCTCGAAAAGTAGTTTTTTCACCGAGCTTGAAATGCTAAAATATACCCGCCATCGCAATCTGGTTCAAGCTATCACCTTATGTTCAACAGTAGATTATGATAACAATGAGTTCAAGGCTATAGTATACCAGTTTGTGGCAAATGGTAACCTAGACATGTGGATACACCCAAGGCTTCACCGAGGCAGCCCAAGGAGGTTGCTAAGCTTAGGTCAGCGCATAAGTATAGCAGCTGATGTGGCTTCTGCTATGGACTATCTGCACAACCAGTTGACGCCTCCTATGATCCACTGTGATTTGAAACCAAGCAATGTTCTTTTGGACTACGACATGACCTCGCGCATTGGTGACTTCGGGTCTGCCAAGTTTCTCTCTTCATCTCTTGGCTTGGCTGGCGTCGGAGGAACAATTGGATACATTGCACCTGGTAAGTTATATTTATTTTTCTTTGTAGTAATGGTTGTGTCGAGTTTAGCTCAGATCTCTCTTTTGTTTTCTTTGTTTCCCAAGCATTAATGTGCACTGCTCCTGCTTTTCAGAATATGGGATGGGATGCGAAATCTCAACAGGTGGGGACGTGTATAGTTTCGGGGTGCTGCTACTGGAGATGCTGACGGCAGTGCGACCGACGGACGCACAATGCGGCGACGCCCTCAGTCTTCACAAGTATGTTGATCTTGCTTTCCCAGATAGAATCGCCGAGGTTATAGACCCCCACATGCCATCGGATGAGGATGAGGTGGCTGCTTCTATTCGTACGCAGATGTACATTCTACCTCTAGTCAGCATTGGCCTGATGTGTTCCATGGAATCGCCAAAGGATAGACCAGGAATGAATGATGTTTGTGCAAAGATTGTCGCCGTCAAAGAGGCATTTGTCGAAACCTTGTGACTATAGTAACTTAGTCGGATGAGTAGCTAAATATTAAAGAGCGTGTATTTATATTCGAAAGTACAGTTACTCAGTGACAGGCTACATACTGGAACCTTGTGATTATAGCATCTAGTCGCATGGGCAGGTAGATAGTGAAGACCATGAAGGGCCATGTGTATATTGGAAAGTACAGTTACTCAGATACTCGCTACCGTAATGCTTACATACACATTTATAGTTGTATATTACTTAAGAGTTGTAACAACTTTTTATACATCTACTCCCTCCGTTCCAAAATAAGAATATTTGACTTCCTTTTGTCTAACTATAGATGTATCTAGACATGTTTTAGTGTATAGATACATCCATATTTGGACAAATGCAATTCAAGTATTTTGAAACGAAGGGAGTAGTTAACATGCACCGACAAAAGGCTTTGTTGTTGTTGGTTAATATGCACCTTTATAAGCTGTGTGCAAGTTATGTTCTTCTTTGTCCCAGGTTGAAGTGAGTTTTTTAGCACCCTAAGCGAACTGAAACCTCTATTAGAGCAACTCTACCAGAGCCCGTAAAAGGGCTACCTATAAAATTCCGGCGGTTTCACATGTTTGATGCGAATTTATGGCCCGAGCAAACCTGTAAACCTGGCCGGCCCGTAAATGTGTTTTCAGGTGGTTGTAGAAACCCTCACTCACCGTTTCTCGTCGTCGTCGTACGCGCACACGCCTTTGGCGAGCAATCCCCACCGCCCTTTTCTCTGCCCCCGTCGGCCGCCGATGCACTCCCACCAGGCGCGGCACCCTTTGCAGCTCCCCTCCTACCTGTGTTTGTCTTAATGTCCTTTATTAATTTGAGCCTCCGTGAAGCGATTGTTTACTTATTTTCTTTTCGCTTTCCCTCTGTAAAACTTGGATGTAGCCCTGGATGTTCATATTAGTTCAGGCTGGCCTTGGCCCGCCGTAGTTACAGTAAAAAAAAATGTCCTTTATTAACATGAGCTGCCAGCTGTGTGCATCTCTCGATGCAGAGGCTGGGGTACCCATTTCAAAAAAAAAAAAAACATGAGCTGTTGTTGACTTTTTTATCGATGAAAACCAAGGATACATAGTTTCTTAACAGAGTGTAGTGCCGTTTATTAACATGATCTCGGTCCTTTTCTCATCGCCACAACCATTGTGTTTCCCTTTGGTCAATACTCAGAGATGGGAGATGAATTGCATCGCCACAACCAATTTGTTTCCCCATGAGTTCAGTTGGGCCCTGAACCGCGAGGCCACCGTGCGCTCGGTCCTCTCCGCCGGGATCCACGCCGCCCTTGTTCCCCGGCTCAACAACGCGGGGGCTCGACAGCTCCCCGCCCTCGTCGCCGCCATTGAGGGGGTGGTGCTCACGCCGTCTGTTGACGCCCGCGTGCTGAACCGGTGCAAGAAAACCTCCGGCGCCCTCGACACCGCGGCTTTATACAAGCTCAGGATGTGGGGGGGCGTCAATGACCCCGCCGCCCCGTTCGTCTGGGGGAATTTCTCCCCGCCGAAAGTGTGTTTCTTCGCCTGGCTGTTGGTCAAGCGGCGGATCCTCACCCGCGAGTCCCTGCTGATCAAGCACGTCCTCTCCGCGGCGGAAGCTGGCTGCCCCATCTGCAGCTCCTCTCTTGAGACCGCCGAGCACCTCCTGTTCGAGTGCCCCTTCGCCGACAGCTTCTGGAGGGCTCTCGGCTTCACCTTCCCCGCTGGTGCCCGCGTTCGTCTCCTCCCCAGTTACGATGCTCCCACGTCGATCGGGCGCAGTGCAGCGTCGACCTTCACCCTCCTCTGCTGCTGGAATCTGTGGAAACACAGAAACGCCGTGGTCTTCCGCGGCCAACGCCCGAGCCTACCTCTCCTCCTCCGCGCTTGCCGCGACGACGCTCACCTCTGGCGCGGGCGTCTCCCTCCCCGGCTCGAGGCAGAAGCTGACTCCTGGTTCAGCTGTTTAGGCGCCGCCCTCGGCGTGCCTGACTCCCCCCTCCTCTGATGGAAACTGTAAACCCCCCCTGTAACTCCAAAACCCTGGCTCGTGGCCTGTTTCATTGGAAATACAAAGTAACAGATTCAGGTGGGGCTTTGCCCCCCCCGGTGAAAACTCAAAAAAAAAAAAAAAAACTATTCAGTGATCTGCAGAAAATGTGTAGTAGGCCCTGAACTGAAATTCACTCTCAGTCTCTCGGTCTCAGTTTAGCAGTTACCACACCTAGAAAAGTAGCCACCGTCTGATCAACGTCATGGTCCAGTCATTGCTGGTTTCTTCTTTTCATGTCTTTGTCACGCTATCCTGTCATCTCATTTCTCATCCACCTGGTTCTACCACTATGGTGTGTTGGTCTGTGGAGGAGATTACAAGCAAGTCAGCACCCACCGAGTCTACTTTGGGAGACGCTTATAGAGAAGGTAACCACAAAAAGATTTGCAATACGGTAAACATGGCCACTGCAGGAACTTCCCGCTCTGGTTCTCCACATGGCACCATCCTTCTCTTCGCCCACCTTCTCATCTTCTGTCGTCCAACACCACCGCGCAATCCATCCGCAAAGAATCGGAGGTCGACCTGCAGGCCCTTCTCTCCTTCAATTTAGGTATCACCAATGATCCGCAAGGTGTCCTTGGATCATGGAACGCCTCGATCCACTTCTGTAGATGGGCAGGGGTCTTCTGCGGTACGGCTCGTCCATTTCGTGTGGTCTCGCTCGACTTGAGCCATGCAAACCTCCAGGGTGAGTTATCTCCTTGGATAGCTAACCTTACATCACTAGAACGTGTAGAACTTTCAAATAATTTCTTCGTTGGTGTCATCCCTCGGGAGCTAGGCACACTTCAGCACCTAGAATCGCTGATACTTGACAGGAACCATCTTGCAGGTGTCATTCCTAGATCATTGGGCACCAGTAGATCTCTTAGACATATCAATCTCGCAAAAAACAGCCCTGTTGGCCCTGTCCCATATTTCCAAAAGATGTCAGCCCTCCAAATTCTTGACCTCTCATCTAACCGCCTTTCTGGAAGCATACCTCCATCACTGGGAAATGTTTCTTCTCTCACAGAGATATTGCTTGACGCAAACAGCTTGTCAGGATCAGTTCCAGAAACTTTGGGCCTCATTCAGAACCTTAATGTGCTCGATTTAGGTGACAACTGCTTGTCGGGGAATGTTTCTGCCAAACTTTGCAATATATCATCACTCCTTTACCTTGGTTTAGCCCTAAATGACCTTACTGGACGAATACCATCTCACATTGGAAACACGTTACCAAACCTTCAACTGCTGTCGATGTCAGTTAACAGATTAGAGGGATTAATTCCATCATCACTAGCCAATGCATCGAAGCTCCAACGGATTGATCTTGGATACAACCGCCTAGTTGGGTCAGTCCCATCTCTTGGATCTTTAGCCGACTTGAAGCTACTAAATCTTCAAAGTAACTTGCTAGAAGCTGAAGGTTGGGAATTCCTTGCCTCTCTCGCAAATTGTGCGCGACTGCAAATACTAGAGATGAGTGGGAATGCTCTGAATGGAAGTGTCCCTAGGTCAGTTGGGAATCTTTCCACGAGTTTACAACGTATAAACCATGGAAACAATAATATCGTAGGCACGATACCATTTGATATTTTTAACCTTCGAAATCTCCAATTGCTTGCAATAGATCAGAACTTGCTTACCGGGATTATTCCTTCTCTTATCGGGAACCTAGACCAGTTAGTTACCCTAATTTTGTCAGGGAACAAGTTTTCTGGTCCGGTCCCATCTACAATAGGAAATCTTTCTCGGCTGAACAAGCTTTACCTAGACAACAATGGCTTGAATGGAAACATACCTGCAACTTTAGGAAATTGTAAGCAATTGAGTATGCTGAACTTGTCTTTTAACAACCTTCAAGGACCAATACCAAGTGAACTCACCAATAGCACTACCCTCCTTGGTTTGGATTTATCAAGCAACTACCTTACGGGATCAATACCTCTACAAATTGGTGCATTGCTTCAACTTCTCCGACTCGATATTTCCTTCAATATATTGTCTGGTCAAGTTCCACTTTCACTTGGACGATGTGTCCAACTATCTTCTCTCAGGCTGAGAAGTAACATGCTGAATGGAAGCATACCTCAATCTTTCAGTGACCTGAAGTCCATCGGCGAGATTGATCTTTCCCAAAACTACCTCGGTGGACAAATTCCAGAGTTCCTTGCGAACATGAGTTATTTGCAGCAACTTGATCTGTCCACCAACTCCTTTGAAGGGCCTATTCCAACCGGTGGCATCTTTCAGAAGCACAGCGCAGTATTATTATATGGCAACACAGGGTTGTGTGCGAGTTCAACCAGCAACTTATTTCAGTTCCCAGTTTGTATCACAACACCAGCTGTTGAGAACAAGACGAATGCACTCTTATTGGTGAAAGTAATTCCCCCAATTGCTATTGCCTTGGTCTCCTTTATATTCTTCATGGTCACTCTTCTGAAGAGAAGGCAAGCAGAAGAAGGTCCATGCTACAATGCGACAATGAAGAAGATTTCATATGGTGGCATTGTCAAAGCTACGAATTGGTTCTCTCCAGTCAACAAGATCAGCTCAAGTCGTACCAGTTCGATCTACATCGGAAGGTTTGAGTTTGACACAGACCTGGTCGCCATCAAGTTATTCCATCTTGAGGAGAATGGTGCACGCAACAGCTTCCTTACAGAGTGTGAGGTGCTACGGAACACACGCCATCGCAATCTTGTTAAAGCTATCACGGTATGCTCGACAGTAGACCTAGAGAACAATGAATTCAAGGCCATAGTTTTTGACTTCATGGCCAACGGAAGCTTGGACATGTGGCTGCACCCAAAGCTTCACCAACATTTCCCCAAAAGGGTACTAAGCTTCGGCCAGAGGTTAAGCATAGCTACGGATGTCGCTTTGGCTTTGGATTATATGCACAACCAGTTGACACCTCCTCTAATCCACTGTGATTTGAAGCCTGGCAATGTTCTTTTGGACTATGACATGACTGCAAGAGTTGGTGATTTTGGGTCAGCAAGGTTTCTCTCTTCAATCCCTGGTAATTCAGAGGACTTGGTTGGTGTGGAAGGAACAATTGGATACGTCGCACCCGGTGAGTTGAACTTTATTTTGAGTTTTTATTATTTTTTCTCTTGTATTAACAATGCCATAAATGCTTTTACAGAGTACTGCATGGGATACAGAGTCTCAACAGGATGCGATGTCTATGGTTTCGGAGTCTTGATTCTAGAAATGCTCACCGGAAGGCGACCAACAGATGCAATGTTCACCGATGGCCTGAGCATTCACAAGCTTGTGAGCTCAGCATTTCCAGGTAGACTTGGAGAGGTTTTAGATCCCTATATGTTCCACGAGCAGCAGCATGTGGGTGATAAAATATCTAAGAAGACATATATGGTACCTTTGGTTGAAGTCGGCCTCCTGTGTTCCATGGAATGTCCTAAGGACAGACCAGGAATGGCAGAAGTTTGTGCCAAAATTATATCTCTCAAAGAGGCCTTCTTTGAGTTATGCTGATTAACCGGCAGAACTACATGTTCCTGAAAAGAACATATACGGTGTTGATGTCTTTGCTGTAAATCTTGGTTCAAAGATCACGTTTTATTGTGGGTGGATGTTACCTGAACCGTAGTTATTACCATTTGAATTCCTAGAAAGAGCTTCCTCCTATCTTGGAAGTCTAGTATCTCCTTGTGTAATGTGTGTTTTTTTTTAAAAAAATCTAGAGCGATTCTTAAAACCTAGATACATACGAACCCTATCTTTCAATCTGTGTATTCAAAGAATTATATTACAGTATGGTACTGTAATTGTGGGTTGCCAGAGTGAAACAAACCTAAACCCCCGCTAGGAAACCGATGCACGAGGGAGTGTAGGATCCTAGAGTTTATGTATGTGGTTGGATTTACCTTAATTACCTTCTTGTAGTTTGGATGCTTGCAAGGGGTATAATCACAAGTATGTATTAGTCCTAGTTGGGCGGTGCAATAGCATCGGTTCACCCACACAACACTTATCAAAACAATAAATATTAATCAACTTTATGAAGCAAAAGCACTTGACGAAATTCCTATGTGTCCTCGAGAACGTTTAGTCCTCATAAGTAAAACAACCAGGTTGTCCTTTGCTGTAAAAATGATTGGGCCACTCGCTGCAATTATTATTATTGTCTTTTATTTAGTCGCACTTTATTTATCTGCTATATCAAAAACCACCAAAAACCTGTCTACTAGTGTTTACAATGAATCCTCTAATCAAACTGCTTGTCAACACCTTATGCTCCTCGTTGGGTTCGACATTCTTATTTATCAAAAGTACTACAATACACCCCCTATACTCATGGGTCATCAAGACTATTTTCTGGCGTCGTTGCCGGGGAATGAAGTGTTATTGGTAAGTGGAATTGGTAAGAGAAACTTTTACTGTGAGTGTTGTTTTTATTTCTGTCTGCTGTTTTATTTCATTATGGAGAATACTTTTGTTTCTCTGTTTACTGGTACTTCTACGGTTACTTATAGGGTAGTAGGTGACCCGTTATCTGCTGAATTAGATCCTTATAAAATACCTATGAAAATTGTTGGACGTGTTATGGATAACTGCTATTATGGTGATGGAACTTTTCATGTCGGTGATCATTTGCTCTTTATACATGAATTATGCGGGTTATTCAGGTGTGCATGTATTACAATGGATCAAGTTAAAAGGAAATTATTTTCTTTATCAATGAAAGGAAGATCCGTTGAATGGTTCAAATTGCTGAAGAATGGTGAATCTATTGGATGGGAGGAAATTGTTCCTCTCTTTTATTTAAATTCTATCCTCCTAATGAGATTCATAAAGACCGGAATCAAGTATATAATTTCTGGCCTCATGATGGAGAGAGTATTGCCCAAGTGTGGGGGGGAATGAAGTTATTAATGCTTAATTGTCCCGTTCATGAGCTCCCGAGTAATATTGTTATCAATAATTTTTATGCAAGGCTTTCTCTTCATGATAAGGATTTATTGGATGATTTTTGTTCTGGATCATTCACACGTATGAAGGAAGAAGCTAAATGGGATATTCTTGATCGTATTCAAGAAAACACTGAAGGATGGGAGAATGACAAAGGTAGAAAGTCAGGTATAAACTATGATTATGAATGCATTAAATCTTTTATGGGAACCGATGAGTTTTATAATGTTAGTGTTGTTTGTGGTCTTGATTCTCAAATATTTGCAAGCTGTCTTTAAGATTTTGCCTCCTATCTTTATATTCCTAAAAAGGAGTGTCTCAAGTACCATGCAGCTTATAAAGATATTGTTCCTGCTAGTAATGTAGAAGTGCATGTTGTTAATCCTGCTATTCCTGATCCTTATATTGAGAAAATGCCTTTTCCTGCTAAGGTGAAAGAACACTCTATTGATAGTGTGGTTAATAAGAGCATTAAGAAATCTGTTGAAACCTGATGAACAAATAACTGTTGAACCTGCTATAGCAATAGTGAAAGATCTTATATGTGGAAACGTAGAGGATGAACATATTGCCTTTTGTGAGGATGCTTCTAATATCGTCTGGCATCCAAATAGACCTAAGAAAACTAGTATTCTTGTGCTTTCTGTTAAGATTGGTGATCGTTGCTATTATGGTTTGTGTGACATTGGTGCAAGTTCTAGTGCTATTCCTTCTGAGCTTTATAAAGAAATTATGCATGCAATTGGTTCTTGTGAGCTTGAAGATATTGATGTGGTTATTCGGCTTGATAATACAGAAATTGTTTTTCCGATTGGTATTGTTAGAGATGTGGAAGTTTTATGTGGTAAGACTAAATACCCCACTGGTTTTCTAGTACTTGGTAAGGCTGCTAGTAAAACTTGTCCTATTATTTTTGGTAGACCTTTTTTGAACACTTGTGGTGCTATTACAGATTGTAAGAGGGAGAAGATATTGACTAAATTTGATTGAAAATCTTATGAGTTCAATTTCTCCAAATTTGCGAGAGCACCTTATGAATTTGAATTGCCTAATGAGAATTTTAGAGTTAAACAACTTGCCTCTATTGCTCTTGCTCCTAACAATGCTTTGCAGAAATATATGGAGGACCATGAAAGTGAGGTCTTTATGGAAGAGATAAATGAGATTGACGATATCCTTCTTCATCAACCGGTGATACTGAAACATAAATTACCTATGGAAGACTTGGGTACCACATTACCACCCAAAGAGGATCCTGTTTTTGATTTAAAACCTTTTCCCGATGATCTTAAATATGCTTATATTAATGATAAGAAAATATATCCTGTTATTATTAGTGCTAAACTTTCAGGTGAAGAAGAGGAAAGATTATTGGGAATATCGAAGAAACACTGTGGAGCTATTGGATATACTCTTGATGATTTGAAAGGGATCTCTCCCTCTATATGTCAGCGTGTTATTAATATTGAACTTGATGCAAAGCCAGTAGTTGAACATCAACGCCGTTTAATTCCTAAGATGAAGGAAGTGGTAAGAAATGAGGTATTAAAACTTCTTGATGACGGTATTATTTTTCCTATCGCTGATAGTAGATGGGTAAGCCATGTGTATTGTGTCCCTAAGAAGGGAGGAATGACTGTTGTGACTAATGAAAATAACGAGCTTATTCCTCAAAGAGTAATAGTTGGTTATAGAATGCGCATTGATTTTAGGAAAGTTAACAAGGTCACTAAGAAAGATCATTATATTTTCCCTTTTATTGATCAAATGCTAGAGAGGTTGTCTAAGAAAATTCATTTTTGCTTTCTTGATGGTTATTCTGGGTTTTCTCAAATTGATATTAGGAAGCAAGATCAAGAGAAAACAACATTTACTTGTCCTTATGGTACTTATGCTTATAGACGTATGTCTTTTGGTTTGTGTAATGCTCCTGCTATGTTTCAAAAATGCATGTCTGCTATTTTTCATGGTTTTTGTGAAGATAATGTGGAGGTATTCATGGACGATTTCTACGTCTATGGAACTTCTTTTGATAATTTCTTGCACATCCTCGATAAAGTTTTGCAGAAATGTGAGGAAACTAATCTTGTTCTTAATTGGGAGAAATGTCACTTTATGGTGAATGAAGGAATTGTTCTTGGACATAAAATTTCTGAAAGCGGTATTGAAGTTGACAGAGCTAAAGTGGACGCTATAGAGAAAATTCCCTGTCCCAGGGATGTTAAAGGTATTCGTAGTGTTCTTGGTCATGCTGGTTTTTATAGTAGGTTTATTAAAGATTTCTCTAAAATATCAAAACCTCTTACTGATCTTCCTAAAAAAGATGTACCTTTTTTATGATGATTGTAAGGAAGATTTTGAAACTTTTAAGAAGGCTTTAACTACTGCTCCTATTGTTCAACCACCTGATTGGAATTTAGACAAGCTATGTTCATATGATATGCAAGGACTATCAACATAATCATGTAAACAGTTTTTGTGCTAGTTGTGTTTAAGTCCAAAGATGAGGCATGCCAATAAGATAGAGATGAATGATCATCAATAATAAGCTCACTATCATTATTTCAAAGCCTATCACTACTCGCCATCTCATTAGTTTGTGGCTTACCACATGTTGGTGAAGTAGAAGAAGTTGAGAACTCATCACGTCCGGAAGTGGAGGGATAACAATCATCCTCTTCAACATTGTACATACCATATTTATCTTGAAGCTTTGTCCATAACTCATGAGCATTCCGAAGAGGAAAGAGTGGCTTAATAACTACAAGGCTCACAAGAAGGAAAAATGCATTAATAGCAAGAGCATCGAGAGATAAGTTTTTCTCTTCCTCTAAAGTTGGATTTTGAGGATCCTTTGGAGGATAAAAACCCATCTCTGCAATTTATTCCATATATGGGTCCATGAACAGGAAATAAATGAGCATGTGAATTTTCCAAACATCAAAATGAAATGTGGGATCGTGCACTAATTCACTAAGCTACATCATTACTCTCAAGGCGGCGAATCCTAACAAGGAAATACATTTCTTTCATACCAATTGAAAGTACAAGGATGCCGTCTAGAGGGGGTGAATAGGCGTTTTAAAAATTTATGGTTTAGGATTGAACAAATGCGGAATAAAACTAGCGTTTAATTTATCAAGCACAAAATCTATACAAACTAGGTTCACCTATGTGCACCAACAACTTATTCTAAGCAAGATATACAACCAAGTGATAGCAGCATAGATGACTTAAAGCATGATGGCTATCACAAAGATAAATGCATAAGTAACAAGCTCAAGTAGAGAAATAACCGAAGCACGAGGAGACACTTATGTGATTACCGAAGTTCGTGCCCAAGGGAAGTACGTCTTAGTTGGAGGGGTGTGGAAAGGCAAAGGCACTCCAACGCACGGTTGTGCTCACCCTATTCTCCTTGAGCTTATCTGGTGAGGGAGATGCTGATACGTCCATTTTGCATCACTATTTTATATTTTTATTTTCTGTAATTCATTGATATATTTCATGTTATGATGCATCACTTATGTTATTTTATCTTATTTTGCATGTTTTGTATTTTTTGGAGAATAAACGCCGGGACCAGAAATCTGATGGAAAAAATACCGTCGAGATACCCTATTTCAGAAGATCAGAAGAAGAGGGGGATATCAGAGGAGTCTTAGAAATTCTGAGGAGGAAATCAGCCAGAAGGGCACCCGGAGGGGGCCACCTGGGGCCCACACCACCAGGCGGCGCCCCCTAGCCGCGCCTGGGGGTGGTCTGGCCCCCTTGGCCCACTCCTGGGCGCCCGCTTTCGCGTATTTGACGGGAACGCTAAGCCCCAGAACATCATCAAAGAATTATTCTGCCGCC
Organism: Alopecurus myosuroides; assembly: GCA_028641055.1. NCBI lineage: Eukaryota > Viridiplantae > Streptophyta > Magnoliopsida > Poales > Poaceae > Alopecurus > Alopecurus myosuroides. Next base: position 500,932,712 of record CM054059.1, read on the forward strand.
GCCTCGGATTGGAAAACAATAGAGAGAGAAAAGCTCTCCAGCGGGGAGAAATATGCCAGGGAAATTCCTCCCCGGAGAGGGGGAATCATCGCCATCATCACCTTCATCGCTCCGGGCATCATCAAGATCTTCATCGTCATCATCATCACCACCACCACCATCACCCTCATCATCCATCTTCATCCCGTTGTAACAATTAGGGGTCTTTATCATTGCTCTTCACTAGATCTCTCTCCCGGTGTGGATTACTTGTTAGTAGTTGATGCTTGTGAGATTTATCGTTGTTTACACTTTATGACCAGATTGTTATTATCCATTATATCACCTTTGATTATGATCCATATGATGTCTTGTGAGTAGTTCGTTTAGTTCTTGAGGACATGGGAGAATTCATGATGTTAGTAGTTGAATTATGTTGAAGTAATGTCCCGTGGTTCGGTATTTAAGTTGTGGTGCTATTCTTCTAGTGGTGTCATGTGAACGTCGACTATATGATACTTCACCTTTATGGGCCTAGGAGGATGCATTGTGTATTTGGCTACTAATTATAGGGTTGCCGGAGTGACAGAAATCTAAACCTCTGTTAGGAAACCAATGCACGAGGGAGTGTAGGATCCCGAAGTTTTTAAGGTTGTGGTTAGATTTATCTTAGGACAGCTCTGGGTGTCCCCCGGGGGAACAAAATTTTCCATCCCCCGGGTCCCCAAGCTGACACGTGTCCTTTTTCCCAACTAAGTCTTACATTTGCTCTGTGTAGCAAATTAATGTCCCTCTTTTGCTCCTAGGTAGCAAAAAAGCGATTCGTGAAAAATTAAAAGAAAATGTCAGACCTCGTCGGAGACCTCGCCGGAGTTATTATAGCAAAAAAAAGTGCTACTGTAGCAAAATCAACTTCGCCGGAGACATCGCCGGGAGACTCTCGCCGGATGATCTCATAGCAATAAACTTATACTGTTGTAGCAAAAAATTAGAATAATAATAGCAAAAAATTTGTCGTATTGTAGCAAAACAATGACCTCGCCGAAGATATTGCTGGAGTTCTAGTAGAAAAAAAATGTACAAAAATAGCAACAAAAATACATGATTGTAGCAAAATTCTAAAAATAATCCGAAACACGAAAACCCCATTGCTGGCCTTCGGGAGAACCATTGTAGCACCATCGGTGCTCCATCTTAGCACCGCCACAAACTCCAAGTAGCACCTCCGTGCTGCGGGAACCACACCAGCAGTAGTCTATCCTCTACTTGTGCCGCTACCCCCTCCGTCCAGCCTCCCCCGCACAAAAAAGTCCCCAAAAAACGCGAACTGGGCGAGCTCGCGGCGCCGCCCGGCAGGATCAACCCACTCAGCGGCTTCTGCGCGGCCACGCGGACCTTCCACAACGTCTGCGTCGCCGGCGCGCTCCCGCCAGAGTCGCTCCCAACGACGGTCGCGGCGTACGCCTTCTCCCTCCTCCCGTCCCAGCTCCCCGACCGTCCCGCGCTCGTCGACACCGTCCGCTCCCTCGCCCGCGTCGTCTATCTTCGAGTCGTCCTCGACCGCAACCGTGTGGGCGCCCAAGGCAAGTGCGGAGCTCCGGCGGCCTCTTCTTCAACCGAGGAACCGCGTCGCCGTCCCCGCACGGAGCATCTCCCCCTGGTCAACGGCGGTGGCGGTGGGTGCAGGTGCGGGTGTGGCGGGGGCCAACGCTCCTGGTATTTCTTCATTTCATGGAGATAGGTGAGGCCGTGAGGGAGGAGGAAGAAATAGGACGAGATGCGGTTAGGAGATAAAGGCGTGGTGGGTCCAGCTATTTTGACGTGCGTGATGGAGCCGGGGGACGCGATCGCGCGATCCCCGGGATGATTGTTAGCTTTTTCCTTTATCTTGATTACTTTCTTGTATTTGCGGATGCTGACGAGGGGTATAATCACAAGTATGTATTAGTCCTAGTTGGGCACTGCTAGCATAGGTTCACCCATACAACACTTCACGAACAAATAAATATTAATCAACCGTAATGAAGCGAAAGCACTTGACGAAATTCCCATGTGTCCTCGAGAACGTTTGATAATCATAAGTAGAACAACCGGCTTGTCCTTTGCTCTCAAAAGGATTGAGCCACTTGAAAGTGCATGGTTCCCCCATATGTGGTTTTGGTAATTAATGACAATCCTTATGGACTAATGTTTGCATTGAGTTATCTTTGTAGATCTTGTTCATAGGAAATAATGGAGTTCATGTGTTGAACTCTATTAGCTTCCTTGATGGCCATTGTTACATTCAAGGATTTATATGAAGAATGGTCATGGTTTGAGTTGAGCTTATTGCTAGTGTGTCTTGAAGAAAAGGATTAGGTGATCTTTCATTATCTTCTTCAAGACATCATCTTTAGAAGTGAGAAGCAAAGATACAAGTTTGATCAAGCAAGCGATCAACACACAAAGCTACAAGTTGTACCAAGTGGGATTGTGTATCTCATGGTATGGTAAGCAATTGTCAATATAGCTTTGTGAACTAACCCATGATATGTGTGTGTCGCATCTCTATGTGTGGTTAGGTATCTTTCCATGGGCATGAACCTAAAGGAAGATTTCTTTAGCCCATGGACTATGTCGTCGTCAAGCGGTGTTTGTCATCGACCTTGACGTGGAAGCTCAAGTGAAGCATCTAGAAGATATCCTATGCTTGATGCTTGCCACCCTTTTGGAGATTGTGGCCTTGTGAAGATTTGCCGAAGGGTCTCTCCCATAATGGTGTATGGGGGAGCTAGTCTCTCCCATAATGGTGTATGGGGGAGCAACTTGCAAGTCTTCATCAAGCGGAGTTTGTGCTAGCAAGCGCAATCAAGAAAGAGGATCCAACTTGAGAGAGTCAAGATCGTCATCATCTAGCTCAAGTGGAATGCTCAAGGCAAAGGTATAATCTTGATAGGTTTTCTATTTTACCGGTCTCGTGTCTTTGGGAGACCGGGTTATAGGATAGATAGTCGTACTATCAAGAGGGGCTCTCAAGTGAGTAACTCGATCGAATCGTTATGGAGAGCTCAAACCTTTGCATACTTTGCATATCATCTTTCTTGGTTCTTATTTGGCTTTTGTCTCCTTTGGGTTTTAGTGCTTGTCGTGATCTTCATGACAAGCCTTGGTTTCTCGAAAACGGATTTCATAAGAAAAACTTGTTGCGTTTTCGGTGGTGAAAATATTCCGTTCGTCTTTGAGAATGTTCCCACACCTTCCATGTGTGGTAACTTCTCCATACTTTGAGGTATCAATATTTTCACTTTTTGTTTGGATACTCCTTGTTGTTATCTTTCCAATGCAATTGGATTTACCTCGTTCGGAGTTCTTTTGCAAAAGTTATGAAGTTTCTAGTTGAGCCATTTTTCGGTACTGACATGAACCGGATTATTGGAAACCGGATTTTTCGGGGCATACCGGATAATCCGGTTTCGACGGATTTCAGACCAGTTTTCGTTCTGGAGTGAACCGGATTATTTGATCCGGATTATTCACTTCGGACCGGATATTCCGGTCCCAAAATTCCTGCACAACGGCTAGTTCTTGTGGGGACCTATTTAAGGGGGCTTTCTTCCCCATTGGTCCCCAAGCATTCCAAGCACGTTTTTCCCCTTCTCTCCCACCATTGTTGACCTTGGAAATCTTGCCCCTCTCCCAATCCCTCCTATGATTCTTGCATATCTTTGAGGGAGAAGGTAGAGGAGATCTAGATCTACATTTCCACCAATCCATCTTCCTTCTTAGTGAGGGAAACTTAGTAGATCTTGATCTTGGAGTTCTTGGTGTTTCTCCTCCATTGTTCTTCCTCTCTTATTCCCCCATAAGCATTTGTTGCTTTGTTGGAATTTGAGAGTGAAGGATTTGAGCACTTGTGCTCTTGCCATTTGCATCGGTTGCATCGGTTTGCTCTCTCCACGAGGATTCGTGGAAGTTGAAAGTTTGTGAGCTTGTTACTCTTGGGTCTTGGACCCTAGACGACTTGTGGTGTTCTTGGGAGCCTCCAATTGAGTTGTGGATGCGTGCCCCAAGATTGTGGTGACACCGAGAGCCTCCAATTGAGTTGTGGATGCGTGCCTCGGGTTTGAAGGTTGCCATATAGTGGAAGGTGAACTAGGCCTTTGTGGCGGGGTTCATCGGAGAATAGGGTGAGGCCTTTGTGGCGTTGAGTAGGCCTTCGTGGTGAGCTCACACCCCTCCAACGAGACGTACTCCCCTTTGTGGGAGGAACTCGGGAATACATCATCGTCTCCGTGTGCCTCGGTTATTTCTATACCCGAGCTTTTTACTTATGCAATTTACATTGTGATAGCCTTCGAGCTTGAAGTTATATATCTTGCTATCACCTTGTTACTTGTCTTGCTTAGCATAAGTTGTTGGTTCATCTAGTTTATCCTAGAATATTTAGGTTGTATGCTTGTTAATTTAAACACCTAGTTTATTTCCGCATTTAGCAAGCCTTAACCGGAAAAGTTTTAATCGCCTATTCACCCCCCCCCCCTCTAGGCGACGTCGTTGTCCGTTCAATTGGTATCAGAGCCTCGTCTCTCTTTATTAGGCTTTACATCCTAGAGAGTACGATGTCGTTTAGAGAAATAGAACATGATCCCGCTTTTATATTCTATGGTAGAAACTTTGATGTTTGGAAAATTCGCATTCTTAATTTTCTTGAGGACATGGGTCCAAAGTATGTTAAGAGAATTGTAGATATGGATTTTCCTCCTCCAAAGGATTCTCAAGATTTATCTTTAGAGGATGAGGAAAACTCTTATCTCGATACTCTTGTATCTAATGGTCTCTTGTGCATTTTGAGCGATGTAGTTATTAAATCAATCATGCCTTTTCGGAACGCTCATGAGCTATGGACAAAACTTCAAGATATATATGAGTTGTCCAATATTATTGAGGATGATTGTTCTCCATCCACTTCCGGCCGTGATGAGTTCACGTCTTTCTCCACTCCACCAACATGTGATTTGTCACAAGGTAATGATATGGTGAGTGGTGATAGAAATTGCATTGTGGATAGTGAATTTGCTATTGACTATACTTCATCCCTATCCCATTGCAATGATCTATCTTTGGACTTAATATCTTCTAGCACTCAAAATTCCATACATGCTAGTATTGATAGTCCTTGCATATCATGTAATAGTTGTTCAACTAAATCTCATGATGATATGCTTCCTATGTCTTGTTTTCATGAAAATAATGCTTCCATTTCCTCTAGTACGTGTGTGGCTAACAATGTAGAGAAATCCCATTTTTTTGTGGAACAAGACATGGACCTTAATGGCTCTTCTAGTATATCTTCATCATCGCCATCCATTTCTCATATGTGCCTTATGGCTAGGGATTCAAAGGTATCACCACCTTTGGAACCCACTACATCTTGTGATGATGAGGATGAGGATATATTTTATGGAGAGTTTGAGGACGAAGACTCTTTAATGGAGAAGGGTGAGTTGGTTCTTCTTGATCTCCCTAAAGGTAGTAAAGCTATCACTCCTTTTAGTGAAATATTGGCTTTTGCTATTTATAGCGCTAAAATAATTGAAACTAAAGGTGAGATTGAAAGAAGTGATGCCGATGAAAAGGCATCCCTCACTATGTCTCTTGAGGAAGAGTATGAGCTCCGAGTTACTCTTGAGGAGAAACTTGAATCTATGGAGGAGCTCTATAATGAACAAATAGCCTATCTCACTAAAGCACGTGACCATACCAATGCTAAATATAAAGTGCTTAAAAATGAAAAGGTTGAATTTGTTATTGGCAATGCTAATCTAATTGAGGAAAACTCTAGGTTAAATAATGAGCTTGCCAAGTTATCTTCTTCTATTTCTAATGATGCTTGTGCTACTAACTCCACATCTTGTGAAGCATCTATTTTGAAGGAGAATGTTGAGCTAAGGGCTCAACTTGAGTTGATGTCTAGCAAGTGTGGTAAGTTGGAAGAAAGCCATGAAAAGCTATCTAGCTCTCATGAGGATCTTCTAGCATCCCATACTAAGCTAAAATTAGCTCTTGAGGCTATCACTACAAAGGTAACATCTTGTGAGCCTCATGTGGATACTAGCACAATATCTTCTAATAATGCTATATTGACTTGTGCTCGTATTAGTAATTCATCCTCCCATAATGTTTCTACATCTTGTGATGAATTGCTTTCCTTGCCTTGTTGCTCTAACAATGAAGCATCTACTTCCTCTAGCTCTTGTGTTGATTCTAACCATGTAGAGGAAATTAAAGAGCTCAAGGCCCAAGTCACTTCTTTGAAGAAAGACTTGGAAAAGTGTCATGAAGGGAGTTCCACACTTGACAAGATGTTGAGAGTGCGAAGACTTCCCAATGACAAGAGTGGACTTGGATTCAACTCCCATCTCAAGAACAAGTCAATTATTGACAAGAAGAAGGGCCAAGAACAAGTCAAAGATCCGGCCAAGATTATTTGCTTCAAGTGCAAGATTAAAGGGCACCATGTTAGATCTTGCCCTTTGAAGAAGAAGCCTCTTAGTGAGAAGCAACTAGGGAAGAGGCCTCTTGTTCAATCTCATGCTCAACCACGAGTTGAACAACGGCCACCTCCTAAGAAGACTCAAGCCAATGCTCCTCTTGTTGAGAAGCCTATTGAGAAGAAAGAAAAGAGTCGATGTTGCTACCTTTGTCGCAAGAAGGGACACTTTGCTTCTTCATGCACTAATGGTACATTATCCAACCCTATCCTTGTTGATGATGTTTATTCCATTAGGAAGGATAATGTGGGCAATGTGTTTGCCAAGTATGTTGGTACTCCAAGTGGTGTCAAGAAAAGAACCATTTGGGTTGCCAAACCTATTGTGACTAACCTCTTAGGACCCAACTTGGTTGGGGACCAACAAGCTCAAACTTGATCAATAGGTGTTATTGGAGGGCATTGGAGACTTGGCTATTTTATGAAGAATTAAGGGATCTTCATCAATTATATGTCCTCAAGCCAAGTCACTTGGATTATATATATCTCTTGCCCATTGTTCCTCCAAGCGGTAACTTGTATTTAATTCTATATACATTGAAAGTTGCTTGCTCCCTTGCATATGTTAGTTTTGTTTCTAGCATGTGTTTGTATATGTTGTGCTTCCTACTTACCTATCTTGAGTAATCTAGTTATGTTTGTTGGTTTGCACTCCATGTACTTGTGTTCTTTGTGTTGAGCCTTCAATGCTTTCATTGCTTATCTTAGTTGGCTCTTTGGGAGATTAATGGACTATCCCATTTTGGGGGAGTAATATGCTTTGCACTTTACTATCCTAAAATGTGTGTACATGAGGAATACCACTTAGTGTTGATATATCAATATTATCTATTCTCTATGTGGTATGTCATTCTCATGAGAAATTCATTTCTAAAATGTCCATTAACTTTCTCTAGTTGAATTTATTTTCTTTGCCTCTTGTTAAAAAATGGATTATCACATTATGGGGGAGTAATAAGCTATGTGCGTATTACAAACCTAGAAAATGTGAACATGTGAGGTATTGCCACCTAGAGTTGATATTCTAGTTATCTTGTTCCTTTGTGGCATGTTGCTCAAACAAGTTCCATATTTGCTTAAAATATTTTGTGTCACTCTTCTTTGGTATCTTGTTTGTTAGAGAGTTTCTTGTTGCCTTGCTATTCGGTTTTTATTTGAAGCCTTCAAGAATCTCTATCTAAGCATGTTTTTTTTTCTATCTTTTACCACATGCTTATGTTTTGTGAATATGATTGTGAACAAATCTACCACCGAGAAATATCTCCATCCATCTCTTGTCTTTGACAAGTTATAATAATTTGTGGTAAAGTTTCTTGATCATATTTACTTTGGCCATTGCTCTAAAATTTGCCTTATTTCTTGCCAAGGATTTGTTTGGTTCAAACTCCTTTGTGTCTTCCTTGGTCTACTCAAAATTTGTTTTATGCTTTCTTGAGTTAGGAAAAGCAATGATCCCATACTTGTGCACTTGTGTTCAAAGTCATATTTCTTTGGGTTGCACTATTCTTGGGGAAGCTATCCTACATTGAGTAGATCACCATTATTTAAATTGGTATTGCATCTAATTGATTTTATTTAAACATGACTAGTGTTTGAATAATATATATGGAGAGTAATGATTCCATTGTGTGCATTTTGTATTCAAATGCAAGATCATAAATAATGCACTATTATTGGAAGAACTATCCTATATGCGTTTGAACACTTGTTGTCTTTAAATTTGTTTGTTGTCCCAATGACTTGTCTCGTTGGAAGACAAACACTTTTCGTCTTGGTACTTTGTGTGCTATCATGAAAAGTGTAGAGGGTTTGTTCACTCTTTTATGTTTTTTTTGTATCCTCTCTATGTTGGTTTCCTAAATCATGTGTTGATTTGGGTCTTGATATATTTTGGACAATTCTCTTTCTTTTCACTCTTGTGAGTGGCTTCTTGGTTTAATTAGTTCTTTGTCCAATTTGTATCTTGTTTTGGTTCTTGAAAGTTTTGTGCATGCATATTTACTATGTAGATATTTTGGCATGCTTACTTTCGTTGATCCAATATATAGGATAAACTCCATCAAATCCTAAATGGCTAAGATGTGCATGAAATTCAAATTCATATTAATATGCACATATTTATGTGGAGTTTGTCCTATGTATTGTAGTTGTTCTAACTACTTTGGACCCAATGAGTTTGGGTACCATTTTGTACTTGAATTTTGTTTTAGGTACAATGGAGATACATTGGTTGCTTGCTCCATTCATAAGGAAGGTGTTCTCACCATGGTATTATAGGAGTCAAGCTTCGATGATTATCAAACTCGCATCCTCTTCATCACCAATGTCGTCTCGGTAACAAGTATCTATCTCATGCATACATTTCTAGATTTCAACCTTGTGTAGGTTGCTTCTTGGCATGATTTCCCTTGTTGCAATTTCATTTGGTTCTTGCAAATGTCTTTTCAAAAGCATCTTTATTGCAACTATGAGTAAGCCGTGATGATTACATACTAAGGGGATATTTAAATGATTCACCAATCCCAAGTATATTAATCTAGCAACTTCTACTTGAAGTATCTCATATGAAATATTGATGAATTCTCAAAAACCATTTGAAAATCTTTTGTGATATGCGTTACCTTTCTCGAAGGATTCCAACTATCACTTTTCCCTTGTGATATTTGTGATGCTTTGATGAGTTTTGTGTGTTCATCTATATCCCCTTAAGATTAAACTAAGCTTAGTGCTTTGCTTTCAAGCAAAAAATCTTATTGGTATATTAATGAACCTCTCTTGGATATCATGTTCTTCACCTTTGTACCTATTTTGTGTGTGCATGTTTCTTTGTGGATATATATCTTTGTGATTGTTGTTCACTTAGAAACTTATACACACGATAATAGTTACATCTTTAATTGATATTCTTTTTTTTGTGACCACATTTTATTACTTTATATTCCTTTGTGGTTCCTAAAAGGCACAAGCTTTGCTTTTGGTTTGGTATTCCTTTTGCATCTTAATAAGCTTGTGGACCTATGTGCTTTATCATTTGATGGTTTGTGTGTATGGGAAAGACATGATATGCACTATGTGCCTCCTATATTGAAAGACTATGTTGATGATTCTATCATCCTATTAGTCTCCTAAAAATGTTTTTCCTTGTCACACGCATCTATTTCGGTTGAGTAAGTCTTTATTTGTCACGTCTTGATCTTCATTGCTCAACTTTTGTTTGTTTGCAAGTTGCTTTGATTCATTTCCAATCCATTCGCTTGCACTTGTTTGTGTTCAAAATTATCTAGAAGGGAGTGATGATTCCATGTTGTGCACATTATATAGTCATTCAAATCTAACATTGTGCATGTACCTTGGGGAGTTCCCTCTTGATTTTCTAGAACACTTGGTTGATCCTATCAAAATATTGATGTTGGTCAATCGGTTTTTCGGATCCTTGTGGTTGGTTGCTTCTTTGTGAAAGTATCCTTCAATTTTACTTTGCTTATAAATCTTTGGATCCTCAATATAGTTTGATCTCCCTCCATCTATTCATAGTTGGAGATATGCACTTGATTTCACTCATATCATGAGGAATGCATACACTATGGGGGAGCTCTTACTATATTGGCCTTCTAATCTTTTTTCCCATTTCGGCAATGGATGCCAATGGGGGAGAAGTTTAGAGGGTTTAAGGGAATTTGGTTTATGCTTTAGTTTCGTTCTTAAGCATTTGCCTTTCCATGCTATTGCATCCTTGCTCTTGTTTAGCATGTTTGCTTCATTCATCATATAAACCCTCGTAAAAAGGGATTGTCATCAATTACCAAAATGGGGGAGATTGAAAGTGCATGGTTCCCCCATATGTGGTTTTGGTAATTAATGACAATCCTTATGGACTAATGTTTGCATTGAGTTATCTTTGTAGATCTTGTTCATAGGAAATAATGGAGTTCATGTGTTGAACTCTATTAGCTTCCTTGATGGCCATTGTTACATTCAAGGATTTATATGAAGAATGGTCATGGTTTGAGTTGAGCTTATTGCTAGTGTGTCTTGAAGAAAAGGATTAGGTGATCTTTCATTATCTTCTTCAAGACATCATCTTTAGAAGTGAGAAGCAAAGATACAAGTTTGATCAAGCAAGCGATCAACACACAAAGCTACAAGTTGTACCAAGTGGGATTGTGTATCTCATGGTATGGTAAGCAATTGTCAATATAGCTTTGTGAACTAACCCATGATATGTGTGTGTCGCATCTCTATGTGTGGTTAGGTATCTTTCCATGGGCATGAACCTAAAGGAAGATTTCTTTAGCCCATGGACTATGTCGTCGTCAAGCGGTGTTTGTCATCGACCTTGACGTGGAAGCTCAAGTGAAGCATCTAGAAGATATCCTATGCTTGATGCTTGCCACCCTTTTGGAGATTGTGGCCTTGTGAAGATTTGCCGAAGGGTCTCTCCCATAATGGTGTATGGGGGAGCTAGTCTCTCCCATAATGGTGTATGGGGGAGCAACTTGCAAGTCTTCATCAAGCGGAGTTTGTGCTAGCAAGCGCAATCAAGAAAGAGGATCCAACTTGAGAGAGTCAAGATCGTCATCATCTAGCTCAAGTGGAATGCTCAAGGCAAAGGTATAATCTTGATAGGTTTTCTATTTTACCGGTCTCGTGTCTTTGGGAGACCGGGTTATAGGATAGATAGTCGTACTATCAAGAGGGGCTCTCAAGTGAGTAACTCGATCGAATCGTTATGGAGAGCTCAAACCTTTGCATACTTTGCATATCATCTTTCTTGGTTCTTATTTGGCTTTTGTCTCCTTTGGGTTTTAGTGCTTGTCGTGATCTTCATGACAAGCCTTGGTTTCTCGAAAACGGATTTCATAAGAAAAACTTGTTGCGTTTTCGGTGGTGAAAATATTCCGTTCGTCTTTGAGAATGTTCCCACACCTTCCATGTGTGGTAACTTCTCCATACTTTGAGGTATCAATATTTTCACTTTTTGTTTGGATACTCCTTGTTGTTATCTTTCCAATGCAATTGGATTTACCTCGTTCGGAGTTCTTTTGCAAAAGTTATGAAGTTTCTAGTTGAGCCATTTTTCGGTACTGACATGAACCGGATTATTGGAAACCGGATTTTTCGGGGCATACCGGATAATCCGGTTTCGACGGATTTCAGACCAGTTTTCGTTCTGGAGTGAACCGGATTATTTGATCCGGATTATTCACTTCGGACCGGATATTCCGGTCCCAAAATTCCTGCACAACGGCTAGTTCTTGTGGGGACCTATTTAAGGGGGCTTTCTTCCCCATTGGTCCCCAAGCATTCCAAGCACGTTTTTCCCCTTCTCTCCCACCATTGTTGACCTTGGAAATCTTGCCCCTCTCCCAATCCCTCCTATGATTCTTGCATATCTTTGAGGGAGAAGGTAGAGGAGATCTAGATCTACATTTCCACCAATCCATCTTCCTTCTTAGTGAGGGAAACTTAGTAGATCTTGATCTTGGAGTTCTTGGTGTTTCTCCTCCATTGTTCTTCCTCTCTTATTCCCCCATAAGCATTTGTTGCTTTGTTGGAATTTGAGAGTGAAGGATTTGAGCACTTGTGCTCTTGCCATTTGCATCGGTTGCATCGGTTTGCTCTCTCCACGAGGATTCGTGGAAGTTGAAAGTTTGTGAGCTTGTTACTCTTGGGTCTTGGACCCTAGACGACTTGTGGTGTTCTTGGGAGCCTCCAATTGAGTTGTGGATGCGTGCCCCAAGATTGTGGTGACACCGAGAGCCTCCAATTGAGTTGTGGATGCGTGCCTCGGGTTTGAAGGTTGCCATATAGTGGAAGGTGAACTAGGCCTTTGTGGCGGGGTTCATCGGAGAATAGGGTGAGGCCTTTGTGGCGTTGAGTAGGCCTTCGTGGTGAGCTCACACCCCTCCAACGAGACGTACTCCCCTTTGTGGGAGGAACTCGGGAATACATCATCGTCTCCGTGTGCCTCGGTTATTTCTATACCCGAGCTTTTTACTTATGCAATTTACATTGTGATAGCCTTCGAGCTTGAAGTTATATATCTTGCTATCACCTTGTTACTTGTCTTGCTTAGCATAAGTTGTTGGTTCATCTAGTTTATCCTAGAATATTTAGGTTGTATGCTTGTTAATTTAAACACCTAGTTTATTTCCGCATTTAGCAAGCCTTAACCGGAAAAGTTTTAATCGCCTATTCACCCCCCCCCCTCTAGGCGACGTCGTTGTCCGTTCACCACTTGCTGTAATATTATTTATTGTATTTTATTTACTCGCACTTTATTTATCTGCTATATCAAAACCTCAAAAAACCCGTTTGCTTGTGTTACAGTGAATCCTCTATCCAACCTGCTTGTCAACACCTTCTACTCCTTGCTGGGTTCGACACTCTAATTTATCGAAAGTACTATGATACACCCTCTATACTTGTGGGTCATCAGATGCCCGTTTCCACTATGAGGTCCTCTTGAAAGCGGTGACCAAACCTTACACTAGGTTGAGGCTATCTCCACAACTTAATTGGAGGTGCTCAACGAAGATCAACCAAACCTTCTTTCAAAAAGGTGCAAACCATCTAGGATACTCAAGGCACCCAAGAGAACAAGCTCCCCGATGGCCAAGCACCGGATAGTAGCAACGCTCTCAGGTGCCCAAGAACCCAAGAGTAACAAGCTTCTCAAACTTCACTTCCACATATCACCGCGGAGAACTCAAATTGATGCGCCTAATTTAATTGTAAAAAACACACAAAGTGGTCAAGTACTTCTCTCCCAAATCCCACCAAAGCAACTAATGATATGGAGGGAGGAAGGAGGAAGAACAAGGAAAACAACTAATAAATCCCAAGATCTATATCCAATGAATTCCCCTCTCTAAGAGGAGAGAATTATTGGTGGAATAGTGGATCTAGATCTCCTATCTATTTTCCCTAAAAAGGGGCAAGAATCATTGGAGGGATTGAGAGAAACCCAAATTCTTGAGGGTCAACAGTAGTGGAGAGAGAAAATGGTCTGGGCAACCTCCTCTTGAGGAAGATGAAGGTTATTTATAGCTTTCCACGAAATATGGCCGTTGTAGCTCTCTGGGCTGGAATTATCGCACATAACCCGGAAATTTCCGGACGACCCAAGACCCCCTGGGGCGCAAATGCCCACTCTCTGTTACTAGGCCGGATATTTGCCCCGGAAATTTCCAGCCTTGGACCAGAATTTCCGCCCCTTGGAAACTGACAAACATTGATAAGAAAACAGTCATATCTTTTGCATCCCGATTTCGTTTTCGACGTTCTTGGGTTTGTTGAAATAACAACGACGAGCACTACAAGAATATGCAGAGAAACATCATAGTAAAAAAATAGAGGATAAAACCAAATGGGAAATGTATAGACCTCTCTGTAAGATAGGAACAGGCAAAACCTCCAATAATAAAAGCGCAATAAGTTTTTCATACAAAATCCGTTTTTGATGAACTTGAGCTTTACATGAGGAACATGAAAATATCTAAAACCACATATTTAGAAAAACCAAATAAGAACTGAGAAACGTGATGCCAAGGATGCAAAGGTTTTAGCTCTCTACGAACGATACGATCAAGCAACTCATTCGAGAGCCCCTCTTGATAAAAAGATTATCTATCCTATAACGTGGTCTATCTACTAACATCATGAGACCGGTAAAATAGAAAACCTATAAATATAATACCTTTTCCTTGAGCGTTTCAGTCAAGCTAGATGATAACGATCTTAATCACCTCAAGTTGGACCGACTTTGTTGATTGCGTTTCGCTTCGTGAAGACTTGTAAATTGCTCCCCCATAAGCTAATATGTGATAGCTTCCCACATGTACATCTTCACTTGATAATAATCTCCATATTGGTGGAAAGCATCAAGCATATGAACTCTTCTTGATGCTCATCTTGAACTTGCACTTCAAAATCTCTTTGATGACGATCATCACTTGCCGTCCATGGGCTATATGGAATATCTATTTTGATGCAAGACTCATGGGAAGAAACCACGAGATCACATGATCCCAGTTGGTACATCATTTAGCTTTGTGTGTTGATCAATCTTGAATCCATTCTTTGCGCTTCGACTTGATCAACCAAGTATCTTCTCTTTATTCATGATGATGATGTATTGAAGGTAAACATGAATGTTCACACAATCTCCTTCAAGACATACTTGGATCCAAAACATGGAGTTTAAGTGGTGCCAATGGATAAACCTACAAGAATATCTCAATGCAAACATTATTCTATAAGGATTGTCATTAATTACCAAAAAACACACATGGGGCACCATGCAATTTCAATCTTCCCCATTTTGGTAATTCATGATAATACCTTTTATGAGGGTTTATACAATGAATTAAGCAAACATACAAAGAAATAAACATGAATGCATGAGCATGGACGACAAAAATTCTGAAGAACGAAACCAAAGAATTAAACCAGGTTCCCTTAAACCCTCTAAACTTCTCCCCCATTGGCATCCATTGCCGAAATGGGAGGAAAAATGTAGAAGGACAATATAGTAAGAGCTCCCCCACAATTTTTGCATTTCTCATAATATGAGTGAAGACAAATGCATATTCAATGACGAATATATATATAAGGAGATCGAATTATATTGAGGATCCAAATATTGCAAATAATATTATGTTCCTTTAACACTTCTTCTAGGAGGAGGAACACAAACAAAGGATCTTAAAAACCAATGGAACCAAAGATTTTATGATTTTTAGCGAAATAGTGTTCTAAAGAAAATGATGAAGCTCCCCAATGTTCATGAACTATTTAGATTTTTTACATTTGAATACAAAGTGCACTAACATGGAATCATCACTCCCCCAATATCCTCTAAAGCACAAAACAAGCGCAAGAGAGCGTAAGAAGCAAACTAGGCATATCACTTCAAGAAAATGAATGAATGACTGAGCAAAAAAGATACCAAATGAAGGGAACGCCATGAAACAAGGCACAACCAAACATAAGGAAACCAACATGCCCACCAAGGTAAACATGAGAGACAAAAATCCTCAAAATCAAATGAGTGCACATGATGAAATAAGATAAGACAAGCACTCATAAGGCAAATACTTTCCGGAGTCACCAAAAATAGAAAAGGGTACAAAAGAGATGGACTCTAAAGGAATAAGATGCCAAATGTAAATGGAGCTCCTATTATGTTTAGAAGTTTCTAAGTAGACAACAATCATGATGATATACATCCAAAAAGAAGCATGTACACACAAAATAGTTACGAAAGTAAAGAGCATGATATCCAAGAGAAAGTCATGAATACATCAATAATATCTCTTTATTGAAGCATAGCACAAAGCATAACACATCAAAGACATCACAAATATCAATAGGGGAAAAAGAGATAGTTCCAATGTTTTGATAGAAGCAAGTATCACACTCCACCACCTTGGTCACGACCTTGGACTTCAAAGCAACGAAGGCCCCTTTGTGCATTCCAATAGCACGAGCACGAGTGTCTTTAGCAAGCTTTGTTTGAACTTGAAAGGAGTCCATCTCTTGCATAACCTCACTTAAAGTCATGAGATGATAGTTGTGTCTTCCTTGAAGGCTCTTCAAGTCCACGGGCTCAAATGGCACGAGGGCACTCACATACTTCCTCTTGATCCAAGCATTATTAACATGAGTGGCACCAAGACCAATAAATGCGGTAGCAAGGGTCATGAGTCTTTGGTACATGTCCTCATGGCTTTCACCATCATGCATATAGAACCATTCGACTTCATTGCTCAAGGCATCAAACCTATTCCTCTTCATGCTTTAATTTCCCTCAAACATGGATACAACAACAACTCGTGTTTCCTTGGCGGTGGAGAATTGTTGAATGTGTGGCATGATCTTCTCACCCGCGACTTGTCGAATCATGTGCAACACGGTTAAATTGAGTGGAAAATCAACCACTTCTCTTCTTGTCAAGTTCTTCGGATCAACCAGCTTGTACCCATCTTCAATAACTCTCCATAGCTCAATGCAAGAAGAGTTGAAGTGAGTTTTCATGAAATATTGCCATTATCCAAAAGAATGTGCATCAATTTTAGAAGGGTCACCCCTATTGTTTATATGAGGATGTGGGATAGGAGGATTGGGAGAGTACCGACCGGGAACCTTATGGTAATCTTCCTTTCCTTCCTCTCCCTTAGACGATGAAGGTTTCTTAGGAGGAGGAGTTTCACTTTTAGTGTCACCATCATCCTCCTCACTTTTGCCATCCATAATTACTTATGGAGACTATACCGAGGGGGAAGCCGTTCCCTTGGCCTTCAAGAGTTGCACCATCAGTCACGCAAATCTTTCATTTGATCCTCCATGGAGGAAGTCAAAGAATTTTGTAATTCCTTGAGATCATCCATGGTGGCCGGTGCCGCGAACACGGTATCTCCCTTTTCGATGGTCATACTATACTCTTAGGCGGTTAAGCCCGAAATAAGAGTTGAGGCTTTGATACCAATTGAACGTATATTATGGGCACCTAGAGGGGGGTTGAAAATGTGCTACTTCCAAATTTTCATACCTTTTCGATTTAGGCTTGGCACAAAGGTAAATTCTCTAGATATGTAACTAAGGTGAATTTACCTATATGATAAGAGCTACAGTAAGCAAAATATAAACACAAAGTAAAGGTAAAGAATAGAAGGAACCGATAAGGGAAGCACGCATACAAAGATGTATTCCCGAGTCCCCCCCTTTAAGGGGTGTACGTCTCGTTGGGGGAGGGGTGTGAGTTTAGCCATGAAGGCCTACTAAACTCCACAAAGACCTCACCATATTCTCCGATGAACTTTGCCACAAAGGACTAGTTCACCTTCCACTATTGATTCCCTTCGAGGGGGAAATCGGTGCATTTACAATGAGCTTGAGGCACACACCCACAAACCGAATTGGGGGCTTCCAAGAACACCAAAAATCTGCTACAAATAACAATCGAGTAACAATAGAGTCTAGGTTTTCCAGAAGGAAATCCTATACACGAATCTCTCAAGTGAATGAGGGGGAAATGAAGAACGACTTGGTGAAGATGTAGATCAGGGCCTTCTCTTTCAATTCTCCAAAGATCAACGAGTTTGGGTGGAGGGATTGGGAGAAATCTATCTTTTGGTGAACTCAATTAATGGAGACTTGAATGCTTGACTAGCTAGCTCACTTGGGGAAAAGGATGGGTATTTATACCCCCTCAATAAATGTGGCCGTTGGAGTGCAAAATTGGGACCGGAAATTCTGATTCAAACTTGAACCAGAAATTCCGGTTGCTTGGTCAACTCTAGGTCTTCTCTCTTCGTGGCTTGACCGAACCGGAAATTTCGGAAATTTCCGGTACCCAACAGGACCAATATGGTTCTAGTCCTTAGCCATTTTTCTTTGAGTCTTCTACCGTGACCGGAAATTCCGATGCCACCAAAATTTCCGGTTGCAAATTTCAGGTACCTACCATGGCTAAAATATTTCTGGTGCTTAGCCATTTTTGCTAGACTTCTTCAGAATCGAATATTACAGTTGGACCAAAATTTCCGGCTGGAATTTCCGTTTAACTTTTGAAACTATGTAAGCTGATCAAACTTGTCACTTTTTGGTGTTTGATGCATATGAATAATATTTAACAACCTGCATCAATTAAGACCTGATTAATAGTATCGCTAGTATTGTTAACTAATACACAAAACACTAGGGATCTAAGAAATGCTCTTTCACCATCTTCGTCAGCGGGTTAGCACGCTTATCCTTGTTCATATTCTCATTGTTTATCTAATCTAGCACTTTGAATACCCAAATGGAAAAGGAAAAAAGAAAATTTGTAGTTTCCTATTTACCCCCTCTGGTCAACCATGTCGATCCTTTCAGCTGCATGTGCCAATTGGTCAACAACATCTCTAGCAGATCCCACAAAACGCGTCGACCCAAAAAATAACCGTCGCTTAGGGCGCCCGACCCCGAAACTCAGCGCGTCGAAATCCCGCCAAAATGGCCAACCCGTAAAAACGTTTTCGGGGTGCACAATATATTCACTTTGATACACCATATGTTTAGGTTTAGCGGCCGAATATCCCGCACCCCGAATCTCTAGGAAAATTTGGCGGTCCAGAAGTTTCAGCTTGCACCCTCTTTTCCGCCGCATGTTGGTGTATCGGGAAAGTAGACACGTTGTGTGGTGCCATTATTTCGAAAAGACATCATATGGAATTCCAGCTGACTACACCGATGAGTATCTTCGCATCGGTGAAGATACCATGCTCAAATGCGTACGGATGTTTGCCAAAGCTATGATCTAGACTTTTGGTCCCGAGTACCTCCAGGCTCTCAACGAGGAGGCCACAAAAAAGCTAATGGCCGCTAATGAAGTAAGAGGATGGTCGGGCATGCTTGCGAGTGTGCATTGCATGCACTGGAGGTGAAACAATTGCCCGACATATTGGCATGGGCAGTTCAACAGAAAATCACATGATCCCACTGTTGTTCTTAAAGTCGTGGCTTCCAAAGTCTTGTGGATTGACATTACTTTTTTGGATGGCCGGACTCTTTCAGTGACATCGATGTGTTGTAGATATTACATCTTTTTGCCCGACTTGCTAGTGGAGATGTTCCAGCTTGCAACTATACAGTCAATGGACATGAATATACAGGGGTATTACCTAGCAGGCTACATCTATCCTTCGCGAGCAACATTTCTAAAGACAATCACAAACCCACGACACAATCTCAAAAAGCATGGCGAAAGGATATTGAGAGGGCATTTGGTGTCTTGCAAGCTCGGTTTGCCATATTTGAGGTCCTGCTCGCCTATGGGATAAGAAATCCTTCTTAAATATCATGACGACTTGTGTAATTCTACACGACATGATTATTAAGGATGAGAGAGATTTAAACTTGGAAATTTTCTATGACAATATTGGAAGACACCTCCACCTCTGTATAACAAACAGAACGGAGAAGACACATCTGTCTAACAACCTGGACCCACGCGGAGCGGACCCACTGCGGAGAGACATATGAAGGAAACTAGAGTAACCGCAGCCATATAAGCTGGAACAGAAAATGGGCCGGCCCAAGAAAGTCATCCTTGAGCCAAATGAGAAATACAGAACGCGCGAGTGGTAGGGAGGAGGATCCAGCACAGCCTGCCTAATTAACGGGCCCCTTGTGCTGGGCCGTGACAGGCACGTTTAGCAGCAGGCCGGGCCCGTTGGCCAGGTATTCCGGATCGACAAGGACAGCAGACTTTCCCGCCAACTTTCCCCGCCAACAACGAAGTTCCCCGCCAATTTTCCCGCCACTCGCAGCGCCGCCTCCCTCTATTACCAGTCTCTCCCCACAATTCCCCTTCCCGCCGCAACCCTAGCCACACCTCGCCGCCACACTTCTGTTCCCCCCCCGAACCTTCTCCACCCGCGCGCATGGTAAGCAAGCGATCTCCCTCCCCTTCCCGCCTCTCCAGGAACCAAGCTTCCGCCGCCGCGGCTCGCGCGCAGTCCTCGCCTCTGGATCTAACGTTTCGTCGGTTGATTTCTTTTGCCAGGATGACTCGGAGAATAACGCGCCCTCGACGCCGGGCTCGCCGGGGTTCAGCACTGACCGCCTGCCACCCAACACCACCACAAGCCGAGGCGCCACTGACCCGTCCTCCTACTCGGACGACGATGGCGAGGCAGAGGTCGACCCCAACGTGCTTCCCGATGATGATGGTGCCGCCGTCATCGCCGACGAGGAGGAAGAGGACGGTGAAGACCTCTTCAACGACGACTACCTCAAGTAAGCTACACGTGTCGGAGCTATTAGATTTTCCGGATCTGGTACTCGTAATTTAATGCCGCCTTCAGAAGCTAGACAGGTTTAGTCCGTCAGATCTGGTAATTTGGTTGAGCTAATTTTGGCTTCCAGGAATGTAGGGGTTTCCGGCTTAGATTTACTTCAGGAATAGGCTGATTGTGGCACTTCGATACAAGGGAATAGTCAAAAACTTCACAAAAAATTCGCCTTTTGTGTCACCATTGTTGTTCTGTTAGCTGCTTGAACTTCATAATGCATTTTCGGCATTTGTACTGTTTGAGCAAGCACGCCGTACTGCACTGTTGTAGTGAGATGTCTTCTAACTTTCTTTCCCTAATCAACTAAATATTATAGCCATTGTTCATGCTCCGTATTTCGATGTGTTAAATTTTATTTACCAACTTCAGTCGCTTATGTGGATTTGTAGCCGGTGTCTGGTGTGTCCTGTCCTCTTTGATGAGTTCATTGTTTGAAAAAGATGTCTTGATGCGGTTTTCGAAAAGATATCTTGGATCAGCTCCTTGCTGTCCAAATGCGTACTCTTCTTCAGTCACGAACAATTAACAAATTAACTGTTTCGTTGTGTTGTCCGCCAGTTTTGCTAATATAGTTTACCTTCTGGATTGGTTGCTATTTTAGGAACTGGGTAATCATGAATTCGTGATTAATTATTCATTTCTCTACATTTCACTATTTGACTTTAAAATACTTCAGATAACTATAAACGGATTGCAATTTTAGTGTGTTTATGAAATAAGCCATGACACAAACATGTACTACATCCGAAAGTTCATGCCATTCCCCTTTGTTTGGTATTAATGATTTCTTTTCTCACGTTGCAGTGATTACCGAAGGATGGATGAGCAGGATCAGTATGAGTCGGTTGGGTTAGATGACTCGATAGAGGATGAGAGGAACCTGGATGAGATCATGGCTGATCGAAGGGCCGCGGAAGCGGAACTTCATGCAAGGGATGTGAGAACTGGTGTGGCAGCTGATCGTAAATTGCCTCGTATGCTTCATGATCAGGGTAATGGCATCACACCAAGTTCTTATTTTCCATGGAGTACAAAGACAAAACTTACATTTTTGCCTCTTTACCTGTATTCCTGTTTGATTTGCCTCTTGGGCATTTGTGAGAACTCATTGTTAGTTGTGGTGAAATGTTCTTTCTTTGTAGTTCTTTTGGAATGAGAATGTGTTTTATATGTTCAAAGTTTGATAAAAAGATGACATGGCTGGGCCAGATAGCAATGCTGTTTTTTCTTAAATTTCAACATCTAGTATCACACTTCACCGTCTGTTATCTGACTGTTTCCATTCATCAATTTCTGTAATGATCATTCTTATATTATCCTCCTATGGACAGTTATGAGCTTCATATAGCAGTGGATATCCTTGGTACATAACGCAAAAACCAAATGCTTGGATTTCAGTTATCGTAACTTCCAACATTTCTTTGATATCGCAGATACAGATGAGGATGTGAACTTCAGGCGTCCTAAAAGGCACAGGGCCAGTTTTAGACAGCCAAGTGGGCCAAGAACACCAAGAAGTGATGGTGATGATGATGGTGATGGTGCCACACCTAGTTCACCTGGAAGATCTCAGCAAGGAATGTATTCTGGCGGTGATGTGCCTATGACAGACCAGACTGACGATGGATATGAGGTATTTACATTTGGAAGAAAATTAACTTATGCTGTTGCTTAGCATTTGCAATTGATTTTTCCCTATTCTTGACATTTTTAGGAATATACATTTTAATTGAGTGAAGCAGTTCATGGTTTTTAGGCAATAGATAGTTGTCCAGTTTATAATTAGTTATATTCTATGCAGGATGAATTTGATGAAGAAGATGAGATGAACATGTATCGTGTTCAAGGAACACTTAGAGAGTGGGTCACAAGGGATGAAGTCCGGCGCTTCATTGCAAAGAAATTTAAAGAATTTCTTCTTACTTATGTAAACCCTAAGAATGATCAAGGAGAGTTTGAGTATGTCCGACTGATTAATGAGATGGTTTTAGGTACTGTTTCTTATCCACTTCCCCATCTCTTATGAATTGCGCCAGCACTATAGTGGTTTATCATAATTGTGTGCTTATAACCTTTACTTGCACATTTTGCAGCTAACAAGTGTAGTTTAGAGATAGACTACAAGCAATTTATTTATATACACCCAAACATTGCCATCTGGTTGGCTGATGCACCTCAATCAGTGCTAGAAGTTATGGAGGAAGTGGGCAAAAATGTTGTTTTTGATCTCCATAAGAATTACAGAAACATCCATCAAAAAATATATGTTCGAATAACCAACCTTCCTGTCTATGATCAAATACGCAATATCAGGTATCTTTCCTTACCATGTTATCCCTTCGAACTCAAATTAAATCATGTCCTTATGTCCTACTCGTTGTCCAGGCAGATTCATCTCAACACAATGATTCGGATTGGGGGTGTTGTTACTCGACGATCAGGTGTGTTCCCTCAGCTGCAGCAGGTCAAGTATGATTGCAGCAAATGTGGAACCATCCTGGGTCCTTTCTTCCAAAACTCGTACACTGAAGTGAGGGTCGGATCTTGCCCCGAATGTCAATCCAAAGGACCATTTACTGTCAACATTGAGCAAGTAAGTGGCTTTAAACAGTAAAACTTCAATGTTTCTTTTAATGTCATTTGGTGCATGATAATGGGATTTCTGCATCGTTAAGCTTTTTGGTCCATTCAATTCACTGAACTACTTTCCCTTAAAGACTATATACAGGAACTACCAGAAACTCACTCTCCAGGAAAGCCCAGGAATTGTTCCTGCTGGTAGGCTTCCCAGATACAAGGAAGTAATCCTTCTGAATGATCTGATTGACTGTGCTCGTCCAGGAGAGGAAATTGTAATTGCTCACCACACGCTCCTTTTATCTGTTTGTATGTTACAAGTAGAAAAAACACTTATTTTTACTGCTTATCCATTTTCAGGAGGTTACAGGGATATACACAAACAATTTTGACTTGTCTTTAAATACAAAGAATGGTTTCCCAGTTTTTGCGACAGTAGTGGAGGCAAACTATGTGGCAAAGAAGCAAGATCTGTTCTCTGCATACAAATTAACAGATGAGGACAAGACAGAGATTGAGAAGTTGTCAAAGGATCCACGCATCAGTGAAAGGGTATGTCACTGAATCCTTCAATCTCTTGTAGATATGATAGAGATATCCAGCCTTATTTAACACAAGAACTTTGGGTTTATAGATTGTCAAATCAATTGCACCATCCATTTACGGTCATGAAGATATCAAGACTGCCATTGCACTAGCTATGTTTGGGGGGCAAGAAAAGAATGTGAAGGGAAAACATCGTCTAAGAGGTGATATTAATGTTCTCCTCTTAGGTGACCCAGGCACTGCAAAATCCCAATTTCTCAAGTAAGGATAACATTAGCATATTTTTTCATTGGTTCCTTCATAGGATAAACCTCCACTAACTGCTGTTCTGTAGGTATGTTGAGAAAACAGGACACCGAGCTGTATACACAACCGGGAAAGGAGCTTCTGCTGTTGGACTAACTGCAGCAGTTCACAAGGATCCAGTAACACGGGAGTGGACACTTGAGGGAGGTGCACTGGTTCTAGCTGATAGAGGCATCTGCCTCATTGATGAATTTGATAAGATGAATGATCAAGATAGGTATGAAATAATCTTTCCATGTTGTACAATTGTAATAAATATTACTCGCTCCGTTCTCTTTTATAAGGCACACTAATTTTACCATTTCAATTTTAACCAAATGAGTCTAGATTCACTCATTTTAGAATGTATGTGGCTGAAATTGAAATGTCTTATAAAAGTGAACACACAGAGTGATATATTTCCCTTATATTTCCAGGGTGAGTATTCATGAAGCCATGGAGCAACAAAGTATCAGCATATCAAAGGCAGGAATTGTCACATCCCTTCAAGCTCGGTGCAGTGTTATTGCTGCAGCGAACCCAGTTGGAGGGAGGTAACTTGAATAACTTGCATGCTTGGTCTGGTATGCTCATTGAGAAACATTTCAAATCTCAGCATGCTTACCTTTGCAGATATGATTCTTCGAAGACATTCACTCAAAACGTTGAGCTGACAGATCCAATTATTTCGCGTTTTGATGTCCTCTGTGTTGTTAAGGTTTGTAGATCTTCCGTCTAATGTATTTCCGGTGCTTAGTAGTCTGTCAATATTGATTACTTATCGCAATGCAGGATATTGTTGATCCATTTACGGATGAAATGCTTGCAAGGTTTGTTGTAGATAGCCATGCCCGATCTCAACCCAAGGGTGGTAATCTTGAAGATAGAGTTCCAGTTGATGAGGAAGATGATCCATTTACCGTAGCCAGACAAGCTGACCCAGATGTATTTATCTTTGTACTTTCACTGTAAAAAGCTAATCTTCTACTCAAATTCCTACCTCTTTAACAAAATTCTCTATTGCCAGATCCTTTCTCAAGACATGTTGAAGAAGTATATTACCTATGCCAAGTTAAATGTATTCCCCAAAATACATGACGCTGACCTGGACAAGATCAGCCATGTCTATGCTGAACTTCGACGTGAATCATCTGTAAGCCAAACACCTTATTTTTCTCTTGTCCAATACTTTCTTATGCTCAAACATTTGAAAATTGTTGTCCTTGAAAACCAGTAAGCGTTATACTTTGCAACTGTATTTTGCAGCATGGTCAAGGAGTCCCCATTGCAGTAAGGCATATCGAATCAATCATTCGAATGTCTGAGGCACATGCAAAGATGCATTTGAGAAGCTATGTGTCTCAGGAAGATGTCGACATGGCTATCCGTGTGCTGCTGGACTCGTTTATTTCAACCCAGAAGTTTGGTGTCCAGAAGGCACTTCAGAAGGTAACTTTTGAATAGCTGAACTCGAGCTGTTGCTGGTTTCTAGACACTGCCTGAAGTGTTATATGTTAGTTTGCTTGCACAGTATATGGTATTAATTTTCCTTGCTTTAAAGGCTTATGGTCAAAATCACTTGTCCTTTTTTTGCATAATGTCTATAGTTTTGAATAAACTTGTGCTGTCTCTACAGAATTTCCGCAAATACATGACGTACAAGAAGGATTATAATGAATTGCTTCTGCTCCTTCTGCGCACCCTGGTTAAGGATGCGCTGCACTTTGAAGAAATCGTGTCGGGATCAACCACACGCCTCACCCACATCGAGGTTAAGGTGGATGACCTAAAGAACAAGGTAAGAGCAAGGAACACCTTTTGCCCGTGATCCTTCCTTACCTGAGCAACACACACCACTTTGTTTTGTTGTCTGTTCCTGTGCTGATGGTTCTGCTGAATGCAGGCCCAAGAGTATGAAATCTACGACCTGAGGCCGTTCTTCTCCAGTACGCATTTCATCGACAACAGCTTTGTTGTGGACGAAGGGCGAGGGGTCATCAGGCATCCAGTTGCAGCCTAAAGACGAATCACTACCTGTTCCTGGATGAAGAGCGTCCCAGCATCGTTGACAAAATGACTGATTATGTTTGCTGTACTGGAATCCTGAGATTGTTGTACTGTTTGTTATCTGAACCTCTATTTTGCCTTTAGCGGCATTCAGAGAAATGTGTTGGTTGACATCGTCATTCTGAAACGTTGAAATGAGTTATTTGCACTGGACATAAATGTTGGCCCTGCGTCGTCTTCCTTTTGTCTTTATAACACATGATGATGTCCTTCCACATCAAATGACATGTGCTGAAGTTTGGCCACACCTTCAGGGGCTCTAACAGTCTAGCTGAAAAAGAAAACACCTTCACCTTCTAAAGGATGCAACTCAAAAGTTAACCTGTCAAAATTTACTCACTTTCCGTTGGCGGTAACCAAGAAATCTAGTTGTCCAAAAAAAAAAAGTGTAATATACAACAGCCTCAGTTTACAAGAAAAGATGGTGTCAAAAAGAAACAGAGAAATATTACGCGTCTCGGATAAAAAACTGCTGACAAACGAATACAGTACACAGTTGCAAAAGAAAAAGCTTCTCTACTATCTCTTCCCCGCGTTAGGCTGGTGCCATCGCGGGCGACACGGGAGGCGGTAGGGGGCCTTATCGCCCGGATCGGGGCGACAGCGGGCGAGAGAGGAGGCGATAGGGCCAGGCCAGGCGGCAGCAGGCTCGCCCGGCGAGAGGGGGCGGTAGCGCTGCTTGTCGCCCGCGCTGGCGGGACGGTAGCGCGTGGGCCGGGCGAGAGAGAGGGGCGAGAGGCGAGAGGGGCGGGCGACGCGGTAGCGGGCCGAGGCGAGAGAGAGGGGCGATAGCGGGTAGCCGTTGTGGGGGGGGGGGGGGGGGGTGTTGGGCAACGGCTAGCTGACGTGGCGCCCCCCCATTGGTCCACGTCAGCTAGCCGTTGGGGGGAGCGTGGCTGGCTGGAAAAAAGCAAAAAAAAAAAAATTCACCAAATTTTTCATCTCCAATCCTATAAATACCCCCCATATCCATCCCTTCTCTTCACACTATTTCCCTCTTCTCTTTCTCTCTTCTCTCAAACCATCTCCGCCATGTCGGGTTGGACTCCAGATATCACCTCGTTCACGGAACTCTTGCAGTCCGACGGGTCACAACCTTCTCACATAGAAGATGTCTCTCCCACACATCGTCGCTCGAATGCCGGTTCTTCGCCGCATCCCCGAGTGTTGTACCCATCCAACACACCACCTCCGGGGCCATATGGTGCAGCTCCGGGTCCATATGGTCCGCTTCCTGCGGGATATGGTTCATACCAGCATCCTCCGTATGCTTACCCCCCACCACCTCCACCTACAGGTAGCGGGAGTCCGCTTCCTCAGTACCCACCACTTTCGTACGGTTCGTACGCTCCACCTCCGTATCCATACGGTTCATACGCTCCACCTCCACCTCCTCCGTATCAGCAACCACCTCCATCGTCTGCTCCAGAAGGCAGTGCTCCAAGCGACGGGTCCGATGCCGCGGAAACACTGGTACCAAAGCGTCCAAAGAGGCTCGAGTGGAAATGTGCGGACGAGGAAAAACTGGTACTTTTCTTACCCGTCGCATATTTATTTCGGAGTTGGTTTTTGTTTGGATTTTTCACTAAGACAATATCTATTTCGTTGTAGGTCAATGCTTGGATTTTTCACTCCAAGGACTCTCGCGCCGGCAATTGCAAGACCGACGAAAGTTTTTGGGGTCAGATAGCGAAGACGTTCAACTCTACCTCCGATCCTGCCCGCCAAAGGACCGGGAAGCAACTGAAGGATCACTGGAACGTCTACAACCGTGAGGTGTCCTTGTTCAATTCATACCACATCCAAGAAGAAGCGGTACGTCAGAGTGGAGCTGACGATGCAATGGTAATGGACGCGGCACATGCGAGGTACGCAAATGACAGTAGAGTGACTCAGCCTTTCAAACGCTTCAAGTGGTGGGAAGCTGTTCGCAGGGAAGCGAAGTGGAAAGCACAGCATGGTCCTGGTAGTGGGACTGATTCCAGTTCCAAGAGAACCCGTCTGGGGGTCGGAGGTGAGTACAGCTCTAGCGACGCGACGGAGGAGCACCAGCGTCCAATTGGCCGCGATAGGGCCAAGGCCGCGTTTCGCAAGGGAAAGAAGAAGGAGAAGGAGGCGTCCAGTGAGGCATCAAGTGCAACCTTCGGAATGAAGAAAATGTGGAAAGGTTTATTGAAGGCTAAACTACTGAAGCAATATAACAAATTGCAAGACCGCTCAACCGCCAGCATGAACGAAGCAGAAAAGCGCAAACATGCCAAGCCCATCCAGATAGTGGAAAAAGAGCTAGGGCTGGAAGAGGATGACGACGACGAGGAGGAGGACGAGGATTAGATTTTTTTATTCTTTATGTAATTTTTACAATTTATTATGCAATTTTATTAATTAGTATGTAATCGGTAACAATTTTAGTTCAATAAAATTATTTCCTTGCATTATTTGTAATGTTTTCGTCTCAAAAATACGTGTTGACGTGGAGGAGAGAGAAAAGCTGATGTGGCAGAGAGAGAAGCTATAGCCCGGGCTATAGCCCGTGCACTGGCACCGTGCCGTGAGAGTGGCGTGAGAGTGAGGAAAAAAGGTGACGTGGCGGGGCTATAGCCCGTGAGAGCCGGTGATGCATTGGCACCAGCCTTAGGGTTCGATTCCCGTTTCTGCTTCCGCCGCCACCTCCTGCTCGGTTGCCATGGGCATGGAAGGCCACGCATTACGGCTGCTCACCATCCCTCCGCCTATTCACCCCGAGGAACCGCATTCTCCTCTTCCGGACACCATCCTCATCGACTCCTTCGGCTACCTCAGCGACCGCACCAACGCCACCACAGCCAGAGGCCGCCGGAGCAGGACCAAGAAGAAAGGCAAGCGCATCCTCGTCACCTTCTGGCCGGCCGCCCCCCCGCGCGTCTCCTGCTTCACCGTCCACTGCCCAGATCTCAAGCCCGACGCCTTCGGCAGCATGCCCAAGGTATCCTACACGGACGACGGCCTCGCCCTGCTCCGCATCATCATCTGCCCCCACCACCAGCACATGTTCCCCAAGAACATCCGCCACTTCGTCTACCAGGCCGGCACCAACAACACGCCGCCGTCGGTCAAGCTCGTCCACTCGCCCCCCCGACTTCACCTTCTCCGACCGCGAGGTCGCCATGCTGCGCTGCCGCTCCCGCCGCGGCGACCAAGACACGTTCCTCATCGCCGTGCTCCGTAGGACCTTCATCCACCTGGAGTACACCGGCAGGCACTTTGATCTCCACCTGTACAGCTCCAAGGCAAAAACATGGATCATCAAGCCGATGCATCTTGATTCGCCGCCACAGGATTTCGAGTTCCACTCTCCGAACAAGGGGATCACCATCGGAGGGGAGCTTGGTTCGGTGGGCTGGGTCGACCTCAGGCGGGGCATTATTATCTGCGACCTTCTCCTTGACGACAACCACAGCCTCCGCTACATCCCACTGCCTCCGCCGCTGTCGCCCGATCCAGTACTCGCCCGTATTCCGCTGTATGCTCGGGACATCGTCGTCCTCCAAGGTCACATCAAGTATTTCGAGCTGCACGATAACGTCACGGACGCTGCTGGAACCTCCCGGGAGATATCTCAAGGTTGGAATTGGATTGCTGCAACGAAAAAGATCAAAATTTCAAGCATTGCTTCACCTGGCACCGGCAACTGGGAGGAGGACTGCGCTATCGGATGCTCTGATGACGTACCATTGGTCGATAGCCTTCTTCATGCCCAAATGCTGCCTAATCTGCAGGAGGATACCAAGCCGGACCTCAAGAGAATTTGTGTAGCCTATCCTGCTCTCAGCTTGCATGACGCTGATGTTGTTCACCTCATGCACATGCCTGATGTTCCCGGTGAGAAAAAGGCCTATGTCATTGCTCTTGACATGAGGAGCAAGACTGTTAAAGGCGTGGCTAGTTTTGGCTCTGGAAGACCACTAGGTGGTTGTTTCACCTTCCTGGCGAGTGGGATCTCCAAGCATCTGGAAGAGAGGAGGGGGATCCGGGATTAATAAGAAACGAGGAAGATGTGCTGCTGCTGCTGCTGGCATACCTTGTTCCATAGTTCATTCTTACATAGTTGCATTTCTTCAGATGATATCTACTATACAGGGCCTGGGTGCTCTGTTCTCTCCATAGCCTCGGAACCTGCTACTCTTCCC
Source organism: Alopecurus myosuroides (assembly GCA_028641055.1). Classification (NCBI taxonomy): domain Eukaryota; kingdom Viridiplantae; phylum Streptophyta; class Magnoliopsida; order Poales; family Poaceae; genus Alopecurus; species Alopecurus myosuroides. Next base: position 500,962,702 of record CM054059.1, read on the forward strand.
AGGCTACTAAGTAAAGCATTTAATTTCAGTTTCAGAACAATAGTTAGTTAGTAGGCAGCCCAAGTGCAAGCAAAGAATACAAGATGGTGCTGGCATATGTTGAGGGCGTATACTGCTGCTACTAGTCAGTTTTGGCATATCATGGAAATGGATACTGGGAACATTTAATTTGGTAAGCATCTCTTTTAAAATTGTCAGACAATTCATGTGGCACAAGTTCGATGATGGGGATAGTTGGATTTTGACTGAAAAATGCGTGGATAATTTTTTTTCCTCCCAAATGCAATTTTTTTTTGAAATGGGAGCCTGGGCCCCGGCCTCTGCATCAAAGTGATGCACACCGCCGGTTTTTTATTAAATAAAAATAAGCATCCAGAGTATATAATTTATTACAATCATGGGTCGGACAGCGTGGCCACAAAGACAAGCCACCGAAACATAGACGAACTACGCATTAATTCGCCTAGAATTAAGCCACCCAGCCTGGCTGTAAATAGCCCGAACGACCGCCATCAATCGAGCACAGCCGGAATCCATAAGTCCTCGCTGATCCAGGGGGAGAAGGAATGCCCACATCTGGATAGAATAAACCGCCTTGTTGACAACCTGCAAAAAGTGAATATTCGTTTGCTTGTTAAAAACCAAATCATTGCGGCAATTCCAAATTGCCCACAGGAAAGCAGCCGCACCAATTCGTATTCGTGCTTTTGTTTTCCTATCAATACCATTTAACCAATTACCAAACATATTCGCAATGCTAGTAGGTGGATAGATGCTATAAGTAAAGTGTATAAGACGCCAAATATCACGGGCAAACGGGCATGTTATAAATAGGTGTTCCACAGACTCATCTGTATCGCAAAAAACACATTTTTTACAACCATGCCAATTCCTCTTTATCAAATTATCTTTAGTAAGAATAACTTTTCTATTAAGAAACCAGAGAAAGATCTTAATATTTAATGGTACCTTTAATTTCCACAAATATTTTCGTAAAAATGTTGTGGATCCATGCATCAAGTCAGCATAATAAGATTTGACCGTGAAAACCCCATCCATTGTGAGATTCCAACGGAACACATCTGACTGATTAGTTAATGACACGTCCATCAACCTTTCAACCAGATGCAACCAACGGTCCCTCGTGTATCCAATCAGATTTCTCCGAAACCGAACATCTAGAGGATTATGGGCTAACACCGCCGCAACTGTAACGTGTTTACTCGAAGCGATGTTATATAACGATGGATAGGATTGTGATAACGGTTTATCTCCTAACCATGTATCTTCCCAGAAACGCACCTGCTGACCGTTACCTAAAGAGAATTTGCCCCGTGAAAAGAATTCATCTTTAACTTTCAACAGACCTTTCCAGAAGGGTGAATCAGTTGGCTTGCTCTCTACCTGAGACAACGTTTTATCTCCTAGGTATTTATTAGATAATAGCTCTTGCCAAACCCCCTCCTCAGTCAAAATTTTGTAAAACCACTTACTCAACAAACACATGTTCTTAACTTGTAAGACCTCTATTCCTAATCCCCCTTGATCTTTAGGACGGCAAACAATATTCCATTTTGTAACACGATATTTCCTTCTTTTGACATCACTTTGCCAAAAAAACCTTGAGCGATAGAAATCCAAACGTTTCCTCACACCCACTGGTATTTCGAAGAAGGAGAGCAAAAACATCGGTAAGCTGGATAGGACAGAGTTTATCAGCACGAGGCGATCCCCGTAAGACAACAATTTCCCAGCCCAAGAACTGAGTTTGGAATCAAATCTATCCTCAATCGGTTTCCACTCTTTATTGAGAAGTTTTCTGTGGTGAATTGGTATACCGAGATATTTTAAAGGTAACGTTCCGACCTCACAACCAAAGATAATTCGGTAATCATCTTGGGCCTCTTTCGCCTTACCGAAACAAAAAATCTCACTCTTATGGAAGTTAATTTTAAGACCAGACAGAAGCTCAAACATCGCAAGTATGAGTTTCATGTTCAGTGCCTTTTCTACGTCATGTTCCATAAAAATAATCGTATCGTCGGCATATTGGAGAATGGACACCCCTCCTTCGACAAGGTGAGGAATCAATCCTCCCACTTGACCATCCTCCTTAGCTCGTTCTATGAGGATAGCCAACATATCTGCTACAAGATTAAAGAGAATAGGTGATAACGGATCACCCTGTCTCAAACCTTTTAGCGTTTGGAAATAATGACCGATATCATCATTAACTTTAATCCCGACACTACCCCCTTGAACAAAACGAGCAATCCAATCACACCACTTAGGTGAAAAACCTTTCATCCTCAAAACTTGCTGTAAAAAAGACCAATTCACCTTATCATATGCTTTTTCAAAGTCGATTTTAAACAGAACCCCGTCCAATTTTTTCCTTTTTATCTCATGGATCGTTTCATGTAGTACCACAACTCCTTCAAGAATATTTCTACCGGGTAGAAACGCTGATTGAGTTGGTCGGATAACTTTACTCGCAATAGAAGTTACCCTATTGGTACCCACCTTGGTGAAGATTTTGAAACTAACATTGAGCAAACAAATTGGTCGATATTGCTCTATACGACTCGCATCCTCCTTCTTTGGAAGTAACGTGATAACCCCAAAGTTTAATTTAAATAATGGTAAGTCTCCATTATGAAGTTGAGCAAACATCGACATTAAATCAACCTTAATCACCTCCCAAAATCTCTGATAAAACTCCGCTGGGAATCCATCTGGACCCGGGGCCTTATTGTGTTCCATCTGAGAGATTGCTTCGAATACCTCCTTCTCCGTAAAAGGAGATATAAGAATACAATTTTCCTCTTGTGAAATTTGAGGCAAATCGTTCGTCCTCTCCTCTCCTTTTACTTCTCCTTGACATAACTGACTCGGCACTTTGCATCGTTTACTAAATTAGATACTTCCTAAAAAAAACATAATGGAATTCAGAAAATCGGTTTCAAGCCAACTGTAGCATATGCCATGTGCAGATGTTTATTAATTGTTACGTGGTTGTTTCACAAAACATTTCCCTCTACTCCGCAAATAAATAATTGTAAGTTAGGTAGTCAACCTGTCCCTTTCCCTACCGTCCAGCTCAGTTAAATTTTTCATGATCCGATGGATTCATGGCTAATGGCAGCCTTGAGAGATGGTTGCATTCTGAGCATCAGAATGAAACCCCAGAAAAGGTTGTAAGATTTGGCCAGAGGATATGCATACCAGAGATGCAGATGCGGCTTCTGCTCTTGATTATGTCCACAACCAACTGACGCCTCCTTTGAGATAATGTGATTTGAAGCCACAAAATATCCTTTTGGACGATGCCGAGTGACTTTGGCTCAACAAAGTTTCTATTACCAGGTCTGGTTATTCCTAAAAGCATGGATTATGTTGGAGGAACAATTGGATACATGGCTCCTGGTGAGTCTGCTTTTCCCATCTCACACTTTATCATAGTTTGTCTTGTACAGTATTGTATTATTCAGTGCATTATCTTTGCAGAGTACCGGATGGGTGGCAAGATCTCCATAGGAGACGACGTGTATAGTTTTGGGGTGCTTCTACTGGAGTTGCTTACCGGGAAACGGCCAACCAATGATGTGTTCGTGGATGGACTTACCCTTTGCATGTTCTGTGAATCCATGTTCCCAGACAGAGTTGCAGAGATTCTAGATCCTCGTATGGCGCGTGAGGAGCATCAAGGGTGCGCAGAAGCATGGATGCATAGATATATTGCCCCGTTGGTTGCTCTTGGGCTGTCTTGTACCGTGGAATCCCCAAAAGATCGGACTAAAATGAAAGATGTTTGTGCTGAACTATCTGTTGTCAGAGATGCATTTCTGGAACGTCATGATGATTGAGGAATACTTCTTCTCTGTCACAACATGTTGTGTTAAGGATGTAATTTTGTAATAGGGAGAGTGCATATTGTGCCCTATCTAATTGATGACTGAACGTAAATTTCAGGACAGAGATGTGATTTGCAGTGAGGAATAATTGTCTACCGAAAGTATCAACCATACTTTTTTTTGTAGATTTTGTTTCTATAAGTTTCATTTTGATATTTCATTGTAAAGGCTGCCATGTACATAAAGGCATTTTCTCCAGGAAATAATATGCTCAGTTTACTAATAACTTCTGCCATTTGTTGTCAATTGTTCGATGGCTGATGTTCAAAGGACATGTCTTAAGGGTGCAGCCTGCATTAATAGTCAATTTTAAATAAAGAAATATATTCATATGAAATGTAAATTAGGGGCTAGATATATAATATAACCTGTAAACATTCTTTTGCGTCTTTCATTGCATTGGAAGAAATTGTATATTGTTTAGAGTTCTCCATGGCTTCTATAGCCATTACTGCTAAGTATTCTTGAGAGGAATTAAATTCCTGAATAAGCTGTATGTGTCTGAAGAGGAATACCAAAAATACCCAGGATATTGTTACTAGGATGCAAACGAGTCGAGTTCGAGCGAGTAGGACTAGGCTCAGCTCAGCTAGTAAAAATTCAAGAAAGCTTACACTGAGTAGAGTTAAAGGTCAAAGCTCAGCTCAGCTAGTACAAAATCTCGAGCTAGTTTCGAGCTGAGCAAAACGATGATAGTTCCTATATTTGAAGGATTTTTTTTCATCGATTTAGACCATAGCAACATCATAGTAAAAACACTATAAATATTGGTCCAATCAAAACGAAAATACAAATATCTTCAGAGTAGTCTTGCTTATTCTAATGTCTAAAATTGCTATAGGCTTAATTAACCTACCAAATCCGATCCACATCATATAAGATAACAGGTTATCATACATCCTTTTAATATATAATATAATCATATACATAATTATATTAGTTCGAGATGCCGAGCTAAAACCGAGTGCCAACTTGTTTGACAATCGAGCTATATAAAACACTCATACTCAACTCGTTTATTTTAGAGTTGACTGTCGAATATGCATCTCAACAAATCCCTCGGGTGAACCCATAGGGTTTCGAGTAGGAGAACGTGTAGGCGCTGGTGACAATCGTCGGCTAAACATGGGGCACGATTTACCCAGGTTCGGGGCCCTCGTAGAGGTAAAACCCTTACTCCTGCCTCTGTTGATCTGTATTAACGAGTAGATCAGTTACAATGGGGGGTGCTCAAGTCGAGAGTATGATCTCGATCTCAAGGCTTTTGTGGTGCGGTATTGCTTGGTCCTCTCCCCCGGTGGTTCTCCTGGCTTTATATAGATAGCCAGGTCTCAAACCGTGCCCGGGGGGTATACAAACCCTAACCCTAAGTCGGTTACAGATTTCCTTTCTTAACCCGCAAGGCTTTGCGGATGGGCTTTGATTGGGCCTTCTAGAACAGTCCATGGCGCCTCCTTTGGAGCTTGGGCCTTGGGCCTGAGACCGGATAGGCTCATCCGACAGGCCTAGGATCCATCCCTTCGTTAGTAGCCCCCGAACGTTTACTCGGCTGAGAATCTGTCGGGTGGACGCTCAAAGTTTATCTTGATTTCTTTTCGACTGGTGGCTTCAATCGTTTGAAGAGGATGTGTACCCTGTATGCGATGCATTTCTTGTACTCGAGTATCGAGAAAATAAAAGTGCCCGTGTGTTGGCTGTTTTCGCAGAAGGATGTGACTCAGTTGCTTGGCTCTCCCGAAAGCTCAGGGCCAATTAATTGCATCTAGGGCAAAAACAGTTCTGGCCTACACAGATTCGGGACCTCCGACTCGAATCTGGTGAGGTGATCATTGCGACTGGGCCGTGGAGGTCTTACCGAGTCGAACTTAACCTAATAGTGTACCCGGCACGTCCGCTAGGATTTTTCTTCGTGTTGTTGACACGGAAATTTACCGGAGGACGCAGTTTGAGTGCGATTCCAGGCCCTCAAGAAAGATCTTTTGGGTCTTACCTTCGTATCGAGAGGATACGGCATACGGATGTGCCTAGTCGGCTGAACGATTCAGGGTAAAGATGCGAATACATCGTATGTTAGAGTGGCTGGGACCTCTCACCCGTGGACATTTCCTCGCGAATTTGCGAGTAAATAATTTTTCCTTGTTTGGAGTTTATGCGAAAGAGTTTTTGGCGTCTTGATATATCCAAACGAAAGAAATTTCGTGTTATGGAGTTTATGCGAGAGAGTTTTCGCGTCTTGAGATATCCAAACGATAGAAATTTCGTGTTATGGAGTTTATGTGAAAGAGTTTTCACGTCTTGAGATATCCAAACGAAAGAAATTCCGTGTTATGAAGTTTATGCGAAAGAGTTTTCGCGTCTTGACGTGTCCATACGAAAGAAATTTCGTGTTTAGGATCCTACCCGAGAAACTTTCCGGGTTTGATGACACACACAATGACGTCATTGTGCACTTTGTTTGCTCTGACTCCTCCCGATGGGACGTGACGAAGTGAAAACAGGGCATGCTGGCCCACCTTGTCAGCCTTTTGACCGGAAACGAGACGTTGTTTCCGGTTTTTCCGCGAGCCGTGTGTAGTAAATGCGCACGTTCTGCTGTTAAGATCGTGGCACGAAACAGTTTTCACCGCCTCCTCGTTTCCGCTTCACGCGTGGCAGCCGCGATGGGTGCCACGTTGCTCGATGAACGACTCAGATCGAGTGGTCCTGTATATATATACCGTCCTTAGGCGGAAAGTGAAAACCTCCCGGTCATTTGCTTCCCCGTCTTCTTCTTCCTCGCGCTCATCTCTTCCTCTGCAAGCACCTACAAGTTCCCATGGCAGGAGGAAGGAAACGTAGCGCCGCTGCCTCAGCATCGAAGGCGCCCGAGGATGCTCCCGCGCCACCCGCCCCGAGGACGGGCGGCTGGCATTCTGCCAAGACCATGGTCAAGAGCATCAAGGAGATGCAAAGGGAGGAATGCTGCCCCCTGATGGCGACAAGCGAGTTCGCCTCGGCAAGAAGGAGGAGGTACCAAACCCCCACGCGAACGAGCGCGTGATCTTTGCGGATCACGTCTCGCGCGGGCTCTCGCTCCCCCTTCATCCTTTTCTTCTTGGTTTGTTGTATGTCTACGACATACAGCTCCATGATTTGCCTCCAAATGCGGTGCAACACATATCGTGCTTCATCGTACTTTGCGAGTGCTTCCTCGGCATTCACCCGCACTAGGGCCTTTGGAAGGCCCTATTCAAACTGCGGGTCTTCCGCGAGAAGTCGCGGGTGGAGACCGAGCTTGGAGAGACGTTGCGCACTGGCGGCTTCGGGATCCAGGCTAAAACGGATAGCTCCTACTTCGAGATGCATTTCATCGACTCCGCGCAAGGGTGGCGGAGGAAGTGGTTTTATGTCGTTGATAACAGCACGGGTGGAGCTCACGAATTCCACCCGTTCGCTGTCTTGAAGCGGCGGAAGTCCTGGGCGCACAAGCTCTCGGTTGAAGAAAACCGAGTCATCGCCCCGCTACTCGCCAAGGTAACAGATCTTCGTGACCAGACCGCAGGGGTCGCATTGAATGTCTTGCATCTGGCGAGTGTGTTCCTCAGGCGTAGGATCTAGCCCCTTCAGGAGAGGCCTTCGACCATGTGGGAGTACCAGGGCAGCGAAGACCCCAGCCGTGTGAGCCGAGAAGAACTTTCGAATGCTGAATTCGAGAAGAAAATCGCGGCCATCACCAAGCTGAAGGTCTGCGAGTCTTTTGACATCTGCCCCATCGCAGCATTCGAAGCTTCAAGGTCTCCTCCATATGATGTAAGTTCTTCTCCTCTCTGTTTTAACTTTTTTGTCACTCGAGATTTTGTTTGACTGAGCTTTCTCTTTTCTCCTTCTTCTTGCTTTCCTTCTGTAGAGCATGGGGGTAGCAACCTGCTACCTGCCAACTTCTGTTGAGGATGCTTCGGACTTGCTGGCGAGCAACCTTGTGGCTCCCCTTGACACCAGCGTCGCCGAAGCCGACGCGAGTTCTGAGCACGGTTCTTCGGATGACGTGGAAGAGTCGGGTAGCGACCTCCACCATCGCAAGCGCCGCAGGGAGGGGGGCGATGAAGCTACCTCCAAAGATAATTCTTTGGGTGGAGGATCTGAAAAGGCAACCGAGCCTCTCATTGTGACTCCCCTGAACGTGCTTCATCCTGCTGCCTCCAAGTCGAAGATCTCCACCGCCTGGAACGCGGATATGCTGGATGACGACGACGACGATGAGTGAGTTCTTTCTTTCCTATCATCCTTTAGTCGAAAGTTTTTTTTTCTCGTTTTTTCTTATGTTGTTGCTTTTTCATGACAGGCTTCAATCCATCAGCCTTGGCTAGTTCGCTTCCTCTATTCCCTCCGTGAAGAAAAAGGATGCTGCTGCGAGTGAAGCTCCCATCGCTAAGGCTGTCCAGAATTCTCCGAGCCCAGCTCCAGCAACTGCGGCTACGGATTATAAGTTGCCTGGCTTTGCGGGTGGAGCCTCGGCTTCGAAAGAAGCGTCGGGTAGCTCGGCTGACCCTCTGCGCACCGCCCAAGGCCAGGTAAACCTTTTCACCTTCCTTGCATCTTTCACCTTGTTTACTTATGATTTTTATCGGGTGCACGACAGTGCTCCCGATGGGAGTAGCCCCCGAGGCTGTGGTCAATCGCTTGTGATTGGCTACATACTCAATATTTAAGCTTCTTTCTTTTCTTGACTTTATCAGGTGCACGGCAGTGCTCCCGATGGGAGTAGCCCCCGAGGCTATACTTGACTGTTTGCAGTCGTGAATAGGATCAATTTCTTTCCTCTTTGTTTTTCTGACTTGACCTTCGTCTTGTGATTTTGCAGCCTCTTCTTGATTCTTTTGTAGCCATTGGTCGCTGCGTTCTTTCGGCTGAGGCAGATTGCGTATCCCTTCGGGTGGATCGTGATCGACTCGTCGCGGATGGCCAAGCTCTTCAAGGTAAATTGATCTGCTCCCTTTTGCTTGTTCTTTTTTATCATATAAATTCCCCTAGGCTAAAGTTCACTGCTGTGTAGCTCAAGTTGATCTCCTGAAGGCCGAGAAAACTAATGTTGTCACTCGGGTGAAAACCCTTGAGGCCGAGTTGGAGGCCGCTCGAGAAGAACTTGAATCCTCTCGCAAGCGGTCGACTGACTTCGAGGGGAAACTCGCTGAGGCCCAGGGCGCGCTGAAGCAACTAGAGGAGGCTGGCGCTAAACAGGACAATGATCTTGTTGGCTTCATTCGCCCTCTAGCTCAGAAATTCGCGGGTAAGTTGCACTTAATTTCCGCTGTGTTGCGACTAAATTGGCTGTCTTAGGAATTTATGACGCTTTTTTGCAGAGGTCCTTGGTGTTGCGCTGGAGCTGCCTGGGGTTCAACGAGTGGACGCCCTGACGGATTCTTGCGCCCAGCTCCAGAAACATGCGCGTGGGATCTGCTCCCTCGTTGGCGAAGCCATTCGAGTGCTGACGCAACTCCACGAGCGTCTTTTGGTGGATGCCGCGGTTCTACCCACGTTGGATGGCCTTCTGAAAGTTTTCCTGGAGGGTAATCTTCTTCAGCCTTACTCGGTTGCCCAGTCTGAATGCGGAGCGAAGACTGCCATCCAGTTTGCGTTGGCGCATGGAGTCACAGGCCTGGATGAGGCGTACTCAAGCCTTCCCTTCGATGCTACCATAGGCAAAAAGGTAGCGCTTCGTCCTTTCGGCGATCCGGCTGCAACCCTTGCCAAGAAGCTATCTGAATTGATTGCTCGTGCTAGTCGCAAGGGACATCCTGTCGCGAGTGGCAGTACCTCTGCAGTTCCATAGGATAGACTGCTTTTAGTTTTTTTTGCAAGGTAATACGCTCTCATTTATAAGATAAATATCCGGTTACAAGACACATAAACACCGACATTACATTACTGAAAGGATAATATAATCCTATGCAAAAAGCCAGCGCCTGTCTATCTCCTTCGGCACCACTGAAGCGACCGCCATGAGAGAGAAGACATATTACCTCTTCACCCGAGCTCGATGCGGCTCCATCGCTGATCTGCAGCTTTACGGACCTCAAAAATAGTTTGCCAGAAGCAAAACCATTGTCGTTGAACGAATCAGACCGGGACAACGTGTCCCCGGACACGCCATCGAACTCCAAAACCGACCTCCCCGCACGACTACAATGTCGAAGGAAGAAACCAGAACTGCCAGCCTCCATCCACAAACCCAGCACAAGATGCACCATCTTACAACTATTAACTGCGCAAGCAGCCGTCTGCGCGTACTCCCGGATGACAAATCCTTCCTCCTCCACCATGACGTCGGAGACAACATCGCAGCAATGGGGACAGAACAGAAGGAGAAAAACACCTGATGGGATCGCCGCCACCGTCTCGCCGATACCATCCATGAACCCTAACGCCACTGATCTGAAAGATCGGCGAACACACGATGTCATCAACTCCGAGACGCCGCCGGTGTGGGAGTGGAGTTGAGACAGATTTATTTGTCGAAGCGCCGCTCCCACCACCCCAACGACGCGCCTCAACCTACTAAACCAAACCCTAACTACGGAACGGGGGAAACAAGGTCCCCTCTCCCTCCTGCCGCCGGAGCAGCAGTCGGAAGGAGAGGGGACCAACGCCGTGGCCGGTGGAGATCGGGGGTAGAAGGTCCTCTCCCTAGTCGCCAAGCTCCTGGCGGCAGACTGCTTTTAGTTTTCTCTCTCAATGTAATGAACCTTGGGAGGCATTCCCGTATTTTGCTTTTAATCAAAGTGTTCTTTTGATGTCTAAAATGCCTGATTATTGCGATTGAAGCGGCACGAGCTCCCGATGGGAGTAGCCCCCGATCACCTGTTAAGTAGGTGGTATATTTCTCGAGTGGGGTCTTGGAGTGTATCTGAACTTGTTTCAAATCCTTCCAGGTTGTGGGTCCTAACGCAGAATCTTCGAGTGGATCTGCTGCACGAGTAGATCCCCTTGTTGCTGCTGTTGGTATATTTGCCGGGCTCCGTGATCGTGTCGCGGATGGTGAGCGCAAGCTGAAAGCTTTGCGTGGAGTGGCTGATGTAGCTAAATCAAAGCAAAAGTTTGCGGCTGAACGTGAATAGTTCGTGATGGGGGAGCTGGCTGCTGTTACCAAAGACATGCTTTGTAAGCATGCTAGCCCCATAACACTTTGTTGTTTACCTTCGCTTCACCTTTTTAACCTTTCACGCTGTTTTTTGCAGTTGTTGAGCCCGATGGTCCTTGTGAAACTCATTGGGTAGACAACCACATTGTTCATGAGGCGAGTAGCTCAAAGCCGCATGCGAACAACTTCTGGTCTGACCGCAGCCGCGGCTTTATTCTGGCTACTTTGAAGTACCGGGCTGGCCAAGCGAGGCTGCTTGTGGATTCTTGTCGCGAAGCCTTGTCTTCTGTGCATCGAACGTTCTATCCACTCGGTATTGTTCCAGAGAAGTTAAGCGACCTTCTAAGACTTTTTGGCCGAGTTGGTGAAGTTCGCGAGTGTGTTCGTTAGCAGCTCATCTGCGGTGCTGAAGTGGCACTCGCTTTTGTTCGGTTGTGGCATCCTGAAGTCAATTTTAGATCCGTGGCCAGGATCCCCAATTCCCCAGTCGATATGATCCCTCATTATTAAGTTGTGCAACCTGCGGCGGAGGAGATCATTCGACTGACTTTTGAAGAGATTGAACACAAGCTGGCTGAAAGGGCTGCTCCTCATTAGGTGTAATCGTAGGATGTAGATATCCTGTTACCTTGTACAGTTCACTCGATATTTTATAAGGTGTTTTATAAGGCGTGGACCTTGTTTGTACCTTGTACTTGTAATTTTTCCTCCAATGCTTAGTTAGGCGTAGCCCCCGTGCGTTTGGGGCGTATACCTGTTGTTTAGCATACAAAATGAAGAAACACGAATAGCTATACAAGATGGCTAGTACAGCCTTATTTTCGCGAATAGAATAATCCTAAGGATAGAACTTGCGGAGATGCGCAACATTCCATGGATTGGAGTAGATGCCACCGGTCTCGGGGTTCTTCAGTCGATACGCGGCACCTGGGATAACTTCATGTATGATGAAGGGACCTTCTCGAGTTTGTGCCCTTCCTTTTGCTTGAGCCGCAACACCAGGTCGCCTACCACGAAAGATCTGTGGCGTATACGACGATTGTGGTAATTGCGAAGCGATTGCTGGTATACCGCTGATCTTGCGAGTGCGATGTCGCGAATTTCATCGAGTGCGTCCATGTCTTCTGCGAGTGCCCTGTTCGAGGTTTCTTCGCTGTATGCGACGACTCGGGATGCGCTAAATTTGACATCTTCAGGTAGGACGGCCTCGGCTCCATAGACCATGAAAAATGGCGTGTAGTTTGTTGACCGATTTGGTGTTGTGCGAAGACTCCACAGTACTGATGGTAATTCCTCTGCCTAGTGTCCTACTGCTGGGTTTAGGCGGTCGAGTAGCCGCTTCTTCAGGCCGGCTGAGACTAATCCGTTTGATCGCTCGACTTGACCATTAGTTTGCGGGTGAGCCACTGAGGCGAAACTGAGGGTGATTCCCTTTTGTTCGCAGAATTCCTGTGTTTCCTTCGCTGTGAAGTTGCTTCCGTTGTCGGTGATGATGTTGTGTGGTATGCCAAACCTGCACACAATGGAGTTAAGGAATTTCACGGCGCATTGGGAGCTGGCGGAGGTGACTGGCATAGCCTCAATCCACTCATAAATTTGTCGACTGCAACGAGCAAGTGCGTGTATCCTCCGGGTGTCGACTTTCGCAGTGGCCCCACCATGTCTAGCCCCCATTGTGCAAAGGGCTAGGCGATTGGGATCATGTGAAGTTCAGTGGTAGGGGCGTGCGGCTTGGGTGCGAATCTTTGGCAAGCGTTCCACTTGTCGACTATGTCCTTTGCGTCCCTGGCTGCTGTGAGCCAGTAGAATCCTGCTCGAAAAGTTTTACCCACGATCGCCTTCCAGCTGGCATGGTGCCTGCAATCTCCTTGGTGTATATCTCGCAGTAGTTCCATGCCATCCTCGGGTGCTATGCATCTCTGCAATATTTCTGATATGATCTGTTTGTATAGCTCTCCATTGAGCACTCGAAAAGTTTTGCTGCGTCGTACTATCTGTCGAGCCTCGCGAATATCTGCTGGGAGCTGCTTGTTGGACAAGTAGTCGAGGTATTTCTGCGTCCAGACTGGTTCGACCAGAAAAACTTGCCTTGAAATGTTGTGGCTGAGCTCAATCATAGCAGTTTGCGGGTTGGCCTCTGTCTCCAACGCTGCGGGTGCTTCTGCTGATTTTTTGACCTTGACTGAGCGCCTGATCATCCTCTCGAAGTATATTCCAGGTGGTATGGGTGTGTTGGTAGAACCCATGTTTGCCAATTTATCTGCTTCTTCGTTGCTGGACCGCGCAATGTGTTTTAGTTCGCACCCTTTGAAACTTCCTTCGAGTAGGTTGTACATATCTCGATAGGCGACCATGTTTTCTGCAATGGCGTCGCACTCTTTCATTGTCTGCTGTACGATGAGGTTTAAATCTCCATAGATCATCAGTCGGGTGGCTCCACAAGCGATCGCCATCTTCATGCCGTGAAGGAGGGCCTTGTATTCTGCGTCATTGTTTGATGCTGGGTCATCGGGTGGAAAATCCAATCGCAGGATGTACTGCAACTTTTCACCTCTGGGGGATATCAGTACAACCCCGGCTCCAGCTCCTTCGTTTCTCTTCGACCCATCGAAGTACATTATCCACTTGCTCGTGTATTCTGGAGGGCCTGGCGTTTTTAGCTCTGTCCACTCGCTTAGGAATTCCACGAGTACTTGTGATTTCACAGATTTGTGCACTGCATAAATGACGTCCCAAGCGCCGAGCTCGATACTCCACTTTGCAATTCTTCCGGATGCCATGGGGTTATTCATGATAGTACCGAGTGATGCGTCGTTTAGCACCGTGACGGTGTGCTCCTGGAAGTAGTGCTTGAGTTCTCGAGCTGTGAGCACCACGCCGTATGTGAGCTTCTGATAATGAGGGTATCGCTGTTTGCAGGGCGAAAGCACCTCGCTGATATAATATATTGGCCTTTGGACGCCATACGCCTTGCCGTCTTCTGGCCGCTCGACCACGATTACTGTGCTGATGACTTGATTTGTTGCGGCTAGGTACAGATACAGTGGCTCCCGTTCTTGTGGCGTTGCCAGGACACGCCTACTCTGCAATGCTCGTTTGAGGTCCGCGAATGCTTTCTGCGCTTCGGGTGTCCATTCGAACTTATCCGTTTTCTTTAATAGCTTGTAGAAAGGCAATGCTTGCTCGCCTAGCCTCGCAATGAATCTGCTTAGAACGGCTATTCGTCCTGCGAGCTGCTGTACACCGCGGAGATTAGTTGGTTCCTTCATTGTCAGGACCGCTTGGATTTTCTCCGGGTTGACTTCAATTCCTCGAGCAGAAACCAGGTACCCGAGAAGTTGTCCTGCAGGGACGCCAAAGACGCATTTGGTCGGATTGAGCTTGATTCGGTACGCGTTCAGCGTGTCGAATGTTTTTCTGATGTCATCGAGGAGCGTGTCCTCTACTCGAGTCTTGATGACGATGTCGTCAACATACACTTGTACATTCTTGCCAATGAGCTTGGCGAGGCATTTTTGCATGCATCGCTGATATGTTGTGCCTGCGTTCTTTAGCCCGAAAGGCATTGTCGTGTAGCAGTAAACACCGTGGGGTGTGATAAACGTTGTCTTCTCCTCGTCCTCCTTTTTCATCCTGATCTAATTATAGCCCGAGTAGGCGTCCAAGAAGGAGAGGCGCTGGCAGTCTGCTGTGGAGTCCACGATCTGGTCGATCCGAGGTAAGCGAAAGTTGTCCTTGGTGCAATGCTTATTCAACGACGTGTAGTCGATGCATACGCGAAGGATGTCGGTATTTTTCTTCGGGACCAGCACCGGGTTTGCTAACCAGGTGGAGATCTTTATCTCGCGGATGAACTTTGTTGCGAGTAACCTGTTCACTTCTTTTCCAAGTGCTTTTTTGCTTTGGCTCTGAAAACCGTCGGGTTGTCTGCTTGATAGGTTTAGCGTCTTTATAAACTTCGAATGAGTGCTCGGCGAATTCCCTGTGTATCCCTGGCATATCTGAAGGCTGCTAGGCGAAAGTTTCCCAGTACTCACGGAGGAGTTCGACGAGCGCGTCTTCCTATGCTGGCGAGAGGGTGGTGGACACCATCGCTGTTTTCGTAGATTCGGTCGGGTGCACCTGATGTTTTCGAGTGCTGCTGTTTGCGCTGAACTCGAGCTCTGGGGAGTTCTTCTTGGTGAGAGGCATCACGGAGTGATCCGTGGTTTTTGCTATCTCTTCCAGCTCTTCCTGCATCAAGAAGGATTTGGCGATCTCGTTGAACTCGATGTCGCATTTATTGGATTTTTGGAAATCGCCGTCGATGGTGATGGTACCATGTTCCCCAGGTAGCTTGAGCTTCAGGTATGCATAGTGTGGTACTACCATGAATCTGGCGAACGCTGTTCGGCCAAGAATGACGTGGTACTGTGAGGGCCAGTCGACTACTTCGAAGTCGAGGAAATCTCGTCTGTAATTGCTTCGGTTGCCGAGCACCACCTCCAAGTTTATTGTTCCGAGTGGGCGGATTGCCTTCCCTGGTACTATCCCGTGAAAGGATGTCTCTGATTGCGCGAGTCTGTCCAGGTTCCTGTTCATCCTGCGGAGTGTGTCCGCGTAAATGATGTTAATCCCACTACCTCCGTCCATGAATACTCGGGCGAGTTCATAGTTGCCTATTTGCGCCTGGATGACGAGTGCGGCATGCCCTGGTCGATAGACTCTGGGGGGATGGTCTTCCTTGGAGAAAATTATATGCTGATCGGTCATCTTCAGATACTCGGGTTGGGATGGTGGTGCCTGGACAACCATGAATACCTGTCGAGTGTTTGTTTTCTGGGCTCTGTGGGACGGGCAAACTTTCTGTATCATTCCCAGGAGTCCTGCTGGATTCGGGTATCCATTGGCTCCCTGGTTTGGGCGGGTGGCGCTGGTAGCGCGGCTAGCACCGTGTTTTGGTTTCCTGGTGGGGGCAGGCCTTGCGGTGGGTGGAATCCTTGGGGTCCTCCTCTAGGGAGCTGCGGGTAGCCCTGATTGACTGCTGCTCTATTTTTCTTTGAGAAGGCCTCGTGGATGTCAAGGAACTTTCGGCAATCCTTGAGAAGGTGTGTTGCCTTAGTTTTGCCAGTGCGCTTATCTGTAAACAGATGTAGCGTGCAGTAACCATCGAGGTCCTCCTCGGGGGTTTTGTCCTCTGGCTTTCGCTTCCACTCGCGATTTCCGCGATATCCGCTGTCGCGATTTCTTGTGAACTCTGCTGCCACTAGTTCTTCCCGATCATCGCGGTCGTAATGCTTTCTCCTTTTCTTTCGACCATGGCAATCGTATTCTGGTGCTGGTGATGAGGCTTTCTCATTGCACACCGCGTCCTTGCCGTTGGCCCATTTGTCTGCTATGGCCATCAGCTCTCCCATGGTTTTAGGTGCAGCCCGTCCCAGTTCTTCCCGGAAGGAGGTTCGCCGAGCTCCTTTGGCGAATGCTTCGACTGCAACCTCCTCTGATATGTTTCCCGGTGTATTCCTGAGTGTGGTCCATCGCTGAATATATTCGCGAGTAGACTCGCCACTTTTCTGCTTGCAAACTCGTAACTTCTCGATGGTCGCAGGTCTTTTGTATGTTGCTTGAAAATTCTTGCAGAAATCGAGGTTTAGATCGTCCCATGATCTGTAGCATGCCTTCGGTCTTCCTTCGAGCCAGCTGCGCGCAACGCCTACGAGATGTAGGTTAAGGTTCTGCATAGCCGTATTTTTGTTCCCACGTTGGCATTTTACTGCCGTGAGGTAATCTGACAACCAAGCTTGTGGCTCTTGCGAACCGTCGTATTTTTGCACCTCCGTGGAGAGCTTAAACCTCTTGGGTAGCGGTGCCTCGCGGATATTGCAAGCCAAACATAAGGCTCCGCAGACCTCTTCGTCGGAGGAGGTAGATGGGGAACACGCGCGATTCCTGGCTGCTCGAGCTTTGTCGACCTTGTGCTGAGCGATGTCTGATCGCGCATTGTACCCGGGCTCGTCGCGATTGACGTCTCTCCGCGGCTCCTTTCCGCGGTGTCGCGAGCGGCTGCTGTGTCGCCGTGGGCTGCGATCTCGATCTTTCCGCGGGTTGCGATCCCGACCTCTTCGTGGGTTGCAGTCTCGACTTCTTCGCGGGCTGTCGTCGCTGCCACTCGGACTATCTCCGTGTCGTCGAGCTTCTTTTCCTCGTTCGCGGTGAGGCGATTTTCCGTTGCTAGGTGACGTACTCTTACGTCCGCGGGGTGCTTCCTTGTCCTTCTGCGCGCCCGCTCTCTTGCGATCGTAGGAGGCGAGTCTGGCGGCTGCCATGCCCAACCCTGTCTATACTTGCCTGTACTGCTCTGCACGAGGGTAGTTTTCCCGTGATTGATCTGTCTGCATGTAGGTGGCTGCAGCCAGTACTGCGGCGGCGGGAGTTTGCGGATAGACGTTACCATCCTCGTCGACGCGCATTAGGGAAGCTTCGAGTGATTTGCTGATTCCGGTCAGGGACTCTCCATCCATGGTCGCGGTTCTTGAGACGTATCCTTTTCTTGCGGGACGATTTCCGACAGAAGGTGTTTTGAATAGCGCGGCTCGGCGCTGGCTCGACTCGTCTGCTGATCTCCTCCGCTCGGCTAGATCTATGCGAGCTTCCTTGATTAAAGTAACCGCTCTCACTAGACTATAGTGGTAGGCGGTCATATCCTCATGAGGATCTCCGACTTCCAGTGGTTTTATTGTGCGGATGGCCTCCTTTGCTCGATCCCAAGCGGCTCGCGAGACGCCGATGGTAGCGCGTTCCCTTGCGCCGTTCTCAGTTTCTTCGGGTGGATCTCCTGATCCTGCCATGCAGACCTGAGCTAGATATGGCTCGCGGGTCCTAAGCGTAGTTTGGCAGGCTTTCCTGACCCGAGAAGGTTCCTCTGTGGAGAGGGTATGGAAGTTGCTGGTGTTGAGATGGATAGATTCGCCGCTTTTCGCCAAGTCGCGATCCGCGTAGTAGGGTCGCGAATCGACAACTCCTGGGCTAGAGATCGACCCAGATCCCGATCCTTCGATATTGGTTTGCTCGGGGAAGTGAAGAATTCCGTCCTTGTTGGCATAGAACTGGAAGCTCCCGAATGCCAGAGTGATACACTTCTCCAAATCGCTGAATACCGGGCGTGATTCCGGCAAGTGAGGGGCGACGATGACCGATCCGATCCGGATCGGATTGGTTGGAGTCGAAGTTCTAGGGTTCCAGCGTGAGTTGGTCGTTGATGAGGCAAAAGATGCCGGAGATCCAGCGCCCGCCTTTCCCACAGACGACGCCAATTGTCGAATATGCATCTCAACAAATACCTCGGGTGAATCCATAGGGTTTCGAGTACGAGAACGTGTAGGCGCTTTTGACAATCGTCGGCTAAACAGGGGGCACGATTTACCCAGGTTCGTGGCCCTCGTAGAGGTAAAACCCTTACTCCTGCCTCTGTCGATCTGTATTAACAAGTAGATCGGTTACGATGGGGGTTCTCAAGTCGAGAGTATGATCTCGATCTCAAGGATTTTGTGGTGCGGTATTGCTTGGTCCTCTCCCCCGGTGGTTCTCCTGGCTTTATATAGATAGCCAGGTCTCAAACCGTGCCCGGGGGATACAAACCCTAACCCTAAGTCAGTTACAGATTTCCTTTCTTAACCCGCAAGGCTTTGCGTGTGGGCTTTGATTGGGCCTTCTAGAACAGTCCATGGCGCCTCCTTTGGAGTTTGGGCCTTGGGCCTGAGACCGGATAGGCTCATCCGACAGGCCTAGGATCCATCCCTTCGTCACTGACCTCGTGTCGAGCCAAAAAAAAACGTCAATTTTAATCCGCTCATGAGTCTCAAATTTTTCTTACAACCTACTTTACAACTTGAAATGATTAAAATTCTTGAATAGACTATAGACATAATATGGACAAGGTCGTTGAATGTTTTTATTTAGGATTTTATTTTTATAACTTTTTGTCAGTTAAGCATTCAAATCTCTGCACGCAACTACATAACTACGTCTACTTACATGTAGACCCCGTCACCGACAATTTTCCACTAGTTCTATATACGAGGGTATGATCCGTTGCCTTTCGCCTCACATTGGGATTTTGGTTATGCACTAGAATTGTGTTGTTGCGTAGAGAGTTCCCTAACATGCTGGGAAATAAAGTTCACGCCAACGTCGAATATCTCAGAGTTTAATTGATACACGGAGTGGTCATTGATCTTGTCGAGGGCACCTAATGATCCTCTCAGCTACGGACAATGTTCAAGCGTAGTTCAGCATCCCTTCCAGGAGAAAGTTCACCCTATAGAGAAGATCAACATCTATAGCCCTCTGTCACTACTCGTATAGAATGATCCCTCCCTTGTTTTCGAAGCCGTTAGAGATCTTCAGTGGAGCTCAATGACGGAGGACGATACAAACTTTTTGTATGGCGAAGTAGAAAACATATACCATCATTTAGTTAGAGAGAGAGTGTGTGTGTCTGTTGGTGGTGGTGGGGGTGGAGGGGCAATGACCCTCCCCCATGATAAGTATTTAAGACCCATTTATCATAAATTTCTCTAATAGGAATATGTAAAATTCAAGTGTCGACTGATACATGTTTACCTCCGACCTTTGTTGCTACATCAATAGTCAAACTGATGTATCTTGGCCAATCGGAAACCTCTACACCAAAGTTGTTGGTTTTAGTTGGGGCCGGATCTTCTATTTCTGCAAAATATGTGGCGACCCATGAAATCCTTGGGAGCTGCTCAAACATAAACTCGTAGGACAAGAAACCTCTCTAGACAACCACCACGGTCTGCATGACCATTTGGGATGGCAAGTAAGAAGATCATCCGCGACAACGCGCTCTCTTGCGCTCTTCTCCTCGACCGGGAAAATATAAAATGCCACTATAGGCATGTCAATTAGTGGCACTTTGGCAAAGTGCCACTAGGTGGAATCTTTAGGGGCAGTTTTGAAAGTGCCCCTAAATATGTACCATGGTGTAGTGACACGGAGGACGGCCTCGCCCTGCTCCGCATCACCATGTGCCCAGAGGTTTTTGGGTTCTCTTCCGTTGGAGATACAAAGAGAGATAGAGAGAGAGAGAGAGAGAGAGAGGAAATGGGAGGCGCACAAGTGAGAGAGAGATCGATGCGGACGTCTCCCTGGAGGTCTTATCCTCGCGCCGCAATGAAGCATGAGGTGGCAGCTGCGATGCCACGGCGTGACGCTCTCCTCTGACTTCTGGCAGAGGAAGAAGAAAGAAGAAAAAAAAGGCAACTTTCAATAACCCCTGGACTTTCTAAGTTTTGCAAAGCAGTCCCTCTGTCTTAAAAACTGTGAGTAAAACAATGTTTCAGGGCTTTTTTTGTAAACTTAAAAAATATTAAAAATGATATTTGGAACCCTTATCAAAATTGTAACTTTGCCATGTTTTGGATTTTTAAGTTTTGAACAAGGTTTAAATTTTTAAACTTGGGTGCTCAATTAAGTGATGTTTGTTATTTTATCTCCATTTAAACTTTCAAATAGATTTAAAATTATTTTCTGTATGCAATGACATGAACACAACACTACCAACATGTTATTGCAAACATGGTGTGTTTTTCATTGGAAAATTGTAGATACAATTCTTTTAGGAAATAATTTGTGAACTTCTTAGTAGTGTTTTTTATGCATTGTAAACAAAATCACCAACTATGGAATTTATTTCCAAGTCATGCCAAATGATTTTGATTAGGCAATGGTCTTGTTTTATTTTATAGTGCCTTTTTTATTTTCATATTTGAGGTTCCTATTAATTTTGCTGGACATTTCCTATTATTGTGTGTAAGCCATGTTTGATATTTTTGTTACTTAATCAAGTGGAAAACATGAGTGGCTTTGGAATCTTACTTGTTTGTTTTCCACCCAGGTTCCAAGTATGGCTTTTATTCCATGTTGGTTTTAGCGCATGTAATCATTTACATGATTATGTATATATGAATTTTTGTTATTATCCATTTGTATTATGTATGAGAAGGGTCTAGAAAACTAGTTAGCTAAGCTTGTTACCATCCACCTCTGCATATCACAAGACATCGGGATGAAATGATTTTTTTATTTCATTCATGACAATTGATTCCACTAAAGAGATTATTATGTGGCCCTATCTTTGATGAGCTTGATAAGGGTTAGGGTTTTAGGTTATCTAATGTTGCCTAATGATACACTGAATAACTGGTCATGTCATAATGCCTTACTGAGCCAATGTTGCTTCTTGTTGACTTATGTTTCCTGGAATATCCTTGTCACTAGTTGCCACTTGTCTTCTGATATTGCCTTTGTCATTTGAAAGAAAGCTCAAATCTTGAACTACCTAAATGTTTTCTCTCCTTTGTTGGTCTTTTGACTTCAGAAATTCACCACTAGGGCCTTTGGATATCTGTATTGGTTCCCAGATACTATTTCTAGTAGCAATTTGCATCATGGTGAAATGCATTCATTTGGTTCAATAACCATTTCATTCTTGTGATTTATTCAATTACGATTAAGATTTATCTTATTAAAACTCAGTTGTTTAATGCTTACAGGAATAATCTGTTCACAAGGCTGATCAGACCTTGTAGCCAAACTATTCTTATATAACACCAAGCATTTGGATTTCAACATGTTAATTATTTGTTTTCTTCCTTATCTCGATTTCTTTCTTTATTTCTTCTTTTCTAGTCTTTGTCATGCAGGAATGCAGACATAGAGGTCTGGAAAGATCATATGTAATGATCAAAGTTTGGTACTACTTTAAGAAGATTTCTTTCTTCTTTTCGATACTTATTTTCTTGTTGATGAGATATGTACATATTCCATAAATGTGTTAATAATAATAATTATGTCATTTCCCACTTGTGGGGTTTGAGTTAATGCTTGTTTGTGTCAGTTGGGTTCTATTGAACCTTGGTTACTCACTTCTAAAGATGCACTTAATAATTATTGGATAACTTATAAAGATATTATGTGAATGTATTGCTAAGTGAAATGATTCCTGGTTTTAGAAGGACATTGAATCTCTGTTGTTGAGATTATTCAAATATGCATTACTATCTTGTGGAAGAAAGATCTTCAATATGTGATTTGGATACTTGCCCCTCTTTGAACTCTATGCACCTAGTTGAATTCTCCCAAGTCACGTATAGACTTGTGGTTAAGGTTGTTGAGAGTTAGTGTTGATCATGACCAATTTTGGTTTGGTCTAATCAAATGATTTGGTTTCTAAGATACTCGTTATAAAGATCACTCCAAATATATTCTTAATCAGATGATCTAAACATATTTTATCATATCAAGAGAAACATTGGTCACTTTGCTTCGTTTAAACTTTCGCGCCAAAATTCCCGTATTTTTAGATGCATGCTTTGCAAATGCATATATTATATTTTGATCCTTATAATCTCCCAAACACTGGGATGTTACAAAGGGTCTTCTGGATCCCTTCGTGGTTGTCATCATGGGCAGCAACCAAGACTGGTGGTAGGAAATCCGAGCTAGCCGGAAGGTGTGCCCGACGGTCATGGTAGACCGAGGCATCCACCATGCCCCAAGGTAACCCCAGCTCACCTACCAATATGCGGGTATGTAGTCCGCTGAGAGCGGGGTTATCGGAGGCCGCTTGCCACAAGTCGTCGAAGATGGTGAACTGGGGGCTTGAGATGGAAAAGGCTAATCCCGGTTCAGCATCGCGGCGAGAAAGAGCATCAGCCACAACATTCTGTGCACCAGGCTTGGATTCAACCGTGAAATCGTACCCTTAAAGCTTGCTCACCCATTGGGTTTGAGGAATTGTGGACAACCATTGGTCCAGCAAGAACTTTAAGGCGTAGTGGTCAGGGCGGACAGTAAAGGAGCGCCCCAAACATATGGATTCCAATGCCGTACTGCTTGGACAAGCCCGATGAGCTCTCTCTCGTAGGTAGTAAAGGAGAGAAGTATTCATATCCTCTCTCGAAATATGGCCGTTGCAGGATTTTTAGGGAGGAATATCCGGCCCTCAGGGAAAATAATACGGCCCAAAAATCCGGCGGGCTTCTGCAAGCCCCGCACCATTTCCTTAGCCGTTTTTGCCTGGCCAATATTCTGGGGGCGGAATATCCAGTCCCTGGGAGGGCGGATTATCCAGCAACCGGAATATCTGGCCTGTGGAAACTAAAATAACCAGCCCACCTCTGCAAGCCCCGCATGAAGGTCCTTAGCGAAATTTGTTCACCTCGTTTTGGGGGGCGGATATTCCGCCGCCCTCTCGAAACTGAAATATCCGGCCAAATATTCGGTGGGCTTCTACAATCTCCGCGCTCTGGTCCTTAGTCGTTTTTTCCACCCTTGGTTCTAGGGGGGTGATGGAGTGTAGACCCACGCTCGTTGGGAAACCCCAAGCGCAAGGCGTGAAGAGTGCAGAAACAAGTTTTCCCTCAGAAAAGAAACCAAGGTTGAATTGACCAGTAGGAGGAAGAAGCACTTCTGAAGGTTGATGCAGCTGAGATGGCAGGGCGCACTACCGGTTCAGTAGCAACGTGGAACCTACACAACAAAATCAATTCACTTTTTCCCAACGTAGCAGTGAGGTTGTCAATCTCACCGGTTTTGCTGATAACAAAGAGGTTAAACGAATGGTGTGGAAACCAATATGAGAACAATATGAAAACAGTAGCAGTAATATGAAAACAGTGGAAACAGTGTGTATTATCAGTATGAGAAAATAATCCAGGGTCCACAGTTCACTAGAGGTGTCTCTCCATAAAAGATAGCTAACATGCGTGATGAACAAATTACAGCTGGGCAATTGACAAATAAAGAACATGCATGACACAAGATTACTATGAGATTCATGCGGGCATTACAACAAGATACATAGATCGACATCCAACTGCATCTATGACTAATAATCCACCCTTCGAATATCATCCGAACAAACATTGGGTATTAAGTTGCAAGCAACGGATAATCGCAGTAAGCAAAGTGTGCAATGTAAAAAATGTAAACGAAGTAAACATCGTTGTTTTCTCCCTAATGACAACGACACATCCTCCATCCGTCACGTTTCCATCACTCGAGCACAGATGCAAAGGAGGCATGAACCCACTATCGAGCATAAATAGTCCCTCTTGGAGTCACTAGCATCTACTAACAATGGAGATCATGCAAGATCATAAATAATATACACATGAAAACAACATGATAAATTGATAATCAACAGTCATAGCATTCTATAAGCATCGGATTCCAGCAAACACAACATGTAGCATTACAAATATATGATCTCGATCGTGTGAGGTAGTTCATGAGATCTAAACATGAGGCATAAGATGGAGAGTACAACCATCTAGCTACTGCTATGGCCCCGTAGTCCAGGGATGAACTACTCACACATCACTCCGGAGGCGGGCATGGTGGTGTAGACCCCTCCGGTGATGAATTTCCCTCCCAGCAGGGTGCCGGGGAGAGCTCCAGAACCCTCCCGATCTCGGGTTGATGATGACGGTGGCCTCGGGTGTTTCTCGGGACTAAGTGGTATATTTTAAGGGTTGACGCATCGGGGGGGGGGGGGAATAAATAGGCGAAAGGACGATGGCGGTGGACGCCTGAGGGGCCCACACCACCCCCAGGCGTGGCTAGGGGGATGCCGCCCTATGGTGTGGCCCCCTCCAGGCCTCTTCGGGACTCCGTGGAACTTTCGGGAATTCTAAGACTTCCGGATTTTGAATTTTCCAATTCCGAGAATATTTCTAGAACAACTTTTCTAAAACTAAAAACAGCAGAAAACATGGAACTGACTCTGTGGCATCTTGTCAATAGGTTAATCTCGGGAAATCGATAAAAATGACATAAAGTGTAAGGAGCATAAGGCATGAAAACAACATGGAACATCAGAAATTATAGATACTTTTATGACGTATCAGGGGGGAGGGGCGGATTATCCGCTCCCCCGGAATATCCGACCATTCGAGGCCAAATTTTCCTGCTAGACCAGAGGGGGAAACTTGAGCTTTTCTTCGACCTTTTTGGTGTTTGGTGCTTTGTAAGATATACCTATAAATCCTGCACCACTTAACACATGATTAAATATCACTAATGCTGTTAACTAACACACAAAACACTAAGGGATAAGAAATGCGCTTTCAGCAATGACGGAGGACGATACAAAATTTTGTCATGGAGAAGTCAAAAACATATACCAACGTTTAGTTAGGGTGTTGGGAGGGGGGCAATGGCCCCCTCCCCCATGATAAGGATTTAAGACCCATTTAACATTAATTATTCTAAAATGAATATGTAAAATTCAAGTGCTGGCTGATACATATAACTTGGCCCAGATAGACGATATTTAACTACAACCACCGTTGCTAAATCAACAGTCAAACCATTCTATTCTGGCCAATCTGAAACCTCTACAAGAAGTTTGGGTTTCAGTTGGGGCCAGATCTTCTATTTCTTCGAAATATGGGGCGACCCATTAATTCATAGGGAGCTACTCAAACATAAACTCATAGGACAAGAACCCCCGGATAACCACTATGGTATGCATGACCCTTTGGTATGGTTCTTCCCGTGTGCTGAAGAGAAATGTTTTCGCAGTCGATACCCGCCTGGTCCCTCTAGCCATTTCGAGTGGTCTCACCAAGTCAAATTTCCATATTTTATCGAACGAGTCATTCGGATACCCAAGACATAAAAAAGAGAAAGATTTATTAAATCCATGCGATTTTTAATGTAGCTATGCTAACTAAACATTTATATGACAAAACAACCATTAAGAAAGATCCATATGGTAGCAACAACAATGTTATGGTAAATACTACACATCGGGGTCCAATGCAGAGCAAAACGTTGGACCAATCTAACACCGTCCATTTAACCACCATTGAACAACCCTATTTACCTTATACTGGCACTTTCCAGAGAAAAAAAGGTTTAGCCCGTTAAACACGCACACACCTAATTAAATCCCATAGTTTTCGGTAGATAAGGCCTCCACCAAATCGATGTGGTGCTCGGTACCTCTCCTCTCCTCATGCTGCACATTACAATACATGTCGCGACCTCCACCTCCACTGAGAATGACTCGGACACTGACATGCATGCCGTTCCGACCTGGGGAATCATGGCCAGGGTATCCGACTTTCCGTTTCGTCGCTTAGTATTATGCTCCGACGAGTCTCCGTCCCCATCTCCAAGATGCTCGCAGGCAGAAATCCCCGCAACCAGGTGCATAGTGGGACGTGGATGTTGCAGCTCGCATCGTGCACGAGCATATCTTGGGATCGGTCGCAGCAGGTGCAGCACACTCTTCCAACCTTCTGCTCACATCCTTAATTTGTCGTGGATTTCAGTTTATATGGGATCTTAGCACTTGATCCTTTAACACTGCATATGTGGTAATATTAGACTATGAAGCTGCTACTTCTACGAGTATAATTTGAGAAACTCCATGGCTACATCTTTGCTTGCCAACATGCTAATTTAGTTTATGAATTTATATGCCACCACTAGGTATCGCATCTGTTGTAATAGCATTTTGATAGAGAGATTTCATGCTTCACATATATAAATAGCATTTTGAATCGGTGCTTCTACTATATCAAACACATGCTTTACATTGTGGAAATGAAAACAATGCATGCTTCCTAAGAATATAGTGTTTCATATCTATGCATATCATGCTTCATATCTATGTCTACATCCTTCTTAATCTCTGATTATATATATGATCCATGCTTCTTTTGACTCCGGTGCATGCTTCTACTATATAAAAGTTTTGCTTCGTGCGATCGAGATCATGATCCTTTGTTTCTCACATATGTTCGTACTGTATACCAGAAATCTCCGTCATGGTCGTTGGCCGCATATGGTGGACGCAGAACAAGGAACGGTGACAGTTGCCAGCGACAAGGAGCTAGACCAATGCATGTCGTTGTCGGGCGTGCCAACAATCCTGGGCATGATGAACTTTGCGTATCAAGGAATCACAACCTTTTCTCAACAACACTGTTTGGCAAGAGCGGGCATAGGCACTCAGTGAGGCAGGGAGGGTTGCCAACGGTGGCATGAGATCGTTGTTGCAGGTCATCGATGAGCATGTGCCATTGCCATGAGAGTTAGTTGATGGGCAACATGCTAGAAAACAAATATCCTATGAACAATTCGTATTGTATGTAAAAGAAAATTATGATATTACTAGAAGCAAAAGCAATTTTATTTCGAAGGAAATTACGTCCTCCATAGGAAGCAATGCTGGTAGGAAAAAATATTTGTTTCATTCTAAGCATATACTATTTCCTTTGGATGCAAATTATATGGTATTTTGAAACCAATGTGGATAGAAACGCATGTTTGTTAACCGGAAGCAAACACTATTTCCTTTCGAAGCAAGTTATATTATCTGTTGGAAGCAATGTTGACACAACAAAAATTGTGTTGCATCTTTTCTACATGGTGGAAATAAAATTGTAGAATTTAACAACATGTAATTATCTTTGAAGCAGTCGATATAGGCAAAAGAAACAAAATACTTTTAGTAGGAAGCAAAGTTTGTACCGAAATAAAATCTTCATAAATGTTACAATCAATAGTTGGATCTGCCATGAATTTTCCAAGGAAATAGTTGACACAAAAGATTTTTTGTTGTATCTTTTCTATATGATGGAAATAAAATTCTAGAATGTAACAACATGTAGTTATCTTGTAAGCAATCGATAGGGGCAAGAGAAGCAAAATATTCTTAGTAGGAAGCTTCATACTGAAATAAAATCTTCACAAATGTTACAAACAATAGTTGGATGTGCCATGATTTTTCCAAGGAAATGGCAAGAATTATTTCCGAAAAGAAAAGATGCTTCCAAATTGAAAAACAATGCTTCCGTGAACCAAATATATCTTGTTATAATGTGTACGTAATTGTTCTATTTTATTAGTCAGAAATTACCCAAAATTATCTCCTAATTTTGAGATTTTCCTGGAGCAGTTTAAAGGGAAGCATGCAAATCTTTTCCTAGAATCACGGAAATAAATGATTTCCCAAAATTATCTTCTAATTTAGAGATTTTCCTGGAGTATTTTAAAATGAAGCATGCAAATATGTTCCTAGAATCACGAAAATAAGTGACTACGTTAATTTGTTACTGGATTAGTTTACGGAAGCATGCAATGAGTCCTCAATTAATGGAAATTGACTCGTGAGACTAGTAGATCCTACGGTCGGGTTGCTACCAATCCTACGGCCATAGACATATCCGATGAGAGGAAACAAATCGGCATCCCATTCCTAGTAGTGCCCATAATATGTCACATGCACGAGAAACTTTAACACACTAGCAAAGTGGCCAACACTAAACTAAACCTAGACTAGATATTGGATCTTGGGGTTCGAGACCATACCACACCACCTCGTCGCTCAGCTCATAACCACAGTCAAACCAAATTGTCCACTCAACCCAAAACCAAACGTTCAATTGATGAATTTTTGGTTGGCGTTGAACAACATGTCTGAGCTACAAATATTGTGATTAAGTAAAAAGGTGAAACTAAATCACGTATATCACTCAATAAGGACTTTACATACGCTGTACTTAATTTCATCTAACATAAGTGAGTTTATGGTGTTAAGCATGCTTCATTCACCTCCACGTGCTGAAGAGATCGTCGTGTTAAACCGCCAGTTCATTCATACGTCTCAAATGTATCTATAATTTCTGGTGTTCCATGTTGTTTTCATGACATTTGCTACATGTTTTCTATATACTTTATATCATTTTTATGGATTTTCTGGAACTAAACTATTAACAAGATGCCACAGTGCCAGTTCCTGTTTTCTGCTGTTTTTGGTTTCAGAAAAGTTGTTCAAGAAATATTCTCGAAATTGGACGAAACGAAATCCTAGTGTCCTATTTTTTTTGTCACGTACATGGAGTCCGGAGGATACCCGAAGGGGGACCACATGGTGGCCACACCATAGGGCGGAGCGACCCCCTTGGCCGCGCCACCAGATGGTGTAACCCCCCTGACCACCCACCGACATCGCCCTTTCGCCTATATAAGCTCCTTCTCGGGAAAACCCTAAATACCCGAGCCTCCATCCACGAAAAGTTCTGTAGCCACCGTCATCGTCAACCCTAATTCGGGAGGGTTCAGAAGCTCTCCCCGGCACCCTACCGGGAGGGGAAATCATCACCGGGGGGGGCCCTATATCACCATGCCTGTCTCCGGAGTGATGTGTGAGTAGTTCATCCTTGGACTATGGGTCCATAACAGTAGCTAGATGTTTGTCTTCTCCTCTTTATGCCACCATGTTTAGATCTTGTGAGCTGCCTAACATGATCAAGATCATCTATCTGTAATGCTATATGTTGTGTTTGCTGGGATTCCATGAATATTGAATGCCATGTCAAGTTGATTATAGATCTATCTTTTATATGTTATTTGTAATCTTGCATGCTTTCCGTTACTAGTAGATGCTCTGGCCAAGTTGATACTTGTAACTCCAAGAGGGAGTATTTATGCTCGATAGTGGGTTCGTGCCTCCCTTATATCTGTGCTCGAGTGACAGAAACGTGACAGATGGGGGATGTGTTGTTGCCATTAGGGAGAAAACAACAATGCTTTGTCTTAGGATAATTCTATTGTTTACATTACACACTTTACTTAATGCAATAATCTGTTGCTTGCAACTTAATACTCAAAGTCTGCTTGGATTACGTTCTGAGGGTGGATTATTAGTCATAGATGCAGTTGGATTACGGTTTATGTATCATGTTGTAATGCCCAAATAAATTTCATAGTAATCATCGTGTCTTGCATATGTACTACGGTACAACCTCTGTCTCTGTCAATTGCCCAGCTGTAATTTGTTTACCCAGCATATTATCTATTTGTTTTGAAGAGACACCACTAGTGAACTTTGGACCCCGGTCAATTCTTTTACACTGATAATACAACCACTGCAAGCACTGTTCTTTATACTGCAAACACTGTTTTTACTTTCATTCACTGCAATCATACATCATTTTCCACACTATACGTCTAATCTTTTGTGTTAGCAAAACCGGTGAGATTGACAACCTCACTGTTTCGTTGGGGAAAAGTATCTTGATTGTGTTGTGTGCAGATTCCATGTTGCTGCTGAGCCTGGTAGCGCGTCCTGCCAACATCAGTTGTCATCAACCTTCAGAAGTGATTTCTTTCTCCTACTGGTCCGATTAAACTTTGGTTTCTTTCTGAGGGAAAACTCGCTGTTGTACTCATCATACCTTTCTTTTGGGGTCTCCCAACCAACGTGTGTTTACACGTCATCATTCATTCTTGGACTTCCTTATGATTAAATGCGGTTCCTTGTTAGGCGGCATCTCAATAGTTTGCGTCTGTCTTTTGTATTAGACTTTAATTTTGAAAGGACAAGGAAGAAGTCTGACTCGTATCGTATGTAATGGAGTAGAGCGATCCGTTGAACATTCGTAACTCTGGTGTTGAAATGAACATTCCGCCTCGTATGCCCCATTGTTGCGCCTGAGCTTTGCATGCGTCAGTAAAATCGCCCCGTCAGGCTCAACTTAGATAGAATCGTCAATGACGAAGTGGACCACTGACCAGCTCTGAGCGAGATCCTAAACTTAGGGTAGATCAGGTTCTCGTCGAAGTTGTCGTAGAAAAAGTCTCCCTTGCTAGGTACCGTGGCCTCTCCCTGACATTTATGTTGTAGCAATACTTCCTGTTGTCTGCAGGGAAGTATCAAAAACTACTGAACTGCTTCTGAACCTGCTGGGTCTGGGGAGGCAGTCCGCAACAGAGGGATGTCCCAAATTTTGGTATGGCAAAGTTAATTAATATACCATTGCACCATTAGGTTGATGGGGGAGGAGAGGGGGCAATTGCCCCCTCCTCCCACTATACATATGTAAGAACAATTTAACATAAATTTTCTAACATGAATATACAAGATTAAATTGCCCAGTAATAGTTAAAATCCTAATTTAATCAAAAGCCAACGTGATTGTATGGCTATCCTACCTAACCTTTCCTTCCTAACCACATTGTAATTAATTGTGAAGGGTGCCATATATATGTAAAGGCATTTTTGCCCCATGAAATAATTTGTTCATTTCACTAATAAACTTCCCGCATTTATTGTCAATTGTTCGTAGGCTGATATTTAAAGGATTTGTCTTAAGGGTGCATCATGCATTAGTAGCCAATTTTAAATTAAAGTAAAATTTGCATACGAAATGTAAATTTGGGTCTAGATGATAACATAAACTATAATATGTTTTTTTTTTTCTCTCTAACTGTTCTCTTCCTTGCGTGGATGAGATTGTATCTTTTAAGTATTGTTGAAAGGAATGAAATTCCTGAGTAGGAAGAGTACGGAGAAGGTAGATAATCTTTTTGTAAGAATTTAAAATTTTAGATTTTTTTACCAGTTAATTATTTAAATTTCTATGTCGAATGATCAGCGATCGAATGGCTATTTTCAACATTAGTCTTCGGTTGAGCTTACAAAATAGCCTTTGGTAGAAGTCGGTTTAAGAGTACCGAGATTTACCACGGGACGAGTGTTTTGGTACCTTTAACATTATTTGAAATGTCAAAAGAATTTCAAAAATATTTTTGCTCATTGACTGATATTTTTTGTGTCACGTGCAAAAATTAAAATAAGTGATGAAAGAAGTTTTTTAGCCGATTTTTTTTTTAGAAACACAGTATAAAGGCAAGCGCTCATATACACGCGCATACACTCACCCATGTGAACGCACACACGCACAGCCTACCCCTATAAGCACCTCCAAAAGACTGAGTCAGCGGGTCTTGAGATTGACGAAGTCACCACATGCGTCTCGTTATCGACGGAAACGTCGTCTCTCACTAAAAGAATATTCCGACTAAATGCGACACACATGTGTCAAACCTGGGGTTTGAACTCTAGTGAACCGAGAGTACAACCACCCTCTTAACCATCCAACTACAGGTTGGTTACATTTTTCTTCTTCTTACACATGCCACAAATAATGTCGTTTTTTTTTTGGAAAAACTTAGCGTACGCACAGAATGTCGAAATGTAAGTGCCAAGTTTTTTTTTTAATACTAGTAGATTTTTTGACATTTCGTCATTTTTCGAGTGGCATGATCATACGCTCCCATAGTCTGTCTGATAGACTGATAGTCCCATGCCAAAGTGAATTTCACGATTTACCAATTTACCCATTCCCCTTCCTCCCGACCCGTCCTCCGTCACCGCCGCATTTCTGCCGCTGCCCCTCACCGCACAGCTGCAGCGAGCCAAGGAGCTCTCCTCGCATTGCTCTCCCGCTGCCGCGTGATGGCTCTCCACGGCGCAGACGCCTCTCCGACTTCAGGTACGGCATCCGCCCCAACCCTCGTCACCGCCCGCCGACGACCGGGCGGAAGGCGCGGGCGAGAAGGAAGGTAGCCCGTACGAGCGATGGGATCGAGCCGAGGTGGATGAGGAGCAGATCAGACCACCGCGCGCTCCGGACCGTGTTCCCGTACCACAGCCCACAGGTATCGTATCTCACTATCTCTCACAAGGAGGAATTTGTGCTCGAATTTGTCCGAGTAGGACTTTGTGCGGCGATGTAGTGGTGCCATACGGTAGTGTGGATTCGGTTGTGCTCGGCCTAAATTCATGTATTTTGGGAGCCGTAATCTGGTTACGTCGGCGGCGTTGCGCTGTGGAAAGGGGGGAAGAAGGCAGCGGCGGCAATGGCTGCCATAACCGGTGGAAGAGAGGAGGGGGATCCGGGATTAATGAGAAAGGAGGAAGATGTGATGCTGCTGCTTCTGCCATACCTTCTTCCATAATGATTTCTTCAGATGATTTCCACTATGCAGGTTCTGGGTGCTCTGTTTTTCCACCATATCTTATTATCTTCTGAGCCTGCTACTCTTCCCAGGCTACGAAGTAAGGCATTTCATTTCACTTTCAGAACAATAGTTAGTAGGCAGCCAAAGTGCAAACAAGATGGTGCTGTCATGGAAATGGATGCCGATGACATTTAATTTTGGCAAGTGTCTCTTTTAAATTTGCCACATAATTATTTCATGTGGAGGAGGTTCGACGATGGGGGATAGGTGGATCTTGACTGGAAAATGTCGTGGATCAAGAATTTTTCTCCAAGAGCGACTCACAAGTCTTTGGTATGTCCTTTTCTCCTCCTTGATGTCTGGGACTTGGTACATTGCAGAGTTGACTATATTGAATACTGAATCCAGAAAAATGGTTTCAAGACAACTGTAGCATGTGCCATGTGCAGATATTTATTAATTGTTACGTGGTGGTTTCACAAAACATTTCCCCTTACTCTGCAAATAAATAATTGCAAGTTAGGTAACCAACTTGTCCCTTTCTCTACTGTTCAACTCCAGTTAAAATTTCCATGATCCGGTGGATATCATCGGGGTGTAGAAGCTCTAGACTGTATAACAACCAGAGAACAGTATTTGCATTTTCATAGACCGGTTTATGCACACGTTTTCTTTACCCTCATAAAACCACTCAAAAGTTCCCTCTGTGCTCAGGCTCTTTTGAATCATCTGGTGGCGTGAACTAGAGCCAAGCTAAACAAGATGGCACTGGAGTCAAAGCTAAATAGACGTTTCAACTCCCCTACCCTTTTAACATATATCTAAACATGCACGCATAAATATTTAACAAACATACTCCATTAGAACAAGAGCAGAGGCATGTCTGCTCAAGTCTTTGGCACCCGATCTCTGATTGCTCCTTCCCACCATGCACTCTTTCTTCTCTGCACCATCCTCATATTCCTTTCCTCCAACACAATAGTATTCTCATCAGCACAAGCTACCAACAGAACCGAAGATGACCGGCAAGCCCTTCTCTGCCTCAAATCTGGCATCCAAAGGGACCCTGCTGGTGTTCTCGGATCATGGCGCAACGAATCTCTCAACTTCTGTAGCTGGAAGGGGGTCACCTGCAGCAACACCCTTCCAATCCGTGTCGTGGCCATCCAATTCAGGTTTAAGAAGCTCACAGGAACACTATCCAATTGCATATCAGTCCTTACTTCTCTAGTGCAGATGGACCTTCAAAACAATAAATTCTCTGGAAGCATACCTGATGAGATAGGTGAGATTCCTAGCCTCCAAACACTGATGCTTGCTGGCAACAGGCTTGCAGGTAACATCCCTCCGTCATTAGGTACATCTGCATCTCTTAGATATGTCAACCTTGCAAATAATTCTCTTAGCGGAGTTATCCCGGATTCCTTATCAAATAGTTCGTTACTTAGTGAGATAATCCTCTCACGTAACAACTTATCTGGGGAGATCCCGGCTAATCTGTTCAAGTCATCCAAATTGGTCGCTGTTGATCTCCAGTGGAATGCTCTCTCAGGAGCAATCCCACACTTTCAAAAGATGGATGCCCTCCAATTTCTTAATCTTACAGGGAATTTGCTTTCTGGTACTATACCAGCATCTTTGGGAAATGTTTCGTCCTTGCGTTCGCTTCTGCTAGCACAAAACAACTTAGCAGGGTCAATTCCTGAAACTCTGGGTCAAATTACAAACCTAAAACTGCTAGATTTAAGTTACAACAATTTCTCAGGGTATATCCCAGCCACACTGTACAATGTGTCATCACTCACACTCTTTAGCTTACGCAGCAACAATTTTATTGGGCAAATACCTTCTGAAATCGGCCACTCGCTTCCGAATCTCCAAACATTGTTCATGGGAGACAACAGTTTTAGTGGATCCATTTCAAATTCTCTGACCAACATGTCAAAACTTCAAGTGCTTGATCTTTCAAGCAACTTGCTGACTGGTGTGGTGCCATCGCTAGGATCCTTACCAAACTTGAGCCAACTGCTTCTAGGAAATAACAGACTCAAAGCTGATGATTGGGCATTCCTTACCTCTCTGACCAATTGCACTCAGCTGTTAATATTATCAGTGGATGGGAATACCCTGAATGGAAGTTTGCCAAAAGCAGTGGGCAACCTTTCAACAAAGCTGGAGCAGTTAAACTTTGGAAGAAACCGAATTTCTGGAAACATACCAGCTGAGATAGGCAACCTCGTAAACCTCACTCTGCTTGACATGGGCAAGAACATGCTCTCAGGACAAATTCCCCCGACAGTTTGGAACTTGAGAAACTTGTTTGTCCTGAAACTTTCCATGAATAGGTTGTCAGGTGAAATTCCATCAACAGTTGGTAATCTTGCTCAACTTAGCCAGCTTTATCTTGATGAAAATGAGTTATCTGGAAACATACCTGCAAATATAGGACAATGCCAAAGGCTGCTTATGTTCAACTTGTCAGTTAACCATATTGGTGGATCCATACCAAGTGAACTCTTCGGTATTTCTTCCCTTTTGGGTTTGGACTTGTCAAACAACAACCTGATTGGGTCAATACCACAGGCAGTTGGTAACCTGATCACTCTTGGCCACCTCAATGTTTCCAACAACAAATTATCCGGTGACCTTACTTCTGGACTTGGCCAGTGTGTTCAACTTCTATCCCTTCAAATGGAAAACAACATGTTTGGTGGGATTATTCCTCAGTCTTTCAGTGCACTGAAGGCCATACAACAGATAGATCTGTCTGAGAACGATTTAACTGGTCAAGTTCCACAGTTTTTCGGGAACTTCAGCAGCTTAAATTATATGAATATATCATACAACAAATTTGATGGACCAATTCCGTCCGGTGGTATATTTGCAAATTCAGATGCAGTATCTTTGCAAGGCAATACAGGGTTGTGTGAAACAGCTGCTGCCATATTTGCACTGCCCCTTTGCCCGACCAAATCAACAAGAAAATGGAAGATGAATGCACGCTTGCTGCTGATAATAGCTCCTCCTGTTACTATTGCAGTGTTCTCATTTCTCTGTGTTGTTGTCACTGTTATGAAGGGAAACAAAACTCAATCATCTGAAAGCTTCAAGGAGACAATGAAGAGGGTGTCGTATGGCGACATTCTTAAAGCCACTAATTGGTTCTCTTTGGTCAGCCGGATCAGCTCGAGTCATACAGCATCAGTCTACATTGGTCGGTTTGAGTTCGAAACAGATCTAGTGGCCATCAAGGTATTCCATCTTAGTGAGCAAGGTTCGAGAAATAGTTTTTTCACCGAGTGCGAAGTGCTAAAACATACCCGCCACCGCAACCTGGTTCAAGCTATCACCTTGTGCTCAACAGTGGATTTTGATAACGATGAGTTCAAGGTTATAGTATATGAGTTCATGGCAAATGGTAGCCTGGACAT
Source organism: Alopecurus myosuroides (assembly GCA_028641055.1). Taxonomy (NCBI): domain Eukaryota; kingdom Viridiplantae; phylum Streptophyta; class Magnoliopsida; order Poales; family Poaceae; genus Alopecurus; species Alopecurus myosuroides. The sequence goes on from CM054059.1 coordinate 500,998,989, forward strand.
GTGGATACACCCAAGGCTTCACCGAGGCACCCCAAGGAGGTTGGTAAGCTTAGGTCAGCGCATAAGCATCGCAGCTGATGTGGCTTCTGCTCTGGACTATCTGCACAACCAGTTGACACCTCCTATGATGCACTGTGATTTGAAACCAAGCAATGTTCTTTTGGACTACGACATGACCTCGCGCGTTGGTGACTTCGGGTCTGCCAAGTTTCTCTCCTCATGCCGTGGCACACCAGAAGGGTTGGCTGTCATCGGAGGAACAATTGGATATATTGCACCTGGTAAGTTATACTTTTCATTTGAAATGGTCATGTCAAGTTTAACTCTTATCTCTGTCTTGTTAGTTTCACAAGTATTTATGTGCACTGCTCCTGTTTTACAGAATACGGGATGGGGTGCAAAATCTCAACGGCTGGTGATGTTTATAGTTTTGGGGTGCTGCTACTGGAGATGCTCACGGGGATGCGACCGACGGACGCACTATGTGGTAACGCCCTCAGCCTTCACAAGTACGTTGATCTGGCTTTCCCCAAGAGAATCGCTGAGATTTTAGATCCCTACATGCCATCAGAGGAGGATGAGGTGGCTGCTTCTCTACGTATGCAGAACTGCATCATACCTTTGGTCAGCATTGGGCTAATGTGTTCCATGGAGTCGCCGAAAGATAGACCAGGAATGCATGATGTTCGTGCCAAGATTGTGGCCATCAAAGAGGAGTTTGTCGAAACCTTGTGATTATAGCAACTTAGTCGGATGTGCAGGTAGATATTAAACCATGTATATAGTGGGAAGTACAGTTACCGAACTACGCAAATGCTTTATATATTATAGCTGTACCACTTATAGAATTGTAACAACTATTTTTTTTGGTATATATGGTTAATATGCACAATAAGCGGTATAGAAGTTCCTTTTTTTTTTGAGTTCTTTAGCCGAGAGGGGACAGTGAAATAAAGTTTTAAAAGAGATTCTCCGTAAATTGTTCATTTTGAACTGCCAAAAGGGCCTCTTAAAAGGTTTGATTTAGAGGTCATGAATAAATGTTTGTTGAGTAAATAGATTTGGGAGTTGGAAACAAGTAATGGTATATGGCAGAGTTTTCTTAGAAACAAATACGTAAAACATATGTGTAAACTTAGGCCTGGACAGTCCCATTTCTGGCAGTGGTTAATTGAAGTCAAGGATTTGTTTTTCACTTTTTGTAAGAAAAAAATTGGGTAATGGTACTAAAACTAGATTTTGAGAGGTTTTATGGATAGTAGAGAGTACTTGGATGTGTGCAATCGATATACCTAAAAAAAAATCCCCAAGTCAAGTTGCCTCTAAGTTAACAGTTTTCCTGTGGTTGGCTGGCCACAATAGCATATTAACTAAAGTAAGGGTGGCAAGGAAAAGAGTAAAAAAATGTTCTGTGATACCGCTGAGACCATCGATCATCTTTTCTTTGAATGTGCCCTTGCTAGGTATCATTGAAGTGTGATGAAGTGCTCTTCCTATCTGAAAAGTTATCCCAGTAAGTTTTCAGAAATCGGTGAGTGGGTATGGGTATGCCTGGCAAAGTCAGGCAACGCAGCGGTTTTTTATCATATATTTCCAAACAACCACCCTTGCAGTATCATGTGTAAGATGTCTTATTGGATGACTAATTGGGCTTGTTTAAACGTTTGTCAGCTCCAAACCATCTCGCAGCAGCGCTGCTGTTGTCTTGGTGGCTGCTGAAGCCTTCAGTGCTCAGCAAGGATGGCCGCCGACGAGGACAAGAGTTGGGACAGTTTAGCAGATAAAGCTGGGGGGAGCCCCTAGCTGGATCCCCTATACAACGCTCATATGATGGGCCGGACCATTTGACGAGAACGGATTCACCTCCCTGTACTTGCTTCAGGTTTTTTTTTCAAATATGAACTATTTTTAATTTTGAACAAATTTTCAGTTTGAACAATTTTTAAAAATAAACGAATTCAAACACGAACAATTCTCAAATTTGAACAAATTTTAAATTTTAACAGATTTCAAATTTGAACAGATTTCGAATTTGAACAAATTCGGTGAACAAAAAAAAACAGAAAAGAAAATGGAAAAAAATTAAAACAGAAATAGTGAGACAATAAAAATATTAAAAAGAAAAGTTAGACAAAAACTTGTTAGTAGCACTGTGGCTGTGGAACGCTCCTTGTCCCGTGAGGCGCGGGCTTGTAGGTTCGAGTCTCCGTATTCCCTACATTTTCTCATATTTTCTCTTCTAAAAAAAGGTTAATGGACCGGCCCGTTTCTATGTGGTACACGGGCGAGTCCTAGTTCCGACTCGCTATAGGGGAACCCCCCTATAGGACGCTCGTAGCGAGTCCTAGGATGCTACTCGCCCGCAGAGTCTTCTCTTCGTTAGGCCCAGTAAGGCTTTAAGCCCACTTAACGCCCGCAGAGTCTTCTCTTCGTTAGGCCCAGTAAGGCTTTAAGCCCACTTAATAAGTTGCTGCGTAACGATTCGTTCATGTTTTCCAAAGGTACTAGTACTAGTACATTTTGTTTTTTAACGCATGCATGTACCTAGCGCTCGTATTGTTGACTAGCTAGTACGAATACAGTTATCTTCCTTCTTCGTCAGTTCACACCTGAAAATTTTCCTTAAGAGTTTGGATGGAAATTTCTAATATATCTAAAGCGCAAAAGAAATTATTATGCTACTGAGAATAGAATAACTAACTTTATGAAACTACCATAATTATTTTTCTTTAGCTGTTCATAGCTAAAATGTCTATGTTTAGTGTTCAAGTTTAGAAACATTTTCTGTAAATGAGTTGTTCAATAGACTTGAAAGATTACATAAAATTTTCGTACAATTTCATAGAAAATTTGCATGGAAATAAATTTTTGTTTCATGAGTATGCTCATCAATCCAAAATTTGAAAATAAAAAAATTGGCCGAACTAATTGGGTGCCAAAATTTAAAAAAGGGTGAAAAGTAACTAAAATTCGAGTGAACCAAAAGTAATAATCAGACTCGATTAACGGAAAATTCTATTAACCAGAAAATACCGGTGAACAAAAACTAATACTGAACTAAAAATGCATGTGAACCAAAAATGTCGGTGAATGAAAAATGCTAGTGAACTAAAAATACATGTGAACCAAAAAAAATAGTGAATCAAAAAATAGTGAACGTAAAAAGCCAGTGAACGGGAAGTGTCGTTGAACAGAAAATAATAATGTACTAAAAAATACATTGAAAAATTGAACAAAAAATAATAGTGAACTAAAAAAACATGTAAACCGAGAAATAATAGTCGAAAGATTGGCGAATAAAAAATGCAAGTGAATAGAAATTGTGGGTGAATTAAAAAGATAATGAACTAGTCATACATGTGAACTGAAAATAATACTGAAACGGAAATGTCAGTGAACAGAAAATGCCGTTGAACAGAAAATAATGGTGAACAAAAAATGTTTGTGAACCAAAAAATAATAGTAAACTGAAAGTGGCAGCGAACCTAAAATGCCGATGAACAAAAAAAATGGTTTTAAACTAAAAATGGTTTTATATTTGAAAATAGTTTGGCAAAACAGAAATAAAAAATAATTTAGATTTTTAAAATATCGAAACGGATATTTTCAAAATAAAGAGAAATAAAACTAAAATATAAATAATAAAACAGAAAAGAAAGAATAAAACGGAAAAGGAAAACAGAAAAGAAAATAGGAAAAAAATAAAAAAATAAAAAATAGACAATAAAAAGATTAAAAAAGGAGGTTGTACGCTAATTGTTTCATACCCCAGTGGTTCTGCACGTATGGTCCTCATGCGGAGGTTCCCAGTTCGAATCCCCTCCTTTCCTCTTATTTTTTCAAAATTTTCTCTTCAAAAGAAAGACTATGGGCCGACCCGTTTAGCAATTGTACGCGGGCGAGTCGTATCGACGAATCGCAAAGAGCGATATATAGGGTTTGCGCTATATAGTGGCCCCTAGCTATAGCTAATAGCGAGTCCTACCATGGAGTCGCTCAACTTGGGCCGGCCCCCGAATCTCGTCGGCACCATCACACCAGCACAGTCCAGGCGCGGGATTTGCTCAAAAAAAAAAAAAAATCCAGGCGCTGGACAAGCTCCTTCCGTCTGTTGACCGTACGCACGGGGGAAATCCAGGCACGGGAGCTCCTTTCTTTTCCGTTGTATAATACACATGCAGTTAAATACAATTGGTGGGGCCAGCCGCATGCATCATTTTCTTTCTAATTCCGTGACTGTTGCTTTCTTTGGTGTTTGTTTTTCTTCTCGTTCCTTTTTTTAAGACGTTCTATTTTTTCACCTTACGGGATTGGACAAATAGAAAATCACCCAAACCATGAGTTACTAGTTCAATGCCCGTGCGTTGCCACGGGGATTTAAGTTAATTTTTCTCCATATCTGTAAGCACAATGTTATGATTTGATTCGATAGTAAGAAAGAACACACGAGGAAATAACAATCCGCTCATTTCGTTTCCTCACTCACTCCCTAAGACTCTTCCAAAACACATACAATCCGCTCTGGTATTTTCCTCACTCACTCCCTAAGACTCTTGCTCGTGGACCAATTCGTTGATTGTATATTATTAAGCTGGCATTACATTTAGAAATACATCTGAGAGTAGCAAATTTTCATTGTTCAATAAGCGAAACATTGTATTCGTGTGTACAAAAAATAAAGCAATCCATTAAGCTAGCATCAGTAATACTGATGTTCATGTAACAAAAGCACAAGTTACTTCTATATTTCATCAAATGACACCAAGACACACTGATTAATTTATGAATAAAATAGCAGCATTCATATATCTCTCTCAGCACAACGAGTGGAGAGGAGAGCAACAGAGTAATAACGGATTATGATTTCAACCAAATATTCTGAAGAAGAAACAAAATATCAACCACAAAAAGACATTGACCTTGAAACACATCAGCGTGCTCAACCTGCATTAGTGCCAACGATAGCCGCCCCTCACCACAATGGCGATGCCACTCAGCGCTGCACATCAACATGCCACTCACCATGCTGGGGAGTCCACCCGCCGACCATGACACCACTATTGTTGGTCACAGAAAATGGACACTTTAAATCAAATCGTCCAGACATATCGCAGCAAGGATGACTGAAATAAAACACTAAAGAAAAATGTGTGGTTAGCCTTTTCACTCAAACAATTATGTAATATAAACATGTAAAGTACCTTGCACCGATTACACACTTGTCTTAAATATTTTCCAAATTCCGCCATGAATAAACTACAAATCAGGAAGAAGCATCAAACGGCTCTATCTTGAGCCGGATCCAAGATGGACTATTCACAAACACAGACAAACAAATAGATTTTATTTTTTGAAAAACACAGCTACTGTAGTATCAGAGAAAAAAAATTCCCATGATCTAGTTGCTCTGAGTTGCACACACATATTTCAGGACCAATATTTGAAATCACCCAAAAAAAAAATACCTATTTCTCATTTAATGGGAGATGGATTTTACTATCCAGAACCAGAAGTCATATAGAACACAATAAAAAATTCCAATTGTTTAAAGTCAGCCCTAAAAAGACACGATTCTTCTTTGACAGAGAAGACACATGAAAAAACTCGTGTGTTAATTAAAGGCAGCAGGAAAAATAGACAATATTTCATGATTCTGTCTTTGTTGCAAACATTACATTGCAATTATGAACTGAGTTTATTAAGCTGATGACTAAATTTGGCGATATTGGGGTGGGATTAGACATGGTGTACCTTGAAAAAAATATACAGATATAGGAAAAAGGAAGAATCCAGATGAGCCAACATGATCGGACGAAGCAATTCAGTGGCAGGGCAGAGGGCGATGATCCATTGCGCCGCTGCTCGTCGCCGTCCCCATGCTCCTCGTTGCAATGGCCTCACAGTTGCCTCGTACCACGAGCTCGACCTGGAAGGTGAGC